>OX122885.1:61656711-62856711 GCA_944738645.1 Eristalinus sepulchralis | reverse complement strand
AACGTGTGTCCAGCCGTTTGCCTTTTGGTCTTCGCACTTGTTCCATTCCATCAGAATGAATTTGGATTCATCTGAGAACAAATCTGTCTTACATTTGGCAGTTGTCCAGTTGATATGCATCTTTGCAAAAGCAAGTCTTATTTTTTGATTTTTCCGTGAAATAAATAAATTGTGTTTATAGAGTCCGGTAAGAAAGAAAACCTGCTTCCACCACCCTTCGCTCGATAGATCTGGTGGATATATCCAAGTTAAATTCACTTCCTATCACTCTTACAGATATTTAACTATACGGACTGTATAGGACGATCTCTCATACGTTTATTTTCCGAGGCCTTCCGCGTCGATGGATTGTATCAAGGCATACTGAATTGCGAAACCGTCTAATTGTACGGGATATTACGGAATGATGTATCCCATATTTTTTTGCACTGCAGTTAACCCCACAGCCTGCAATAAAATCCGCCAAACATCTAAACTATGATTAAAACTTAAAAGATCTTATTTCCATATTCCCCCCCCCCCTTCGCATAACGCTCAACAAAAAATTATTCCACTTAAAAAAATATTCTTCGTATATAATGTTCTCAATGATTTCCTGTTCACACTTCAAAAGAGAAACCTCCATTATTCTTCATTGTCCCGCCAAGTGGCTGAATATCTTTTATCATTTCACCAGCTGCACAGACAGTTAACTCACATTTCTACTCAATGAATTTTATTATCCCTCCCTTTAAAGGAAAGTCAATCAATCATTATTCAAATTTCAACATTCTTTCAGCCGACGTTTTTCATCTTCGAATTGCATTCCCTGGAGCTACTCTTGCAACTGCATGCCGTCCCGCCAGTAACTTCCCACCCAACCCATCTCCAGCCCATATCCTCACTGAGCGCACAAAAACCGTAGAAAATAAACAGTTCCATAATGGTTTGTTCCCAAATCATACCGAAACGAACGATATTCCTATAAGTGTACCTATGAACATCTATGTGGGTGAGAGCAAAGCGCGAGAGAGCAGCAGAGTCTTACTGCCAATTCAAGGACTTGTAAAAAAATAGCAAAAAAAAAGGACGCTTTACAAAGAACTTTTTTTTCAGTCCCCATCCCACGCCACTCCAGTCTCGCAAACTGAACCAAAAACTTTTCGCAAGACATGGAGTACGTCCAACAAGGAACAAGGACTTGAAAATAACAGCAATACTAGCAGCTGATGGTTCTATCGTTGGAGTTGCTTCCTTAGTCCTGCAAAACGCCGAAGAAATAGTAAAATGAGTGAATTGTGTGCGCGAGTTTTCCTTGGCGTCCTTCTTTGGTTATCATTGTTATCCTTTGTGATGGGTCGTAATGGAAAATAACAAAGGAAATGTATACCTCCGAAACAGATGAAATAAGAATCCTTCCACGATGTTTTTAATTTTTTTTCTCCTACCATTTTTTTTTTGTCTTCCTTCCACTAGTGCGCGCTCGCTCGCTAACAAAATAGCGGCTGGCAAAAATAACGCACACTCTTATTGTGATAAAGGAGAGCTAAGGTGGAGGCGGGGCGGGAGAATGGGAGGAAAACAAGTCATTGTAGACGAGACCACGACTAGATATGCGCGTTTTAGGTCGGTCGGATGTTGAGGAAAAGGTACATACAACACAAGTACTGTGTGGCTGCATCCAACCCCCTCCCACAGAACCACGGCTTTTGTCTCCCTTTACCCAAGTTGCCTCCAATGTATTCAAGTTCATAATGGAGTTGGATGAAGGAACATTATACAGAATAAGTGAAAATTGGAGTAATATTCCAATTTAGGGTTTGTTGGTCTTTTTCTTTGTGCATTTTAAAAGGAATTTCGCGCAATGGCTTCAAATGGTTTAAAGCGGCAGGCGCTAGGCAGCGGACAACGGAAACGTGTTTAAATAGATGACGTTATTATAATTCTGCAATTATAAGCTGTAGAGGGTTTCCTTGAAGCCAATAAGAAATTCCATGCAGATGGGGCTCTATTAAAGTGCTTCGTAGTAAGGCAGGCGTAATTGGAATTAAGGATGCAACCAGCAGTTGCTCAAAAGTGTTGCAAAGAAACTTAAGTTGTAGTAGTAGTTGAATCTATAATAATATATAGAGTAGTCGGAAGAAGCAAGGTCTGCAAAATACGGCGGGTGGGCAAAGACCACTCATTACAGCAACGTTGGACTTAACTTTATCATGTTGCAAGATGACTTTGTCATGCCTTCCGGTCGTTCCTGATCGCTTTTCATGAAATGGACGTCTCAAACGTATGTAGTCTTTATCGACTATTCCCATCAGCGACGGTTTCGCCCGTTTCTAGCAGCTCATAGTGCATCACACCCGACTGATCTCACCATGTGCACAGCATGAGCTTTGAAACGTGGATGTTTTTCTTTGGCTTCGATCGAACGGGTTCATCAAGACTTGCTAAGTATTTTTTTTTCTTCTTGGGGTTATCGCATAATATCCACCTTTCACCTCCAATGACCAAGGAAATATTTTCCTTCGATGTCTTTCAAGAACAAGTTCGAGGTGAAAAATCCCCTTTCTAAATCTCTCGGTTTCACCTCATATGGCACCCAATTTCCTGGCTTTTGAGTAAATCTAAATTTCTTTAACCGAACGGAAATACTTTGCTGCGTGACTCCCAACATTTCTGCGAGTTTACTTTGCCGTTGGCACTGATCTTGATCCAATGATGCCTCCAATACCCCATCGTAAGTCCTTTCAGGCTTTCTAAGACAATTTGTCTTCGACGCCAAACTAACCACCACGAAATCACTCTCTACTCACTCTTATCTTCTTCTTCTTCTTTTACTATTGGCGCTATAGCCCGGGGTGGACCTGAGCCTCAACCAACATGCCTCTCCAGCCAGCACGATCATTCCCCAGCTGCCGCCAGTTGCAGCTCCACTTATCCTAGGCCGTCCTCTGTTGCGTTATCCCAAATGGCTCAGATTCGAAGACTTTTCGAGCAGTGATGTTCATATGCTCTACATGACCTTGCCATCTTAAGCGTTGTATCCGTAGACATTTGACTAGGCGCATGTTGCTGTACAGCCCATAGAGTTCGTCGTTGAATCTTCTTCTCCAGATGCCATCAACGCAAGCAGAACCAAAAATCGCACGCAAAACTTTTAGCAACGTCTAGGTTTCCGCGTTATAAAGCAGGACTGGGATGATCAAGGTATTATATAAAGCAAGTTTAGTCCTTCGAGAGAGGGCTTTATTACTCAATTGCCTCTTGAGCCCAAAGAAACACCGATTGGCAAGAGTAATTCTGCGTTTGATTTCGGTACTGGTGTTGTTGTCTCTATTTACCGCAGAGCCGAGGAAGACGAAGTCCTTGACTTCCTCGAAGTTTCTGCTGCCTTGTGTGACGCTCTGTCCAAGACGTCGATGTTGTGCGTCCTTCTTTGACGACAGAATGTACTTCGTTTTGCCCTCATTAACAACCAGACCCATTTTAGCCGCTTCTGCTTCAATGCCAGCAAAAGCCTCATTGACGGCTCGCTGTGTTCGTGCAATCAGGTCGATATCGTCGGCGTAAGCTAGCATTTGAACTGACTTTTGGAAGATCGTGCCTCTGGTGTTGACTTGACTCACTCTAACCGGTCAGAGCATAATGCACATAGTTCTAAATGGGCTTCATCTGCATTTTTCTTCCAATTAAACTAGAGAGACTTCCCGCAAATGCTGTTTATTTTAGACAAATCTGGACACAATTCATAGTCATTTTATTACAAAGCTTCGACAAGGTTCTGTGAATTAAAATCAAATTGTAGGTTTGGGTTAAGTGACAACCGGGGCGTATAGTGGCAGAGCCACCAGCCAAGTTTCTGGACAAAGCTTTCGTTCATTTATCAGTTTTTACAGAACTAGCCTTTTCTCATTCCTGACTACTTTATAAGTGTCCTAGCCTATGATGAAAAGTGTATCAAGTGCTAAAACAACATTGCACGACAGCACGAAAAGTTTCTGAAGAATGTATCTACTGGTAACTTTGAAGACATAGCACAACAAAATTTAAATTCGCTTTACCTGTGAATGGAAGGAAAGTTAACTTCTGCCCAAAACAAAATAAAACTTTGAACAGCTAGATATTCACTTAACCTTATGATTTGCATGAAATTAGACATCAAAGTTCAAAGGATACACTCAAAAGATGTCCAACAAAAACCGTGTTAATTCTTGTTCAACATCCTCTTATTCATCACCCCATTCACGTTCATTCATCAAAACAAATGCACATCTTTCCTACTAGGTCACATCATACCCTTTTTCTGCGAAATAGTCCACGTAGATAAATTGCCAAACGGATGACTGGCCATGTAAATCGTTCGTCGTCCTGTATTTATTTCTGAAATGCCACACTTTTCTCAAATAAAAACACAAAGTTTCTTCACTCGACTCAAGACGGCTCATTACCTTCGTGAGAAATATAAAAAAAGCGAATAAGCGATGAGAGGGTCCTCATAACTCTGTGTGCAAACACGATTTTCTTTTTAAGTCAGAAGTGCCCTTCAGTCGACGTTCCCTCTTTACGCCGACCGGAGTTCGCTGTGACGTGCTTCCCGGTAAACAGTGCTGGAGTGCTCTCCAGGATAACCTGAAAGTGCCAAACAGAGAAAGAGACGGCGAAGTGTTTAAAATCTGGAAAAGTGAGCAAATTCAAGCTCTTGCTATGCGCTTAGGCTTTCCTTGAGGGTGTTTTTGAGGCTGTGCGCTGCGGTTTAATTTAACCAGAGTGTACATGAGGGTTTTCACGTTCGTGCAGATCAAAGATAACATCTCTTGCGGTGTAAATAATCTGAATTCTAATCCTCAGCCAAAGTGTTGACTTTTGGATTCTGCAGTGCGCGTAGATATTCACTTTTGTTTTCAGTGCAAAGCGTTCTCGCCTACTCACACACGCAGAGCATGTGAAATTGATATTTGTACGGAACGGTTCATTCGTACTATGTCAGGGGAAAGATATTCAAATCCGAATTTTTAACGATTACGCTGATACCGAGTCGAAGCAATTCCTGTATGATAGGGGTGACGATTGCTTTTCATCTGCTTAGCCTGCAACAGTGTCCTTTGCTCATATTTTTTTGCAAAACATTTTTCTTACCTCCATTCCTTGGTTACTCAAGGGAGACTAACAACAGACATCGATATCTTACGGCAAAATATTGAATATTTCCAATATCCAGTCACTTCAGAAGCAATGCTTCCGCTTCTCAACTCAACTCCTATTGACAGAATGGAGAGCACCTCACACCCGCCAAACACAAACACCAACACACTTCGTACGAAAAACCGTAGGAAAAACCCTTGAAACACAATAACGAAATGCATAACCTGTAACGAATATCGTTTCCTATAGCGCAGAGTAACCTCCCTTCATATCTGCATCTAGGAGCTGCGGACTCCCTGCGTTGCAATGCCTTTGCGATTTTTGCCGGGTTTATTAAAACCTTCCTTGTTTACTTTTGAGTTGAGTGGAAGAGTGGAGATCAACAATTTGCATAACGCAAAGTTATACACAAACATTCAACGATAGTCGGGCTTAAGGGGTGGACATGGTATACTCCGTTCTCCTGTTGTTGTTTATTTTCCCAGGGCGCATACTTTTTGCATGTATCCTTTCACCAAGCAAAGCAACAAAATGGTAACGAATGCACGAGTAGATGGTGAATTCACTTCAAAAGATGCAAATGCGATTTTCAATTGGTATTCTTTTGAAAAAGAAGCACGAGAAGGGCTGAACTTCTTGAAGATACAAACTGCATATTTGTAATTGATTGATCAACGTAGGGATGGTTTCAATTAAATTGTCAAAATCGGCGTTTGCTTTAGGTGATTGGACTAACGGAGTGATACACTTCACACGCACAACAAGGGAAATACTTGCTAATTTTTCGATGAAAGGATTTCAAACATTTGTAGTCATTTGACTTTATAGAAATCTTGAGCATTGATTTTTCAATGAAGTTGAACTCTTGGTTGAAGTGTTGGTAATTCAGTTTTAATGGAACTCGTGTCCTCAGAAACCTAAAACTGAGATCATATCTTTTGTGACTGTCTTTTGGGAATATTTTCTTTACACTTTCCCCAACATTGAGTTAGTCCTTAACAGCTAAGTACTTCTTCACCGCAAGGACCAGAGACTAATGAACTCATGGCTTATATTCATTGATCGCATAGTAATAAAGAGTGATT
This sequence comes from Eristalinus sepulchralis, assembly GCA_944738645.1. Lineage (NCBI taxonomy): Eukaryota > Metazoa > Arthropoda > Insecta > Diptera > Syrphidae > Eristalinus > Eristalinus sepulchralis. Next base: position 62,850,508 of record OX122885.1, on the reverse strand, counting down.
TTTTAAAAGCTATAGGAAAGTTTTTCAAAAAAAAACACATGAAATTCAGAAAAATTTGAATCGGTAGTACGGTCGTCGGTCGATAGTACGGTGTTGACCTTGAATGCGCCTCAAATGGTCCATCCGCTTAATTTTGGCATACTCTTTTCAAATTTTCGGCCGGTATCTCAGGAATTAATGCTTCAATGTTGTCTTTCAATGCGTCAATTGGAAAGGGCTTGCCTTTATAGATATGAGCTCTAACACAGCCCCACAAAAAATAGTCAAAAGGCGTTAAATCGCACGATCTAGGTGGCTAACGTGAAATTAAATGTTCACCGAACTCCTCTCTCAATAAGTTCATTGTTGCGCGTGATGTATGGCATGTGGCACCGTCTTGTTGAAACCACATGTCATGCAAGTCAAGCTCTTGCATTTTGGGCAAAAAAAAGTTGGATATCATCTCACGGTAGCGCTCACCATTCACAGTTACGTTACGATTCGCATCATCTTTGAAAAGGTACGGTCCAATGGCGCCACCAGCCCATAAACCGCACCAAACTGTGACTTTTTCTGGATGCATTGGTAGCATTGGAAGGTATCCTGTTTCATCTTCTTTCAAAAATCGCTGAATTCCTTTCCTGAATTCCTTTCATTGCTAGACAATAATAGTTACAAAGTTTATGCCTATGTTTTGGTTAACTTATCTGTACTTCTTGAGGGCTTGATCCCACTCGAGCTGTGTGACTTGTTGTTCTCTTTTGAATGACGGCGACTTAAATTTCAATGCCGACTTTGTAAAAGGCGAACAAATTCTTATAGACAATTATAAGTCCCTGCTTGTTGTCACCTACTCTAGAGATACATTACAGACAAGTTTCAGTTCAGTGATGAAATCTGGAATTCGGACAAAGAAAGCAACGTTTTTTGCTTCTACATTACGGCGGTCACATATTGTCCAGCATGCCTTTTCATAAATTTGACCTGTTCAAAACCCTGTGGTGCAGTCGAAAACTCCTGCTTTCGACTCCAGCTTACTGTATGGAACAGCCCTTTCTTTGAGCACTAGCGTCGCAAACTTAGTTGGCAACTCCAAATCTAGGGTCAATCAACAAGCCTTATAGCTCTGTACTGCTGTATAAAATTAAATTAGATATAAAACGAGCAACTCACACGGAGCATTGGGTTAGCACTTTAGATGTAGGTCCTATACTTACTTGACCCAGCGATAAATAGACAGACTTGTGAACTGCAATGTCTCAAAACGAGCATCTAGTTCGGAATTAATGTTATTCTTTACTTGTTTTCTCAACTGGCCATGTTGCGGTAATTTGACTGAAGTCAGTTACTTTGTGAAAGGATCTCCAATTCGGAAAACTCCTTATAGGACGAAACGGACACAAATCTTAAAAATAGCCGTCAGTCCATAAACGACTAGGAGTCAGACCAAATTTTTCACAGATGGATAGAGAAGAAATAAATTGGGACCTCGATTTGAACTTACTAAACTGCTCATAAGGGATTTTGGATGAATACTCGATCTTGTGGGATCTTGTGCTTAATGCTTTAGTGCTTTGGTATTTTTATATTTAGAATGGTGTAATATTTTTCAGGCTGCAGCTGCAGTGACTCAAACAAACAGACTGACTAACGTTTGAAGCAAACATTGACGCAGCGCTAACTCTACAGTGAAACAAACCTTCTCTAGCTAATAAGCTGATCATGAATGTCCGAGAATAAACAGATATCCGGTGCCACTTCCTGTCTAACTCTGACACCGAACCAGCTATAATGTTGGCATAATATGGTAAACATTCGCCAATATCCCTCAATCTGATTTAAAAGACTCGTGAAAAAGAAATAATTCTCACTAACGATAGCAAATGCAGAGGATGTTGTGATAAAATTTCACTGTCCAAGTCTATGCCAAATGAGGCTCAGAATCTTGGGTGAGTTATTTTTTTATAAACTCTAATTTCTTTCAAATAGACCATTCAGCTGGTTTTGAGGGAAGCGAGGTGTTCGAATTTGGCACCTTGGCGAGTGAGTCAACGCACTTACCCGCTACGCTAAGGTTCAAGTGAACTTCTGTTTCAATATCTAGCTGTTAAAAATGGCTCAAGAGAAATAGCTAAGTCCCATGTAACTCTTTTTCTGTTTCATCCTCTATTTTTAGATGCAAATGTGGAAAATGATTTCATACACAGACACTGCGCACTACTTACAGATCCAGTAAGCCCTTAAACCTCCCCATGCCATCCGGCACTACCAACAAGAACAAGCTTTTACTTAAAGTAAAACTTTTGACCTCTCCACAACTGGCTTCTCCTCAAGTACCATAAATAGTTACATGCATAGTAAACACTTTAATCAGTCGCTCAACACATTGGCGAAACACAATTTAGGCTACTGCCCAAAGTTGTATGTTCTAATCTTGTTTTCCAACATTTGGCCACATGACAAGTTTTCGAGGGGCCTCAAGAGCGCCATTCAAACGCTGTCATTGGATGCAACAGAGTGGTGCCCCGAGTGAAGTTCCAAGGGCGCTTGTCAAAATAATTATTTTACACTAAATCCCATTCCGAAAGTTTATGCAGTTGAAGCATCCTTCGTCTTTGTCGCATCATCAGCGTCATCAGCACACTCCTTGAACGGATGGTGGTTTAGACGTGCACACACATCAACCAGCCCACCACAAAGTAGGGTGCACGATAGCGGTGACAGCAGACTAAACCGAGCAAATCCATTCAGATGTGAATGTCATAATTAATTTCAGGACACTACACAATGAATATTCGTCCCCCATACACACCAAACACACGCCTTCGTGCATGGTCGAGACCACGACACCGGAGCGGGGAGAGGCCAGACAAGCAGATTCCCTGTGTGTGTGTGTGCTGGGAATCATGCAATGAGTGAATGGAATCGTTGCACATGATGCTCGTTATTTGATTTTATTCATGTCTCATTAAAAGTTACAATTGTTGAAAGCGGAGTGGCGAGGCCAACGCCAGGATCTCCTCTTTAAAGTGTGGATTCACTGCATTTTGAAAAAGAATCCGTTGCGCAAAAAAAGGTAGATGTCACTGTCAACATAGTGACACTGCACACGCCATTGACATTTTCCCAACCGGTATTCGTCGGTTAATTTGTTGAAAGTCCATTCAACTCGGACTGCAGTAAGCACTCGGTTCCATTACCGGAATTGGAATCTGCTGGACGATTTAATTTGATTTCTTTGTGTTTATATTCTAAATAGAATATACGTATTTAAAGGAGCAAGTCCTGTGTACCTTTTGTCTCGTTTTCCCGGCCATCGTCCCTCCGTCATCGGTTTGCGAGGCTGATTAGCACTTTGCCAGTGATATCCCTGTCGAATGTCATTTCCGCTGTCGGAGAAGTGTCAAACATTTCTGGAGTTTTCAATTCGTTGAGGAAATAAGTAACGGTCTAGTGTTAGTGGAGCACACCGACAAAAGTGGAGCGCTGCCGAGAAACGAAGCGATGCCACTTCTACAGTCATGTGTCTGGTTGGTTTTCAGTGGATACTGTGGAGTGGAGTGGCGGCAATTGTGTTTTTTTTTTGCTGCTTGCTTCCGAACAATTGATGGAAGGATAATGGAGAGTATAGGAAGCAATGTGGGGCTATTGTTGTACCACTGCACTGGGCTTTATCTAGCTGAACGTTAATGTTTTAAGGGGAAATCGAATTTTTAAAGTGCCCGACGGATGTGCTATGATGGATTTATCTTAATCACTCGGTTAAGTAAGTGATGGTTGTAAAGTACATCACTTTTGTTGTGGTTTTTGAAAACCATATACTTTCTGAGGAATGAATTCTAATCAGAATGTATTGGAGTTCAAATAAGGCCCTTGAGCTACTGACAAATATAGCCCTCTCTTTGTGGACACAACAATTAAGTGGGCGATTATCTAGCCACATCGTTCTTGTACAATCCTTCCCCTTCTGTACGTGTGCTAGGGAGTGCGGTGAGAAAAACAAATATTTCTACAAGAACACTTGCATTTTTCCACGCTCGCATTTGTTGAAGAAGAACGAGTTCAACTTAATCAAGACTGATTCGATGAATCTTTAACGATTTCTTCCACTTTTTTCCTTTTCTTGGAAAGCCTTTAAAGTGATTAAATTTGTTCTCTCATCATTTCAGGATTGGCAAATGGAAATCCTGCATGAATGAGAGCCTCCTGTTTATTGGCAGCAATCGCAAAATATCACAAATGCAAGATATAAGCACGATAACGATGTTTCTTAGACACAAAAAAAAATACCGAGAATTTCTCAGAAATCTTCTTCTTCTTCTACAAGTCCACATAGTATTTAAGGATAAGTTACGCCTTATCTTAAATTAAACGAATTAAGAACTCGTCCTTAAGTGTTTACCACTAGTGCAAGGCACTACATCTTCACAATGCTAAATGTGTCTTGTTTCTTCATGTCAACATCATGAGGGTGCTATAAAGGTGCTTATGATTAAGAAAGGGTGGTGCCGTGGAGAAGGACATAATTTTAGGGAAACAATTTGTGATTTTTCTAACGACGCACACACTTCGTCCTTTCACCGACGAAAAAAAGTTAAACCTTTTCAGAAGCTCTGATGACTCCTCGTGACGTTTCCCCAAAATTTAAATTACGACTTCGTGGAAGGCACTTAGACAGGAACGAGACGGCGCTGGGACTATGCCTGGGGTTAGATGAGGAAGGAGAGACGACCATGAAAAGATGAAAAATAGACGAAGCAGCTTAGGAGAAACGGGAGCAGCGAATGAGACAGCAGACAGATTCCTGAATTAGCCTCTTAATATTTTTTAGAAATTCAATGAAAGAAAAAATTTACAATATGTAGGTATGTACAATGTATTTGCGTGCAGCTTTCAAGTGAGGCTGCTTTGAAAGGAATTCAATTGAAATCAAACAATTCGCCAGAAGCAATAATTGGACTCGTTTTAAATAAATAAATTGGCGGCCGTATTATCTGTAACCAGGGGTTAGCGTTTTTAGAAACCACACGTGTTATGTGTAGTATTGAATTTGAGCTCAGATATTGAACTTTCGAGGCAACGCATTTTCCTCTTGCTGGAAATTTGTAAAGTACACCGACGTGCAGGTCAGGATGAATGGAATTATACGTGTGTTTGTTCGTATGCCCTGCCAACAAGGTCTTTTTTAGTCGAATAGCGTTGTAGCGGGGTTTTGAAGAGCCTCCGGTTGACAATTTGTCCGACTTCAAAGAAAGCATTTTATTGTGGTACGGTTCGTCATTTTTGTAGACTTTTGTAAACTATTTCTTTACTGTAGTCCAGTCTATGAGACTGTCTTAATACAGGTTGCAAATGATGCGGCCTGTTTTAGCTGTTTTTCGATGTCGATGGAATGCGAACAAATGTCGAAAATGTTGCTTTTCTTCTTCGTCTTAGGTTTGCACTAACGTTCGGGCTGAATGTGAGCCTCAATTGACCTCAACCTCAACCTATTTTTAATTTCGTCATTCCCCGTTTATATGCATCATCTTGGACGAGAGCGTCCTCCCTTGCAATTTTTTCCGATACGATGTCCGTAAGCTCTATGTGCGGTAGCCATCCTGAGCGTTGTAGTAAATTCTTGATTTGACGCATGCATTCTTACAGTCTATAGGCTCTCCCCCAGATGCCATCAAAGCACAAAAAGGGCACAAAGAACCGCACGAGCTATGGGTCAGTGTTTCTTGCCGACCTGATGAATACTAAAAGGTAAACTGATAGGAATTAGTTCCAACATTATGAGCAAAAGTTCAGAGAAGAGATATTTAAGGTGCTGTGCATTTCCAAATTGGTCTTTAGAGAGGGCTTTATCTCTCGGTTGCATCTTAAGCTCAAAGAAGTATCAATTGACATGCGCGATCTTACCCTCGACTTAATGCGTCACCGAGGTAGATGAAATCCTCGACCAACGCAAAATTGCTGCTGACCATTGTTGCGCTCTCTTTGAGATTATGGTCTGTAGTTAATGACATCATATATTTTGCAATGCTTTTGTTTATCGCCAGGCGCATTTTACCTGCTTCCGTTGCAATGCCAGAAAACGTCTCATTGACGGTGCACTTCGTTTACTTAATCACCCAAAAATGTGTAAGCTTGCAGTTCAACGGACTTGTAAATATATTTGGTATTGAGCTGTGAGTTTCACGGGGTTTTCTTAAAAGTGACGTTGTAAAAGTAATATGACAGCCTAGACTTGGCAGTCATTAAAGGTTTCGGTAAGATAGTAAGTGACCTTGAAGGAGCAGCGTCAGATTATTAACGAACGAAGATTATTCACGGTCACAAAACGAGAGATAGGCTCTTATATACGCTGTTAGATTTACGCTCCCTTAGAAGTTTTCGCAACTGTAGGTGCCTCGTCTCCTGTCGACTCTCACGTCGGGCATGCTTGTCTTACCTAAGATGAGTAAGTCGAATTCTAGCCCCTCGTCATTCCAATTGAGTGAAAAATTATACCCGAAAGCGGTATTTGAGGCCCAATTTATGAGTTTGTTCCTCAATTACTTCTCAAATCTCGCCTTTCGAATACACCAAAAAAAATGTTGGTCCCTTCTACTTGTGAAAGAGCACACACAACATAACCCTTCTTCTCCACTAGTTCTAACAAAAAGGAATATTGCATTAGTTTTGAAAACCTTCCAAAGAAACACGACTTTCAAGAAATTTGCAATTCATGACTAACTGGGTTTGACATTTAAGAATTTGTTCTTTTTTTTTTGTGAAATCATGTCGCGCCGTCTAGACAAAAGTGAAACAAAATTCATTAGACGAATGTACTTTCAAGGTCCTTCTAACACAGATTCACGTGAGTACATGTGTACACATAAAAGTAATTTAATTCTGGTGTATCTGACTCGCACGGCCCATAGTAAGAGTCTCTTCATCATCACCGCCAACGTTTACCCCACACAAGTAATTAAATTACAAGTTTGTGTTGGTACAAGCTGAAGAGTATTCAGCAATGCAGCACCACTTTCTTCATCAAACAAAAATTAATCGACAAAATTTTAATTAATCCCGCTTCTTACTATTTCTCAACGCACCCACCCACCCGCGAAGTACCCGCGAGTGCCGACATCCACGTCCAACTCCTGCTCGCAGCCACGTTCTTTTCCAAATGAAATACAAATTGAAATCCGCTTCAATATGCATACAAATAGATGATAGGATAAATTCAATACGAAACCCCTTTTTGGAATCGGATACTCAATTCCGACTCATTGTAGTCACAGTACAAATGCTTCAGCTGAAATGCACACTCGTTCCCAAGCAGAGTGTATCTATTCGCGGCGGTAGCGGCGGCAACCAAAGAAACTGGAGACTGGAGACAATGGCGTACGATAAGCTACAAACAAACACTCAGAATATATTACAATTTAATGATTTAAACAACTGAGCCATGGCGGATAAGAAAAATCTATATCATTCTTCAAGGCGGATAGAGGGCGGAGCTGGAGAATATTTAATAATACATCCTTGAGATGCAGTCACGTTCAGCAGCGAGCAACAGCGAGCTTAACCAACATTTTCCCGTGGAGTGCTACTAAAAGAAACACTGGAACCAGCAAGGGGCGGAAGCTGGAAAAAAGGAAAACATTGAAACCGTTCGCCGGCACCGCTAACACCAACCACCCACAGAACATATCACTACACTGCTGTTTTGGTGCATTTGCCATGATAAATAATTCTCTGCAGCTCAAGTGCAATATTCTGTTGAGTGTTTCCCTTTTTAAATCTGGTCTGGGCCTGGTTTACGCTTCCAACTACCAACGCCAGCACACTGGCAAGCGTCTTTTGGTGGCGCTCTTTCGTTTTAGCCATCTTCCCCCGGTTTTCTTGTTTGCTCTAGGATTTAGTGCATTAAGATGTCAACTGACTTGAGGCAAAAGGACAATCGCAATATGTTGCGCCGCAACGATTGTGTATTTGCTGTTGCCGGGTGATGGTTTTCGAGAGCCGGATTGAAAGTTGCAAGGATATGCATGGAATATTTGTTTCTTGCCATTGATATGCACATGTGTATGGGGGATTGTGTGTGCATAAGTAAATTAAGTCGCGCTTGCAGCGGAAATTCAATTCTGCACAGATGGACTTTGAAGTTGAATAGGAAGCAGAAAGTGCTTAGCAACAGACTGTTGTCATGGGCGCACATATGTACACTTAGAGTAATATTAAAAAGTGGATTCGTCTCCTCGCTGCATTACTGTTGATATTCTGTAATCTTAAAGACAAAGAAACGTGAGGAAAATATAGAAAATAAACACAAACCATGTTAAAACCAGACAGGGATTGTCTTAACTACCAAATACTTTATTGAGGCTTGGGCCGCAACAATACCATTTGTTGCAGTTTCTCGCGCAAAAGAAATTTTGTCCGGAGTTTGGAAACACTTCTCTGAGTAGAAGGATCATTATTAACTTGGTAAACACGTTTGTCGATTCCGAATAAGTGCGTGGATTCTGAATGCCTCGTTTGTTCGGTGCCTAGACTCAATATTTCGCGCTGTTTCACGACACCACCATCTAAGAAGATCCGACAACACCCAAAGAGTCTTATTTATTTGCATATGAAAAGCTACATCGCGTCGTAGGAAAAAAAGGCCATGTACAACAATCGTTCGAATTGAAACACAATCTGCGCAAATTGGAAAATGAAGGGTAATTCATGGTGGCTTAAGCTCGTCATTCAAAGTACAAGTTAAATCATTTGAATTTTCTTGTTGCCTGTAAATTTTATGAAACAGAAAAGGTTGAGATGGAAAGACGACAACAGCTTGATAAACTCCTCTCTTCGACTCTTCGGCCTTGGATTATTAATACGCACGCTGCCATATGTGACCTAGAAGTGGACGAATATTTGGTGGATGTCGATCTACTTTGAGGTTCTTCCAGTGTTCGCCGCAATATGAAAATCTAATATATCCACAATCGAAATCGTTCCCTTCTTCTTTCCATGGCGTTACAGTCCGGAGTGGGACTGAGTCTCAATCAACATGCATCGCTAACTAGCACGATCTCTCAGCAACTGCCTCCTGCTGCGCACTCCAACTCGGTTGAGGTCCTTCCACTTCTGTACGCCATCTAAATCTAAGCCGTCCTCTGTTGCGTTTTACCAATGACTAGGATTCATAGACTCTTCAGAAGAGTTACGGTAGTGTCTATACGTTCTGCGTGATCTAGCCATCATACTCATTGTATCCGAAGACGCTTGACCAAGCGCATGACCCCCTAAGCTTATAGTTCTTCGCCGAATTTTCTCCTCCAGACACCATTAACCTCGAACAGGACCAAAAATCACACGCAGAAATTTTCTCTCAAAAGGACTAAGACCTTTTTCATTCGCTTTTGGTCCAAGTTTTCTCACCGTAAAAGAGGACTGGGACGATCAAGCTGGTGTAAGAAGTCAGTTTAGTCTCTAGAGAGGGCTCTATTCCTCTTTCCCTGTTGAGTACAAAGAAGCAGCAACTGGCAAGAGTAGTTCTGTGATTGATTTCGGTACTAAAGTTGTTGTCTCTATTTACAGCGAAGGTGAGGTAGACGAAGTCCTTGGTTACCTCGAAATTCCTGCTGCCTCTTCTGCACGCTCTGTCCGATTCGTTGGTGTTGTGTGTTCTTCCTTGATGACAGCATGTACTTCGTCTTGCCCTGATTTATCGCTAAACCCATTTTAGCAGCCTCCGCTTTCATGTCAACAAACGCCTTTATTCATTAACGGCTCACTGTATTCGTCCAATCACGTCAATGTCGTCGGTCTAAGCTGACAGTTGAACGGAAGATTGTGCCTCTGTTGTTGACTTGTGAGTTATGCACGATCTTCTCAAGAATGATGTTAAAAAAGTAACAGGACAGCGCGTCGCCTTTTCTCTAATCTTTTTTGAGATCAAAGGTGTCGGTGAGTGTCCTACACAGTCCTACACAATCTGACGAGTTTTACAAGAATGTCAAGACTTGTCATGGTACTCTATAGCTCGGTATATGCGGCTTTAAAATCGAAGAAAAGGTGGTGTGCGTCAATCTGTATTTCCTAAATCTTTTCCAGGTTCATCCGGAAAGTGAAGATTTGGTCGACTACCCTGGCTTGAAACCACAGTAATATGGACCTATCAGGTTGTTGAATATGTTAACTAACGGTTTCAGATATTCAAACAATACGGTCGATAGGATCTTGTACGCGATGAAGACACTGATCCCTCGATAGTTGGCGCAGTCGAAGGGATCTCCCTTCTTGAGGACCAAACAAAATACACCGGTCCATATGACATGATTTTCCTTGTCGATATTCTGAAGATGACCCACAAATCTCTAGTTGCGTTAAGAAATTCGGCGGGGGTTCCGTCAGCTCCGTCAGGTTTACAGTTTTCAGATTCGCATTTCATTTCTGCAATGACAAATCTACATACGCCTGATCACGTGCTTTTTATACGCTGTTTGTTTTTTATTTGAGAAGCCTAATGGCTATTCTTTCTCTCTGTTCCTGAGTGCTACGAACTGTGTTAAAAATTTAGCAGTGCTTTACAGTGCACATTAATTTGATTAACAACTCATTAAAATTGTCGAAGTTGAGTACCCATTGAGTACACTAACGGTCTGTTGGGACGTCTTTTGAAATTATGTTTATTTCTGGCAAAGCTGATCGACCGAGAGGTCTTCATTTCCCAGTTGATGAATCATAGTTGTGTTATGTAAATATTCCTGAAAGCAATGGAACTCTTAGTGGGAATGAGAAGCGACGACAGCCTGTCGCTATTAATAACCACCCACCTTAAAAGCCTGCCGCCAAAATCTGTTTTCAGTTTATTTCACAAATTTCACCAAAAATGTCGAATAGTGTCATTTCTCAAGAGAGTCAGGTACATTAAAAGCTCTGTTATAAAATACCCCACGCCTAACGCACCGACACACAAACACTCCTATTGATTATTTAAACCAGAGTCACACCTTAATAGCACACACACAGAAGAAAGCAAGAAAAAAATAAACATCTCAACGCTTTTTATCTTTGCATCAACGAGATACGAGATAAATAAACAACTTGGCAAATCCAACAATTCCATCACTACATGCCAACGAACCAGAGAAAAAAAAACCCAAAAAATCCATCTCGTCAAACAAAGAGACGAGTGTACAAGAAATAGGTACCCTCATTCACTCATCCAGCTGAATCCCTCGCGAACCCCAAAGCCACTTAAGAGCCTAACACCACACCAAAAGGATAATGGCATTGACAGTTACACCACGAATAAATCCACTTTAACTCGAGGATTCGAGAACGAATCTGACATAAAACGCCTTACCCACTTCTCCTCGGCTGTGCAAAGCACAAGCCCGAAGAGATAGGCACGAAAAGACGCAGGGCAGAGTGGATACGGAACGAACGAACCCCGAACAGAATTACTACGAAAAGAACAAGATGTAATCATTTTGTCTTTGTTATGCAAAACCAGACGAGAAGGGGGAGAATGTAAGTTATTGCCACGCACCTGTCGCGGAGACATTGCCATCAACATGCACAGGACTCCCAGCCATCTAAACTCTCGCCCGACTTTGTCCGATACAGCCACCCCTAAATTGAATCAATTTTTTTTGTCTAAAACCATAAAACGTTATGGGGACCCAAGGGGGGGGGGGACTTTTCAACAAAAGAAAATCACTTTGTGTGCGGTGAGGCGGCGGTGTCCCCAAAGATCTGCACCTCTCCCCTGCGCGTTACCTCAAGAACAACCCCAATGTTCATTAGACTTTCGATATTCGTGAGAAATAGAGTTCGCTACGCTACGCACCCCCAACGGCACAACCGTGAGTCGTGCGGAGGAAGTTGGCGCCAAAGACGACGCGTCATCGAATTTCATCATGGAAACAAAAATTGATTACGTTTCGACACCATGAATCAACAGCACATCTACAATGCAACGCCCGAGGCGCGACTCTAAGTGGTAGGCAGGAAAATTGCTGACATAATTTGATATTTCCCATCATCTCTCTGTGCCCAGTTTCGTTATCTGGGAAATCGTTTTAATAACCTTTTCGGAGCTTTTTTTCCGGTCCTGGTCTAGTGGCGCTCGCCTTTGTGACGGTGGCGGCAGCTCTCGAGGGGCAGAGGTTATTAAAACCATTTTTTACGGGGAATCTTTGTTTACTTGCTGTCGTCGTCGCAACGGATAGTGGTATGTGTTACGTTTCAACGAAATCCAAGCTATCCGGACGATAGCGCCCAACGCCGACACCGACACGAAAGGCAGTGTGGGGTGAAATGTGAAACTCAGTTTGGTCATTATGCAAATACGCATTTAGAAGAGTCGGGACGATTTAGGCCATTTAATGGCGTTTTCATTGTGAAACAGTTTTTCGTAGCCGAGATAAAGACACAACAGGGAATGGAGGAGGTTGCCTTTGCATATTTCATGTCCTAGAGAGTCTAAAGAGAGCCAGTCTACCAGCAACAGGAGTCGCCGGGCGCAAAAGTGCGGCACAACACAATAAATTGCTTGTAAAAAGAAAGCGGAAAAATATAAAGGCAAGCTCTTCCTTGACAGAAGTACCCCGCTGTTGCTAAAGTCATTTCACTCGGCTTCTATTATGATGTCCTCATTAAATTATCCTTTTGTTAATCCTTATGTGCAAGGGCGGTGGGGCGTCATCTATCAAAGCCGGGGAGATGGTGATTTTATGTTATGTCGTGTATTGTTATGTTATAATCTCTGTTTGTCGTAAATTCCAGTCTTTGTGCGATGTGTGTGCACAAAGACGGGCCAGAGCAAGAGTGATTGAGGAAAGGCCAAATGTTTAGCAACGGAAAGCTGTAGCACTTTAATCGGGTTTATGTCCGTGAATCAAGATTTAAGTGTTACTTTGAGAGTATACGCACCTATAAAATGAAAGATATACCTTAATGGAGAAAGTGTTGTTGCTTTATTTATTGCTCAATGCCGGTTATATGTGTGCCCGTTGTACCGCTGCCTAGTGGACACCTAAGATCGGGGCATACCCTCGGTTATTTGGTGACGAGTTCATTCGTTTGCTTTTGGCAATCAATAGGTTGTAAAATTTGTCTAGATCACTCAGTGATGTCCTTAAGCTGATACGGCTGATTGAATAGGTGTAAGACTTTGTTCTGATTTATTGAGCTGCATTTTATGACAGCCAAATTATAATAGCGGCTAATTTAATAGAAGGACTTTGCATACTGGCAGTATACTCAAGAGTTAAGGCGGGGATTAGCGTTAAGTCAATTAATTTTCCAGAGACTTTCCACTCAATTCAACTTAACGTGGAACTCCACATTGTCGGAAGTAGCCTGTGAAGTTACAAGGTGTTTGTGAAGCCTTCATTTTACCCGCAGTAGCGTAAGTGTAAATCAAGTCAAACGCACAGACCAGTTACTTGGCTTTATGCAGTCACTTGGAAATCGATACTACCCATCCTGTCACCCGTTCACAAACACCATCGGTTAAAACGACTAAACCACTAAACCACCACCTTTTTAACGGCAACCGGCGGCATGGAGGCACAACCAGTACTATCGATGACGTTAAAAGTCACTCAAAACTATCCAAAAACGTTTGACGTAATCGGATCAAATTAGTGGCATTAGGAAACCATGAAACTGATGTTGTCATTATCGGGAATGGCGCATTACTACGGCTTTGTTGTTCAAATGAAGACATCGGAGCTTTCTGTATTTTTTTGTGTTGTTGTGTCTGTTTTGTTTTCCCTGTTTTCTCTGAAGGGAGTATTCTTGATGTCACGCCCTAGCAGTCGCCACTAGTGAAGAAGGGTTTAATATCTGCATGGTCAAAAGATTGTAATCACTGGTAGCATGAACAGCGCTATCACTATAGATTACGCACACAAAGATAAACAGGCATGCATTTAATGGCAAATCAGGGGGTGTCGCAGCCATTTAGTTCATTCATTTGGACCCGTCACTCCCTGGACACCAGACTGGCCCCATTACCTTAACTCGAATTTCATTGATTCGCTTGGATTTATCGTTTACGCTTCACCCCCTGTGCGCCTAAGGCAGGTTGAACTATGCGGAACCATTTATTGTTCGAATGGCAGCGGATGTGGGCGGGTGGTGGGCGATTGGACGAGGCGGGCGCTTAACAAAGCACTCCTGCTTCGCAGAAACCACACCACAAATGTCGATAGGTATGAAATTCAATATAAGCCTGCTCCTTGTATCTCCTGTATGTGTATACACTCGAGCAGAGGGGTTTGAAAAAGTATTTCCCTTCGATTCTCTTCTTTCCATGGCATTGTGAGTAAATCTTAACCGGAATTGATTTCCCGCAAAAGTGTTTCCCTTCCGTTTATTTCATCCCGAGACAGTGCCTTCCTCCGTCAGCTCGTAGATTTTTATTGAGTGGAAATGTAACAAGTGTATCGCATTACGAAATCATTATTGACAGACAATTTATTGCACACTTGTTGAGATTCAGCTCTCTTTCTCTCTTAGGGGCTGTTTCGTTGCTGTTTGTTGGTTGCCTGTTGTGTGTTATTCATTCTTCCTCCTCGAGGGCCTGCTGCTGGTGCTGGTACCCGTCTCAATCTGGCTGGTGTGTATGTTGAGTATTTTTGTAATTGCCTCTTGTGCTTCTTGCCGTTTCTGCTTTGGCGGTATGGAGTTTTTCTGGGTTTTTCGAAATTCCTGAACAACACCCGAAAACCTATGTTGCGTTTAATTTATTTGATTTTGTATAAGTGTGGTCTTAAGTAAGTCCCGCACTTCACACGGAAATGTTTGGAATTTTATTGCATGATTGTGTTCTCTTTAGGATTTCTTAAGTGTATCTCAAGTGATGTCTTTACGCAAACTGAGATTCGGAGGGAGATTTTTGATAGCACTGGGATTTTGCTTAGGGATGAATTAAGTGGGTACATGAGAAATCAACTCACGAGACATGTTGCAGTGGTTCCTGAATATTTTGTTTCAGGTTATCTCTTAAGGGTATTTAAAGGAATTCAAGGAAAGGACTTATCAGATGTTCATTGTACGTAAAATAAACATTTTTGCCTGGTACTGTGTGACAATAAATCATCTACAATCATCCGGAGAAAGCTGTTTTTGACAAAGAAATTCGTATAACGTGGGAAATTGCGAGTTCCACTCACACATAAATGGTTTCGTTTTATCACCAAAGTGTGTCGCCCAGTCAACTCCAATATTTTGGTCACTGTAGCTTAGAAGAGAAGTGTTGTTTAAGGTCCAAGGTGTCATTACAGTTCATCTCATATTTATACACCGCAGGATCTTTCTTAAGTTGCAGACAGTACTTTGTCTTGTTACTTGTGTTCTCGTGTATTCGCTTTCGGTATTCCAATAAATTCAGTTGAGTTCCCTAAAACAAACCACAACTTAAAGTAAAGATGAAATCATGATCGTCACCGTAGCACACAAAAATGACAAAGCGGCAGCTCGACGATATCCCCGCATCGAAAGACCTTGGGTGGTTTAGAGTTTTCCCGAAAAGTATAATCAACAAGCAAACCCAATGCAGTGCGAAAATTGAAAAGGTATATACGGAAGTTGAGATTATGGCACGTACGAGTATAGTACTAAAGTGAAGTCAGGAACATCTGAATAGCGCACTTGATAAAGAACAAGCAGGTGTCCGCAAGGGGTTCTCCTGTGTCTTCCAATTCAACACCCTGCGTATCATCATCATTTTAGCAAGGCTCAAAAATCGGTCGCCACTTGTTATCCACTGATTTCGAAAAAACTTTCAAGTGTCAACAGAGAGTATACTGGCTTTGCCTTGTGCAGGAGGAGCGTCCCAGATAAACTTAAAGCTATTTTCAAGGTGACTTCCGATGGATATAAATGGCACGTTCTGCACAGAGGAAAGTTGTCAGAAAAATTCGAAATCCAAAGTGGAGTCAGGCAAGGTTTCATCCTATCCCCAATATTGTTTTTATTGGTGGTTAGTGATGTGCACTGTCCATGGACACTTTCATCTCAAACATATTGACTACGCTGACGACGTGCACTCACTTTCTATCAAAATTATGGGCCTCCACCAAATTGCAAGAAATGTGAAGAAGGAGTCTTATGCCATGGGGCTCAAGATCAACACGTCAAAAAACAAAAATTACTGGAATTACTGGGTCACTCAATTAAGACTAAGTATTGCTGCAAATAGTTGAGAGAGTAGACAGATTCCAATACTTCGGGATTATTGTCTCAGCCAAATGAGGGACCGAAGCGTATGTCGCAAGCCGAATATCGAAATTAAAGTCAGCATTCGGTGTGCTGCTGACAATATGTAGAAACAATGATATTAGCTTAAACACCAAGCTAAGACTGTTTCGATCACAAGGACACTACAGACGTTTGTGAAACTGTGTCTACGAAACATAGCGAACGTCAGAGAACGGGCCAGGGACCCATAGCAACCATTTTTCAACGGCGCAACTGGAACTGCCCTTCAAAAAGGCAGGCGAAAAGTCCATACCGAAACATGCGATACAGTGGAACCCATTAACCCGGGACGGAAGAAGACCGTGTCGAGCCAGATGTAAATGGCGCGGAACAGTAGAGACGGAGTCCCAACGGCTGAAGAAAACTTGAAAAAAGCTCAAACTCATCGCGAGAAACCAGACACGATGCTGTGTGAAGGTAGTAGAGGTTCTAGGCCCCGCAAGTGGAAACATTAACTAAGAAATAGAAAAAGAACTTGTCTACTCAAATTTCTCCATTCGTAGTGGTCGAAAAATTAAAGATCCCTTCTTCTTATGATAGAACAATAGAATTCACATCACAAATAGTTGCTTACGAAACGAGCGCTTGATGCCTTGTTAGCTGAAGGGACCAAGGAATATATCTACTGTTTGTCTGTACTGTCTATCTGTCTCACAGAGTGCAGGCAATTCACTCAGACTTACACATTTTTCTACAACATTCCTGTGGATTTATTTCTACCTACTCTAAGGACATTATATCAAAGGTTATGATCAAAATTTATGAAGTTCCAAACCATCTCCTCAACTTTCAACAGCTAACTTAACAATTACAATTTTTACCAAATTTGACTATTGCATTTACTCTTAACGATTAGCACAGAACAGCAACCAAGAAATTAATAAAAAGTATATTGACATTTCAAAGAAGTCCTTTGCGCTTACCTCTATTTAGTTTTCGAATGTAGACGAAACCCTTTTTGCGCAAGTGTTTATGCAAAAATTCCCACTCCACTTGCATCCAAAGTTTCCTGACTAATAATGAAGCCCTTAGGTTAAAGAAAACGACAAATAACTTCATTTCAATCACACCTCCCCATCTATAATTGCAGCTCATTATTCATAAGCCAATATTTCTCATCCACTTCACAATATAAGAAACTTTTCTTTCTATCGAGAAACACATCCCTCAAAACAGGTTTATTAAGTAGGAATCTGAAAAAAATAAAAAATCGAAAACGCTTATCACTGCATTTCGTTCCCAGTTGAACACAGATGCAATTTACCGTGATTTATTTCTTTGGCAAAGTATCCCATTAGTCTGGACCAGTTATTCCTTGAAACTTGCTATCGAGACAGGAAAAGTTCTGACCACCGCTGGGCGGTAGATAATGATAACTTGCATTCAAATATGATTCATTATCGGATGGTTAGTTCAGAGAACCTAAATTGCTTAAAAGGGTAATCATTTCAATGGCCACTTCCACCACACACCGATGCACTCATGTTAGCCAAGATCTCCAAGTGCCCATTAACATGGTTGCCCTGAACTTGACCGTTGAGGAACCACCACCGGAATGTCGATACAAATGTATGGTTGTTGTGTCGTCATCGGGCGTCAGACAGTAACTATCGGTTATTTGTACTTAAATTCCAGTTGGTCTGCAGGGAATGTTTCTTGGTATTCTGGCTGCAAATTGTTTGCATTGAGGTTAATTAATGATGAAGCAAATGCTATCTTTATTGGAGTGAGTTGTTGAGTCGCTTTGGAGATGATATCCTTTGGAACTGTATAGAGCCGTTTAACTACTCAAAAGACCGTTTGAATGAAAAGTGTATGAATTGGAGATCGAAGCAAATTACCCCTAAAACCAGACATGAACAGTACTAATTCCTGTAACAGTTCATTCCTCCAATAAAAATAACAGGAAGCTCTTACCTCTTTTCAACCCATGAGTTCAATCACATGAGTTGCACGAACGCTGCAGAAAAGGCCGTTAATTAACCTCTCCTCCCTGTAACTGATGCAGGTCTCTGTTAAATATAATAGTCCTTTACTTGTGTGTCCTGCGAGACTGTTAATTTTGTTTCGCCACATGTCGCACTCGCACAAGTCCAATTCCCACACTCAAGGCCTGGATATAAATTGTGAAATTTCCCTCTTAAGACATGAACACGGAAATGTATGTCTGAATATTAACCAACGAACAGCAGTTGTCAATACATCACATCGAATCGATGCGCTTCATCGTAATGTGTGCGAACAGCAAAGAATTTGCTTTTGTCACTCTGGCATGCCGCTCAATTACTTTTTTTTTGTCTGGTAAAAGTTATGATACCGCAGAGACATGCATCCACTACAAGGGTACCTCGATACTTGTACAATGTTCATGAGGGAGACTTAAAGGACACCTACACAAGCATTCTACCGCATTTACAAACTGTGTAACTGCTCGACATGCAGATATGTATGTATTGTACCTTTTATGATGATTAAATGCTACCGATGAAAGGGAAAGAGGAACGAAGAGCATGGTCTCAGACCACCCCAATCCACATCTCTGGGGCTACGTAAAATATCTGACATTAAAATTTCATATGTCCGTGACTGGAAGTTTCTGTGCAAAGTTTCGATGTCCTTGTACCAAAGTTTGTTCTTTGGATGCCACGCATTGAAGGAGACTACCGCCGCCACGAACACCGCACAGTCAATGCGAGCGAGCTTCCATTTTAATTTCAAAGTTTTTTCCCTCCTCAGCATGCTACCACTGAAGTTGCCATCCTTTATAGTTTAACGATATGGGAATGCATTCCCTATGACCTTAGATGAAGCGCGCAATGTGGGGACGAACTTTTGCTGCTGCCCCAACCGATATACCCGTACACAGGGCAGTGTCACACAGACAGCAACAACTTAAGGAAGTTCCCCTCCTGCAAACTGCTGAAAGTGGCTTATGAGAGCAAAAGGCGAACTTCGAGGTTAGCCAAGCTGCCCTCTAAAGCCCTTATATAATTAACCTTAAAACCAGCAGCAAGAAAACGAAACACTTTATTAATTTTGTGAAACAAACGACCTACTGACGCCCACTTACTGTCACATCATCTGCACACACTTGCACTGCGCTGTCTCTGTCCGACGAACAACAGCGGTTGGCCGAAGTTTTGTAGCGCTTTGCATGCAAACGGGGCGGCTGGAGCTCGGTCAAGGCGGTGTGCATATAAAAGAAACGTGGAATAGCGCAGTGGGCGGATAAAACCGCAGAATCCGCAACACAACGAAAAAACTTAAAATGTAGTTCACTAACCCGGAACGGAAAATATTATTTTCTGGTCGCTTAAGAACTTTCCTCTGTCCCCTCGCATTTTGCATCTGCATAAGTGATTTTCTGGAGCACTGGAGCAGCTTGAATATTATTAGCCCCAAAAAAGCTCTCATACTCTACCGGTTGGGCGGTAGTTTTTGTCTTCCAAACCGAATGAGAAATGGCAACAGTGTGGAAACAATTGGAACCCCTTTTTTGAATGCGAGGGAGGGGGGGCGCCGACCGACCGGAGAATATCTTTGCTCGCTTTATGATGCAGATCGGGGGATCACGATGAATGTGACTATCGTGTTGCGGTTGGTTGGCTGTGTTGTATCCTCGGTTTGTTTGAGTCAAATGTAGGTACAATAGAGTCTTCAAGAAAGTAGGCAAACATCTCATGGGTACTGCGGTGGTGTCATTCCACACAACAGTTAGTGCGACAACAAATTGCTCCAAATGGCATGTTTTTTTCATATACTCGTCTACGGTTATACACTTAGTGCGAAGAAATTTTTGACCATTTTTGCTGACAAATGTTTATACAGTTTACTCTTGTAAAGATGACTATCGTGGAACGCATTTTGGATGGTTGATTGACGGGAAGGCTCCTCTTGAAATGTCTGCACACCGTTGGGCTATAATCCCTCTCTCAGGTAAAGTATGGATGTGGCTTGAATAGTCAGCTGATTCCGTAGATATCCTCTTACAGCCGTACCGTGAATAGTTAGAAGAAGAGAAGAGAAGGCTGAAGACAACGTCTGTAAAGCAACTCCGACTTGATGCCAGTTCTTCAGACTAACTTAATTAACGTCAGTGTAGGGTATCCATGCGGCTGACAGTGGGGCTTCACTTCATTGATGGACCCATTGTCATCTAGGCTAGGGTGAGCTGTGATATGGCAATAAACCCGACTAGGATATAAAACTGAGATCTGTGCTTGAATTGTAGGAAAAAAGTAGTCTGTTGTCATGTGCAAGCTGCTGCTGCACAGCGACGAATCGATTCGTCTTCGCGTACAGTCTCGGCTTCAGTTGCTAAAGTCTCCCCCTCGATGTGATCCGACCGATCGAGTAGCATCCACTTATGTAAACTAAAAGTTAAATTTGTTGAATGGCATTGACAATAGTGGTTTCAGTAGGTCGATTATCTGCACCAGATCGCCAATGTGGGCTAGAGATACCAAGAAACGGCTCGATAAGTGTTGGATTTCAATGATTTTCAAATTTTTAGAACCGAGAAACCTACACAGAGAAATTTCAAATTTATGTATTTTTCCATTTTTTGGTTACTGAATCATGTCTCCATTACTCTAGGTTCTAATGACGTTTAGAAAGCATTTACGTACTCGAAGAAGTCTTTTCCGCACGGGGAACAACACTACGCAACAAACCAATGGTTGCTAAAGAATGGAGGTCCTTGTTCCGTGTGAAGATCCACCCAATTAATTTGTATCAATCATTCTTCTTTTTCTTCTTGTAGCGCTACAGTCCGGGGTGGACCTGGGCCTCAACCAACATGCCTCTCCAGCCAGCACGGTCTTTCGGCAGCTGCCACCAGTTGCGCACTCCAAGTTGGTTGACCTTATCCTGTGCCGTCCTCTGTTGTTGTCCCAATGGCTCAGATTCGAAGACTTTTCGGGCTGGAGCAGTGGTGTCCATATGCTCTACATGGCCTAGCCATCTTAAGCGTTGTATCCGTAGACGCTTGACTATGCTCATGCCGATGTACAGCCCATACAGTTTGTGGTTGAATCTTCTCCTCCAGATGCCACCAACGCAAACATTACCAAAAATCGCGCGCAGAACTTTTCTCTCGAAGAGACCAAGGGCATCCTCATCTGCTTTTAGTAGTGTCCAGGTTTCCGCACTATAAAGTAGGACTGGGATGATGAAGGTGTTATATAAGGCAAGCTTAGTCTTTCGAGAGAGGGCTTTATTTCTCAATTGCCTCTTGAGCGCAAAGAAACAGCGATTGGCAAGAGTGATTCTGCGTTTGATTTCGGTACTGGTGTTGTTGTCCCTATTTACCGCGGAGCCGAGATAGACGAAGTCCTTAACTAACTCGAAGTTTCTGCCGCCTAGTGTGACGCTCTGTCCGAGACGCCGATGTTGTGTGTGCTTCCTATATGACAGCATGTACTTCGTTTTGCCCTCATTAACCACCAGACCCATTTTAGCCGCTTCCGCTTCAATGCCAGCAAACACACATTGATCAATGTATCAATCATGCTCACACCAAAATCCCCATTGATAGTCTGGTGGTTTCACACCTTTCGTTGATGAGTGTGATTTTAACAACTTACGTAAGTCGCCGGTGCACCAAATTAATTAAATGCACCTAGGAAGCACTTCCTCCCCCAAGAGCGTTTAAATTTGAAGTCATCCACCCACTTCATTTATCCCGATTCAATTTCAGAACAGTTTTTTTTTCAGTTTTAATCAAATGATTTCATTTAATTAAAAAAATCGCTCTCGGACCATGACTTTTTTTTTTCTCAATATTTACCCTTCAAAACCAAGCTTCTGCTCTCACGCTGACGCTGACGCTGCTGCTGGGCATCACTCGACCTGTCAGACAAAAATTTGAAAAATAGCCCAAAATATAACCCTTTGAAAGAGGCGCCTCTTTTTTTTACCACTTCGCTCATATTCTGAATGGGCGTTCGCGAGGGCTTCACTAAATTACTATGACAATTTCCTCCATTCCAATTTAATTAAAAGTCTTCCACCTGCGGCCGGGACGCGCCCGACAGCGGGGGGTGCACAGAGACAGTCAACCCGGCTTCGTTCACAAAACAGTGGGTGAGGAATTACCATAACACTTTTTTTTTTTTGGGGTGGCGCATTTTTGGAGAATTCCCTAAACGAAGTCGGTGTCTAGTGTCGGCGTAATAACAGGTTAGCACTTTCGGTGGGGAAAATGAATATTTGGTCCGGCAATATGACTATTTGTTACAAAGCGACAGGGCCTGACCTGCACTCAAGTACAATTGAAAATAAATTGTTTTCGGGCTAAACCAGGTCATCGATGGGCCCATGCGGTGGGCAGTGTATAAACAGAATTTAATTAAATCTAATCTGCTTGGCTGTGTGAAATCTGGCCTACCAAACGTACATGGATTTACCACCAACGGCTATGGTAGTGACACTATCTGCTGACCTCTTAACCCACGCTTCGGTCCCTGTCCGTCCCGGCCCCTTTCCACTCCTGTACCCTGTACCGTGTTAATACACACATCCACTGGATAATTAATGAAATTGAATAACATAAGCCGACAGTAGTAATTGCGGTTTAAATGTGCGGGTAATTATACTGGGCTTCGATTGTTTCGACTAATGCCGAGAATGGGCTCCTTTGACCCTCAGCCAATAAATTCGAGAACTTGCACCTAACAATTGATTCGACATGTTGTTGCCAGGGAGGCGTGGCGATATTATGAGAACATCATAAAGCTTACGTCGTCGTCGCGCCGCCGGGGTTATGTTTATCGCATCATGGGTTGTTGCCCCTGACTGTGTGCGTGGCTGCTTGAATTGATTTTTTTGCGGAATTGAACGTTAGCAGGAATTCTATTTTCTCCGGTTGCACATCTGGCCTGCATAGAAGACATTTCCAAATACTCGAAAACTGCGGATATTTGTTGGATAAACATTCCAGTGCAAAAGGACCATCACGTCAACCCCCTACCTTGGTGGGTGGTCATCGAGATGCAATTAAAAATGTAGGTAATCCCGAAAAAGGATTTATTTGCGGTTTAACCGGGGAAACTATGAATACCTTTACCCAACCGTGGACAAGGATTTCAATGAGATCTGAGTAGTGGCCTGTTTCAAACTAAATGATTTTCATTCATCCGTCAGTAGTTCTCCGTAGTGGCTCTTGTCGCGCCCTTGTGATACACTGTATCCCTGGACCCTGAAATGAAAATATATCCTCTCCCCTCTCATTAGCCGACTCTTGCAGCGCCACTTCTGAACAATTTCAATTTTTAACATGCATCCTATTTGCCGGGAATTCTTAATCCTTGCCGATAACCCCCTCTGATGTAATAACGCTTTCATTTGTATTTAAATCACTTTGCCACGAACACACGCACCCGGCAAACTCGGAGGGAACAATGATCGCATAGCAGTTATTTTATACTTTTCCCATCCGATAAATGTCGATAAATAATCGAAATTTGAAATACTTCACTCTGGCCGAACACCCATCAGCGGCGAGGACAGCCAGAATCAGCCAGAATCCGCACAACAGCACACATCCATCTCCGTAACTCTACGGTTTATTGTAATTTCCGATTAATCTGCTTGCACGCGTCATTTGCGTCATCAGCTCTGCCGATGCTGCCACTGAGGTTCCATAAACAATGCACCAAACTGTGGATGCTGTCTGTGAATCTGATATGCAGTAGCAGCGACCATAGCACCCGAAAGCATGTATGCTGCCAACTTCCACCTCTCTCTTGTGGGATGCGGATGCGTCATCGGCATCAGAAACAGCAGCAGCAGAACCGGCAGCAAAAGCAATATACCGAAGTCGGAGTAACTCTTCCGTGTGTCATTATCGATGAAGAGAGCACAATACCGCCATGCGAATTTTGCCATATGTCATTGTAAACAAGTTGCATTGTAACACGGCAAGGCAAGGCAAGGCATCCAGGAACTGGAGGAGGTATTTAGGGAAGCGTTTGTCCCTGCCTCGCCTTCATGCCGAAAAGCGAGGGAATGACGCAGGGCGCCCGTCTACTGTCGTTTATACAACGTACCATGGAGCATTCAATAAAGGGCAGGATGGTAGGTGTGTGCAGCGTTTGCCACAGCTTCTGCTTGTTCCAGGCCATCATATCGCTTTCGATGCTGGCAGGAGAGTGGCATAATATCAGGTCTTTGTTGGAAAGTGATTGAATTTGCTTAAAACGGCCCGGAGACTGAGGCTCCCCGGCCTTGGGTGTAAGGTGTGTGATATTGCGCGCCGGTTGAGATAGCAGTCCTGCCATTGGGTGTGTATTTGTTGCGAGCAACACACCTGTCCCTCTCTGCCCGAGTGTGCAACTAGGAAACTTGATAATCACCTTCATGTGCAGACAATAGTGGTGTCCTTCTTTCAACAGAATGAATTTATTTATTTAGTACGTTCTCCATCAGTGATAAAAGTTTGCATGTGCTTGTGTGTGTGTGTTTGGGACAAGGAGTGTGGCACAATGACTCTATTGATTCTATGGTTATTCTAGGGTCTTTGGTCTCTGACAGACGGAAGCCGGTTAGATTGGACACCAAAGCGTGTGTCTTTGCGTAACCAGAAGATTTATAATCTGTCTCTCCACTTCAATGAGGTGACAATCTTTGCTCACTTCGTTTACTCTATTTAATCCTTCAGACAACACAGTATACCCGAATGAGGGCTCCTCCTGCTGTGTGTGGTTAAACAGAATAGTTGAAATTCGAACTGGAGACGAATTGAGTGAAGGTAGTAATTAGGATGATGGTTGATAATTTACAAGGTGACAACAAAGTTGTTTGCCTCATATACAAGCACCAAGGTCCAAACTTACTTTTGTTCATTATTGCTTTGTGTGCGTTTGTAAATATTTTACTATTGGATAGACAGTGCGATCCAGTTCACATCCAACGGTTGACTAAAACAACAGCTACAGCACTTTCCAAATCAAAGTTTATTATGCATTTGTATCTAAAATCGTCCACATCCATCAGTGGCATGCATTTAATGCTACAATGTGTCATAATTATGTATTCAAGAGCGAAAATTAACTCAAAGGTTGAGGTGAGGAGATGACGTAAAAAGAAACTGCAACGTTGCCACAAATGTATACGGTAACATCCTGTTACGGTAGAGCCACCAATCCAAAACAGCAATGCCACACTGCTGCTTATGCTGCAAAATATTGCCATAAATTATTATGAACCATCTCCAGGACCAGGACGGCTATGCTCGCTGCAAATCCAAAGATAAGTACGAAAACTGCTGATGTGAATGTCTGCATATCAACCTGGCCACGAAAAAGGACGACAAGAAGAAGAAGGAGAAAAAGAAGAAGTAGTAGAAACAGAGGAGAGCAGAAAAAAAAATACTATGAAATAGAAATGAACACAGAGGTGCTACAATTCATAGAAAACAAAATGCACACACGCACACCCTTCCCCAAACAGAAAATGAGAAACGATGATGTCGTTGGTTTTCATGTCCTCCGTCAGCACTCGACTTCTGTGCGGTGGCGTCTGGAGGGGGCGGCGGAAAAATTTTTGTTTTCACCTCAGCAAATGGTAACGACCACAACATCATGCAAAAGGGCAGAATTGATGAGGAGAGCGAGGAGTGAAAACTCATTTTCGCCGGATAAAGCGAAAACTTGAAGCACAGTCATCTGTAGGAGCCGAAATAATATAGTTTGCTGGGAACATTGTTCTCGTCCTTGGATCCAAAACTAGAGTCCCGGTGAGATGGTCTGTGAGTGTATGTGTGTGTGCGTGTGTTTGCCAAGCTCGAATTCCGCAATGATGGCACTCATTTTTCACCAGCCTTGCTACTTGCCAGGGGAGAAAGGTCAACGCCGGATGGATGAATGCATAAGACGGCGGTGTATAAAACAATATGCGACGTTGCAGTCTGGATGGTGTCCCTCCAGCTTCGGGCTTACAATGCACGTCAAGTAACACAGCACAGCCACGTAGACAGGACTAGAAATTTTGGGATCTAATGGATTAACTGCTCTTGCACTGCCGTGGAGGTGAAATAACTCGGGGAACATATTTATCGCTTTGCTTTGTTTATGCCGTCTCTAGTGAGTGCTTTGAACCGAGAATATCCATTAGCTCTGCTCGGTGGCAAGGATGGCGACTGCACAATTTTGTTGTAAGCGTTGGGCGCCGTCCCTGCATACTTACTCTCAAATCATCGGTGTGAATTTGCTTTACGCACCGCGGTTTTGGCGAATGCCAGACTTTCCTCTGATAATCCATTAGACCGGCCTCCATCGTTCGACGCAGCCTGCAAAGGGAGAAAACGATAACACTTGAATGTATTGAGCACGCATGGTAAGGAGGGAAGTGCTTTAGTCGACTGCATATTTGCGATTTATAACTGCGACATAAATTACAAAAATATTCATGCTAGAAAAGAGTGGACAGTTGTAATTCATAGCGCACATTAAACTGTCACTAGTGAAGTTGCATGTGCCCGACATTTCTTTCGTCCGGCTTAACTCAAACGCACACAGCTATCCCTTCGGCAAAAAAATGGTCTTGTTAATGATTTATTCATGCAAAATCTTTTCTGTAATTCACGCAAATCTACTACTGACAAACTGAGCGAAAATAAGCGTTCTGCATTTAAGATCCGAAAACCCATAATAATTTACAGAAATGAAAATAATTCCAACAGGACCTTCTACCTTATAATTGAGGCATGTGAATTGAAATTTTAAGGTAGAGCAAGGATATAAAACAAACTGGATATAGAACCTGCTTGAAAATCACAACCGGGACAAACTCCATTTCTCCTCTTTTGTTATTCAATCTGGAAGACC
Organism: Eristalinus sepulchralis; assembly: GCA_944738645.1. Classification (NCBI taxonomy): domain Eukaryota; kingdom Metazoa; phylum Arthropoda; class Insecta; order Diptera; family Syrphidae; genus Eristalinus; species Eristalinus sepulchralis. Next base: position 62,823,464 of record OX122885.1, on the reverse strand, counting down.
AACTTTAGCATTGCAATAATTTTATCCTTTCCGTAATGCAATTTCCCTTTTCGTATTTCCCAAACAATTCCCTGCATTTCAAAAGTATACACACACTAAATTTGAGAAATTTTCAAATTACTTCTAGTGCAACACCTTGAACCCCGAGCACACATGTGTGTGTGTGTCGCACAGCAGGAATAAGTTTCATGAATATGTACAAACATTCCACACACGCCGCACTGACCAGAGAACCACCCACAATACCCAAATCAAATTTTGCACAATGTTCATGCACTCACTCCGGCCTCACCTCTGCGCCCAGCTCGACCCTCACGATCTTCGAGACAGTTACACCAGCTGCCAGGCAGTACCTTATTCATGAAGAGCTGACAAGAGTCCTAATACATTTTAATTCAAAATCATTCGAAACGAAACTCTCTCCCCTAGCCTCCTCGCTCACATGCAGTTTCCTCTCGCATGTCGTTTAATTTTATTCATTTCAAGCACGCCACCCCCTGCTCTCCTCAGCACTCCTTCATTCTGGCGAACAGTAGATACAGCACCCCACCGATGCTCCCCATCACCCCCTGTTCCGACACAGACAATTGTGCACACTCCGATTATTCCAAACATTGGAGTGAAATTTTCAAATCGCTCTCGGGTGGAATCCCATGAAAACAGTTCCTTTCACACACATATTCACCTACTTGTGCATTTAAATGCCGTAATAAATTTCATATTTCCACTAATGTGCTCAACAGCGAACAATAAAATCGTAATAAATGGCCTACGATGTCAACTGAGGAGACGGAGTGCGAGGCAACCTATCCCCCAGACAGAGCCTCGGCACTGCATATACGAGTACGAGTACGCCATGCACAATATGGAACGACAATGTATACTATGCAGTCAAACTCAGGCGGTATTAAATGTTTGCCTGAACTGGGGGCGGAGAGGGTTGCACATAATTGGTACTTGATTCGCTTCTAAAATTGATTACTTTGACACTGGCTTCGGCGCAATTCGTTTCAAGAATTGGCATTTGTGATTTGCAGTTTAATGAATTTCAGTGGAAAAATCATGAAATGTGGAAAATGTGGAGTGGACTTTAATGCTTTAAGCTGCAGGTATGATTCTGGGACAGAAAATTTCACTAGTTGCTGACAACACTAGTAACTGGCTATGAAAAGCTTTTTAAATTTCGCCACACTGAATCGGTAAGAAACTGTAGGTTCCTTCCACAATAGCACGCCCAAAACAAGTATTTGATGAAGAAGCGAGGCCTTGATCTGTAGAGCCACCCAATTTTTTATTTCTTATTTTAACAGTCAATCAAATTCCCTTACGGAGTTCTTATATACATATGTCTGCGTAACATTGTGGCAGCACTTTTGCAATCAGAAGACACTAGCGATAGAGTGCTAGTTTCTACTATACATGAAAATAAGTAAGAACGCTTCTCCGTCAAATTGGTTAGAAAATTAATTTTTCTTTCCACTCCTGATGTTGTGATAGATCTTAGGGTATAGTTTCAAAGGCCAAGCAAAATTTCGAAACTAATAAAGATTAGTGAAAATTAATTTTGTTGTGATAGCCGGCAAATAGTTTTTAAGTGGCTTAAAAGTTCTTTGGAACTACATCTGAAATTAAATCAAAATAGGCTTATAGATGAAAAAACACAAAAAAAGGTTTCGAATGATTTAATTTGGAAAATAAATCTCAAATATCACTGCTGAAAAAGAATTACGTAAAAAAGTACTGTTCGAAATATTGTTCCAAGCCTTTATTGCTTTTTTTCACCGCATTAGGTAGCCAAATGTCGTTCACATAGTACATAAAGTGAATATGCATAAGGGGGCGCACTTACCTTGACATAGCAGGGAATCAGTAGCAGTGCAGTGTGGTCGCCGTGGCGTAGTGGTTCGATTATTAAGTCTAAGTTCGATTCTCAGACGGGACACCTCGAATTTTTTCACAGCACCACCTCTTTCGAGTTGCTGACAACACTCAAAGAGTAACAATTGTCAATGAAAAGATTCTTAAACCTCACCTTTCGGAGTTGGCAAATTACTGTAGGTCCCTTCTACTCATGAGAGAATAGTAGCATGTACGAGGGAGCAGTTGTTGCAGAAGCTAGGCCCTGGTCCCTTGTGGGCTGTAGTGTCACTCAATTATTATTAGTTGCAGTGCAGTAAAAACGAATTTGAACAATTAGTGTTCGTCTGCTACATCTTAATTTGACAGCACGAGCATTTTCCAAAAGATAAAATATTTCGCAACAGACTGTGGCACAAAACTTAAGGAAACATCGTGGAATCGGGACTACCAATAAAATGGAGACCAAAAAAACAACGAAGATCGTCGACATCGGTTTAATACTTTGATGGATTTCAAAACAGACCTGCGTCGAGCTCGAGAAGAAATTATTTCCCGAAGCTCAGTGAGGAAAAAGAAAGCTGGACATAGAACACTGAACCTAGTACTGTAGTCGAAGTTTCCGAATTGAGTATAAAAGGAATCTGGGTTCAAGAGCACCTCAATTTGACTAAACAACTTTATCCTTTCCGCCAATTTAAAGTTAAAGCTCCACTTTGATGTGACAGACAAGATTGCCTAATCTAAGTCTTGTGAAGGTATAATGGTCTGGATTTCTTCTGTGGAGATGAAAATTGGTGACTGGTGTTCCCTTAATCGTACGTTTACCCTTAGGTTCTAAAAAAAGCATTCGAATCTTCTACTTTGAAGTCCTTTAGTGATATTTGTATTTGTTCGTTCAATAGAATGGTAAATGGTGGAAACAATTGAACGATATTGCATCAACTTAGACAAATTTGGAAAATTTAAACAACATTTTACATTCATCGTCATTTCCCTCCCTGTTGCTTTTGTTTGAAACACACTACTATGTGACCCTTTATTGAGGTAGACTCATAGATCTTATAGACTCATACTCTTATAATAATTTTGCATACCTAAAAGTGCACTTCTTAGCTTACTTTTTAATTAAAATGTCTCCACTTGTGAAAAAGAGGCAACTCCGAGTTACACTCGAACACAAAAGGTTTCGTTTTAAGTCTGATACAATTTGGACACTTTCCAACATTTTTCAAAACAAAAAAAAAATTATTACGAAACCTTGATTACGAGTAATTCCAGCAGACAACGAAATAGCATATGTTAGTGTGCGATGCCCAGCATCAACTTCATGTATACGGAAGCCACCTCAAAATATGCCCGAAAATTACATTTTACACAATGATTGAAATTTCATATAAATGGATTCATAGAGATCTGAATCTGACGAATAGACACACAACAACTAAAAAGGTTTCGTTCTTCAAATATAGTGTGATCACATATATCCACAACACTCACCCATATGTTATGACTTTCCTTAGCGGTGACCCCTTCTGCACAATGTTGACCATCTTTTGTGGCGGAAAAAGTTGAATTTCAGAGAGGTCGCAAATTTCCTTTTCGGTAAAAGTATCCGAGATTATTTTGTACGCGGTGGCCACATCGATGTGAAAGGCGAATCCTTACCGCAAAAACAGAACAGAACAAATATCCCCATTAAATAGTTGGAGCTATGAATAACTATTCAAATACATATACAAGTCGCTGTGAGCTGTGTGCATCACTACAATATGCGGTGTAGTTGCGGTGAACAGTGAACCCTACATACAATGCATTCCTGCCACACAATGGTTACTGGCCATGATACAGTTACCCCATCATCCTGATTATGGTTTGACTTGGCTATCATAGTCTTCCCATCGGGAGCCGCATTCGTCGTGGGGCAGTGAAGATAGAAAATATTATTCTAATAATCAAGCATCCTCGTTCACTGACGAGTAATATTCAGTTGATTCCACCGAATGCATTACAGAGCTGCGTCTATCCACATAACTATCAACAGCAGCAGCAGCAGCTTATTCGGCTTATCCGTCTCCAAACCATTTCAAGTATAAAGTACATTAAAAGGATTTTCGGTGGAATGGCGCGCCGGCGATACGATGCTGCGATACTGCGATGGAAATGAAAATGCATGTTTTAGCAGCAGAACACACGGATTGCGAAAAGCTGTAAGCTCATTTAGCGGATTTGCTACTTTGATTAAGGATTCATGTTTCGGTTGCTCGTTGGGACTGCTTTTTTGCGTTTTATTGTTTTATTTTTTTTTTCTCGACTGTAACTCACCGCCCTGCTTAATTTTCGCAACTCCGTACTCCGGATCGTACCAGTTCGATGCTTCGGTAGTTTTCGCGTGTGCTCCGGTCTCGTGACTGTGTATTGCCGCTTTGTAATTCTTTTTTGCCTCCTCTTTGGTCAAGTTGGTGGGACTGGAGGGTTTGTCTGGTGGCAGCACTTGAGCGAATCCTTCGTCAGCGTAGGGCGGCACCGTGGTAACCTTCTTGGCGTACAATTCAATTGCATCTGGATCTCGTGTGCGCTGTGAGTAAAAACGGAAAAATGAAGCTTCACAATTTCAAGTAATATGAAATGGCATGTATACTCACCAAGAAGTACTCTCGATTATAGATGATATCTTCGATTCCAATTTCCAATGAACTATAAACCAAGTCTCGCAAGGTTCTGATTGTTTTTGGTCTCTCCATGAGCAGTGAACCCACTATGCTTGCCGAGTAGAACTGGTTGATGCAAAATGAAAATAATAGACTGGTAATGACAATGCATCGACCGGAGAGCAGATTTGTGGAAAATGATAATCCTGCAGGCGATGCCGTACGGTTGGGCGGGCGAGAGTGGGAGAGAGAGAATGGGAGTGTCATTAATGGTGGAAAGATTGAAAGACAATACTCTGTGGTTGATGTCTATTGATTAAGGACGTAAGGGGGTTTGTTTTTACCTTCAGTTTTCGCTTTTAATCGTGAGACGATTTTTTTTTCTTTTTTGTTTGGGAAATTATGTGGAAAGTATAGATTTCACATTTGATAATGTTGAAGCTTGTGTGCACGTACCTTGCTGACATATCGATCCAATGTAAAAGAGCAGTGACTCGAGCACCCTGTCCGCCCCATCTTTGCAGAAGATCCCATCAATTCTCACACTGAAGTGGTTCCGCCAAAGCGATGAGAATTTCTTGAGAGTCTTTTTTATCAGAAAATCCCCTGCTCCAGCGTCATTATGATGTGGGGAAACATCATTGCCCGGAACAGTTACCCCAACGCGATAATCAATACAATCAATTGTATTCTGGTTGGAGATAGCTGCACCAGCACCAGAATCACGAACATAATCCAATGGGACTTGTCCCCTTTTGCAGACTGTAACTTTGGTATTAAGTCTCTCGTTACTCAAAGTTGTTGCATCACCGCCCCCACTGTCTGCAGCACTATCGAAACCTTAAATTGAAAGTTTTGATTTATGATTTTCGAACGCATTCCACCGCCATAGCGGATGGAAGCTGCGCCAGCAGCACGAAGCAACATCTCTGAGGATGCCACACAGCGCCAGGGGCGATGCATTCTTCTGAGTGAAAGAACTAACTTCAATACCTATTTGTCTTTTCTTTCCTCTCTTGCGGGCATCCTTTGTCGGGGAAATGTTCCGTTGCTGGTGTTGATTGTTTTTTCCGCGTCCCTCAATGGCTGCCGATCCAGCACTTTCGATTCGTCTTGCTTGAACGACTTGAAGATCCGATGAGTTATTGGAATCTATAATGAAGGAGCAGATAAAATGAAGATGCATTGACGATGCAGACACCTTGTGTACCATCATCACTAAAATACCGCTCCACCAGGGCTAATGCAGCCAAGAGCACAATGGAGAGTCCACCGCAAATTGCCGCCAAAACCCACACGTCGTTGGTGAATGGCTGCAGGAACACAATTCGGTTGGTTTGCACGGAGCGGGGATGCCGGAACATGAAGCAGGGCCTGCCAAAATTCCAGAGCAAACAACATGAGAGAACATTATCTTGAACAAGTGACCCGTGGGGTATCACTGATTTAAATAAACACCAAATGCCAAACAGCAAACGCCAAAGTATGACTAATTTGGGGCCGAATCAAGGTTTGTTTAGTCATGCGGATATATTGTACATCTGCCATGGTCGCCCTCACTCTCCACCCCAGAGACCGACTTGACAAACATGAAATTATTTTCGGTTAACCGCCACTTTAGCTTTCGTAGCATCTGTGAACACGGGTTCTTGCAGCAGCGGTTGACAGATAGCCACAGAGCACCCGACCCAAAACCGAATCTTCACTGCCGTTGACGGTACTCGTGAACATAATCTTTTTGAGATTAGGAGCTGGGTGGAGGATGGGGATGGTGTTGTGGTACTACCTTACAGCGTTTCGGTTGTTGGGTGTCGTGTCCGTGTATAATGGTGTAACAATATGATGCGTCGTGTCATTTCTTCTTTTTGATGAGTTATTTTTGGGTCATCTTGCATTTCATTATCCCACTTATTTTTGACCATGAATGCGGTCTTATTGAGTTGAATAGCAAATGAAAATGTGTCAGTTCCTACTTAACAACAATTTGTATGCCGTAATTGAACGAGAGATAGCTGCTCCCCCCGGGTGTGGTTTCCGGGCAATGGGAAGTCTTAAATTATCAATTTGCCTTTGACTGTAAGCGTAATCTATTTCATTATCGTTACACATAATTTGTCGAACGACATTCCCCTTAAATTTGTACCTAAGCAACAGTAAAATATCTCTCTCATAATTAAATTTGTTATAAAATCAATTCCACAAAACAAATCCCGTTTGACAGCATCTCGAACCTATGAATCCCTACGGATCTCAACGTCCCAGTGGCAATATTTTACAGCAAACATACCGGCGCGGACAGAAGGCTTTCCATACACACATTCAACTTAAACAACGTCGTCGTGCCGTACCTGTCCTTCGTTCATGCAATCCATCTTCACAATTTCAATACAAAGTATCTAAGCTGCACTCAACTTGTAAAATGAAAATTTATATCCCATCTGCGTCGAAGGATTTATTCTCAATTAATGTCGCATATACCCACCCATTCAGATAGTCCCGTCCAACCACTCCGCCCCCACTCTACATTGTCTGCCCATCAACACTTACCGGCTAAACAAGAAAAATGACAATCTAATCGTTACGCAAACACACAGACAATGCCATCATTTTTCATCCGATTGACAGGTAACAATATGCCAAATTAAAACCCCACCACAACATTTACTCATTCAGCAAGCTGACGCCCATCTTCCAGCCCACAGCGACACCCACAGAGGGCACCCACACACTAACACCAACACTCACCTGGCAATCCATGTCCTTGTTGTGTAATCAATCACCTTCGCACGTTCTATCCGGAAGAAAATCGGTGATCCACCGATATCGGCCTGACGTCGTACAAGTGCTCCTATCATCCCATCGAATTTGCCATTTTTCAGGTAGCCCCAGGAGGCGGTGCGCGACATGACCAAGCTTTAAAGTAATAATAATTGAAAGCCACCCTCCCCGGTCGAGGCGGACGGGTGACAGGTATGCTGGAGACAATTTATAAATACTCAAGGGCACTGGCCATGTGTGAGTGTGGCAGCCATGCATCACAACACACGGCAAGGGCAGCGCACACGTTTCACTCACCTGAAATTGAACAAATCCCGGACGTGCGATAGCAGGGCGAAATTGAAACGATTCATCGAATCCAGGTGGGTGTCATACTGCTGTGTCAAGTAATCCTCTAAGCTGCCCGTGTGATTCTTGTTGGTTACCTTTGGCGGCGGGATATATGAGAAAACATTAGTAAAGCAGAACACAGCAACTACCACTACTATCGGAGATATAAAACAAACATCCAAAGTGTAAAATGACAGAATTAAGAATTTAACCCCAGCGGAGCGGGCAGCGGACATACATACGTATGTACACACGGGCATATAAATGTCCACTCCGCTTCTCCAAATTCGAGTCATGTTGTCTAATGCGCTAGTGGTGGAGAAGCCAAATTCGAAGGGCACCAAATGGTCTCGGATCTCGGATTGCGGATGCTCGGTTGGATGTTGACAAAATGGCAAATGGGTTTCCTCAAGGGAATGTGGCATCGTATTCGTCGTTGTAGCAGTGCCAGCGGCAGCAGCAGCAGAAGCAGCAGCAGCGGCAACAGCAACAGTAACAAAGCTTACCCATATGCCGGCTTGCGGGTATAATTTAGAATTTTAAAGGAGTCGAAAACAAGGGGCGAAAAAAAGGAATGTAAATCTTCATTGTCTGACCCTCAACCGAGGATGATGACACATGGGAAATCAGTTCACATATGCCCAGTGATGGGGTACTGGAAACCCTCACAAATAGTACAAAAAAAAAGATGAAAACTCAAAATCAACACTCACCACAATCATGCAGCGGATGCGAGATCCCTTCATGTCCGTGCGGCGTAGCACTGTGCTCGTCTGGCGATACCACTCTCCCAATTGTAGCCCATCACCTTCGGTAAACTTTCCAATATTGGTGATGTTCAAGCTGCTGCCGTATTGAATACCAGGACTCCTGTGCGTTGGAGATAGCAATTAGGACAAAAGTGTTAAATTTTGAAATATGAAACTCTTGTGCTTTGAGGAAATTAAAAAAAAAATTTAAAAGGTCTTCAGTCTTCAGTCTTCAGTCTTCAGTCTCCAGTCTTCAGTCTTCAGTCTTCAGTCTTCAGTCTTCAGTCTTCAGTCTTCAGTCTTCAGTCTTCAGTCTTCAGTCTTCAGTCTTCAGTCTTCAGTCTTCAGTCTTCAGTCTTCAGTCTTCAGTCTTCAGCCTTCAGTCTTCAGTCTTCAGTAGGTCAGTCTTCAGTCTTCAGTCTTCAGTCTTCAGTAGGTCAGTCTTCAGTCTTCAGTCTTCAGTCTTCAGTCTTCAGTCTTCAGTCTTCAGTCTTCAGTCTTCAGTCTTCAGTCTTCAGTCTTCAGTCTTCAGTCTTCAGTCTTCAGTCTTCAGTCTTCAGTTTTCAGTCTTCAGTCTTCAGTCTTCAGTCTTCAGTCTTCAGTCTTCAGTCTTCAGTCTTCAGTCTTCAGTCTTCAGTCTTCAGTCTTCAGTCTTCAGTCTTCAGTCTTCAGTAGGTCAGTCTTCAGTCTTCGGTCTTCAGTCTTCAGTCTTCAGTCTTCAGTCTTCAGTCTTCAGTCTTCAGTCTTCAGTAGGTCAGTCTTCAGTCTTCAGTCTTCAGTCTTCAGTCTTCAGTCTTCAGTCTTCAGTCTTCAGTCTTCAGTCTTCAGTCTTCAGTCTTCAGTCTTCAGTCTTCAGTCTTCAGTCTTTAGTCTTCAGTCTTCAGTCTTCAGTCTTCAGTCTTCAGTCTTCAGTCTTCACTCTTCAGTCTTCAGTCTTCAGTCTTCAGTCTTCACTCTTCAGTCTTCAGTCTTCACTCTTCAGTCTTCAGTCTTCAGTCTTCACTCTTCAGTCTTCAGTCTTCAGTTTTAAACCTTCAGTTCCTTCTACGTAGTTCCACTTTCAACCGTTCGCTTATTCAAATTACGCTTCAGCGGTCAATCACATCCTTCCTGCCAAGAGCTTCCTTCCCTATTCATCCCAGATCCGAGTATCATATATCTTTTTTATGTCATCCCATTCTGTATACCTTGGATTCGCTCCTCCCTCCCCTCCCACCCGCCGTGTATGTCCATCTAATGTGCAGCAATCAAAACTCGTAACTAGTATGGCTCCTTCCTGCTGCCTTCACAAACTAATCAACTTAATTCCTCTTGAACCCGGGAGTGAGATGGAACAACCAGTGGATGTATGAAGGTACTCACCAAACGTCATACAGCATGTAGTAATCCTCCTTTGAATCCCGGTCCCCATTGATTCGCTTTGCCAATATTAGCTCAGTATTTATATTGATGTTGATTTTTTCTAGAAACTTCTCAATAAGCAAGTTATTCTCCCCAACATTGTCATTGCTATCGTTGGCGACGCTGCTGCCGTTGTCAGTGTTCTCGTCCTGGTAGTCTCCGCTGCCGCCTATGTTATTGATTTTCTTATTATCCCCCGGCATAGAGCTAGTGCCACCACTAGTAACCGGCACGATAGTCGCACTGAACGGCATCTGGAAATCATTTTGCACACCACCATCCGGCTCCACGTTATCATCATCGTCGTCGGCATCGTCATTATTATCATCTCTTTGCCGATTAAAAGTATAATCCTCAATCAAAAGCCAATGATACGATGAGTTGAAAAGTCCTTTGTTCGAAGCCTGTGTGTGTTATGTGAGAGTGAGTGACGCGGTCGATTGTGTATGCAGGATGCACGAATGAAAATGGCGTTGGAAGGCGAAAAGAAAAGAAAGAGGCGGAAAAACAAACTGATTACATATTTATTCTTTACTCCCGTCCACCCTCATTCACCCAGAACCAACGTTTCCTTCGAACCAAATGGTTGGTGAAGGAATATTTTTTTTACTGTTCTCCGATTCCAAAGATGAGGATGTAGTCGGGATAATTGTGGATTACTGATCCTCCTCGACAATTACGGAAATTCAACAACTGATTTTTATCGTACCAATGGATTATGGTAATGTTGGAGGGACGGGCAAATGGAAAAGGATGGTTGCGGAATGCGAGCACAGACCCATCGAATTCAACAGTTTTTTTTAATGAACCTGATATGAGCGTTGAGCGCTGTCGCTAGCAAATAATCAGCGGAATTGCTCCGCACCTGAGGAGACATGTATTTGTTTGTTGCTCACATAATGGCGAGTTCCGTTCATCAATCAGAGTCTGAAGTTATGCCCCGGTCAGGTGCCTTACCTGGAAACCCGTATAAAATGGTTCCTTCCTTGAAAACGCCAAATTCTGACCATCCTTTTGAATAAAAAATAAATTTCCTCAAAAATAATGAGATGCAATAATTAGCGCCAAGGGGGGGGGGGGGGGAATGCCTTTCACTCGAAAGTCCATGCAGAACAGAAAATGCCAATTAATTGCTCAAGTTTAAAGACAGTTACTTCATTAATGAACGTCAGCGGCAGAGAATGCAATTTTTCAAAACACTCACCATTTCAATAACTTTCCTGCTGGCAAAGCCACAGGACAAATCCAAAACTACAACTTGACGTAACACCTCACTTTGAAGGAACGCCTCCATTGTCCTCAGCCCCGGGATGTCAGTTGCTTTTTTATTTGCACCGCTCCTCCCTCCCGTGCCCCTGTCGACTGGGCTATTGATTAATAGATCGATTCGTAAAACTTTAATTAAAACACCCCTCAGCGGTGACTGTTGTTCCAAGCGTCGACGGTCACTCGAACTGAAGCTGCTGGTAATGTTGCCACCATCACTTTTGTAGCCCCTATACGAACCGGTATCCTTGCCTGTGAATAACGCTCTCAATATTGTCAGCGTGTCAATATTAATCGATGTCCATGTTTGCTTCTCTAGCCTTCTGGCTGGTGACCCGTGATGGCATGTTAGCAAACTAACTCTCGGTATATGCTTGTACCCCACTGCAAGTTCATAAATTAACTGATGTAGCATCCCAGCTCCGGCAGCAATTTCGAGTTGGTTCGCATCGCTTGTGCGTCCCTTTTCAGTGGATGAGCCCCTGACATTGATGGGGGATGGTTGTTGCGACAGCCCTCGAGCGTAATAAGATGCACGTTTCGGCTTATGTACAATTTTATCTGCTTTTACTATCGTAAATGCGATTGCCAATTGATACGAAATTAACGACCAGAGTGCAATTATCACAAGGACACTGCATGTTCGCGGAAATGCATTCGCTCCGCCAGACATACTTTTACTCTTTGCGTTCAAATTGCCAGTATCGTTGGCATTAGAGAAGCTGACCGTTTTTATAGCTTTCGTGTGCAGTGCATGGTAATAATTAAGTAGGATCCAGGACACAAGGTACAAGGCCATCCATTTCCATTCAATAATGGACAAGTTGCTTGGATTATTTATGTACACTGAGGAAAAGTTTGAAGAGGGTTTGATATGTTTGTTCTGATGTCACTGCGAGTACTATTTGTGAGTGTGATGGAGCGATTTTCCCTCGCTTGTGACAGTCTACTTTGATTTGGGAAAGGGATGACATTGACCGCACATCACCAGTGGTGGATTAATCTTTTTTATAGATCAAAGGTAAGAAATTTAAAGCGTACTCCTAGCCTTAGAATATTTAAATACTCTACAGTAGTCTGACTCAGAAACTGGTCGATTGTACATTTGCAATGTTAAGAAAAGATATACTAGTAATCGCTTCGGCATCATCGTCCTCTCCACAGACGTTTGTTTTCAACGTTAAGAACAATTAGGTATTTGGTGACGTTTAAGTGGCCTGTTTGTATACCGGAAAGACAATTTTTCCCTTCTCATAAGAGACTACATAAAAATCGGGAATTTTTTACAAAAGTTGGGGAGGATGAGTTTGGTTTACTTAGATCCTAACCAAGGGTGCGAGTAATCCTTAAGTGAGTCCGGCCAGAGACAGTCGAAAGTGCAAGGCCAGAGACAGTCGAAACTGACTTTGTATTCCAATAAGATAAAAATTATGAATGAAATGATTATTCACGTGATGGCAATTATAAAGTACCTATGAACGGACGTTTCGTTACTTAAGTTTGGATTCGTATTCAAAATTAAAACGATGACTGTCTATGGGACAAAATGTCCCGACGTTTCACTTTAAATTCGTTGCGGCCGCCGTAGCAAAGTGGATACATATGTAAGTGCATAGAATCACACACTGAAGGTGTCAGGTTCAGTTCCAGGATTAAACATCCCGGCACCACATCACTCGAGTTGCTAACAACATAAATTGTCAATAAAGAGCTTCCGACAAAAAACTGCTGGGACTTGTAATAAAAGAAATTAAAGGGATAAAATAAAATGATGTTCAACACTTGTACATCCTTGGTATGCGTTTGTCGTTTATGGCCTATTGCGTCTCCAGTTGTATTAAGGTTACGTTCATACAAACTGAATCTTTACAATATCGTTGCATTCGCATTTTTATCTTTCATGTCTCACGAACTCCATCTAGCGGTCAATTTTGACTAAAATTTGCTATTATTGCTCAGACAGTGTTCAGATTTACACATCTTCTTCTTCTTTATGTGGCGCTACAGTCCGGGGCGGACCAGGATCTCAAGCAACATGCCTCTCCAGCCAGCACGACCTTTCGCAAGCTGCCGCCAGTTGCGCACTCCATATTGGTTGAGGTCCTTCTCCACTTATGTGCGCCACTTTAGTCTAGGCCATCCTCCATTGCGTTGTCCCAATGGTTCATATTCGAAGACGTTTCGGGCCTGAGCAGTGGTGTCCATATGCTCTACATGGCCTAGCCATCTTAAGCGTTGTATCCGTAGACGCTTGACTATGCTCATGCCGATGTACAGCCCATACAGTGCGTGGTTGAATCTTCTCCTCCAGATGCCACCAACGCAAACAGGACCAAAAATCGAACGCAAAACTTTTCTCTCTAAGACTAAGGGCTTCCTCATCCGCTTTTAGTAATGTCTAGGTTTCCGCGCCATAAAGGTGGACTGGGATGATGAAGGTCTTATATAAAGCAAGCTTAATCTTTCGAGAGAGGGCTTTATTACTCAATTGCCTCTTGAGCCCAAAGAGACAGCGATTGGCAAGAGCGATTCTGCGTTTGATTTCGGTACTGGTGTTGTTGTCCCTATTTACCGCAGAGCTGAGGTAGACGAAGGGCTTGACTACCTCGAAGTTTCTGCTGCCTTGTGTGACGCTCTGTCCGAGACGCCGATGTTGTTTCCTTGATGACAGCATGTACTTCGTTTTGGCCTCATTAACCGCCAGACCCATTTGAGCCGCTTCCGCTTCAATGCCAGCAAACGCGGCTCGCTGTGTTCGTCCAATCACGTCAATGTCGTCGGCGTAAACTAGCAATTGAACTGACTTTTGGAACTCCCAAGGTGTTGACTTATGAGTTACGCACGATCTTCTCAAGTACGATGTAAAAGAAGTCACATGACAGTGCGTCGCCTTGTCTAAAACCTTTTTTGATATTGAAGGTCTCGGTAAGTTCGTTCCCGACCTTGACGGAGCAGCGAGAGTTCTCCCTCGTCATCCTACACAATCTGACGAGTTTGGTAGGAGTGCCAAAACTAGACATGGCACTATATAGCTCGTCTCTAATGTACGTATATCCCTATTACCAAGAAACAACTTTTTTCTGATTAATTTAAGTGGAATATTTTTTACAGTGTACAACATTGAATTCCTTAACTAGAGCACAAGAAAAAAAAACGAAATTCAAAAAACAATTATCTGATGCACCAGTTACCTCACAAGATATTTATAATTCTTAAATATTTGAATGATGGTCCCGTGACAGTTCATGGGAACAGTGCAATCCCGGCAGCGAAAACAGTCCAGTCATGTCCGTGTGTGAACGTAATCAATTTCGTTTTACACAACGAAGAGATCAATTAGGTTCTCTTTAGTTTTCATTTAATCAAGCGATTATATTTGTATGTCAGGCACGACTGGACACATGTACTCGAACTTGCTGGCCCTTGTAAAAGTGGGTAGGTGGGTAGGGGTTGGGGAAAACCATTCAAATTCTATCCACTAACTGCCGACGTCAAACACGGTACGTTACTCAGGAAAAGTCTTTCGAGTCCTAGCTGTGGAATGCTGTGCTTAAGACACACAGCCAACTGTGTATTCCTTTCACAGAGAGTCATTTTTCATTCTGACAGATTGGATTGATGTGTGTAATATCGTATGTAAATTGTTTTATTTTTGCCCTGCTCGGGGCGAGGGGGCGAGATTGTGTGAACGGTGAATGGCTGGCTGACCGTGTATGGGCAATAGGGAGAGTATGTCACATATTCGAGAAAATCATTTTTCATTTTCTATAATACCGAGGAGGACACTGGTAGAAGTAGGTTACTCTTGAAGAAGTGGACATACGGTATTAGAGTTTTGCTTTTCAGCTGAAGATATGTTACTCCTTCAAATCGTCCCCACAGATATGCGATGTTCTTTGGCACACGTACATGCTTATGTATGTAAACATGAATACAAGTTGATGGTTGACAGTTTGTTCTTGATTTTGAATGCATCTGGGAAGTCGTTAGAAAGAAATGGAAATGAGATAATGATTAATCGAAGACAGCTCTTTGAACTTTAAGACAAGGAGAAGCACTGTCATGTGACTTCCTTAAGATCATTTTTGAAACGATCGTGCGTAACTTGCAGAGTCAATACCAGAGACACAATCTCCTAAGAGTAATTTCAATTACTAGTCTACGCTGATGATATTGACGTGATTGGACGAACACAGCGAGTCGTCAATGACGCGTTTGCTGGCATTGAAGCGAAAGCGGCTAAAATGGGTCTGGTGGTTAATGAGGGCAAAACGAAGTACATGCTGTCATCAAGGAAGGACACACAACATCGGCGTCTCGGACAGAGCGTCACACTAGGCAGCAAAAACAGGGACATGCGGCTGGTCAAACGTCTTGGGTTCCAACGCTTAAGATGGCTAAGTCATGTAGAGTGTATAGACACCACCGTTCCGGCCCAAAAAATCTTCGAATCTGAGCTATTGGGACAGAGGATGGCCTAGGCTAAGGTGGTGTTCACAAGTGGAGAAGGACCTCAACCAAATTGGAGTGTGCAACTAAAGACAGCTAGCGAAAGATCGTGCTGGCGGGAGAGGCATGTTGGTTAAGCCCCCAGGTTCACCCTGGATTTCTGTAGCGCCGCAAGAAGAAGAAAAAGAAGAAGCCCTTTGAATTTTAAGCCTTCTTCGGTACGGCACGGACTAACTGTTGCGTGGCAAATTTAGCAGTTAAATAAATGTTTCACAATTCGCAACTTTGTATATATTTTGAAAATTATGTTGAAAAGAAAAACGAGACCTTCTACATATGTGTGGGTTTAACACACATCAGCTCAGCTCTTTAAAGGGATATCCTTAAGTGATCGGAAACAAATCAAGCAAGGGACGAAGGTAGAAGAATCGGTGCACATTGGTCTTGAATGTATACAGATAATAATGAGGGAGAAAAATTAATCGTGGGAAAAGCAGTTCCAAGACATGTGCTGTGACTAAAGAATTTGTTTCTAAATTTAACAGAACTCCCGTAAGAGGGCTTGTGGGTGAACTGATCGGTCTTACGACTCAGGTGTTTATGACTGTGGAGTTGTTTAAGGGAAGAAATACAACTAGCTTGTGAAATTTTTTTTTCGGATGTAGCGGTAACATACGCTTTTGCATTCTATCCAATAGAGATAATAAGAGATTTGTAGTGTAAGCAGACTATAAGCACCGATTCTTGTTAACGATGTCTTATACACTTTCTTGCAAAAGGAATGAATGTGGACCCTTACTCCAAACATTCACTCATGGCAAATGGAAAGCAGCTTTGGCAGACATTTGTTTTAATGGTGGCGCACATATTTGGCAAAAGCTAACACAATAGAGGAAATTTGCATCCACAAATTTCTGATAAAAAATAAAACTGCAGAAAGAACTAAATTTCACCTTTTAAGTGATATATAAAAGATACGATAGGTAGAATAGATTGAAAAAAATTACGAATTTCATTATTTCCTCTTAGCTCTCAAGCACATATTTGTACGTTAAAGGTTTGAAAGTAATACCAAAACATTTTTGTGACCACAGTTGTATGCATCCTCAAGTTATAAAATATTTAGTGTAAGAACACCCTTACTAAAAGCCATTCCACTATCACCCCAACGTGAAAAACCATTCGTGCCATATCATTGTGCGAAATATTCAAAAGTACATGTAGTTCTCTGAACTGCAGGAAACCGAAGGAGACTTCATCGTTTTCCGGGGTAGTATTTACATTACGACCTGCAATAACTCACAACTGCACGTCTCTCAAATGGACGGAATAAATTTAAAATATTAAACCATAATTGATTCGGGGATAAGGATAAGCATTTGTAAATTGAAACCATAACTCTACAACTCGTTTAATAACTCAGTCAGCACTCACCTTCACTTCGTCATCGTCATCGTCAGCGCTATGGCCCCCCCATTTCATATTTTTCAACGTTCAATCAATTTTATCGACTTGAGATACCCACAAACACAATCACCCACATACCCCCCAATCGTCGTACACGCCGTATATACGTTATCCATAAAGTGAGAGCTTTTAACGGAATTAAATTCGATGTTATGCCGCAATTTGAATAAAATGATGAAAAAAAAGTACTTCACGTAACCATCATCAACAAGTTGCGCAAGACACTGACTGTGCTGTCAACCCGAGAAAGTGACATTTATGCTCGGACATTCTGCATCCCTTTATAGTTTCATCCACCCGCGCTTTTATCAAAATTGAGGGCACGTACACATCCTCAGTTTGCCGTTTAACTATGGCAATCCTAAATCACCTGGCCCGATCCCCCCCCCAAAAATAAGTGTTCTCGTTAAAAAGTTCAAGCTTTATTTTGTATTTCGTTTTTTTCTTCCCTGATAAGATAAAGTCAAGCCATCCAACTCAGAGAAGTGAAATTACTGCGCTGTGCGTTGCCACGAGTGTATTTCGGCGTAAGGTACCCCTGCCCAGGTCTGGAGTTTCCCATGCGTCAAATTGAACTGGGTTAATTTTCTGCATATTTAAGCGTCATTAATTTCTATGTCTTATTTACACATTAATCAATATTTTAATGGGGGGCAACTGACTCCTCGTGGGATGGGATTCTGACTCCTTTCTGTGGGGTGGATATCTTATACCTCTGTTGGTATTAACTCCGCACCCGCAATGGAGGACTCAATTTTCTAAAAATAGTTTCAGTTGGCATAACGGCAGCGGTGGGGGCAGGGTGGTGGGAAATATAATATGGCACAGTTCGAGAAATTGCAGTGTGCTGTCAAAGTCAAGTTTATGGCCAAAGGATACTGGGGATATTGTGCTGCTCTGCTTTTCATCTTATTTTTGACTCTCCGGTAGCTCCGTAGCCACCGCAGTATGCACTTGAAACGTGCATAACGTTCGTGGAAGAATGGTGTGCATTTTTGCTGGATCCTGGCTGGTGAGCGCTAACTTTCCGACTGGGTAGTGGGTGAGATCTGCGATACTGGAGATACACAACAGGGTGGACTGCTTCGGATTATTATCAAACATGAGTTCCTTTGTGCGAACAAATTAATGGCTGTTGTCGGTAAGGTACATCTTTTGAGCTGCAACGTTCCTTCGATGGTAAATCTTTGTGGAGCTTCATTATAACAGGGCTAAACAGTCGATAGGGAAGGAAATGGCTTAAAGTTGTTAACATATACTTAGGAAACGGCAGGTATCGGTTGGTATATATTTAAGACCGTCTTCAAGTCCATCACAACTACTTTATCCTCGTTTATTTAAGAAAAGTGTAACAATCTCTTTTGAGAAGAGGAAACATTTAAGGGTTCCGTTTGGACAGTGTGTACACATTTGGAGTTTTTGTTTAAGTTCTTAAATAATGGGGAAAAGGTACAAGAGCATGCGACAAAAAATGTTCTGTGAAATGTCTCATCGATAGATGTCATCCTTCTTGTGAAATTAGAAGTGCAATTACACAAGTGAAAGTTGGGAGTATGCTTGAAGGCATTGACTCTCATGAAGTTTGTCATTGCTACAAGCGAAGGCCAACTAAAAGAAGGCGTTGCAGCAAAAAGAATAGGGGTCACAGAGCTGGTCAAAGACAGACAACAATCCGCAAGTATTGTGCGGTCAACTTCAATAAAAAGCGTCATGGCTACGTTGATTTGCCCAATATTGATGTCAAGCGGCAATTGCAGGAACCCAATCAAATCTTCAAACAAAATGAATCGAGTCCCTAAGCCTGCCGAGAGAAGACTACAGGATAATACACTTTCCGAACTTTGAAGCCATTCCAATGCTACTGAACAGTCTCATTACCGAAGGTTTTTATATGTGTCTCATTACCGAAGGTTTTTATATGTTCTAGTTTCAACTTTCCAAAAATAAAGTGACTATTTAAAAAACAGGATTTTTTCGTTATGAGAGTTTCCTTATTCCATCACCTGACTTCTTATTCTTAACCTAAATTTACAATTTGCTTCGAACGCTGTAAAATCTGGCAACCTAGATAAGACGATATCCTTTTATGCTTTCTAGCCCCACTGCCCAAAAGTACTGTACTTGCTTTCAGAAATTGAAAAAGTTTGGCGAACCGTAAATTTTCAAAAATATTCATATGCACGTTTGCGTGGTAGAAACGTGTAAAACTTAAAGAATTCCATGCCCCGTAGTAGACTATAGCCCTATGGCCCCCATAACCGCCGTCACCGCCTTCCTAATCGATTTCCGATGAAAAATTTCAAGCTCTCTAAAAAACAGCAGTAAACACCAAAAATGATTCATAAAATTTACAGCGACACTGTATGTACATATGTTGACGCTATTACGGGGCACTGTTTATCCGCAAATGACGATTCCAACACCCCACAAGAAACAACAACACCAATTTTAAATCCCGTTTTCTGTCATATGGATTATTATGACGGACATCCGTGTGTTTAAAGTGGATAAACTGCTGCCATCACTATGACCCGGAAAAAATGAGCAGGCTGTAAAAATACAGAAAAAAAAGCACCAAATGCCGCTACGGCAGAGCTCCGAGATACTCGTATACACCAACATCAAAACCAGCATCAGCTCTTCAGTGCGACGGCGGTTAATCTGGTTCCCCTCGATGACAGACTGCTTTGCGGGTTATTTCAAAAATTTATCGCTTTTAAGTTTCCTTAAAACACTGTAGCAGCCCCGATGCCGATGCCGAACACGACAAGGACGACGACGACGCCGTGGACCACATAACGCATGGAGCGTTAATATTTCGTAATAAAAATTACAAACGGCCAAAACGTGCGCCGGATTCCAATTGGGACGTACGAGTACACTTCTCCGATCGTCCCGCATAGGCGAGTATTAAAGGGGCTTCCCTGACGGCTCGACTAGTATCGACAATAACACATCCTACATAGCAGCATCCTAAAACACATGAGACAGACTTTTACACTTAAAAACCATCGAACCCATCAACGGTGGGACGTCATACACCACCTCGTTTTATACGCGCTCGCAGCATCAAAGAAAAGAGAGAAGTCAAACACAAAAAAAAAAAAAAAGAGATGAGGAATCCTTACCATTTCATATCACGTCGTCGTTGTCCTGGTTGGGTATGCTTTGACTGTGTATTGAGCTGAATGTGGCGGCAGCAGTGGCGCAGATAAAATAAATTACACGAGTTAAATCATCACCACCAGGACAGGGCGTACCACCATTACTTTGCAGCGGCCGCGGCAGAAGGGAATGTGAAATGACATGAGCATCAAAACACAACTACACGAGCGCCAGTGCTGTGCCGCCCCCCTCAACAGCCGACCGAGCATCCAGACAACCTACAACCATCAACCCATTGCATAATGCCTGTCATGGGGGCGGTTACGCCCGGCTAAAGGTGTAATATGAAGGTAAAGTGTCACGGCAAATTGTTTTAACGCAATAAAGGGGCATTCTGTGATTTTTCAGGAGGGATATTATTTAAATTTTAATTCCGGCAAACCCTCGTTCGCAATGAGCAAACGAAAAACACGTAAAGGGCTTAACCCTACTGCTGAGGGACCGGCTTAAACGGTTTTATTTGCTTGATAATTTTTAAGTTCAGTTTCGAGTGAGGCACGCAGTGAACCACGACACTGCTCAGAGAAAGTGCCGGAATTCTATTAAAATAATAAAATTACTTCCACGCCGAAAAACTACGAAAAGACAGTAACTCTATGGCGCGCTGACTAGCATAAGCCGGCAAACAAAGCACCGGTCCCCGTCGGACCGGAACGCCGAGGAGATGAAATAAAAATGCAATCTTGTAAAATACGTTTTCGGTGCATTTTTGCCCAGCTGAGCGGACACAGAATTAAAATTTATGCTTTTCGCATGATAAAGGGATCGAGTGTTGCCGGGATGGTGATGATGTTTCTCTCGCTCTGATGAAATGGGCGCAAAAAGTGACGTGGACAAAACAGAGTTTTGCTACAACGTGCAGCAGGGGATGAGTTAGTAGCAACAGAAGCCGGTAAGCGGCTTTTTCCCATTATCCTGACATTTGGGGTTCAATTAAAAATATGAATCAATTCATCCCCGAGTTGGTTGGAATTCATCCCTTTTGAGAGTCATAGGCCTATACAGCAAAACAATGCAACGCCAACGGTGAAATGATAAATTTTTCAATTGAAAACTAACGACTGACGACTGACGACTGACGACTGACGACTGACAACGGAAATTGTACTGCCTTCTTCGTATAAATCTGACACTGACGTTTACCGGACAAACTTAAGACAACAAGTCCTCATTGACACGCTTGTAAAAATTTTCGTTACACCGCTTAAGGAAAAACCTATTGTGGTCCTGACCCTTTGCAAACAATCGTACAAGTGAAAATTTAAGCTCAATCACCACGTCAAGAAAACGTTTAAGAAATTGCATTCACCGCACAAGTCTCACCTCGGTATATCCTTATACGGTAGATGTGCATATCTGCATAAATACACTCTAAAATATTTCCGACCTAAAAGGATCTTCGCGCCAGACACTCACCGAGGACGTCAAACGCCAACAACTTCATAGTTTTATGGTGAAAGTTTTTCACTTATCGTGCACATAAATTGATTTTCTTGATGACAGCACATTTTCAATTTTCGGTGCAGACAGGGACTGAGAGCCGAACACATCCCTCGTCTCTCGCACACACAGTAGTTGGGACGCTTGGTTAAAGAGGCTGAACTTTGAAACAAAACTGGTTGGTGCAGGTGTGCATCTACTCGCTATGATATTTCACTTCATTTATAATAGATGATAAATGAATACACACTCTTCCTCCCACACACACACACACACAGACAGAGACTCGCACGAAGAGGTAACTACAAACCATTGCGCGTCTCAACTCAACACATATTCCATCGGGGAATCTTTTTGCCCTTACTTATGGCGGGAAAGTTTCCTACACACCGCATGCTCCCTATTGGGGCAGCTTCAGCCTCAGCTCGAGCACTGGAAACGGGCTGCCGAAGATTATGACTGCAGAGAGACATTTTATAGAGAGCAGGACGTGCGTTGTCGTCGTCGGCGTCGTCGAGGCGTTGAACAATGAAAAAATGATGAAAATATTAATTTTGAATTTTGACATGTTATAGTTTTGGGAATTTTTGTGATTGATAAGTGTATTTAAACAGCTAGACAGGGGTGTTGTCACTGTTGATTGATTATGCGAGGATTAAATTGTCGGCGTGACAGGAAAGGCTGGTATCGCTCGATTTTCTTGTGCTGAAAATTCAGAGTTTTTGACGAGGGATTGCTTTGTGGGCAGAGTTAAGTCACATTCAAAATGCGCACACAAAGAACCTGCAGACACTGGAAAACTAACACCACCCTCGGTGGTTATATGTCCTATATGCATATTAAATGAATACAAAGTTAAAGTGGATTTCAGTTAATGACTGAAAAATCCTTTATCGATTTGTTCCACTTCACTTCATCCACCCCGATCCATTATCAAACCAACTAATCAGCAATTCAGTGACAACGGATTGAATTAAGCGACATCAGAGTACAGCAATAATCAGAGAATATCCGGTGCCGCAGGGCTGTTTTGACAAATTAATTTCAATTGAAGCTTGTTGGCTATGTCACCGAGTCAAAATCAGGAAAGTGTCAACTGCGTGTACGCTGGATAGTGTCATCGCCCGTGGGAATTCAAATAGCTGTCTTGTGGATTGGCGTGCACTTGAGGCAATTCCAATTAATATAATTCCCGCCCCAAAATAGTAGTCTCTGTGAAAATTCAGCAATCATTACTTAATTATGCGAACCCTGAAAGGCCTTCCCGTCAGTAGTGAATTCAACGCGCTAAGCCTCGCGCCAAATCTAAAATGAAAAATGTCGCCTTCCACCACTCATATAGAAGTTTCAATTACTGCGAGTGTGAGCTTCCCTGAACCTCGACACTCTGGTCCTTCTCAGAAATTCCCTTTCTAAAGTTTGATATAGTGACATTTCATCAGCAGCGCAACAGCCTTAGCTGACAGTTTTCCGTGCTAGCGCCCCATCGGCCACCTTCCATCCAGCTGTGCAAGTGGACAAGTGAGGAATTAGTTTGAAGCGTTTGTGTGTGCGTGGTGGCTGGGTGTTGTGGGAACAGGGTAGGCACTGATTGGTATCAACCTGGCGATGCCCAGCTGTTGTAACTGTTTCCCACACATCAACTGTGCTTATAGTACCTCCACGTTGGTAGCCACCGGGTACTGGTTGTTGTTCATCCGAACTCAACTTGCTAAACCTATAAGTGCGACCTCCGCCCAAGAGGTATAAAAAAAGGGCCCGGTCCTCCAGGTTGGGGGTGTGCGTCGGGGTAACTGCCCGACCACATTGCAAAATCTACAGTTACGAAACGACCGAACGCCTCGGATACGGATGGATACAATGTTGACGACCCCCGCAAACGAACAAAGGACAATGATTTACGGATCTGCACGTGGAATGTGAGGTCCCTAAACAGACCACGTGCAGCCGATGAACTTGCGGAGGCCCTGGACTGCTATAAAGCAGACATTACCGCAATCCAGGAAATGCGGTGGGATGGGCCGGGCAAGAGAAGAGTGAGAAACTGCGACATATACCACGGCGACTGCTACAGGGAGAGAGGGAAACGCTTATTTGGATGCGGTTTTGTTGTTCGAGGCAGACTTAGGCAAAAAGTCTTAAGCTTCCAACACGTAAGCGAACGCCTCATAACAATCCGCATCAAGGCTAAATTCGGGAATATAAGCCTCATATGCGCCCACGCCCCGACAGAGGAAAAAGATGACAGCAGTAAAGAAGACTTCTATCACCTCCTAGAAAGGACATACGATCACTGTCCCAGCTACGACACCAAGATCGTTCTAGGAGATTTCAACGCTCAGCTGGGAAGAGAAGAAGTCTTTGCTAAAGTCATCGGAAGACACAGCCTGCACGCCAACACCTCCGGAAACGGACTCAGGCTAGTTGACTTCGCCTCGGGGCGAAATCTCTCTGTGGCCAGCACGCGGTTCCCACACCTCAACATTCATAAAGGGACCTGGCGATCACCTGATCAATCAACCGTCAATCAGATTGATCATGTTGCGATCGACGTCAGACACTCCTCCAGTATTCTCGATGTCCGAACCTTCCGAGGTGCAAACATCGACTCGGATCATTTCCTTGTTGTAGCCAAGGTAAGAACCCGGATATCGAGGGAGCAACGGAGTCGAGACAGGCCAAAACGGTTTGACGTCGGAAAGCTACAATCGCAGCCGATCGCTAGAGCCTTTACCGATCGATTCTCCCTGAAACTGTCTCAAAGTTCGACGCTGCCTGCACAAACAATAGAAGACAAATGGAAACGTTGTCAAGAAGCCATCAAAGAGGCCGCCACTGATGTGCTGGGTTTCATGCCACCACCTAAGAGGAACCCATGGTTTGACGACGAGTGCAGGCAGGCGCATGCAGCCAAACAGGAAGCTTACAAGGCAACGCTGCATCGAACGACGAGAGCTGTTTGTGAGCTCTACAAACAGAGAAGAAGGGAAGAGAACCGGCTTCTCAGAAGAAAAAAGAAAGAGCACGAGAAGCGCGCGGTCGAGGAAATGGAGAGGTGCTATGGCAGGAATGACGTCCGAAATTTTTACCGCAAGGTAAAACAGTTATCTGGCGGTTACAAACCTCGGACTGAAGCCTGCCGGGACCAAAATGGACAACTGGTGGTAGAGTCGCAGTCGGTGCTGAGAATCTGGAAGGATCATTTCTGCAGACTCCTAAACGGCGATGACGACACAAATCCCGCTGTTAGGCAGAATGTTCCACTCAATTTGGACGACGATGGACAAGAATTCCGTCCCCCCGACCTCGACGAGGTCAAGATAGCAATATCGAGACTGAAGTCGAACAAAGCTGCTGGCGCGGATGGACTATCCGCAGAGCTGTTCAAAGCGGCTGGGGATGAGCTGGTTGGGTGCATGCACCAGCTCATCTGTGAGATATGGTCGGAGGAAAGCATGCCCGACGAGTGGAATCTCAGCATCGTATGTCCGGTCCACAAGAAAGGAGACCCCTTCGACTGCGCCAACTATCGAGGGATCAGTCTCCTTAATATCGCATATAAGATTCTCTCTGCCGTATTGTGTGAGCGCCTGAAACCGTTCGTCAACAACCTGATAGGTCCTTATCAGTGTGGTTTCAGGCCAGGGAAGTCCACAATCGACCAGATCTTCACACTGCGGCAAATCCTGGAGAAGTCCCAAGAAGTACAAATCGACACCCACCATCTATTTGTCGATTTCAAGGCCGCGTATGACAGCGTGCATAGAGACGAGCTATACAGTGCCATGTCTAGTTTTGGCATCCCTACCAAACTCGTCAGATTGTGTAGGATGACGATGGAGAACTCTCGCTGCTCCGTCAAGGTCGGTAGCGAACTCACCGAGACCTTCGATGTCAAAAAAGGATTTAGACAAGGCGACGCGCTGTCATGCGACTTCTTTAACATCATTCTTGAGGGGATCGTGCGTAACTCACACGTCAACACCAGAGGC
The DNA here is from genome assembly GCA_944738645.1 of Eristalinus sepulchralis. Lineage (NCBI taxonomy): Eukaryota > Metazoa > Arthropoda > Insecta > Diptera > Syrphidae > Eristalinus > Eristalinus sepulchralis. Next base: position 62,797,919 of record OX122885.1, on the reverse strand, counting down.
ACGATCTTCCACAAGTCCGTTCAATTGCTAGCTTATGCGGATGACATTGACGTGATCGGCCGAACTCAGCGAGCCGTCAATGAGGCGTTTGCTAGCATCGAAGCGGAAGCGGCTAAAGTGGGACTGGTGGTAAACGAGGGCAAAACTAAGTATATGCTGTCATCGAAGAAGGACGCAGAACATCGACGTCTCGGACAGAGCGTCACTATGGGCAGCAGACACTTCGAGGTAGTTAAGGACTTCGTCTATCTCGGCTCCGCGGTGAATAGGGACAATAACATCAGTACCGAAATCAAGCGCAGAATCACTCTTGCCAATCGCTGTTTCTTTGGGCTTAAGAGGCAATTGAGTAATAAAGCCCTCTCCCGAACGACCAAAGTAACTTTGTACAACACCTTGATCATCCCTGTCCTGCTTTACGGCGCAGAAACCTGGACGTTACTAAAAGCGGATGAGGAAGCCCTTGGTCTGTTCGAGAGAAAAGTTCTGCGTGCGATTTTTGGTCCTGTTTGCGTTGATGGCATCTGGAGGAGAAGATTCAACCACGAACTGTATGGGCTGTACGGCGGCATGAACCTAGTCAAGCGTCTACGGATACAACGCTTAAGGTGGCTAGGCCATGTAGAGCGGATGGACAACACTGCTCCGGCCCGAAGAGTCTTCGAATCCGAACCACAGGGACAACGCAACAGAGGACGTCCTAGATTGAGATGGCGCACACAAGTGGAAAAGGACCTCAACCAACTTGGAGTGCGCAACTGGAAGCAGCTGGCAAGAGATCGTGCTAGCTGGAGAGGCATGTTGGTTGAGGCCCAAGTCCACCCCGGACTGTAGCGCCATCCGAAGAAGAAGAAGAAGAAGTTTGTGTGTGCGTGTGTGTGTGTGCGTGTGTGTGTGTAAGTGTGTTAAAAATCCTGCCAGTACGGTCAAATGAAGTTATTATTATATTTTTCTTTTTGCTCATTTCAAAGCTGCCTTTTTTCCGAAACTGCAAACATTCGGAAAGCTCTGCCGCTACAAAATGCACGACAAATCAGGCTTCCTCAGAAAGAACCTGCTGCACGGCTCTGTGCGGTGGCACAGTAGCGGCAGGACTAGCACGATACAAATATTAGAACAGCACAGGCACTGGCAGTGGCTGCACAACAAGTCCCATAATTAAACAGGGAGTCTAGTGTTGAAATTAAAGTTTTAATTACATATGGGAATATTTTTCGTCGTTATTATTTTTCCTGCTTGTACGTGTATGTATGTGCTTCGACGTTGGCTCCTTGTTGGTGTTCTTATTTCTTATTTCTCGCTTTTTCTTTGTCGTGTTGGAAAATTTAGATTAATGAGGAACAGAGTTGGTCGCTTCTGGGACCAATAAGGGGGTTGTCAGACGGGGCTCTGGCTTCAAGTCAGTCTATTTTCGCTTTTCGCCGCCACTGCTGTAGGGGAAGTTGTGCCGCATGCGATGTCATTGTGGAGGATGATTATGAAAAATATCCACTTTGGGATCCCTGTCCGAATGAGGGTGTCCGCATTCGGTTTGGGTGTGGGAAGCAATGCACAATGATGGAGGAGTACTACTTTTTTCCTCCAGCATTGAAGTGGATAAATACAAAGTAAAAATAAATAGGGTTTTTATTTTTTCAATAAAATAGAGTTGTGACAGTAATTTTCGATTCAATTTCGATTGCATTCGTATTGACTTGGAAAATTGCACGTTCGGTCAAGTGTCCGTTAAGTGGATTGTAAGCTGGTTTTGCAACTTGTGCATACAAAGTCAATTCCGTGGCAATTAAAACAAAGTGTTGATCTATTGAAAATGCCTGCAGGAGGATATTCCAATATACAGAGAATTTTTTTGAAAAATATTTTGTATCCCACGGAAAACTTAAGCTTTTATTCTCCGCGTTTTGTATTTTGGGAAACTTACAGAATTTATCTTTGACCTTTTTAAATTTTAGGATTTAAAGTCGGATCTATTTTTAAAATAAAACCATCAGTACAATCCACCAGGGAATAGAGCCTTACTTCTGGAGTAAACTCTCGTAGCCCACGTTTGCGAGAGGTTGCTGATACATACGTTTTTATTTAGCTCAAAGAGGTACACTTTAATGGACAATATCACATTTGGTTAGGACAAGTTTCCAATGTTTAAACAAAATTCAAAAACTATTGTTCGATTTGTCGATGGAGTTTCGACAATAATCATCCCATCTGCCATGGAAGAAATTGGTTCACCCCAAACCAAAGCTAATGCCACTTATGTGGTTTTCTTCTAACTTATTGCACTAATATTAATGATTGAGTGGCACTACAGCCCACGTGGGACTAGGCCCTAGCTTCTTGAGCAAATATTCGTGTTGTGCGTACTACTTACTATTCTCTCACGAGTAGAAGGGACCTTCAGTTCTTTGCTGACTTCTAACGGATGGATTTGGCAATTGGTACTCTTTGAGTGTCGTCAGAAACTCAAAAGAAGTGGTGCCGTGAAAATTGAAAGGTGTACAGACCGGGATTCGAACCAAGACCTTTAGCGTGGGGATCGACACACTTACCCACTACTCTACGGCGACCACCTTTTACTATACTATTTGTTGTGTAATTGGGAGGCTCTTGAATATCAACCACCAAATTTTGTTTTTTAAGGGGCTAAAATGGGTCTGGTGGTTAATAAGGGCAAAACGAAGTACATACTGTCATCAAGGAAGGACACACAACATTGACGTCTCGGACAGAGCGTCATACTAGGCAGCAGGAACTTCGAGGTAGTCAAGGTCTTCGTCTACCTCGGCTCCGCGGTAAGTAAAGACAACAACACCAGTACTGAAATCAAACGCAGAATCGCTCTTGCCAATCACTGTTTCTTTGGGCTCAAGAGGCAAATGCGTAATAAAGGCCACTCTTGAAGGACTAAGCTTGTTTTGTATATCTTGTTCATCTCAGTCCTATTTTATGGCGCAGAAACCTGGACGTTACTAAAAGCGGGAGAGGAAGCCCTTAGTCTCTTTGAGAGAAAAGTTTTGCGTGCGATTTTTGGTTCTGTTTGTGTTGATGGTATCTGGAGGAGAATATTTAACGACGGACTCTATGGGCTGGAGAGGGACATGCGACTGGTCAAACGTCTTCGTATACAACGCCCAAGATGGCTAGGCCATGTAGACCGTATGGACACCAGTGCTCCGGCCAGAAAAGTCTTCGAATCTGAGCCGCAACAGAGGGCGGGCCAGACTAGGGTGGCGCACACAAGTGGAGAAGGACCTCAACCAACTTGGAGTGCGCAACTGGCGGCAGCTGGCAAAACACCGCGTTGGGTGGAGAGGCATGTTGGTTGAGGTCCAGGTCCATCCCGGACTGTAGCGCCACAAGAAGAAGAAGAAGAAGAAGATAAAGTACTATGTATGTTGGATCTTTACGCCTTTAAGGGGTCTATTGCATGACTCTGTTTACTCCAACGGATTATCACTTTTTTCGCAGACTGTGCGTTCTGTTGTTCTCTGACGAGCAGATGATGCTTATAATCTTTTGCTGACTAACTCATAAATATTTACTCTACTGACTTTACTGCCCTCAAGAGACCAGACCTTTAGTAAAGCCTATTCTTTTTACATGTTTTAGAATCAAATATATCTATTTACTTATTCCCTTTTTTCTAGAAATATTCTACTGCACATATCACTCATTTCCATGAAGGTTTTTACAACTTTTATAATTATTATTATTATTATTATTTTATAATTATTATTATTATCCAAGTATCTACCTGTTCATACACACAAACTTCATCCACACTTTTCCCCTTTTTGGTAGTCATATCTTTCATACAACGTGATTGAATGTTGCAACTAGCTAAAATCCCTCACGCATACTAAAAAAAGTCCCAACGCCAAAAGAATCGTGAGTTTTATTCTCAAATTTTACCACTTACCAGCCCTTATTGCCTTCGCTGGAATTCATTAGACATTCGATATCTCCTCCCTCGAATCCCACCCCACACACCATACATTGTATCTCATTTTCCCAAAATCCACTTCGGACTTTGACAAACCATTTCCCCCACTACCGGTTCACGCCCAACACGAATTCATCACCCTCCACGGTAACACATACAAAGTTCTAATTTCTCCCGATGAATTTCAGGCGAAACTCCTCGGAGATGTGCGGGGAAGCCGACCGCCGCCGGTGAACAACAACCTCAGAGGCACAAAGACCACTAGACTTATTTAAAATACAATTTCATTTACAAAACGCTCACACATCCGTTGACCCAGGACAAAAACCCCCGTGTCCTTTCAAATGACCTACGAACAGAACACACACAGAAACACAAAACTGTAACCGCCTGCTTCCATCCAGTGCACACATATCAGATGAAAGTTGCCACCAGTTTGCACCTCTCAAACCGTTGTGTTGACCACCCCAATCTTCCACTGCCCGTTGTCGCAGTCGCCGTCGCCGTCGTCGTCAATGCATATGAAATTGGAAAGCGAAAAATTAAATTCAACATGTATCCAGGTTGTCAAAGAAAAAAAAAAGAAAAACAGCAAAATCTGAGAAAAAAAAACAAATGTGTGCAGACGGTATACCTCCGGTTGTTCTTTCGCTTTTTATGTATTTTTCTGTGCGGGCACCAGCTCCTGGAGAGTGCTATAGCGTTCTTCGACAACAGCTTTTCACCTTCAGCAAACAGTTTTAGCATAAAACACCTCACGACCGTTTCCCAAAGTTTATTAAACGTTGTCCTCATCGAGGTCTGAGAGTCATCCAAAAATTGAAACATAGATTTCTGTCCCTCTTTAACCCGTTAACACCAGCGACGGTGCAAGGAACGTGAGGGTGTCAGAGCAGTCTGGTGTTAATACACGTTTGTGTGCGAACACGAACATAGGTGAACTATCAAACAAACGCCAAACACGAAACAAGTAATAGGGGGAAACTTTTGTCATTCGCACTTGCACAGGGATAATTTTTGAAAATTGCTGAAAATTGTATCCGTTCCTCTCTCGTTGCTCCTTTCGTTCGACCCATGGCCAACTTCCTCCACATCCACACTGCATCTGTACAGGTCGCTGCCGACACCGGATGTGCTTTGCACAACGCTATAGCTACACACATATGTTTTATGTGCATACTTGCGAACTGTGAGTCCAGTTGTAGGTGAGGACGCTGTTTTCGAATGAAATAAAGAATTCATACGATTTTGAGCTTTTTGTTGGATATCGTGAGCAGGAACGTTCTTTTAAATTTTAGTCAGTCTTCTTCGAAAGGCGTTTACTTAACCCAAACGAAGTTTGCACAAATCCTTACTTTTGACAGTCGTCTGTACTTAAATCAAACTGCACCCATTCCCGATGCGCAGCCTCTTCCGCCCAAAATCAAATACAAAATACGATAAACCAAAGATTGAATGCAATGCAATAAACACACACAACGTCTGACTAATGAAAGTAATGAACTCGACGGTGTAAGTTATTTGTCGCCCGTTTCATAGAAGCTCATGATTCAGGGACTTCTATGCGCTAAATTTTTCATTTCGGTCTTATTTCTCGTCTTGTCCTTAGTCATAGCATCCCTTCAGAGTGAATGGCAAGCAGTTGCACCCCAGAATGTGTTTGTCGGAGGGAGGAGTATAAAATTCCCATGAGTTCGTCCGCAGCTTCTCTGCCATTCAGATTCGGTCCCGCTGAACGCCGAAAAAAAGTGCACATTGTAACGAGAAAACGTATTCCAATTCATGAAACATGCATGCTAGTGCAATGCATTTTTACCATTTCCCTGCATGTATCGTGCACATAAGTATGTACACACACATAACATACTCGCGCCAGTGGAGCTGTATCTTTAGGGGAGTTGTGCGGGAGAAGCGGCAGCAGCAGCAGCAGGAGCAAGGAGGCAGCAATATTATCACAGTGTCGTAACCGGATCACGTTCCGCTGGAAATAAATGTTTTCATTGCTGGTATCTATTGTACTTTACAGGAATTTCCTTCTGCTCCTGCTTCTAGTCAGTGGTGTCTACGTTTTGTACCTATTCGAATGAGAATCGCATTACTCTAAATGTGAATGTGTGTGTGTGGGCCGGGTGGGAACGCGGAAGAAGGGTATGTGTGGCTGTCCTGCTGGAGAGTTGATTTCTTCGTCACCGTCATCTAACCCACGTTGCAACATGGTAGCTGCGTCTCGTCTCTCTTCGTCGTATGTTTGCGTCAAAGGAACGAATTTATTCACGAAATAATATGGAAGTCGTAGGAGTGCGCAAATGAACAGCGGAGCAAAGAGTAAGTTTGTGTTTCGTTTAATCAAATGGGGAAATCGATTGCTTTCGAAGATCGAGATTGAAAGTTTACTTCTCTACTGAAGACTGGTTCTTACGAAAGGGATAGATAAGTCGTTCACCCAATTGAACTATCCTTGGACAAGTGAAAACAAAAAGTTTCAATGGCAGAGGGATGACGATTTGGTTCCGAGTCATTCATGCCACTGGCGCCGAGGACATAGTTCTATTCAAAGTTCAGTTTTCAAAGTTTCATCGGGAAGGCGGAAGGAGGTGTTAATTTCAGAAGAGAAAGACCGAAACGTTTCTGAGTTTGTGGCTACAGACAGGGAAACGGCCAATTCGAATGTGTCTGACTGTCACGGAGTCTGAGCAGTGAGTGAGGGGTTAGAGGCCTACTGAAATTTTGTGTGTGGAATTGAGAGTACCCAATAGGTATTTGAAATATTTAACTGCTGCTACTCCGCATTGGTGTGACCATTCCATTTGCTTTGAACTGCTTTCACATTTTTTCTGTAAATTGTGAGAATTGAAAATTAAAATTTCAATTGAAATTTACCGACAAGGTGCAACAATTGGCAACAAGGTCTTCACGAATTTTTAATTAAGACACTAGATATGCTTGAATAAAGGAACCCAAGTAATTTATAAATGCATGGCTTCTTATTAGAAAGTTCTCCATCAGATATTGAGCCGTTAACTGAGCCTTGTGGTCCGCATGCATAGGATGTGGTTTAGATTCCGATATCTACAGATTGAAGAGTGCTTAGTGCTTCGACTCATACACTGAAGGCCCTCGGCTCGATTCCTGAAATTCAAACTCGAGATTTTCGCGGCACTACTTCTTCAGTTGGCAACAACGCTCAAAGAGCTTCTTAAAATATCAACGGTCAGAGTCGTCAAAGAAGTTCTGCTCTCGTGTGAGAGGAATAGTGGAGGAAGCAAGTAGTTATTGAATAAACTAGACCCTGGTCCCCCTACATTGAAGTGACCCTCTATTGTTCAACCGACCTTACACGTTTTCAAAACGTTTGTTCTAACCGTTGCTCATCTGCAACATATGGTTAGCAGTAAACTTTTCCAAATAATGGAAATTCATGGTCGTTTGTTCAATTTACTCGCAACCTTCTTAAGGAGTTAGTCGCCCTAGTGATCATGGTAGTGACCAGCAAAGATCCTTTCCTGATACGTTTTTACCATTGTGGTTTCAGGCTAGGGAACGACACGATAGGTACGATTGTCACATTGCCGAAGATCTGGCAGAAGATTCAAGATGTACATCTTACACAATTGCATTGATCTTCACAAAGGACAAAAAAACAAAACTGACTTTGTTTACAAAGCGAAATGCAAGGGCAATGATCGCAAAACGTTTAGCAGCTCTGCATCTGACATAAACTTAGCAAAAATAGCACTTGCACGTTACACATCATACGTGAAAAGAAAACTGCAAAAGCTTATGAATTTTAAATTTTATAAATTCAATATGAACTTAATATTCATTTGAAGCAGTGCTTGTTTTAGTTCAAGTTAGAAATGTACTCTCCATACTCAACCGCATCTGAATCTTCGTCACAATCCCCAAAAATACGTCGCTACGAGGCATACAGAGGGTGAAACAATCGACTTTTTAAGAAATTGTTTTGGTTATCACTTAATTTTAAGTTTTGCTACAGTAAATTGGCCGACTAAATCGTGCAATATATGACATTTGAGCGATTTTTATGGGGATATATAAAATTTTAATTCTTTAGAAATAAACCAGCTACGAACCGCAGGATACCGGTCGCGATGCTAGAACGAGTCGCCCACGTTCCAAATGGACCATCTAAAACACAGTCGTGGCCAACATTTGCATGAAACCACTTTTAAAAAGCAAATACCATAATTTCGTCTTTTAGCCGATAATATGCCGATGTATGTGTTTAATTTTACATTAGTCAAAACTCACGATGAATTATAGCTTGCATGTAGTATACACATATTTATAATTCTCTTCCCTGCGTCAGCAAATGTATAATACATGGTCCATACCAGAGACCAGGTAGTTAGATCATATTCAAAAATAAAATAGGATGAAAGGCATACGTTGATGGTATCTGGAGGAGAAGCTTTAACGACGAACTCTATGGGCTGTACAGCGACATCCGTCTAGTCAAGCGTCTCCGGATACAACGCTTAAGATGGCTAGGCCATGTAGAGCGTATTGTTACCAATGCATCGGCCTGAAAAGTCTTCGAATATGAGCCATTGGGGCAACGCACACACGATTGGAGAAGAACCTCAACCAACTTGGAGTGCACAAGCATGTTGGTTGAGGTCCAGGTCCACTTCTGAGTTGTCTTCTTTGGTTGCCTTTTCGGAATGTGGCAGTTCGTTATCTTTGATGTTTTACGGTTTTTAAAGGGTAAAGAATTTTACTTAGCATAGTGGTAAGTGCGTCGACCGCCACGCAAGTCCCTTCTAGTAGTGAGTGAACAGTAGCACGCACAACACGAGTAGTTTTTGTAGAAGCTAGGCCCTGGTCCCTTGCGGGCTGTAATGCTGCTTACATATTATTATTAAATAATTTTAGGAACTAGATGGGGGACAGAAATGTTTCAGCTTTGAAGCATATCTGCTTTGGAATGATAATTCAAAACAAAAGTTATCAATTGAACCTCACGTTCATTTCAAAAGATCTACTGACTTACAATTGTGTCCCTAGTATATGGAAGCCACCTAGTGCTAAATATAGTGCATCTATGTTATATCCGAAAATTCATAAAAATCGCTTTATAAGTTCAGGAGATATGAAGAGCATGACAGACATGACGGACGGATCCACGAACGGACAAATCGAAACAATAAAGTTTGGTTCCTTAGAAACGACACCCTAAAAACCAAGTAAAAATTCAATCTCAAGCATTTTATTGCTGACGGTGATGCAGAGAGATGTAGTGAAAGAAGTTCACAAGTTATAAGTCCGTAATGGACTTATGATCCACTTAGTTGGGATGTACTGTTGTGTTGACAACAATATGAGGACTCTGTTGAAACTCCAAGAAGTCCTTTGTTGGTGAGCATTTTAATTTGCACAGTCAGTGATTACACTTATGTGAGCGGTCATGAGAAGCGATGTGAGTCGCAAAAAAGGGTTCAAAGCTCTGTATTTCAATTGCAAAGTAACTGCGTGTAAAAGAGTTGTGTTCATAAAAATATCACAGAAGTAGTTATTTACTGCGAGTCGAAATTTAATTTTGTCAAAGAGTAAGAAGAAATATAAAATGTTCTTGCTAGAGTGTTGATTCCTACAATTTTTGCATTGCAACAGGACAAGGAAAACATTCTTATCTGGAGAAGAGAGACCTCATCCGACCGCATCATTAATGCAACCAGTTCGCAGAGAGTTGTCAAATGTATGTACCGTATCGTAAAATATTGTATGATATAACGTTCTGCTAAGTTGATTGAATTTGAGCCTCTGGGCATGTGAGGTTCACAAACAATTTCTCTTAAATTTATGTTACTGCATCCATTAAAACGATTTCACTTTCAAAATAAAATTTCATGCAACAATAAAAAATATTGTCTGAGCACTTTAAAAAATAATATTGATTAATTTTCATTCAAAATATAAAAATGTAAATAACAGTAACTATTCGTTCAGTCTTCTTTATTCGAAAGCAAAGGACTGCTGCGAAAAGCATAAAGTTTTTGAAGTAACTTTGACTGCAACACAAAGAAGAGGAACATAGAGAACGAACCAGCAACTAAATATTCGATGGAGCACAACACATTCACAGCAAGACACGTACCAATCCGTTCAACGTGAGCTGCTGCTATGATCCGTTCGTCCACACATAAAACGGGGCACCACTGCATGTCATTTCCGTGGAAACTCAATTTGCTTAAGTGAATAAAATGAAACTAAAGTGAAATTTACTTCTCATCAGAAAGGAATGAGTTATATCATTCAGAAAGTCCGTCCGCACTTGTGGGAGGTCATGGTTGGCTGACAGTTCATACAATTCATAAAATTTAATTTTCAAATCACCAGGAACTCGAGGGTCTAAATTTTTTTCGGTTTCGCAACAAAGTCTACCATTCGTGGCTCTATTCAAAAAATTCTGGATTAGGTTGAGAGATCATCGCCAACGTGGTGTTGGAAGTGCTAGGTTGCCTAATACACCACCAATGCTTCGCCGTCAGTCCCCTGCCCTTGGGAATTTATGAGCTATAATAATTTCCCCGAATGGGCATGTGCCCAGTAATAACATGTGCAATAAACTTTTTTTTCCGCACACAGAGAGACACATTTTGGATTGTTGTTAGAATCGTATGTGGGACAGAGGCACGAACACATTTTAATCCAAGAGCTGTGTACGCTTTTGTGTGGCGTTAAAGTAGACAGTGTTGCGCCAGCAAAGCTTTCAGATTTGCGGGACCGTGATGGAATAAATCCGCTTTGAAAAATGACAATCAATTCCGTTTCTATTGCCGGCAATAACACAGAAACACATTTTATTTAGAAGTCGCTGTACATTTTCGAGTGAGTTCGCCCGACGTTAAAGGGTTGCGTAATCTACACAAATGGAAATATTACCGCACAGGATTTGTGGTAACAACGCTGTAGAATGTAGGGAGTTCAATTTGCAATAGAGCACAGCGCAAATAGGTGAAATCAACTTTAGGCGGGTCACATGTTTATTCTGCCGGAATATATGATTTTTTGAGCTAAATCAGACCGTGACGGGTGTTTTTAGAAACATCAATTTAAGTGAAGAACGAGCACAGCTCTTATTGTTTCTCAGTTAATAATAGTTTTTTATCAAAAGGATAATATGAGTGCTGAGCTGCACTATCTCTCTAATAATGAAAATGAAAGAGCCTGCCCATGTTCCCTAAAATTTTTTCAGGAAATAATGGAACTTCAGCCAGCCCTTTACAAGGTCTGTTAAAGCGCAAGCTAGCATATATGTCCTCAAGTTAAGCGCTAGAACCACCTTTTGTTAAACTTTCAATGGTTTCCTCTCACTAAAGAAGATGCTCACACAAATCAGTGATTTTACGTTTGAGACGCCCTTAGGCGGGGCACTTATTTTGCATTGGAGATTTATGGGCTTACTTTTATTGACATGTCCTCAATTCCAAAAAATGAGGACTGTTTGCCTCATTTTAACTAATAATAAGATAAAACAGATAACATTAATTGAAAGAAATGGTATTAATATAGAGACATTCATTTTTTGGTTTTGAAAGTAAGGCTTAATAAAACGCACACAGCGATACATTTTTGGTCTAAATTTTAATTCAGTAAGAAGTTTAGACTTTGCCGTTAAATTCAAAAATACACATCCATTGAAGATTCGCAGAATGAAATTATTTTGAGGTCACATTTAAACACTTTTGCCTATATTAAGGGCAGTGTCTCGGCCATCACTTAAAGTGCATTGGTTCTTTATACGTCTATAGTTTAGGGTTTATGGGGTAAGCAGGACATCAAGGTTTCCATGCGGAAAACGATTAACTGTGTTAAATCGCCTGATATTGGGAGTCAATTTACGTGGAAAAGGGGTGAAATTACGCATCCATGACACTTCACATGCAATTGAATCATACTGTTCAATCACTGGTACAACAAAGACAGATAAATTTATCGCTATCCGCCTTGTTGCATCTCCTGAAAAATACATACCAATGAATCCTTCCCACAATAGAACACAAAAAATCACTTCGTCTAGATTCTATGCTACCCCTTCAATCTTATTTTATTTTCTAAGCCCCGTACGTGGCAATGTTTGGTTGTATATACGAGTACGTCTAGTTAAAAATGGTCATCATCACTGCAAAAAATGTTACTTAAAAAATCGGTGGTTTGTTGTATGCAGTTAAGCGCATTACAACGTTTCAAATGATCAGAGAGCTTCAATTGTTGCTTAAGATATACATTCTAAGAATGGAGATGTATATAAAAAATTCAAAATACCCCATTGCTGCGAAAGCCTGAAGATATATCCAACAGCCTTATTGGTTTATACTCCGATGTAAAAAAAAATGTCAACACAAAGGAATCATTAAAGTGATGCATATCCTTATGAAATATCAAATTTTGAGATATGTTAAAGTATATGCATTTGAGATCGTGGCAATTAAGGCGAAATTCCATCCCAGTTTTCACTTTAATTTCCAAGCACACTGTAACAAGCACACAGAGATTTGTGGAACTCTAGTATTAAGGATCTTTTAGAGCGCATACCAATTTCTAAATTACAACTTGAATCAGTGACCAACTAGCCGAGGAGGAACTTACGTTCTCATCTGTGGAGAAGTTTAACGTTAATCATACATGTGATTTAACGAAATTTCGAGATTTTCAATGGTAGGAACTGAAATATGCCAAGAACTGATTTTATTTTCTATCGGAGTCCGTAGCGTATTAATAGGTCTTTAAAGCTATACACACAAAGTCTCAACAGAGGCAACTTTCACCTTTCAACAGTCATTCAGCAGTTGCTGGATGACATATGTACTTAGATTCAACAAAAGTCCTTATCAGGAAGAATTAAAAAATTAATTTGAATAAACATATTTTCTCTGTCGACTCCCAACGTTTTCGTTCAAAAGGTTAATTGGTACGAGCCCTAAACGGACAATGGACTCCTATCAAATCCTATGTATTTTACGTCATTTATCTGAACACAGTGCTTTATTGAGTGACCTCCTCAACTCATAAATAAGTTCAGCAGCCAAAGCAAACAATATACCAATCAACTTCAACCCATTACTCTTGCAAATAATAAAATCACTCGGCTATCAGTGCCCAATACCATCGACATTGTGTGCTTTTTTGTCATCGTTGTAATCACACCACCACCATTTAATGTGTAAACACAGACACTCAATCAAATAAAACAAAAGGAGCAACAATCAGCCACAAACAATAACATTATCCTCAGACTCGACGAACGAGGACTCCCGTCAAAGCAATTAATTATGGCTAACAACAACCCAATCGTTTCTCCCTGTACCCCTTTCCCAAAACAAAGCAAAAAAAAAAATAAACAGAACGCCATCACTCTCCGAATGTCCTTTTACCGAATTCTTAGCGGGTCATTAATTTAATAATTATCAGATCAACAGGGACTTTGACCTATTTATGAAGCACGCTATAACAAGGACCCGACTCTAACGACCCTCAGTGCACCCACCACCGTAGGCGATTAGTGTGCTTCTGTCCCCGTGGAGCAATTTATCCTTTACAGGCTCTCCTCTCGGTTGTGTTTTTTTTTTCTGTCCTTATTCAGTTTTCACTTTTATTTAAATGCCCGACATCGTATATCCACACGCTTGCATTAAATCCCTCTGTGTGTGGAAGATATCCTTTTTGTGATAAAAATCGAAACGACAATCACAAACGTAAACGCAAAAAGCGTCGAGTCGACGAAATGGAAAGTGCAAATAAAAGGAGGAAATACTGTCATTTCGGAGTGTCCTGCTCTCTATTTGAGGATCTCACTCTTAGGGTGGAATCGGTGAATCGTTGAATCCGTGAGGAAGTGTAAGCCATGTGGTGGACACCGACACACAGGCTAACGAAGCTAACGAATGCCAGAGACAACTCGGGTTGTCGAGATAACCGGCAATGGCTGGTCCGAGTCTGAAACGGGCGGCTTGAAGTTGGTAACTCTGGCTGTTGAACGGCCGCGTCGCCGGCCGTTGCGGATGAGTGTCGTAATCTTGATTGCTGGAATTCATTTTATGTCAGTTAGGAAGTGGTGGGGGGAGGAGGAGTGGGAGCTCAGTAGGCGGAAAGTGTAGATGAACACGTTCACAGTGTTTTTTGGTAGATTGTTGGGGATTTCCGTTACAGTTTTTTTTTTCCCGTCTCCTCGCATACATTTGTTTGTGTGTGTGCGTGTGTATATATTGTAGCCTATGCTTCTTTTTGTGATGTTTCGCAGAGTTGCGATGTATTTGTTGTTATTCAACGCGCTTTTGAGTTAATTTGGTAGACAAGGATCAGCGAAATTGGAATTCTAGTCCTTTGAATAGATTTTTAAAGGACATCCCCGGGCAGTTCTTCTTGGGGGTGACTTAATTGGAAGTGGATTGATGGAACGAGTCGGACGATTGCGGAGGAGTAACAATGTTGATTCTTAATTTGAGGGTGTTTCCGATGCGGGGTGGAATGTTTTTCCGCAGCATGTTCAGACATATCCTGGCAAAGAAAAACATTTAGAATGAGGTTAATACGAAACGGGTTTTGTTAAGTACGTTTTTTATGCAGTTAAGTGACAAGCTGGGTCGGCTGGTACTGGTAGTGTTGGAAATTACTTTGGGCATTTTTTTTTGTATTGCAAAGTTGTAGAGGAGTAGTGGATGATGCAAATAACAAATGCACTTTTTAAAAACTACTTGCGGTGTGCTTTGCTGTAATTCTCTTATGAGTAGACGGTACCTATCGTTTAAAGCCCACTCTAATGGGCGAAGTTTGGTAAATGGCATAGACAATCAGTTCTATTTGTACGTTGTCTGCAACTCGAGGCGAGTAAATCGAAGCAGTTATCTACGTCACGGTCGCCCTTGATAGAGACTCCAAATACGTTTTTACATTGCTGAAGCTTAACTATCATAAAAAAACACCTATATATGTCGGCAGGGTCTTCCCAGTAATGAGCTAATAACCAAGATATGACTTTGCAGATTGTTGTCGAAGATTTGCTACATTATAAGAAAGCTATGACAGGTTCTTAACACAATACAATAAACAATACAATAAACAAGCGATATAGATTCTACAATTGTGATGGTTTACTTGATTGTTACTAGTTACGCATTAACTGAAGTTGGGTTACAAGAGCACAAAAGGTTTCCCTCAACTTCCAACTTCATTGAAGTCTTCTGCCATATTTCTTACCGCTCTACCTCACTACAGGTCTTGAAAAAAACTTTTCAAAGCATCACCTTTCAGTGTCGGCATCAAGCTGTAACTCTCCTCTGTAACACAGCACAAATTCCAGCTTTCAAACTTTCTCTTCTAGCCCTTGTATATTGCAGTGCCGCCCTACTAATATCTTAATTTAATCACTAAAAAGCCTTTTTAACAAAGATGAAACTTTTTGCATGAAAATAACTTCAAAGTTTAAAATAATTAATCATGGCATCCATAAAATAATATTTCTTTTTTCAATCAAAGGAATATCAAAATAAAAACAAATAAATTCTTTGAAATCTTTCCAACTACAATGCAGGGGCACTTTTCAATTAAGTCCTTGGAATGCAAAATTTCTGATTGCACCTTCTCTTCGTAATTGAGCCGGAAAATAAAACTAAAAATAATTTAATTACTACTATTTCAAAAATTCTTATCCCATTCACTGTAGCAACCGGGTCCTTCCTTCCATTTCAACTGACCCCGGTTGCCATTGTTATGGTCTAAGGATTAATTTATTCACTATTTTGATTCCAATGAACAATTCGTGGACTACTTAATAAAATGAAAACTTCCTCTTGCCATGCAGTCAACGTTGTCGTTTACCAGAGAGAAAATTAATGAAATTTATTCATGGAAGATGACACAGACGACGCTGGCTACGAGTTACCATCACAATACTTCTGGCAATGGCAGAGCTGACCTCAACCAAATTGTACGTGTTTTTTTGTTATATTTCTTTTTCTATATACATACATATATATTTTTATTTTTGGTTGACTGCATTTAAAATGGAAATATTTTTTACGTCAGGGCCACACTGTGGATATGCAAATATTGTCAAGCTAATGGTCGACAATCTACAGAAGTTTACAATTGAAAGTGAAAGATTCAAAGTTATTCTCTGGATAGTTCATACATATGAAGGTGAATTAGATTTACTCATTCGATCCCTGATCCCGGTACTAGGTGGACACAATGTTCTCATAAATAGTGTTTACACGAAATGTAGGGAATGTCTTTAAAAAAAGGATTTTTGCTTATAGATAGTTTTTGGTTCTGTTTGCTGTTTGTTCGTAAGTAAAAACATAATTTCGTGGCAAGTAGCTGCTTGTAGTCAACTTGAACAAGGATTTAAAGAAGCGATACGAAAGGGCTTAGACAGGGACTTGAACAAGATCGGACTGAACCTCAGAAAAAAAACCTGACAAGAAATTGCTCCCAATCGGTAAACTTCTTCTTCTTCTTCTAGTGGCTCTACAGTCCGGGGTGGATCTCAACCAACATGCCTCTCCAGCCAGCAAGATCTTTCACCAGCTGCCGCCAGTTTCGCACTCTAAGTTGGTTGAGGTCCTTCTCCAGTTATGTGCGCCACCTTAGCCTAGGTCGTCCTCTGTTGCGTTGTCCCAATGGCTCAGATTCAACGACTTTTCGGGTCGGAGCAGTGGCGTCCATACGGTCTACATGGCCTAGCCGTCTTAAGCGTTGTATTTGAAGACGCTGGACTAGGCGCATGTCGCTGTACAGCCCATAGAGTTCGTCGTTGAATCTTCTTCTCCAGATGCCATCAACGCGAACAGTACCAAAAATCGCACGCAAAACTTTTCTCTCGAAAAGACTAAGGGATTCCTCATCCGCATTCGGTAAACAGAAACAGAAACAACAAACCCATTTAGAAATACAGTATACCGAATGTGACCCGCCGGTGATCCTCCAGAAAACTTAGAGCTGCTCAATATTTCGTGTCCTCTTGGCGGGATAATTTGCGGAGGTTCCACTTTTCTACCATCTACGCGTGAAATCACACAGTTCTGAGTTAGTCAAAGTCTGAAAGAAAACTATAATATCTGTAATTTTAAAATATCTTCGAACTTGAAGGTTATAACAGCTGCAAACAAGAAAAAATATTTTAGAAATACTTACTGCAAAATTTGGAATTTTAAAAACGTACTTTGTTCTTTAGCTTTTCATTATTCCAATTCCATAATGGGAGGAAAGGACAACGTGACATTTTTCTATGTGTGAGCCTAAGAATACTTGCAGCAAGATTAATCTAATTATTTATTATTATTCCTTTATATTACTATTCTCCAAGAAAATTACAAAAACTTGGATATGTTGTTTTTCTCCTTTATTTTCTAACATATATTACTCTAGGCCTAGGCTTTAACTTATATCTATATACAACCTAACCTAAAACTTAACTCTACTTAATATAATATTTACATTTAACCTAACTATGTCCGTAAAACTATACGGACGCGTACACCAAGGCGTATGTGTAATTTAAATGCCTTACTTATATACATATCTAATACGCCGTGGTACACCTTTTTTCATTTTTGTTTTTTGTTGTTTTTTTTTTTGTATTTATAATTTTTTATTTTGTTTATATTTTTTTAAATTTTTTATTATAAGTGCTTAAAAACTACCTTAACCTATATAAGTTGGCCTTATAGGCTGAACTACCCCGTCTATTTGCATTAGAAGTTAGCGGCATCGAACGCTGGTTCTGGTGTAACCACAAGTAAAAATGCCGTTCTTCGGCAGAAACTGCTCTGTCGCGGGCAAAAATCTCAATCGTAGGAGATCCAGGTGGCTGCGAGCGACGTCAGGTAGCCACAAGGGACGTCCAGCTCGTATTGAAGTTGCCTTTTAACTGTGGCGTGCGACGTGGAAGATGATAGGGCAACCTTCCCTATCTTGTATCAGCGTCCAAATAGAGGAAAGCTGCAGGCGGAATGAAGACTATAAGACGTACCCGTTCATAGTACATTTTATTTGGATAGTAAGCCCCAAAGATCAGACTGTTGGTTGAAGTCATGCCTCGAGCAGTGTGACTCCGTATCAATTTAATAATAAAATTATCTATTCTTATAAGGTTTGCCTCGTTGTATAGAACCTCGTTGGGGTAGAATTTCTTTTACCGGGATTCTGGTGTTCGATATAAGCGAAGACATGCCCAATAGCACTCCCTCTCGAACACCTTTATCTTTTTCATCTGGGAAGGACTCACTTTGAACTACATAGCACAACTATACACCATAATTGGCCGGATGAGGGCAGACAATCTTCACTCTGGTATCAAGTTGACTGCTGTAAAACAGCCCTATTGCCATAGCGAAGGGATTTTTACACTGGTTAAACCAAATGCCTATAAATCTAACTACGCTTTTTACAGTTAATGGTCGTCCTTGTGGGTCAGCTATGCCGAACTTTCACCAGTTCATTTTCGTATCTCTTGAGGCCCTGGACAGCGGGGTTCTGAAAACGATAGTTTCACACTTGTGATAGTTGATTTTCCAGATGTCGCAAAATCGTTGAACTGAATCGAAGTCGCATTGCAACAAGACATTTCCTTGAAGGAGGCGGAATGCACCATTCAACATCTGGCTCTTGGTTCATTCCAAACATAAATGTTCTTAGCCTTTTCAAATAGTTTTCCCCTTTTGTGACAATTGAAAATACAAGGCTTAAAATGTTCCCATTATTTATTTGATGTAGAAAATCTGATTCTCAAGTTAAAGTACATTTTCAACTGCAACCAGACTGATGTTAAATTCTAGTAGACGACTTGCAAAGAGTAAATGTTTTAAATTATTCACCCACTTAAAGTTATATAGTTATATAGAACCCACTTATCTGAGGAAGGGCTTTTTTTAAGTGCATTTAATTACCCTTACGTGATAACCCTTATTAAAGTGAATTTTATTTCAATGAGCTACTTTCAACTACAAGGCTACGGGGAAAAATAAACAGTCTCCGTCACCTCAAGTGAATTCTTTTCACTCGTGTTTCCGCTTATCCTCGTGACTTGCCGCAAATTTCATTCACATTTTCATTTTTAAGTTTCCCTTCTCTGGGGTGCTTGTGACGTGTTGAAAAAATAATTTCCTCGTTTCTCCACTTAGTGTTTGAGTTGAATGCAACGCATATTTAGAGTACTTTCCCAAAGGATGGAATAGGGCGGGCGAAGAGAGAGAGAGAGAGAAAAAAAATAATTAGTGCCAATAGCAGATAAAACTCCCGGCTTTCACAAAGGTCCAAGTAATATTGACGTTTCAAAGGATGCCTGGCAATTTAAAAAAAGATGGAAAGAAGATAAAACTCCCAAACTGGTATGCGGTGACCATTTCATTTATTCCCTGCACTTACAAACTTTCCACAAAGATTAATTGCCAAACACAGAGCATCTGATGGCCAAAAGATTCGTGCACACATATCGGCCCAATTGAATGGGACGTCATCCTGGTCGGGCCACTTGCGAGCAATAACACCGACCACTGTGACCATTTGAAAATGAATCAATCAATTAAAACGCGTACTGGATCAGCGTTTTTATTCGGCAAACTGCAGGTCGATTTCCTGTATCCCTTTGCTCCCCACGAGTCGTCCCGGCAAAGACAATCATAATAAATTTTCCCTGTGAAATCTCTTTTGGCATATGAATTTGTCTGAGGTTTTCATGACTGTGCGCCTAGATCCGGAACGGGTGGTGTCTTTTTACTGGAACAACGATTTTTTTTTGTTCATCCTAGAGAGTGAATAAAATTTATTAGCAATACGCAACCAAATAAATCACTTAAATGGGTGGATATCCACCATAAATACACATAACAATCAAATTTATCAAGTTCTTTGACTTACTTACACTTTTGGCCTCCAGCAGCGATACACAAATACGACGGAACGACACTCGTTAGCTTCACGTATATACGAGTATGTATGTATTTTTTTTCATTCTGTTATTTTTGTTTTTTTTCAAAGGGAAATGTCCTGAAGCCAAAATGTTTAAGGGTACCATTTATGTTAACACAGAAAATAGGGTTTGTAGTAACACGATCTTTGTTTTTTTGATTTATTGACAGGAGTCGGTAGTAAGCCTGTAGGCGTTTTTCTATATTAGTATGACAGCGGCTTGAAGTGCTTTTCTAGCTGCATAATTTAATGCAGTAAGCAGGAAGACATAAGGCATGAATTAGGAGGTGTGAATAAAAGTTAACAGAGTTAACCTTTAACACTTGTATTGGCAAATAGGGATCTAGATACGGAATGAAATTAGTATCAATGAGTAAGAATGGTATGGATATACTTTTAAGTTGCATGCAATATTTAATAAAGATTCTGGGAAGCCAGGCTACTGAAAAGTTTGTGAAGTTTAGTGAATCGCTTTCCGTTGCACGTAATCATTCGTAGTGTGCATTCAAGTAGATCCTTCATCATAGAAGGTGTCAGTGAAGGTTTCATCTAATCACTCATATCTATGTTTTTGGAGTCGTTGGAAGGAAGACATAATCTTCTGACTTTTCTCTCCTGTATTTCAATCGCCAATCTGCGAGCGCACCATGTTTAGTAACACCCTGGCTTGGCGATACGAAAACTTGTGATGCGTCTTAATAATCGATTTTCAAGATTATGATTAATGTCAGAGTTTCCTGGCATATACATTGAGTGAATACTTTAGTACTTGGCCATGTCGTTAACAATCAAGAAGTACATCAGGCATGTTTTTGGATAAACTTTTGACGCATAGCTATCTTCACATATCCATATTTTTGATAACGTTGGTCCCTTACCACAAGAGGACCTTCTTAAAAGCCGTGGCGTCAGCGTAAAACGAATGGACGCACATTGAAGGACTCGACAGTAAGCTCACATCGAGGTTCACAGATTATCAATTCCCATCTGCATTCATCGGTAAAAATGCACAGTGGACCCTCGAATCTTTGGGGAGCCAAAGATTCTTTAGTAACGTGAACTCGTTCAACTTTGTTGAGTAAACAGGAGTTTAATTGTCGGTAAGCGTAGCAGTGTTTGCTGCAACCTTTCTGCTAGAGTATAAGGTAGAGATGGCAACAATAAGTGAAGTGACTTGCGTTTTTCTAGTCCCACGTAAAAGGAACTAATTTTTATACATGGCTTGGATTATTGCAGAAACGCTCAACTTAATCTTTCACAATGCATAATTAGATTTCTACGGATCGGAACAATTTGCCCACAGGTGCCTTCCTAAGTTCATCCGATCTGGAATTGCATTACAAAGCAAATGTTAGTAGGTGAAGAACTTTTGCTTCATCTTGTAAATGTGTATTGTAGCTCATGCCTGCTGTGACACCTTACACACTGCAATACCCCTTTGGGATATTTTTAATAAGATCTAACCTTTTGATTGTTCCATTTCGATTTATGTTCAGATTTGTCGGGAGCAGTGATTAATGCTCTAGTGGTCGCCGTGGCGTAGTGCGTAAGTGCATCGACTCATGAGCCAAAGTCTCAGGTTCGATTCTCGGACGGAACACATTCCATTTTTTCACGGCACCTCGTCCGGTTCCTGATACCACCCAAAGAGCACTAATTGTCTACGAAAAGCTTCTCAATCTCGTTCGGAGTGGGCAAAAACCTGCGAGTCCCCTCTACTCGTGGGACAACAGTAGCAAGCAAAACACGAGCAGTTGTTGTAGAAACTAGGCCCTGGTCCCTTGTGGGTTGAAGTGTAACTCAATTATTATTAGTTGTTCATGTTTAAGCAGCAACATACATTTAAAAACATTTTGCAGGACAATTTAAGGACTTTTCGGCACACGATAGTGCGGAATCTCTGACAGTTGTTTTGTTTCTAGTAGAGAAGTCCCATAGTATTATCCTACATATGCCTAATAGCATTCCTTTGAAAATGAATTTTTATAATTAAGTTCTCGCTTAATCCCTGTGATGCTAAATTCAGCTGATTTCCAGCACAAAAATATTAAAGTACATGTTTCTATGACAGTGGACTATCCGCCTGATACACAAAACTATATTCTCTCTCCACAAATAACTCCAATAGAATAAATTTCCAATCAAAATCTCTGAGCCGTATGACCTATCAAAGGTTAATAACATCATCGTAAAAATCAAAAATCGCACGAATTTGTCATTATTCATCTCCGGCAACCAATTTCCCGTTGCCATTTGTTACAATGGCCAATCTGTTCCCATCCGTGGCCCCCCGAAATCAGTGCGAACCGAATATATTGTCGACGTAATAAATCTAGTAATATTAAAAATACTCTCCTGCCATTCTCTCCTGGAAACATCCCAAATGTGGCCCATTGACATGCATCCGCTGTAGTCCGTTTCGATATTAAATCTTTTGTTATTTAGAAATCAATTTAATCTGCACGAATCCTTTGCCAAATAAAACAAACGGCGCACAAGAGAAAGATGATGAGGAGGTAGATAAAGAGGAGCCCGATGGACGGGGAGTGAAAGCAGAAATCTTAACTCAAAACGGAGAACAAAGCGAAACAATCAAGGATCAATCGGGCACGTATCCTTCCAGTCCTATTACATATGTGTGATGTAGGAAACTTCCTTCAACCCCACAGCCTGCCAATACACGAAAACATCCTTCGTCTTGAGTATATCCTAATAAATCTTCTAAGTTTTCATTTTTATTTCAGTGTTCACTGTTCATTCCCTGGGTGGGTGGATGGTATCGTAGTCCTTCCTCTGCTATCAGAAAATTGGTATAATGCCATGTGATGGAAGAAACATGAGTCAAAGCGTGTTTCGATTGTGCTTTCTTGGCAAACGCATTTTTATCCAAGACGACTCGGTCCGTCCGTACACCCGCCCCTCCGCCGGAACTGGCAGTGGCAAGCAATAAGTATCCAAATTTAGTAGAATCCACAAGCAGCACACAAGCCGGAGCAAGATATTAAAAGTAGATGTAAACTTGTGTCCTTAAACTGGTTGGATGTTTCCGGGTGGACGAAATAAAGGAATAACCAAGCCAGTTTGGAAATACATTTGTCGTCCTTCTAGTCGTGATCAAAGGAACATCTGTTCGACCTCCCAATCGAGATATTGTTGCTGCTTCGCTGTTCTACTCTCTACTTCTATGAAACGGCGAGAGACGCCTCCGCCTGCGCCTCTCTCCACTCACCTCCCGCACCACAACGAGAGAAGAATTTGACCTGAATAAATTGTTAAGCTCATCAGAGAGATTTAGGATGGATTTCTTATGCCAAAAGTTGTTATTAGGATGTTTTCCAACAAAGACGTTCACGATACGTTCTTTGTCACGTTCCTTTTCATCGGCACAGGACAGAGGCTTTTTGTCCCGCTACAACACCCATTTTTCATATTCGAATGTGATCAAGCGGAAAAGTGGCATACGTAATTTTGGTTTTTTTATTCTGCCTCACATCCTTCGTTTGGGTAACCCCAAGGATGTATTTGATACAGTAAAACCCGTCAGCATAATGAGATTCAAATAAAAAGGTTCAAAGTGGCTGTACCACACCGAAATGCGTCTGTGCCAGTGCGGCAGTGGAACGATGTCTGTGCCACTGTTGCTGCTCGCAACCGCTGCTGCTCCAAGAGGAGTTAGCTCTAACATCGAATAAAATCCCTTAAAGCTGATCGAAAGGACTTCGATTTAGTATCGAGCGCTTTACATTCCTTTTTATGCCTTTTCATTCTCCCACCACCACACTTGTGTTTACTGCCGCATACAAGGAGGGGCTTCCTTGCCTTGAGTGAGGAGAATTATCGAGGATATCGAAGCAAAAAGGGTTTGCGAATAAATTTGAATTGGATAAATAATTTATAAAGTTTATAACATGAAATGACTCTTTTATTCATAAATACATGATACCTTTGAGCAGTTTGTTGGATTTCCATCCCGTCTACTGCGGCTGCTGTTGCTGCTGCTGCTGCTGCTTCTGGTGGTTGTGAGTAGGTTGTGTGGCTTTTATATTACGGTTGGTGTGTGCTGCGTGGTGTCTTCTTTTCCTACTCTGGTGGAATATGAGGATATAGTTTTGAAGTTTAATTTGCATTCAGATATCGTTTAGTGGTTAACAAGTTACTGGCTGTGTCGGTTGTTGGGAAACGAACGCATTTCGCTTCAATGGTCAGTGGTTGCAGAAGTATCTGTGGGCATCAATTTGTAACGCATATCCTTTCGAAAGGGAGGGTTTCATACGCCAGCTGCTGAGAATACTTCACATGCTGGACTATTTATACACATGTGTGCGTGAACGTTCTTCAATATATGTTGAAGGTCTGGTGCACGAGCGGTCGCTTTCTAAAGTAGATAATCATCAGACAGTAGGTCTCAGCGTTAACATACTAAATTGGAGGTTTATGATATTCAATGTAGGGAGGAACTCTCATTATTATTGGCTTGAGTGAAACTACACTTTCGTTTAACTTAAAAGAAAAACTTGCGTAATGTAGGACAGACGTCAGATGTTTTTGCTATATAATTCAACTCCATTGACCTTTTTCAATAAGCGATCAAAGGATTCTATAAAACACTGAGGTATCTGG
This sequence comes from Eristalinus sepulchralis, assembly GCA_944738645.1. Taxonomy (NCBI): domain Eukaryota; kingdom Metazoa; phylum Arthropoda; class Insecta; order Diptera; family Syrphidae; genus Eristalinus; species Eristalinus sepulchralis. Next base: position 62,773,426 of record OX122885.1, on the reverse strand, counting down.
AATTTATTCATTTGAACATTTGAGATGAATAGCCCACAAGAGACCAAGGCCCAGTTTCTACAGCAACTACTCGTGTTGTGCATGCTATTGTCCTATTACTGGTAGAGCTGACCTACATTTTTTGCTGACTTTGAAAAGTGAAACGGGAAGTATTCTCAGAGTATTCCCAGCAAATCGAAAGTGTCGCTGCCTTTTAAAAAACAAGGAAATTAGTTCATAAATCCAACCTGTAATCTTCGGCGTATGAGTCGATGCCGGATATACGAGTACACAAAAGAAAGATATATTTCCTAAAAACTAAGTTGGCACACTCACCCACTTCTACTCCATGTCGGGCTTCCTGAACTTGGCCCCCCACATGAGCTTCATAGACAACGAAAATAGGAAAAAAAATCAAAAGTAAAATTTTACATTTCAAACCCAGAATCCATAGTCACAGTTGCCCTTATAAGATTTTTTTCTCAAAATGTAACGTCTTAATATTAAGATAAATTCCACAAGCTCGAATTACACTCACACATAATTGGTTTCGTTTTCACATTTATTACTCCTTTTATATTAAAAAAAATAAATACATATATCCACAGATTTCTTTTAATGTTACATTTTGAAACTAATAAACTCTATCTTTAAGGACGTTCATAATTCTTCGTCGAGGTTAATATCCTTGCCCACAACACACCCATTTTTACTTCTCATTTCAACTTTTTGTGAGTGAAGAAATCTTTCGGGGACTGAAAACGAAATTAATGTGCATGATACCACTGGAATTCGTTCGCATTCCGTTAATTTTTTAAATGAATATTCCAATGGTAACCACTTCTTAGTGTCCTCATTGAATTCTTTAAAATTTCTCTTTTAGATTATGGCCAATAACTGTAAAAACCCTTTGTCAAGATTGCGCAAAACAATTTTAAACACAAGACTGTGTGACTTCGTTTTAGATTATCAGATGTAAAAACAGCAGATAATCGAGTCAAGAATCTAAGGCAGCTGTAGCTCAGGCTCAGACCCTTCATAGGTCCTAGGCCCAATATACACACAGAAACAGCGGTGGGCACATTTCTTTTCAAATGTGGAGTTTAATGCAACGGTATCTTATGTCAAAATGATAAAAAGGAGTAAAGTTGAAAAACTACGTATTCATTTAGTACCGAAGACAATTGAATCACATTTAATGAACTTATTCCTTTAGTCCTCCATTTTTAGCTGCAAAAAGAATTAGTCAGCACTTGGTGCTAAATTTTCAACTTACCAGTGACTTCTAGCAGAGCACTGGTGTACTGGTAGAGTACTGGAGTACTACTAGGTTCATGAAAAGCTTTTAATCGGCTTAAACGTGTTTATCCTGAAGAACGTGCTCCTATTAGGACTAGATACCGAGCCTTATGAAAGCACTTCTTTTTGATAAAAGATATGTCAACCTTCGAGACCCTCAAATTTACACCTCCGATACATTTTGGTAAACTCTCAATTTATTTGTCTTACGCATATTCAGTGTAGTTCACCATCCCCCTAGCCTAACCTAACCTAATGGTGTGAAGTAAAATATATATAACGGCTAGAAAACGATTCAGAATCTCTGTGTATTTTAAGGGCTTCCTTCCGCTCTTCTTATTTTGCTCTGGGATTCCTAAATTCCACCTGACCAAAATCATTTTGGCGTCAATTAGAAAACAATATAAGTTGATTACATTTCCCTACAGTAATTACATCGATAAGAAGCACAGTGTACGTCTATTCAACAAGGATTAAAATCTCCATTATTCAAAGGTAGATTGACAACACCGTTAAGTTTATTCAATTAACTGCCAATAGAACATTGTCCTAATCGCAGGAATCACACTTCACCGCGGCTCATTACTCACATCCGACAAGAAACTGCGCGAAATGCGATTCAGCACGACTGCACTCAGACAACAGAATTCGCCCCCCGAAAAAAAGCTGTGTAATCATTTCCACTATATTTTATAACATAACTGTGAAAAGTCTCATTAGGACCAACGAACTCGTAATAAGCGCCATACAAGCAGAGCCCTAACACAAATGCCAACCATACCCATCCGGTGTATGTGTTTCCGTTTCATTAAAAGTTTTAATAAATATGAAATGACATTTGCACGTTACCGGCTTTAACGCCTTCGCAGGATTACACTTGACTTTGGTGGTGCCCCGCGCGTCGCCGCCACCGCCACTGCCACTGCCGCTGCCGCTGTCGTTGCCGCCGCCGGCAGCTGGGGAGGACTACAACGCGAGAACACTGTGTGTAATGAATTAATTACATGTCTGGCACGAGAGTACGAGAGTTGCTCTTTCAGTCCCGACACTACGCGACGTGTGTAAGGACATGTGTACATATGTATATGTTATCCGTTGTGCCCGTGGCAGCCTATTCAGGACGTCATGAGTTGGACTAATTGAAATAACCTCAATTATTTGACTTATTTCGCTGTGTTAATCTGTTTCGCATCATTCCATGTTAATCGCTTGGAAAAAGTTCAAGTTTCTGACTTTGATGTGACTATTGATGCGGGCGAGGAGGTGTCCATGTGAACCTTTAATGCTTTAACGAGTCCTTCCTGCTGTTGGGTTACTCAATTAGTGATGGATGGGGAAAGCCGTTTAACTGATGGTTTCTGAGGGGGGAGGGAAATTGAGAGGACAAGGAATTCCCTCCTGTGCTGGGTTGATGGTCGTTTCGTTACCGTTCACAATTTTGAGTAAGATAATAATTCTGAGCAGATAAGAATTGTAGCTTAGTTTACTGACTGAGGAAAATTAAGTGTTGAATTTTTTTCATTTATGAGCTTACTAAATACTATTGGGAGGAATTACCGAATAATGACTAGATTTTCATATATGACTATTGAGCACTTGCAAGTTTTACTCAGGATTTTAAAGTACGTCTTCGGGAAACCTTGATTTATGTCGAAGCATGGAATCTGTTGATTGATCAGTATAGCCTCAAACTCAAATTTATCCAGCAGACTGCATAGAACATGACGACTGTGAAGCGCCAGAAATTTTGATCAAGCAGAAAAACTACTCATTCACAAAAATTTGGGGTAATGACCTGAATAAGTTAGTTTACCAAAAGTCACCTGAACAATATGAACATATTAACTGCCAAAGTCGGAAGGGTCTTTAAGATTAATCGAGCATCGGGATCGGTCCCATATACGTATCGAAAATTGTGCAGGATGCGCAATCTGCTCTTCGCTCAAATTCTAACGCCAGAGAATCAAATAAGTTACTTTAAATTTGATCAAACTCAAGTGCTGTGTAGCCGAAAGAGTAAAAAAAATAAAGTCTTGGTGTAATAAACGACACACCCCTAAGTTTCTACGCCAATTTTGTATTCTGGTATTGTAGTGGATAGCTGTGACAGAGAGTGTGAGACTCAATTCAAAAGTCAGCTCGTTATTGATCTCCCGATAAGTCCCCATTTCATGCAAAAGCAAAGGGATAATTCTGCACAAAGATTTTGGAGTATTCGCTTACAAGGTTCAATGTTAATCGACGTTTTTTTCAAAAATTGAAGACGTAGGTTTGGATGAAGTCATTTATGATCGGTTGCCATCTGCATCCTTAAAATTTGACTGAGCAAATTATTTAATTTTTTTCTGGCAAACACACTTTTAATGTGAGTTACTCAATAGTATACGGCTCTGACATGTTATAACTCTTGTAATTAATTGTGTCAAGCATTGAAAAAATACTGAAACCAAGAACATTTCTATGTTAACCACAGATGGTCAAAATTAAAAAATTAACGAACCAAACTATTTGGCAGGTATGTGGAAAGGGCAAAAAATTACAAAATTAACGAAGGGGTAAAAACTATTCGACATCATGTCTGGTTATTTTAAGGCAGAAACAAAACGCAGCACATTCGAATTGAAATGTGTTGAAATTATAAAAAGAAGACAAATGTTAAATAAATATAAGAAATTATGAAGTGCTTAAAAATTAAATGTAAACTTTAAAAGTACTTTCATACCGAAATTTTTAGGGACATCTAAGACTTAATTTGATTCATTTCAAAAATAAAACCTAGTGAAAATGTTGAATATGTCCAAGGCCAGTAAACAATGTTGAAGGCGTCTGCAATACTTCGCTCTAGAAAGCTTTAGATTTATTTCTTCATCCGCAAATATAAATAATAGTATATTAAATTGTCGTCGTGGGTAAATGCGTCGACCCGCACGCAGAAGGCGCAGGTTCGATTCCCGGATGGGACACCACGCATTTGTTCACGGCACCACCTCTGTCGAGTTGCTGACAACACTCAAAGTGTCCCAATTGCCTATGAAAAATACAAATCTCACCGTTTGGAATGAACTGTAGGTCCCTCCTACTTGTGGACCACGCACAACACGAGTAGATATTTTAGAAGCTAGGTCCTGGTCCCTTGTGGGCTGTAGTGCCACAATTATTTCAATTTTAATTATTATTAAATTTTTCACTGTAAATTCATGTGTAACCCAAACATCAGGCTGCCCCATTATGTCACATGCCGAACAGTAGAAAGGCAACTCTAATACGAACCGGACGTCGCAGGCAAGAGGATGGTACGAGGATGTCCTACGGTTCAGGAGGGACTTTCCTCACTGATAGAGGGGACAGTTTCCTGCGGAGGGTGTAATTTGAGAAGCTTTTCATAAACAAGTTATCAGCAACTCGGAAGGATGTTTAGTTCCAAAATCGAACATGGGATCTTCGAGTGTGAGTTGACGCACTTGCCTACTACGCACCGGCGGTCACATATAATTGAATGTATTATTATTATTTGTTTATTATTTTATTAACTTACATTATTTGAATTTCTTTTCAAGAATATATAATGGCCGTGATAGCTTCGATTGAGAATTGTTCATAAAATCTTATTTATTAACTTGTTCAACTTCGGCAGAACCATACTTATGCACTCTTAAAAATTTGTTTTCAATATTAAATTCTTGTATGAAAACAAAATATCAGTTAACATCTCCACGCATTGAAATTGAAAGATTTTCATTCAATGCATTCGCTGAAAATTAAATTATTCATCAAATTCCACCAAAAATTAAATCCCTCAAATCCTTGCGATAAAAGGCTTACTACCAATCCGATACCTTCATAACCTGTCTTGCGGTCCTGAATTCCCACGTTCATGGAACAAGGCAACGGCACAACGCGCCGGTACCGGTGTTCAGGTTGGATTACCTCCATTCTCGAAATGCAATTAATTTGCATTTTCTGCATTATCAGCCACCACAGAACGAAATATAACAATAATTGAGCCAAAAGCGGGTGCCGACCGACGGAAGACATAGCAAAAGACTCGAATTGAAACTCTGACTGCCGAAAAATATTAAAACTGCACATCTATGGGTGGGCATCGGAATCGTTGCTAGACATTCACCCGTGCAGGTATCCATGAAACGCCCGTTAGCCAACCCCCCCAGGTGGGGAAACGTGGCACAATAGACATTTCATTAATTAAATTCCATTATTTATCCTACGACCGTTGAATTTATCGTGAGAGAAACGATGAGCGTGGAACCGCTCGCCAGCAGGGAACAGGAGAAGCGAATCACGAAATCCATTGATTTCGGAATTTTCCAAGTTATGGATTTTGCGGTTTGGCAAATGATCATCTCAGATATTTGATGGTTGTGATTTCACCATTTAACGTTCTAATTTCGGTCTTATTGAAGCTGTGTGTAGTTTGTTGTAAGCAGCTTATAGAATTTGTGGCTCAATCGGTTTGCGTGGAAAGAGTGAAAATAAAAATAACAAAAATAGCCTTCAAAGTTGTGATTGTAAATCCAAGTGGACTACTTTGAAATCTCCTCACAGAGGCATCGCCCTCACTTGCATAATGATGATGTCCTTCGCTTGTCTGTCCACTTGATTTCAAACTTTGAACTTGTGTTCGGAAAATCCACTAGAGTTTATTATTATTCGTTTTTTTTTGCGCAAAGATACAAGCAAACTTTTGTGGAATAGCTTGCGCATCATTGCCAGACTGAAAGTGTGCTCACTTGTTTATTCCAAGTGAACTTTAAATCTATTTTTTTCCAGCGGTTTGATATGCTAAATGTCAATTTAAGCCATGCGTTATGAATGTGACTTTAAACATATGCAAGGAACCAATTCGATTGTGCCTTCTTGAAGACGTCCCATTTTAAAACAAATAAGTTCTATGTAATCACACACAGCCGAACAAAAATGAGCGCCCGACCTTTCACTGTTAATTCCTTAATTATCTTTCTTCTTGTGTGTTACTTCAGGCAAATAGAAAAAAACGTCTATTTCAACTTATCTGGCAACTCCACACGACACCCATCCATTATTACGACGAATCTCCCACCAGATGCTTCACTTGGCCTTCCTGGTTTGTAGACAGAGCCAGAGATCCCTTTCGACCAAAACGTGACTGCATTACGAAATTGTTTCTGTAAAATGAAATTATATGTAGAAACCGAGAGATACAAGCAGTCCCGGTCTGGGTTGTGGGTGGCCAACCAGAGGTTGTAGAATGAAGAGATTTATGGCGACTTTTCGATTACCAAAACATTAAAATTTCCCTCAGCTAACATTTATGTAAAATTTAATTACCTTTTGATCAACTTTTAAGTTTGCTTTGTCCCACAGAAAGTGGTGTACGCTGCCGGAGCCCACGTCTCGGTAACAACTTAATCTACATTTGGACAAGAGTCCTGGACCTTCGTCGAGCGTAATAGTCCAAGAAATTGGAGAGAATGTATTAATCTTGTTTTCTTTTGAAGACATTATGGATGCTGCTGCCACAACGCACAACCCGTCGTCCTTTGTCATAGACGACTTAGTCAAGTGGCACTAAAGGAGCATCATGTTGAAAGTATGCCTGTACACTTTCATGTTTGTATGTATGGTACATCAGTTGAGTGGCATGGAACATAGAAAATGGAGCAAGAAGCTTTTACTTCATCACTCGGGCACATTCGTTACTTCCTTGCGATATCTATTTTGATTCCAGAAAATCGTTATAAACTTTCAAACGAGAACCAGCAAGAAAAAGGATACTATTGAAATTGAATGATGGCATTCGGCTTCGCCCTTGTTTGATGCTTGAGTTTAGTGTGGGTTGCACCAGTTTCTATATGATGACTGTACACAGAGGCAACAGTCCGAGAGCAAACATGGTCGGAAGGGATGAATGCGTATTTTGTGCTGGATACCAAAGTTAACTTTGGAACTCTGAAGATTATTGATGTTGTTTCAATTAGTGCAGACAATAGCAGGCAATGTGGCATTTTGTTCCCTTGGTCAAAGGATGTTGATCGACAATTTGTAGAGCACACTAATGGAGGGGAGATTTATAAAATTTTACAAGGTTTGGTTTTGTTGCAATTTATATGCATAGGTTTGTTCTCTGGGTACCATGTGTTTTCAGGAAACTCTACATCCTTCGTAAGGGATCTTGGGAACATTTCCAATACAGTCTTATTTTCACTTCCATTGAATGTGTCCACAAGAGGTAAGTAAAGATAATGAGATTTTGAATAAATCTTTGGGAGGATACAATTTTACCCTCAATTGCATCTTACGTCTGCATTTCAAAAATTGTACGTGTATTTTTATTTAATATCAATGACATGTGAGTTTTGCATTTTCTTATAAGAAAGAATGACAGAGATGAGGTGTATAGTTAAGGGCCCGTTGACACAGAGTTTCATCGGTATAAGGAAAGTGAATGGGAAGTAAATACATAAATGAAGGGTGGAATCCAGATTATTTCAACTCCAACAGTATACTGGAATTTCGGTTGGTGCCCACAGCCCAATCACGTCCTAACTTTTCTAATTATCCTTTTTAAAAAAACTGATTTCTCGTACAGCGTTAATACTTCAGCTTTTCGCCGCTTCTCCATCCTTTGACATCTCATATGCCACCGGTTATGGAGACGGATATACATAGTGTCAATATTTAGCCGGAATGGAACCTGAAGACCGCCAGAAATCAGTTGGAAACCACCGTATGATAAACAAGAACTTAGCCTGGAATACAAATTATCCCGAGAAATGGTTTTTGAAAATTGTATTCGCATGAAGAACTTCCTGCGCGATCTGTGATAGATAACACTCGTCTTAAGGGACAAAGGGGAAAGAGAGTCTATCTGACCCCTGCTTTTCGATTATGCAGCGATGGCGTTAGCCTAGCTTACGCTTTTAAAATACGTCTTCTTAGCGGGCGTGGAGGTGTAATATCGAACTGTGAGAGACTTTCCGAGATTCGCACACCAATCGGGATGGTTTTAAGCAGCTCCAAATAAACAAGACGGTTTTAATCTGTTGGTCAAGGTGAGCCGTGGCGCTAACCGTGATGTCAACCTATTTAAGTACACACCCACCAAGTAACCGATGTTAATTTTTCAATAATTTGATATGACGTAAGAAATGCACCGCAAACGGTCTTCAAAAATCGTTAGAAATAAAAGGAGACGTTGCATATCATCTAAGGTGCGACCTCCCTCAGTAAAAAGCTACCAGTTGTGCAACGCGCTGTGCCGGACTTGAGAAAATATTTCATCGTCATCATTATTATTCTTCAACGATTATATCGGGTAGATATCATCTCTTTATCTCTAATATATTTCACTAGAAGCAATTGACAACTTTGTTTAAAATGACACAAGCATACTTTGTATATTCACATGAAGCAAATGACCACAGTAACACAGTTACAGCAGCAGTTATCTCACTGATTAGAGTAATATCATTTTCAGTTCAATTATCCCCATCTAAATCGATATCGAAATAATCAATACATGTACATAAGCCCTATTTGTGAGGTCCTGTAATTTCATTTTCGAAACAGCAAGACTGAGCATTGATTAATTAAAACCATTCATCTCAAATGCAGGTAGTAAGCCACCCAGCCCATTAGCTTATCGTTTCCCAATCGGGGGATAATGTTTTCTCCCCCACCGAAGTACAATCCAATGCCGGCACTCAATCAGTCACACCCTTCAGGCCAGTCCGGCAAACGAAATTCACTACAAAAATCTCTGCAATTGTCCATTTGTATTATTATAATGGCCAGCAGACAGTTTGAGAAAGGCCACCCGGCCTTTGGTCCCCACCAACCCTCATCAACCGACTCCGTTTATTGTTCGCCCTGTCAATATCACTGGCAGAAGCTTCCCATTATCGAAACGTTCCCATCGTCTTACAAAGGCTACGGAACGGGTTAAATGCAAAACCAATTGAGCACTTAATTTCCACATCCATAATGTATTCATTACTCGTCTAGAGCACTCTACATATAAGGCGGCGCTCTAGTACGTATTTAGATACGAATGTCAATTGAAATTACAACCCACCAAACCGGTGGCGTATTGTTTTCCTTAGCACTGGAGCGGATATCCCTTTATTGGGGTTATTATCGGGGTCCTGAGATGAAGCATGTTTCTGCACACCATCGCTCCCGTTAAGAAATTGTAATCCCTTGTGAATCTCCCGACACACGTATAAACATAACTTACGTCAAGTGTATGCAGACATCTTAAAAATTATAAAGAAGCGGTCGGGATGGCCGCAGAAGTACAATAACAAATTCCGAATGATTGAAGCAAACACCTTTATAATTATTCCGGGCACATTTGGGGTTTCCTGGATTTCGCACAGAGTCAGCAAGACGAACAACAAGAAGAATCTATTCCTCATTTTGACTAGAAGATGGGACTACTGCATAATTTATTATCTAAGTTAAGACCATTCGCAGAGTCTCGTCGTCATCATGCGCCGGTCGCAGAGGTAGTTTCGGTATACATATGTATATTCGCGTGCTTACGCAAAGGAAAGAGCGAAGATTTATTGAGATACCGTTTGGATGAGTAAAGCCATGTGTGAATACTCGGCACACGTACTCACGTACATATGTCTCAGATGCGGGAAAGTGAGAAACCTGGTAGGAACTTCTGTATCTCGTCAAAATGCGTTTTAAGGGAAAATTAATGAAGTTAGCTGTAGCACAGGTTTCATCTGGATGTTTTTGATGGGGATTATGTCAAAAACGAAAATAAAAAAATATTCTTAAAAAAAGGAAAAATGTGCACTCACTTTGTTTCAGTTTCGGTTACTTTTTCTCGTTCACATTTTGCCGGTGAAAATCATGCCAGTCTCGCCATGAATCCTACAGAGGCTGTTGCTGGTTCTTCTAGTGTACACATAAGTAAATCATTATTCATACGAAGCAGTATTTGTGATCTTAAGGGAGGAGGAGTGCAAGACTTGATGTCAGATAGACAATGACTTGCCGAATACTCTGTTTGATTCAGCCTAGAGAGCACACAGTTTAGTTCAAATCTGTTGAATGAACTTGAACTCTATTTAATTTAGTTCACTACTCTGGTAACTGAGTCTCCTGCGGTTTTCGACAGTTGGTCGTCAAACTACTCCAACTGATTGTATAAAATTCACCTAAAATAATAGGTATAAATAAATCAGAAGGAAGTCTCTTTAATTGTTCGCAAAAAACTCGTGAAACTTGTGTGCATATATGTACTTTCTTCAAACTGCCTCAAGGCACATCCATCACCACCGATGGTCGATGTGTCTGTGTTGCGGTAGATAAACAAATTTAACCTGATGTGCCGTACCAAAAATATATTAAAGCACCGAATTTATTTAGATTAGGTTAACTTTAATTGATTGAACTCCTGAACAAAATCAACTGAAATGAGATTAAAATGATATTGTGAACTAGTTCAGTTAGTTTACTTGTGATACGTACTTCTTTAACTAGGTCACTCATAGTACACCCAAAGCAAAGGCCAAGGTTTTTTTTTGTGTTGATGGAGGTTGGAAAACACTGGACTGAAGCGCTCGGACTCAAAAACTGGTCCATTGTACAAAGGGGTCAAGGTTAACTCTGCTACACAATAAACAGTACTAATGTTTAAGATAACTACCTGTTTTCTTGCTTTAAGGAGACAAACGGACAACAGATCTATCTCTCGAATTTTCAATAGGGCCTTATACAATTCTATACACAATACAAAACAATACAATGTACAATACAAAAATACAATTCAATGATAAAAAAATAATCATCACATTGATAGGTGAGTTATTTTAGCACTCTACGGCAGATCCTGGAAAAGACCCAAGAAAGGCAAATCGACACTCACCACCTATTAGTCGATTTCAAGGCCGCATATGACAGTGTGCATAGAGAAGAGCTATACAATGCCATGTCTAGTTTTGGCATTCCTACCAAACTCGACAGATTGTGTAGGTAACGATGGAGAATCCTCGCTGTTCCTTCAAGGTCGGTAACGAACTCACCGAGACCTTCAATGTTTTAGACAAGGCATTGTCATATGACTTCTTTAACATCTTTCTTGAGAAGATCGTGCGTAACTCACAAGTCAACACCAGAGGCACGCTCTTTCAAAAGTCAGCTCAATTTCTAGCTTACGCCGACGACATTGAAGTGATTGGAAGGACACAGCGAGCTGTCAATAACGCGTTTGCTGGCATTGAAGTGGAAGCGGCTAAAATGAGTTTGGTGGTTAATGAGGGCAAAACAAAGTACATGCTGTCATCAAGGAAGGACACACAACATCGGCGTCTCGGACAAAATTTTCATCGGGCACGGAAACCTGGACGTTACAAAAAGCAAATGAGAAAGCCCTTAGTCTTTTCGAGAGAAAAGTGTTTGCATTCGTGGCACCTGGAGGAGAAGATTTAACGACGAACTCTATGGGCTGCACAGCTTCGTGCGCCTAGTCAAGCGCCTTCGGTTACAAAGCTTAGGATGGCTAGGCCATGTAGAGTGTATGGACACCACTGCTCTGGCTCGAAAAGTCTTCGAATCTGAGCCATTGAGGACAACGCAACAGAGGACGGCCTAGGCTAAGGTGGCGCACACAAGTGGAGAAAGATCTCAACCAACTTGGAGTGCGCACCTAGCGGCAGCTGGCGAAAGATCGTGCTGGCTGGAGAGGCATGTTAGGCCCATGTTGAGGCCCAGGTTCACCCCGACTGTATCGCCACAAGAAGAAGAAGAAGAAACAAAATAATAAATGAAATAAACACACCGCTTCATATACTAAGTCAACGCTTAAGGCAGCTAGGTTATGCATAACGCATAGAAAAACTACTGAAAGACGGTTTTCAAGTTTTCAAGTGCGGTAGAAAAAAGAACCTGTAAGCTATGTATGTACACCTAAAAGAACATGTAGTGAAAAAATTGTGCAGTCTTGAGGGGTTGTTGCTTCAAGCCTACTTCGGACTGTAGTGTGTTAAATATGAGAAATTATTCTAGTTTGTTTTATTTTACTACACAAGTTTTCGTCTAATTTCCTATCTACAACCACAAGCATTAGTCATTTAGGGTGGTTGCAGAAGTAAACATAAATCCTAGATTAGCTTAGAGTACTCGTGAACAGTCAGAGAGTTAGAATTAAGATCAGTAGATTATATTAGTTGGCTAGCTTTAAGTATTTTTTTCTAGCATGTAAGAAAAATTAATTGGATAAACAAAAGCACTTGAGTTTAAAAAAAAAGTGGTTGCAGGGGTGCAGTATGTCCCAAATTACATGATTTTTTCTTTAAACTTCGATAGTGGAATTAGTGACTGTCTTGATTTTATAAATTCTTTATTTTTTGGCTTACGGAACTTAGGATATTTTAGACTTTTTCCTCTCACTGATTTTTTATTTTTTTGGATTAATCTATAAAAAGCGCTAAAACGCATACTACTCTTGCATATGGTCTTCCTTTTTCTGAAAAGGTTTGTCTCTAAGCGTCTTAATTCATCTGATCATACAAATAGGTCTTTACGTCGTGATAAAAATAATTTATTATTAGAAGTTAAGGTAGACATAAAAGAAAAACTTGACGTAAAATTAAGTGCTTCTTGGCCATGCCAAAACGAATTTGACAGACTCACATGCCGTATAATAATTATAAGATTATTTCATCTCTTTTTTGTTGCGAAAGTATTTGCCAAAATGCTCTTTCCGATAAAACAGACGTGATCTGATGGAAGCTGAGAGTCCAAAGTCAAATACTTAAAATACATTCAGATAAAAATGATTTTGAATCGTCATCGCCTTGCTTGGAAAGCAACTGATGCTTGTCGAACAAAGAAGGCAGCACACGGGCAAATCGATGCAATGGCTACTTCTAGATTATTCTGAGGCGGTTATTTTGTATAACGGGTTCGAAGGTTCCTCTTAATTTCTTAGTTCTAAAGTTAAATTAGTTAAGTCGATTGGAAATAAATCCATCATATTTTGTGGGCAATTCTGTTCACAAATGAAAGAGAATATTTCAATTTATTTGAATAGCTAATAAATTTTTAGTTTCCCACATTCACTACATACATATGTAGGCAAATGTCAAATCTTATTCTTGTGTAAAACTTTCTGGTAACCCTTCGCAAATTTAAAATCTGTCAAAAGTAAATGTTCACGTATTTTTACTTTTTTCTTAATTTTAATGCTCTTTTGTTTCTTTTCCCTTCCATTCTTTGAAAATTGCAGAAATTTATTAGAAAAGTATGCAACCTGCAAGCTTTTGAGTGTTACACTGTCATCAACATTCTTTCAGAAAAGCAAAAGCCCAAACCTATGTTTCACTGCTTGCCTTTTATATGAACATATGAGAATGCAAGAGTCAAAATCTGTAAACATGAGTATTCCCACAATGAGAAAGGTCATATTTGCACAAAAGAATATTCACAAAATATTATTCAACTACATTGTAGTATCATTCAGTTGACGTTGCTCCGCCCTCAAAATGAATATTTGCAGATAATGCGTATTATGACCTAAAAAATGCGATCATCAATTTATTGGATTGTAATTAATATCCGCAATTGCGATGACATCCAAGCCGAGAGTGGGCCGGGACCTGGGCGTTTTCATCCCGGCTCCATATAACCTCGCAAGTTATTTCACCCCAATTGAAATTCATTGACAATATTAACCCCAGAATCCGAGTGCGTTTCGCTTCGAAACAAATTCACATGCGGTTACCTTTAATTGAGTGGAATGCCATTACGCAAATATTTTCTCGCACGCACTGAATTTTACATTTACACAAGAGCCCCAGTCCCACCGGTTACAATAATGTAATCTGATTAATGGACGGAAAGGCTTGTGAACGAACCCGAAATGAGTCAACAGTTGAACGGTGACAGCGGAGATGCCTAATGGAAGGCTCGTACAGGCCATGTTGAATAATAAACACGGGTGGAAAAATAAAATGCACTTTTGCCACTTATGTATTCACTTTCGGCGGTCCAGAGAACAACAAATATAAATTCAATATTATATATTTGTAGTCGAGAGCTCCCGTCGTGTGCAATGTCCTTAACACAATTTTTTGACTTTATTGTATTTTACAGGAAGTTGTTTAAAGAGTTGTCGCATTAAGGAGGCACGTTTTTGCCTGAAATCCTTGCACATTTTCATGTATATAGAAGATTGACCTACAACTTTATTCAGTTGTCGTCAAAAATTGGACTCCATCTTTTATTATAACCTTTGTGGATGATTATCACTCAGGATTCCAATTTTTTTTTTAAATCAGTAAGCAGTATGCAACTGCATATGCAACTGTCAATTAAATTTTTGTTGGATATATAAATCTGTACTTCCTTGACATCAATTGATATTTACGTTATAATTCTAAGTAATGTTTCCACTACTACATTCAAATAAGTGCACTAACGAATTTTGTAGAGGAAATACTCCTGCTTTGACTTGTGTAGGTAAGCATTTCCTCTTCCTGTACTCTTCCTGCAGTACAAGACTATTGTACTAGATTTTTTTATTATAGCTAAAGGCGGGTGTTTTGTGAGAAAACAATCATTAAACTGCAAAACAAATTTATGTCTTATATCTACAAAAGCATACTACACTTTATTGCTTCGACTTATTCGGCGACTAATGTTTTATCATTACTAACAAGCATTCGCTTTCATTCTTCAAGCATTGCTTAAGAAAAAGTGCGCTTGCTTAATGTCAAACCATCTTTTCTTTGAATATGATTTTTAGTTAGTTTGATTTTGGACAGGAAATTATAAATGTTGCTCCCATATATGTCCAAAGCACATAACAACAAATTAACCCTCTAAAAAAATTTTAGCAAATATCTTTCATACCGACCTGTGAATTTGGCAGCACTTTATGTCTACTCCCATTTGACACTCACCAAAAAGATGCACTTCTCTTAAAATGTCAAACTTTTCTTGTTTAGTGCAGTTCGATCTCAGAAATTTGTGTTTTTGATGAATTAATTAATAGAATCCCGCGGTACTCTTATTAATTTTAGCAATGAACTGAATCGAAAAACAATGGTCATCCTATATATATTACTCATCTTCAAATAAATCTATATTGTAATGAGATAAGAGAGTGTTTGTTGCAGTGTTTTTTTTCTAAAAACAAAACAATACCGAATAATCATTTGCCTTGAAACAGCTTATGAGAATTGTTAACAAATTTGATAAAAATAAATCAATTATATCAAGTCAAAATGCCCCAATCAACTGATTCCATAACGGATGCATCGAAATCTGATATTGTTTTGTCTTCGGATGGAGTGGCTAAGTTAAGTTTTAATTTCTTAGAAGACCATGCCGATAGCAGCTTGGAACCGGGTGAGGTTAAAACACCTCCAGCTAGTCCGGCCTTGAAGCCGAAACTTGCAATGTCCCCTCTGACAGTGGTCGATATGGAAGCAATTAAAAAACGTGAACAACTGAAATCGGCTTCACAAGCAGAAGCTGCACTTTGTGAGGATAAAGTACGTGCGATATTAAAACTTGACGCGATAAGGGAAAAAAAGGAAGCTGAAAGAAAGAAACTCATTGGTGAGATGAATACTGAAAAGCCAAATGTGCCCGATAAGAAGAAGAAGAAAGACAAAGATAAAGGTAAGCTACTAAGTGTGAAATGTGTTTCAATAAACTTACATATGACTTCTCAACAGATATAACGCAAGACAACAGTGACAGCGAGAGAATCGAAAAAGATAGTCCTAGCAAAAAAATGTCTCCAGAGTTGAAACAAAAACGGAAACCGAAGCATTTCAAAAGCCCATCGGAAGATGAACACGACAGTAACGGTAGTGTGGATCGGGGATGTCGGTCGCCTCTAAATTATCCAATTCCATATGTGCAAGACACATTTAAGAGATTCCGCCCAACTGGGCCTCCGATGCCGCACTTTATGCGTCCACGCGGAGATTTTAGGCAAATGCGGCCTCATCATCGGCCAAGATTTGATGGACGCGGTGGTATGCGTGGCGGCATGCGAGGTTTTGGCTTTCGCCCCCACGCTCCTTTCAATTCCATAGGCGGTGGGCAAAAACATCGTTTCCCAGCACCGTTTAGAGAGTAAAATTTACCACAGCATATGCGAGAGTATTGTCCACAAAAAAATGTTTTTTCTTTTAGGTCGTACATGGATCATCGGCCTAAGAGCCCGAACAAAACATCCAGCTCCGTTGGAAATTTCCAGGGTGAGAAACCAGAAGTAAAGTAAGTAACGGAAATTATCGCATTTAATGGAACCTTACTGTAGACATGTTTTATGTGTGCTCCCACAGGTGGACAAAAACGGAGCCATCTCTTTCATACGCCTTCAACGCCTCGACCGTAAGTACAACGATAAAGAAGGGCATTGAAAAACTTCACAAAGCTTCAAAGAAAAAGAAGAAATTGAAGAAGGGTAAGAGCAAGAAGCGCAAAGCGCACGAGAAATCAAAGAAAAAGTCATCCACTAAGATGAAGTCAAAGAAAAAATCAAAAAAGAAGAGCAGCAAGAAGTCCTCAAAAATGCGCTCGACATCAGCATCATACTCAGAATCGGAAACCCCCGAAAATAACGTGTCTAAACACACAGTCAAAGTTGAAGAAGAAGAAGAAAATTGGGATGAAGACGATTCTCTAAAGCTTCGAACCACAACTCCGCCTAAGAGCTACAAACATAAGAACCGGGAACGTAAAAAGTCATCGGGAAAGGAAGATATTGAAACACCTCCCAAAGATGGCAAAAAACGACGTAAAAGTAAAAAAAAGAGGCGATCTGAAAAGTCACCGCGCGATGAAACCGAAAAAGCTTCATTCAGTCCACATCCAATGGAACTTATTCAAAAGCTTAGAGTTTCAAGTGACACACCCCTCAGGAGGAAGTCAGAGCTGAAAACTATAATAAAAATGGAAGTACACAAGGATGCCGTGCAAGACCAAGAAGATGAAGTTCCACCAGTAGACCAGAAAGTGAGATATTCCAGATGGAACAAGGCTGAAGATAAGCCGTTGGAAGAATCTTTCCTTGAACAGGAGAGGGTGCCACAGGTGGAGGATATGGAACGTGATATGGGTTCCACTTCAGACGGTTCCTTGAGCGGATCCACACCGCCAATTCCAATACAACTATATTCAAAGAAAATTGTAAAAGATGAAATTATGGAGTCTCCGGAATCAGGGAAAGATGCGTCCGATGAGCAGGAAAAACTGAAGCATCCGTTTAAAACTGAAAAACGCAATGATTTCGGTAGCAAGCCAAAGCAACGACTTTCGCGTTCATCTTCAAGAACTGTTTCCCCAGAGATACGGAACCCATTTGCGTCTCGTGACCGATCTGCGGACAATTTCAGCGCACGAGTCGACACAAACGCCAAACGGCGTTCCCGATCACAGTCAAATGAGCCCGATTGGTATTGGAATCGTTCTGCCGATTCCTCAACGACGAGTACGAAATTGAGACGGTCCAGGTCGAGGGAACAGTCAGCATACGATGGAAGGTCCAAAAAACATTCATTTGCAAGTGAAAGTCGATCGCCATCAAATTCTCGCTTGGATTCGAAAGGCAGAAGTCCTCTGCCAAAGCACTATATGAAACGAATGGAGGAACAGCGCGAACCGCACAAGTCACCCACCCCACTAAAGTCACGATCTACATCGATTCCTAGTCAAAGTCGGGAGGAATCACGAGAAGAACGCAAGAAGTCTGAAAAGTTGAAAGAATCTAAGTCCAATTTGAAGAACAACGAAGGAAATGGGGAGGTCCTCGAGGACGAACAAGCCAATGAGAGTGCAATTGCGGAAAGTCAACCGGAGAAGCGTCAGCAAACTGAAGTCATATTTGACATGTTCGCAGAAGAACTTGACGAAGAGACAAAACTTCAACCGACGTCTTTAATGGAAGTGCCTTCTCGTTCAGATACACTGCCCGAGGGAGGTAACTCTTCAAAATACCGACTACCAGATAGAGAAGACGTTGCCATTTCAAAGGACAAAGACCACCCGACTTTGACGAATAAAGCCGAGTCTCAAACTAAGTTGCATGGCAGATCATCGTCCAAACAAGGTCAATCCTCCGAAGGAGATCAGAAAACAGCCTGCCACGACTTACAGAAATCAAAGACTAAAGCAAAAAGTTCGTTAAAAATTTCCTCAAGACAAGCAGCGATGAATGTACTCGACAAGTCTAAACGGAAGAAGTTAGCAGTAGAGCGTCTCTCATTTGCAAGTGAATTCGAAGATGTTGAAGAAGAGGAGCAGCTCGAGAAGGTGGCAATAATAGCTAAAGATAGGAAACGAGAGGGCAAAGGCAATGAAAGTCCAGACACTGACGACTACATGGACAATTGGGAGAATGAAGTCGATTTCATGACAAATCAAGACAGTTCAACTCCCACAAAGCGCTACGAAGCTATAAAGGGCGTGCCGAACATTTCCATAACAATCCCCAAATCCGCATCGCCATTGATGGAACGGGAGAAACTGAACGACGGATTTGAGAAGCCCCTTCTGGTGAACCCTAGTCCGCCACCAGAGCAACACAGAACACAAGAGATCATTGTCGCCAACTCGATTGAAATCAAACCCCTGCCGGGTATATCAGGACTTGCAGAAACGGAAAAGGAACAGAAATCCGTGGAAACCAAGTCACCAATCGTGATTGAAAATTCGATATCAGCACAGAAGCACGTTCTCTTCGGAATGCAGGAACTGTACGACCAGTTTATTCGAAGTGTGGAGGACTCAGGCGTTGACATAAACAAGTTAAAGAAAGATAAGACCCCAGAGGGGGACCTATCCCACGCTGAGTCGGAGTCTACTGATCATAAGGAGAGTAACAGCTCCTCAACGTCAACAGCATCAACGATTTCTTCGTCATCTTCATCGTCTTCTTCTAGCTCAAGTTCCTCATCATCGTCTTCATCGGACGACAGTAACGACGACCTGGAATCGGAGGGTCCAAAGAAAACAAAGACAAAACATGGCAACAGAGTTGCGAGTGACTTTAAGAAAATTCAAAAACTGGAAGAAAATCTCACCAACATACAGAGCATGCGCGCCAACTACGATTCTGGCGATGAGATAGTTGAAGAGCTGCGGAAAATGGAAAATCTTCTGCTCCAAGAAAAGAATTTGATACTTCAGAAGTATGCAAAGGAACCGGCAACCACTGACTCCGGTGTCGACTCTACGAAGAGTAGTTGCGAGAACTTATCAGGGCAACCGCAATTTGTAGCGACACTGCAAGAGACGACAGCCAATGACCACACAAAGCCACTCGAAGCAGAGGACACCAAAATATTTGACGCCAACAGAGAAGCCATCAAGCTGACCATATCGCCCATGAAGAGACCGAAGGCGGCGGGCGTGTGCACTTCCAAAACAGCAATAATTGAGCCCTTAAAACCGGAGGAAGACACCGATTTCACGGAAAAACTTCTGGCCAAGCCTGCCAAGGAGATCGCGATCGTGAAGCCGATGATCGATACGAAAAGTTCGCGATCAAGTGAAGACCGGCGATCGAGTGAGAGGTATCGAAGGCGCGAGAGCCGGTCTCCATCCCGCACAAGACTGGTTCGGCCTCGAATCCGATCGCTCTCCATGAGTCCCCGCAGAAGAGGACGCTTCTCATCCCCTCAGCCAAGAAGGGGTGCGGGCGGTAAGTCGAAACAATTATGTACTCATATTTTTAATTTAATCAAATCTAATTCTAGCTCGCTACCGAGGACGCCGAAGTCGCAGCCGCAGTAGAAGTCGATCGCCCTTGCGTCGGCGACGCCGACTCGAACCACTTCCACGCAAGGTCCGTACACATTCACGCTCACGATCATTATCTCCTGGTCCGCCAGGAAGACGTCGATCGAGAAGTAGCTCCTATGACAGATCTCCACTTCCATTTAAACCGCCGTCGCCGCCCATGCGCAGGAGTTCATCCACCAGCAGAAGCATTTCTCCAGCACGCCGTCATTCGCAGTCTGCATCCCCACCTTACCACTACAACGCGCAGCGTGCCACTTGCTCCTCCTACTTTCCCCCTGAGTCCTATTATTACCAGGACCCCGCAAATCGCATATCACTTGACGCCCGTATAAATATCGTACTGAGCGGCTCAAACCAGGAGAATATGACACAAAATCCATACGGCGGGTACAACTACAGCACATACGGGTACATGTCCCTGCCACCGCAGCCAGGTGGTCCACCGACAAACTACCACCATATGAACTACGCCAACCAATACGTCAACACAACAGACCAGCAAGTTTACTCGAATATACCCACAATAAGTACAACCGGGGTGAACAGTTCCAGCTTCTTTTATGAAGAGCAGCAGTACCAGCAACCGCAGCCGTCTTCGCTGCTGAAAGAGCTGCCAAAAGCCACAACCGTGGCGGTGCAAAAAGGCAACGTCCTGGAAATAGTACCCAGCCTTGACGTTCCCTCAATCAAGCCCGTCGAGGTTAAGGAGGAAAAGAAAGATGCGCCCGTCGACGTGAAAATTGAAACCGCAAGCGGCGAGAA
Organism: Eristalinus sepulchralis; assembly: GCA_944738645.1. Lineage (NCBI taxonomy): Eukaryota > Metazoa > Arthropoda > Insecta > Diptera > Syrphidae > Eristalinus > Eristalinus sepulchralis. Next base: position 62,752,612 of record OX122885.1, on the reverse strand, counting down.
ACAAAAGTCTAAGGTGAAGAAACCGTCAACAGTATCATGGAAGGAAGAAGTAAGCAATAGGCACATAGCCTCGGCAGTCCTTCGACTGGGAAAGGAGAATGATGGGTCATCGAAGGGAATTCTGAAGAAAGCCACTGAGGAAGAGTAAGTATTTCTCCCCGTATCAAAGGGCCTTAAGCAATCTTACTGTCCCACAGGAAACCACTGAAGAAGAAGGTCTACTTCGAAGATGGAATCTTTCCAAACCGCGACAGTGAAGAGGAGGACCGCAAGGCCATAGACACGAAAATTCGAAAAAAGTTGAAGACTCTTCGGAAGAAGCACGGTTTAAAGGCCGCCAAAGAGACAGAGGAAGAGCAGCCAGAATCAAAACCGGAGGAGGAGTCAACCATAGATGAGCAGGACTATAAGATCGATCCAGAGTTGGACAATTTGCCTCCACCACCACCGCCACCTGGTTCACCGCCGTCTAATTTGGAGCAACCCATCTATCTTAGACCACCGACGCCCACGCCGCTCTTCTACTTCCACTTTGACGCAGTGGTTCACTCTATGTACGTCTCTCAAATGGAAAACCCGATTCCGCCTCGTCTGCTGAACCCCAAGTTATTGCCTCCAAATCCTGTGCCACCACCCACACAAGCAGCAACATCGGCAAGTGGAAGTTCGACGGCTGCAACCCAGTCTCCCTCAACGAACGCGTCTCCTACCACAACTAACGCAAAAAAAGAATCCAATCGTGAATACATGTCGCCAAAACTCAACAAAGTTCCACCTGTCACCAGACGTGAGAGCCCGCAGCTGAAAACCACTCCGGAAACACCGGTGCAGCGGCCAACATCACCAAAGGTTTCTCCGCCTCAAGTCCCCTCTCCGAAATTCACCAGCGGCTTTGTGTCGGTGACAACAACGGCCCGACAGTCTCCAATTGGATTCACAGGCATCCGACCAACGGGTTTCGTCAGACTCCCCCCCTCGCCACTAACAAGAGCAGGTCCACCGCCATCAATGCCGCATCAGTTCAATGTACCACCACCGAATATGACAAGTAACCTTCCTCCACCATCTCACAAAATCATACACGGTGCTCCGCCGCCTCAATTCTTCATGCGGGGCCCCCCGCCACCGGATATACACAACATGCGCAACATGCCACCACCCATGCGCAATATATTGCCGCCAAACCACCTGCCACCCGGACATTCTCACCACCACATGCAGCACCAGATTCCGCCTCCGATACACCACCATCAGCATCCACACCTGCCGCGTCCGCCTCACCCCACCCACGTACCGCATCCGCAGGCAATGGTGGCCCCATTCAACATTCAGAGAAAGTAGTTTTACCCCACTTACAACTGAGCCTTTACCAAAAATACAAGCTATCTTTGTATTCTTAGTCTACTGGGCGTGTGGAACACCCCTTTCGATGTATACAAATAGACAAATGAACAAATGCATTAAGATCCTTAGATTCTGTTAAGCCCTAGGTTAATTTATGAAAGTCCGCGACAACAAAAGTGAGCATGAATTCAATAAAACTAGATGTTAATCAATGGTTCGCCTTTTTTTGTCCGTTTAACGGTTTTCATCATGACTGGAGGGATTGAAAAACAAACATCGTCTCCTTCATCAGTGTCTAGTTTCACTATGTTTCTGTTTTTATTAAATCTAATTAATTGATAATCATAATATTACTCATAAATACAATACATAAAGTGATTTTGTATTACGTTCCGGTTTGTTTTCTGTTTTTCATTTTATTACAATCGTCCACAATCTGTTATCTTATTCATAAATCTTAACTCTTTGCTTCATTAAAATTGCGTTCTCCTCTCACTGCTGTGTTAAATGAGAAAAATCTAGAGCCAAACGAGCGGTAGAATCTATATTGCGTGTATCTCTTGCTTGTGAGAATATCGTTTTGTGATCTGAAAAGGTATCGTGAGGGAGCGGAACACATCAGCAGGAAGCGGAAGTACGCACACGGAAAAACGAAATCTAAAATATTCACATCACCCGAAACCGAAATAAGAATTTTTTTGAAACAAAAAGGGATGAAAGAGAAAATAAAAATGTTACTATGGAAAATACTAATTACTTTATATTGTATAGCGGACAAATCGCCGGCTTTATAACGGCCAGTCGAATGTGAGAGAGTTTTGGTGCGTGTCACATAAAGATCGAAAGAAGTTAATTTACTGCAGAATTTGGATCATCACATTTTTCGTCTATGGACTCTAATCGATCTTCACGTTGGAGTAGATCTTCCTCACAAAGATGTTGGTGCCGGCATAGCCCACTGTGCCGCATATGAGACCAAGCGCTCCGCTGAATAGCGCCATGTACCCGTAGTAGAACGCGGTTTGGAAAAGTCCGTACATCCTGTAAAATAAACACAAAAATCAAATTATTACACTCACGCACACACACACACACACAGAGAACTCACTTCGTTTTAAAGAAGAAATAATAAAATGAATACGCATAGACGTAAATTGACGTTGACGCTGCCGAAAGAAAGCTCGTCCACTGCCACCGGTAGTCCTCGGCATTTAGCAGGAAGTAGGTGCACACAATCGTTACACATACCGTGACAATTGTTAGAATGCTGAACACTAACAGCATGAACCCGTACACGTAGTATATTTTGTATGCCCAAAACGACGTAAAAATGAAGTACCTAAAAAATATCAAGAGAATCAATCAAATCTACTGACTGACTGCAAACTCGTCGAGATCTTACATTTCGATGAAGATAGAGCCGAAAGGTAGCACGCCTCCCAGGAGGATGATGATGCCCGGTTCCATGAACCATTTCTTCTCGGGAATGGGTCTAGGTACAGCGTTCACGCGGCAAGGATAGTCCGGTTGACCATCCAAGTTTCGTCCCACAACGGTTCCGATTAGAGTCAGCGGTAGGATGACGAAGAAGCATATGCACGTGACCGCAACCATTGTGCCGAATGGAATTGCTCTCGAAGCATGATAATAGATCGCGATGAAATTGATGAAGAACGCTGTGCCACAAACCCATACGGGCACCATGAACGCGGACACTAGCATTTGTCGTATCCACATGCGACCACCCAAGCGGGCGTATAGCGAACCCCCAAAGTAGCCGTTTATGGGCGATGTTGCCGCGTACACAAATATAGCCGTTGACAGCAGCGATCCTCGCCTGTGGTAAGGTGTTTGTATATAACGAGGGATTGGTGTTGCGAGGATGAATGCAATACTCACTCGGTGTAGAGTTCTCCAACAATTGCGAAGATTATGACGCAGAACACAACTGATATGAGTTGGTAGCCAGCACCGATCATGGCTGAGAACAGCAAGCTATGCTGGGGAGTTCTGAACACATCTCCGTGAACTTGCTTCCAACCGTACTCATCGCCTAAGTCTCGTTCCTGAAAAATTTAATAAAAAAAAAAGTATGGATAGGTTTATTGTTTTCTTGGGATCGGAAAGGAGTGAAAGGGAAAATACATGTTGATGTCTAAATGCCACTGACTCTTTCCTCTCCGCACCACTGTGGTTTCATATCAGAGGGCGCAAGGAGTGTAAATGGACTGGGACTTTGACTTGCCGACTACAAAGGCGACTTAGAGAGTGTGGATAACGACGAGAACATCTCTGTTCTATCTGCTTCATCAATATTGGTAACGAACTAACGAGACCTTAGTTGTCAAGATATGTCAGACACTGTCACGTGTCCTTATTCCGATCATAGATAACGGGAAGCTCATTTGTCACCACTGAAGGTACGGTCTTCCAAAAATCTGTTCAGCATGCGAGCGAACTTGGATTGAAGAAGCATTGACAGTCGTTTGAACTAAAATAGGTTTGACGATAAACCGGGGTTAAGCAAAGTATTTGTTGTCTTCAAGGAAGAATGCACAACATGGAACTCCGGAACAGAGTGCTAGTGTGCAGCAAAAACATTGGGTTGATCAATGATTACATAAACCTTCGCTCCGTGGCAGATCAGCTGCTGTATCAAAAGTAAAATTATTCTTTCAAATCTGTTACTCTTTAGGGACAAGACATATTTGAATAAGCAATTCAGATAATGACCTAGGTGTCTTTTCACGGCACACCTCACTAGTCATAGGCCGATGATATCTTTGGCTTCCATAAATAGCTCTGTAAAGCACAAAACTGCAGAGATAAATTGTGTACTGTGTTTCATAAGCCGCAAAGTCCACGGTCTTAGACGGCAATCAAAAACTGAAGTCCTCTGTCAAAATCTAACCTAAGCCTAACCCCTCTAAACAAAAGGTTAATAGCCCCAGTCTTTGAGTTCAACCCACGGTAAAGAAAAACTTCGCCTTTGATGCTTAGCCGAAGGGTTATCTACTTGGAGAGGTATGTAGACTTAAACCCAACGTCACCCCGGACTGTGGAGCACTGCTCTGTGAAGCAAAAAAGTTGATACAATAGACAAGATTGAGGAATTTATTGGTCTTTTTGATAGAAAACTCGTTTGTCTTGCTTGCAAAAGAAGACTTAACCAAACGAAGTACGGGATACAAGGAGGCATGAGTCCAGTTATTTGCCTATGAATAAGACATCTTAGGTAGCAAGTGCATACAAATCATATGGACAAGTCAGATCCGACCGAATGAGTCTTTGGATTTGAAGCACTAATGCAACGCAATCTTTTGAAATGAAATTACGGAAAAACTCCACAAACCTTACCTCGGTGAATGCACCACAGCTCGGTCTTCATGTCTGAAGCAGCGTGGCCGACGGAAGGCTCAGAATATCCATTGGTCCCTGGTCCAATGATGTAAGTACATAAGTGGAGCAAGATCTTGATGAGCATAATAGAGGATACAAGATTACTGTCGCGAATTCTGCCGACAGCTTCATCTATCGAAAATGAGCAAGCTCTGGAAAATTCACCATACATGCCTGAAGTTTGGAAGCGGCCAAAAGCACACTTAGGCGTCATGAAATACTTCTCCGACAGGACCATCTGCCGAAAATGAACAAACTCTGGAAAATTGGCCAGACTTGCCTGAAGTTGTGTTTATTATACATATCCGATCGCAAACAGCGAACGACTGCCACTAGTCATCGAATTTTTGTGTAAAGGAACAAACGCAGTCTTGTGGTGCATGAGTGAGGTACGGAAACCTATAATCAAATAGTCCAATTATGAAGTGCCCCAACATCGAAATGGAAAGTCAAGCCTTTGTATTACATGCGCCAAGATGACCCAATTGCATGTACGATTACTATTCGTGCTCACTTCAACGTAAAACTCATTTGTCACACAATGTTTTTGTTATGGTTGACCCATACAATATGGATTACTCAGTGCTGTTCGACTTTACTTCCTAAAGATAACAATTTTTAAAAATTGATTTTTTCCAGAGACAAAATGCAATAAAATGTGTTATTGGCCTCATTGCTATTGAGGACATGTTCTTTTCGTCTCGCATATCATTAAATTCATGTGAATTCATGGAACCAACCCGTACAAAAGTTGCGTGTAGTCAATACCACAGAACAAGAGAAACCTAACCTAACTTTTTTCAGTTTATCGAAATTTATTGACTGTCAGCGACACTCTTCCTCTAGTGTATTGTGTGTGTTATCAGAAATTTTCTGATAAAGACTGTTCAGTGTTTAATTAAACAAGCAACTAGAAGAGAAGTATTAGCTTCATATTGCGATCAGATACAGCAGATAAACCTGTTTGTTTGATGTGCCATTAGCACAGTCGGCATCAAAACCAAATGTACTTCATGGTTTAATGACTAAGCTCTGGTATGATCAACGAAGGAGTTTCCAGCAAAATAAAAAAAACACTCATGTCAGTGTGACGTGTTGATATCACATAGGAACAGACTTTACAGCGTAAAGTGCGCCTAAAGAATGTTCCAATGGGAGTTGTTCAAACAAATGCATGCTTTCGTTATACAGGTGCAGGCACTAACACACATAAGCGTTGTTTTTTTTTTAGTGAAACTCAATTCACGGTTGTCGTGTAAAACGACTTACTAACGTGTAATTGATTTATCTTGACGAATTTCCTTTCAACGAAAAACAAAACAGATGTCACACCCGTATCGGCTTCTAATTGAACACAGTTCTGCACAAATTTTTGTTATCAATTGCTCCCACGAAAAACATATCACAGCCACATTCTACATGTGCTGATAAACGGAAGAAAAATGAGAAACACTCACCATGTCATCCATTTCCTCGTCCTTACTGTACCGTGCGTAGTCTTTGCGCAAAGTTCTCATGAGAATCATAGACACCAGCCCAACCAGGAATATTACCATCATGAAGCTGTTGAATATGCTGAACCAATGAATCTGCAAAAAAAAAATTGCATCACCAATCACGTTCACTCAAGTCGCCGTGAGTTCTCACTCTGTGTTGAAAGAAATTCGGATCCAAATACTTATCGAAACGATTCTCAAACTTGATTGGACTCAACTTCCAATTGACCTCATACGAGAATTTGATCTTAGCGCCAGGCACCAGCAGTTCCTTTTTGTCTGTTGTGAGACTTATATCGACTATTTGCTTTCCATTGTAGCCGATGTCGAATTTCTTGTGCGTGAAAATGTAGTATTTGTTTTCACGCTCTACACGATCACCCACCTTACCCCAAATGGGAAGTCCATCAATGTACATCTGATACCAGTACTCATTTTTAACGGCGAACGTGAACGCCTTGACCTTATCTTCCGTCAGCTCTACCATGCATATGACGGTAGATGGGACATCCACTGCAAGAACGCACATGAGCTTCATGTTATTGCGCACATTTGATAGAATTACCTTTAAAGTCCATTTCGTAGCCGCTGAACTCAAGTTGTACACCCTGTAAAGCCTCACTGAGCGTCTCATGGTAATGACTTATACTTTGCTTTGCACCAGAACAGAAGGGTAGAGAAAAATAAGCGTACGTTTCCTGCCTATTGTGGTACGGCCCAACTGTGTTCATCCACAGCACAACTTCTTCCCGGTCATTGTACTAAGCAAAATGAAATGGGGATTGTTATATTTATTCGGGAATTCCTCGTGTCATAAAATAGATTTCAATTCGCTTACACTGTGATTATGCTCGTCGCACTTCACACTAAACACACATAAACAGAATACGAATACGTAGGCAAAGAGCATTTTGTGGAGGGATTTTCAAAAAAAATGAATTCGACTAAAATTGTAATTGATTCAGTGATTGCAATTTTAAGTGCTTTTCATTTTATTTAATAGGAAACTGTGTATAAAGAAAACGATATATTTTCGCTTGCGGGTGAAGAAGAAAATTCTAAACACGTCAACTGACAGGCGGGGGATATTTTTTTTTCTTGCGGCGTTGACATTTTGTTGATGACAGCTGTTCAATGTAATTTTTCTTACATTGCGGTGAATAGTTGCGGTTACATTATTGCTAGCGAGTGCTGTGGACTTAGAGGCGCTTGCATCGCTAAGAAGGAAAAAAGTCTAGAGAATTCAAGTTTGATGGAATATATTTAACATTTCTCTTTTTTATTCTTCTTTATTGATATGTATGTATGTCGGTATACAAAATAAATAATAAATTTGTAGTTCAACAATTCCCCAAGGCCAATATATGGAGAGACAAAAGTTCAACAACCTAGAACAGCAATGAACTTAGTTCTTATGACGACACCTTATGGTCAGCGGAGAGAACTAGCTGATGTCAACAACATTTCGTCTACGAAAATCTTGAAGCCCATGGAGATCATTCTACAAAATTGCTTACAAAGCAAAATTAATTAAAGCAGATACATATCTAGCTGAAACCGGTATGACAAGTGCTTAAACAAAACATCATCATTAGGACGGTGCCCATTTTTACACTGGACAAAATTAATAGAGCCCAGCATTGCCAAGACAAAATTTCGAATTTACTCTATTGAAGAGTAATTTCGAATCATTTTTGATTCGCCTACGCCGCAAAGCAGGGCAACACAACTGCAATCATTTTCATAAATTAAAATATGATTTCTGTTAGTCAATGCTATTGTGTATTGCTGCCGAATTACAGCCTTATTTCCTATTAATTGCCTATTTGATTATTAATTTGAAGAAATTTACTTGAACGTTATGCCAGTATAAAGTATTTTTGCTGCTTGTTTGCATCACAAATTTGATTAAGCACAAACAACTGAATTAAATTCAAACTACAAGTTTATTAGTTATTTAGTAGAAATAAATTTTCAGACTTAGAATTAGACACAAACACGCAAAAATTGCAAAAAAGGCAAATCTACAAAACAAAGTCAAACGTCAACTTGAGTATTCCAATCAAGAGATGATTCTGTGATAAAAAAAAAAAAAATCCCTTTTGTATGTGATTTAACTGGCATCCGGTTGACTTCTGTAAAGCTTAGCGTATATTCCATCCCTGGCTAAGAGCTGTGAATGATTTCCCTTTTCCACAACCCGACCATTCTGAAGAACACAAATCAAGTCAGCATTTTGTATCGTAGTCAGACGATGGGCAACGACTATACAGGTTCTGCCAGAGCACGCGGTATCCAGTGCTGCCTGTACAATCTGCAAAGAAAAAGTAATACGTCTATTCAACACAGGCTTTCAAACTCGTTTCACAAGCGTACCCTTTCACTTTGCAGGTCAAGCGCCGATGTGGCCTCGTCGAGGAGCAAGATATCAGGATTTCGAATCAGTGCTCTGGCGATGGCTATTCTCTGCTTTTGTCCTCCCGAGAGCTGAGTGCCCTTGGCCCCTAGTTTCGTATCAAAGCCATTCGGAAGCGCTGTGATAAAGTTGTAGGCGTTAGCTGAACGAGCAGCTTCCATAACTTCGCTCATGGACACGTCTCTAGAGACGTCGCCGTAGGCAATGTTCTCGGCGATTGTTTTTTCGAACAACGTCGGCTCCTGTGAAACAAGTCCTATTCTACGTCTAAGCGTCGCGGCTGTCATGTCATCATGAATGTCATCGCCATCAAGGAACTGAAGGAAGAATTGAGAACTGAATCGAATTTGTAAAACACAAAACAACTTACTATGTGCCCGTTATCGGGATCGTAGTATCGGAGCAGCAGTTGGATGCAAGTTGATTTTCCACAACCGGACGCACCGACCAAGGCCACAGTCTTTCCCTGCAAAACGCCCAAGTCAAGACCCCTCAGAACCTGCACATCCTGGCGCGTTGGATACCGGAACGATACGTTTTGATACATGACTCCATTCGATAAGTTTCGGGTATCATTCTTCCTGTCGAACTTTGAGGCTTTCATGCGAGGTTTTCTGTCCACGATCTGGAATAAGCGGTGGCCAGCGATGAGAGCCGTTGTAAACGAGGGGGTGAATGCTAGAGCCATAGCCAGGATCATGAGGCCATAGAGGAGTGACTCCGAAACTCTGGAAAGTAACGCGGATGCGGTGATTCTAGGAATTATGAACTCGCATCATCATACTTAATGATGTTATAGTAGAGAACTTTTCCCTCGGAGCACAGGATTCCTCCGTAGGTTAAGGCCACAGCGTAACCAAAATACAGGATGGCCCATGAGCTGGAGTTCACAACTCCCCTAAACCGAAGTCTCTTCTTCAGGTATGCTCCATATCTATCAACTTCCTTGTTGTAGTCTTCTATAAGTTGAGGCTCTCGACGGAGGGCTGCCACAGTTCGAACGTTAGCTATTGCTTCGGTTGCAATGCGACTTGTTTCCTCGAGCACTCGCTTCTCCAAGACCGCAGAACTCGCCATGAACCTGAAGAGCATGCAGATATAGATGAACTTAATTGAGAAAGTTTTTCATTACCTTGCTTCGAAAACGATGGAGCCAACCATGAAGGGTGCTGTGCAGAGGCAAGCTATGGCCATCTGCCAAGAGAAGTAGAATGCCAGTGTCACGCAACAAATGAAATTCGCTCCGGCTTGGATGAGTCCACTGAGAGGGTAGCCAATGGATCCCTGAACACTGGCAGCATCTCCAGATAATCGAGCTGAAAGCGTTCCGGCACTGTTCTGCTCTTCGTCAAACCAGCCGATCTCCTGTGCAAGGATCGCTTTGAATGTTAACGACCTGTTTGGAGTAAACAATTAGTACGGAGGCCTTTCATAAATTGCCTGGGGATGTAACCTGAGTCTCGCTGTGAGCCAGACACCGGAAACGCTAAAAAGATAGGTTTGAATGAAACATGTAGCTCCAGCTGCAAGCCCCGCTACTACGCTCATGATTGAGAGCAATGAAGTTCGTCTGAGCACTTCTTCTGGGTCACTCTGGCCGATGGCCGCATAAAACTCTCCGAATATGAACGCATAGGCGGGCTGTGTACAACCGTAAAGTGCTGCGCAAATTGTGCCAAGGACTAGGTAACACCATTCCTGCCGGGATATCTTGATGATTCTCATAAATGTCCTTAGAAACATTGTTTGCTCCTCCCCCTCATCTTCAGCCTGCTTGGTCACATTGTGTTTGATGTTTTTCGGAATATTCGGAGTCTCTGACAGGCGATGTCTTTCGGGATGGTGGCTGTGGTTCATGTACTCATCCGAATCATCAATCGAAACATCTGAAAATATTTGAGTTTCTTAAGTGAAATTCGCCAGACACTGGTGATTGCAAACCTTTCTCTAAGTCATCGTCTTCGGCGATTTCACCCTCTTCGGAACTGTGAGTCGTCACCATGTCAAAATACATTCCCCGCAAAGCCATTAACTCCTCGTGTGTACCTTCCTCCACCGACTTTCCCTCGTGGATGAAAACGATCCTGTCAGCGTCCTTGATGGCGGACAATCGATGCGATACCACAATGGTTGTGCGACCCTTGCTGGCGGCGTTGAGAGCTTTCTGCACCAGTTTCTCGGAGTGATAATCTAGAGCAGAGGTTGCCTCATCAAGCAGAAGGATCTTCGGGTTTTGAATCAGTGCACGGGCAATGGCGATGCGTTGCTTCTGTCCCCCCGAAAGCTGAATTCCCTTCTCACTAATGATGGTTTCATAACTCTGCCAAAGAAAGATGGTGATTGTATGCTTAAAAAGGATTTCTTCATACTTCTGGTAGTTCAGAGATGAAATCATGGGCTCCAGCTGCTCTGGCGGCTTCTTCGATTTCCTTGTGTGTAGCATTTGGCTTTCCATGTCTAATATTCTCCCCTAAAAATATCCAGACTCTTATTGGTTTCAGGAAAAAGGAAAGTTCCGTGGTACCTATAGTGCCCTGAAACAGAACTGGCTCCTGGCCAACGACTGCAATATTCGACCGCAGCCAAGAGATGTTGTATTTCCGAATGTCAAGGCCATCTAGAACGACGCTTCCAAACACAGGATCATAGAATCGCTGCAGTAACTGCAGACACGTTGACTTGCCGCACCCAGAGTGACCCACAAGGGCCACAGTCTGGCCGTAGTGCACTTTTAAGTTCAGCCCCCTCAAAACAACAATGTCATTCCGAGAGGGATATCTGAAGAACACGTCTTGGAACTCGATGTTGCCCTTCACTCCGTAGTTCAAAATCTTCCCGTCTGAAGACATCGGGTCGATCTTAGTACTAGACTCGATCACCTCAAAGATCGGGGCAGCAGATCCCATAGCAATGGCGAATGAGTCCAGGAACGGCGAGCATCTTCCGATGTGATCAGCACCTATAAGTATTCCAAAGAAACTCTAACGGGAATATTGTATGTCGTCAGTGTGGCCCCGCCACCAACTTACTATCATGAGAACAGCGGGGGTGTACTCTGGATCTGCTTTCCCACGGTCGTCTAAGACCAAATTTACTCCATACCAGAAGGCACCAGCTACCGAGAAGAAGAGCATGGACTTTGCAATGGAGTCGCCCACGCCTGAGAAGGCCGCCTTCCATCTGCTGGCCTTGCGGGCAGGCACAAGTAGTTCGTCATACCGATCAGCCTCCACGTGTTCCCCGCTAAAGGCAACAACCGTTCGAACAGCTCCAATGATTTCCTCAATTAAACTTCCCGCATGAACGTAGGAGTTCTGTTCACGTTCTGTGAGTTTACTTTGGTACTGAAAAAAAAACACACACTTAGGGGTATTTTTCTTCTGCTGGAATTTGGCGTCATAACTAACCTTGGCTACGAAATAGTTGGAGATTAGAATTATGGGAATGTACGCGCTTATCGCAAGGGTCAACTTCCATCCATAGATAAAGGATATGGTGATAGTAATCAACATGCTCACGAAGAGATGCGTGAAGTGACCGAGCTTTTCTGACATCCCGTCACGGACTTTTTCCATGTTGCTGCAAAAAAATGTGTAATTCAAGCGGAAAATGTATTTGGGAACAAATCACATACTCAGTCATATGAACAGCGAAATTCTGATTGGTAGCAATGTCGTGCCATCCGATGTCCTTGCGTATCGTCGACTCGAAGAATTTCTTCCTCATCCTCAAGACTATTCTGAGAGCTACAATGTTCATAAGATCCACATAGATGACCCCCGAAATGAACATCACTGCGGCAACGATTGTCAACAGGATCCCAAAGGCCCACGAGTCATTCCGCAGTTCCGCCATGTTCTCTTCTTGGGTGGCATTTGTTCTGAAATCGCATTTAACTTGAGTGTTGTAGAGCAGTCAACCATCGTCGGTCACTTACAGAATTTTTCCGCCCCCAAACCAGGGTAGAGTTTGCGTTTTTGACGAAGTGCCTTCACCCAGGTTACGGTCTACAAGCATTGCCACCATTTCGCTGTAGATGATGACACCCATCGGTGGCAATAAGGCTTTTACGACGCATGCTATAAACGAGATCACTAGGAAGATATAATCCAGCCCATTGGCGTAACGAAACAGTCCAATATAGCTGATTGATTTTCTGGCATTCTTTTTGGTTTCATTGGTAGTCGTCCTGTAAAATTTAAAAAGGGCTACATGTTTGATTTTTGTCTGTAACACTCTATAAGGCGTAAATAGTGTCTACTAGGGAAGAAGAAGAATGAACATTTTTAAAAGTTGACAAGGTTGATCCTGATTGTTTCGAGAAGATAATCCTTCGGGTGTTCTTCGATCCCGTCTACATACATAGATAGTGAGTGAACGAAAACATTTAATAATGAAGTGTACTCTCCAACAGAATTGCCATAGCCAGACAACTAAAGATCTAACGATTGAAATGGCTAAAGAACAGATGAACACCAATGCTCCGTCGAATTCACTCAGAGGGACCGCGAATCAGGTCCCTCTATATTGTCTTAGAAATATTTTCCATTTTTCTTATAAAATGTGGCATTACAGCCCACAAGGGCCTAGCTTCCACAAAAACTGCTCGTGTTGTGCGTGATATTGTTCTCTCACGATTAGAAGGGATCTACAGTTTTTAGCCGACTCCAAACGTCGAGAATTGAAAAACTTTTCATAGACAATTGGCTCTCGTTGAGTGTTGTCAGCAACTCGAAAGAAGTGGTGCAGTGAAAAAAATGCGAGGTATCCCGCCCGGGAATCGAACGTAGACTTTCTGCGTGGCGGTCGACGCACTCAACACTACGCCACGGCAACGCCACAACCCCTGAGTTGCCTGTCTCAAAATAAGATTGCCGTTCATGCAAATTTTCGGAAGCTTTTTTTGTTTAACGATGAATTTTAGTTTTACGTCAATAAACAAAACTGCCTGTGGAATGAAGGAACTCTATCACTTCGAACCGCGGAGGAATGGTTTCGACGATTCAGAACCGGTGAAAACGACACCATGGATAAGCCAGCCGGCGGAAAACCTGTGACGACGAATACCGATCGAATCATGGAAATCATCAAGTACGACCGGGATGTGTTATCTCGTAACATCGCCAAGAAGATGGGACTTAGTCACCAAAACATTTGCAGAAGGCTGGATACAAAACAAAGCTTGATGTTTGGCTGCCGCATGATTTGACGCAAAAAAAACTTCTGGACCGAACCAACGCCTGCGATATGCTGCTGAAACGGAACGAACTCGACCAATTTTTGAAGGGGATGGTGACTGGCGACGAAAAATGGATCACATACGACAATATCAAGCGAAAACGGTCGTGGTTGAAGGCCGTTGAATCGTCCCAAACAGTGGCCAAGCCGGGATTGACGGCCAGGAAGGTTTTGCTGTGTGTTTCGTGGGATTGGAAGGGAATTATCCACTATGAGCTGCTCCCATATGGCCAGACGCTTAATTTACCATCTACTGCGAACAATTGGACCGCTTAAAGCAGGCGATCGACCAGAAGCGTCCAGAATTGGCCAACAGGAAGTGTGTAGTGTTCCACCACGACTACGCCAGACCACACACTTCGTTGATGACTCGTCAGAAGCTACGGGGACTCGGATGGGCGGTTTTATCGCATCCACCATATAGCCCGGAGCCGGGGTATTATGAAGTTGCCGTCTAGATGGAAACAGATTATCGAACAAACCGGCGCAAATTTGAACTAAATCCGATCACTGTAACAATTTTTATTGAATGAAGAGCAAACAAGCGGAAGGGAGATATTTGACAACCGTATATGTTCACAGTTTTAGCTATATTGCATATTTATTTTGTTTGTAAGAAGCATAAAATGTAGACCTTTCGAAAAGAATTCAATTTTGTATAAAAAATGGAATTAAATGCTCAAAAACACTTGAAATGTTGACAGTGGCATAAAGTGAGTGTACACTGAGTGATTTTTTTCAAGTACAAGCTTTTCAAAGAAGGTCGAGCAGATGTGAATGACGACGCTCGCCTCGGCCGCCACAGTACATCAGCAACCAAGGAAAATGTAGAGAAAGTGAAACAAAATTTTAGAATCGTCGAATTACTAAAAGAGAAGTTACTGAAGATGTGGGCATATCGGCTGACTCATGCCATGCAATTTTTTCGTAAATTTTGGGCATTGAACGGGTGACAGGGAAGTTTGTTCCAAAAGTGCTAAATTTGCTTTTTTATTTTTCGTAATTTTTTGGAAAGAAACCAGAATGTAATCATGCCTCAGTCACCGTATTCAGCAGAATTGGCCCTCTCCTACTTTTTCCTGTTCCCAAGAATGAAGAGACCCATGATAGGATGGCGTTTTGCGAGGATTAAGGATATACAAACCGAATCGATGATAGAGCTTAAGGGCATACCAAAATGAACTTTCCTTGAACTGCTTCAAGGATTAAAAAAAACGCTGCCACAAGTGTCTTCTACTTAAGGGAGACTACTTTCAGGGGGGTAAAATAGAAATTGATGAAAAAATTAATAATTTTTGAGAAAAATTAAAATTCAGCTTATTTTTTGAACAGACCTCGTATGTTCGCACAACGTTGAATCCACGAAAAGTGACTGTTTGGTGGAATAATTAATCAGTGCTTCTTTAAAATCGATGCTGACCAGAACGTTACAGTCAATGATGACCGTTGTATAGCCATGCTTGCTGGCTTTCTCGTTCATTTATTGAACAACCCTGATGTGCAGGAGCTGTGGTTTCACCAAGACGACGCAACATGTAACACAGCTCGTGCCACAATTGATTTATTTAAGGAAACGTTTGGTAATCGCATAGTTTCACGTTACGAATTTGTGAATTGGCTTTCAAGACCGTACGATTTAACGTCGCTTGACTATTTTCTGCAGGGATATGTGAATTAGTTAGTATAGGCCTAACATATAAGCCCGAAGCAATGACCACTTTGAGGACTAAATTCGCCGCGTTATTAGCAACTAAACGCTGCGAAAAGTAGTTGAAAATTGAATCTCCAGATTGGACTACGTCTGAGACAGCCGGGGCGGTCAGAAATCATTTGTAAATTATAAAACCAGAAGATTATCTTTTAAACTGAGTAAATTTCATGTCAATTTGAATGGGCTTCAAAGTTCAATGCGTCTCCAACAAAAGACTCATTACTATATGTTACTCTTATGTATCCTTGCTGCACGCATCCGTAGCTTGACAAAATTAAGCAAAAAGCCGAAAACTTATCCAATCTGTTCTACATTTGACGTTTTTAGATGCAAACGGTCTTGCGTCGCAAGAGCTCGTTATTATCTTGCGTTGCACTTTGTGAAACAAAGTCACTTACATCTGAGATTTTCTTTTCTAGTGATGAGAAGTGATGGTTTTATGATTGGGTAGGATAGCTGTCAACTAAGAACTTTGTTTTGACCACTTTTGAGCAGAGATAACCCAAAGTTTTTTTGACTGATGTTTTCGTGGCAGTTATCAGAAATTCGAGGGAGGTAGAGTCGTAAAAAAGTAAAAACGATATTTGCTTTTCTCCAAATGTATATATCGCATTAGAGATTTTGAGCGTATGAGGCGAAGCACTACGTACTACGCGCCGCGGCATCGACACAAATCGCACATGGTAACACGATAAGGTGATGAACGTCATTGACTTTGGATGTGTGTGTTACATAAACAACAATAAGCAGTAATTCTCTAAATTTTTACTGCAATATTGTTTTATATTTTTATGACGTATAAATAGGCAGTTACGGAACTTCATTGTTCTGCACTGAGCTTAAGTTTGCATTTAAAAATACAGATCAAACATTGTCGGCAGTGCTTAAAAGACATGTTGCCGAAAGTCGCTTTAAATTATCAAATTCGTTTTGCGTGCTGCTTACAAGTGGAGGAGGTTGCATTTTAAATAATTGTTCTCCTTGCTTAATTATGTATAAAAACGTACAAAATTGTCTTCTACTACTTCCATGACACACTTTAAAACCACAATGTCTATCAACACACTTTGTTAGAGTCCAGTTAACTACTTTGAGATATAAGTTCACAACGTCAATTTATTTAACCTTGTTACCTTAGAGGAACACGAAACGATATGTAACGTTAACTGCAGTTTCAATAACTCAACATTCACTTCCTTAAGGCACAAATATTCACGACAATGTAGTTTCGGAATAAGAACCACTTTTACACAGTTAACTCTCTTCACTGAGAAGTTTGATAATTTTATCAAAAGCACTTACATTTTATCTGGAGCACTGCTTGAGATTATTTTCGTGAATCTATTCTCAGCCAACGAATTTTACTTCGATTTCACTGAACTACGAATACACTAGAGGAGAACTATTCTTTGAAAACCATCAAATGTCCCATCAGGTGCCCGGCTTTTCCAAGACTGAAGAAGATTTCTTTTTGAGACTCTCTGAAAGTATCAGGAAAAGTTTCACGGCGCTCATTTATTTTATGGGTATTATTTATTGAATCGAACTTTAATTGCTTTGAATGAACGATGATGAACCTGACTTGCACGTTGGTGATCTAAGTTTGTGCACATATAGCACATGCAAGTTAAATTAATTTCAATTTATTATTCCAAATTTGATCTGTTAAAATGTTGTTAGTTGTCATGAGGAAAAAATAAATTTTTGTCTTGTAGAATGGCGTTGGTTGGCGTCGCGGTGAGGTGCATAGGTTGCATGCCATTGTTCGCGATATTGCATGCATCTATCTACAGGGCACCAGTTATTTGTTATCACAGATATTTCCACTAGTTTTGTTTTAAAATGGTGCACTCTTAACATTTTAAGTATCTACTTACACCCGTCTGCGGCGGAAACCTCCAACTATCTTTCGAAATTGAATTATTAAATCCGTCTTCATTGAGATAACTCTTGTGTATCTAAGAAAGTATTGTACCTAATAAACGAAAAATTCTGATAAGAGCAATTCTTGTCGAAAATTCTTTGTGAGGAATTTTGAATAAGCTTTTACGAGGTGCAAACTATTCTCACACTTGCACCTCTCAAGTGGCGACTGAACTGTTTGCAGCTCTTTGACTTCGGCGAGAATGAAGGCGACCTTGCATTTGTATTTGTTTATATACAACAGGTTTCAGATAAAATCTTAAGCAGTGCAAATAGTTATTCAGTTTTGATGGGAATTTAAGAGTAGATGACTTTGTGAGCAAACGATGGTTGTTCATTGGGATACGTACAATTAACGCAGGATAACATTGAGGGTGTTAATTGTGTTTATGTGTTTAATTGCTGTTAAATATCTTTTTGTTCTTATGCAAATGAAGCAAAACGAGAATGACAGTGCATGCATGCATATAGTAAGGTGCACCAGAACTGGTTTTGTTCGAACTGAAAACCCATATTCTCAAGTGGGCAAATATAGATCACTAGAGTGAGATTTGTGACAATAATGTCCTTCTGACATGAAATGAAGCGTATCGCCACCTGTGAACAATTCGCAGTGACAAGCAGATGCATGTCATAAACGACCTTGATTTCATTCATAACATAACATTCAATCTGCTTCTAGATGTTGGTTCCTTTTATCGCAGTCTATAATTTACATCCTCATCCGGTAGGAACACTGGCTGAATGGACCATGACAAATTTGCATGCCTCAGCAAACATAGATCGATATGAATCACCCATCGCATGTGTTCACTAAACGAATCTTAATTACGCTCTGTTTTTTTTTTTTTCAACTTTTATGACTTTAAGAACCTCTGTGTTATGCTTGCATATATAACATTTAAATTGTTTTACAGTAAGTTCATATGAAATGACATAATCGAATCAGTTAAGATGTCTTACGTAACGAGGCTTGGCGACATGTTGTCTGCAAATAGTTCCCCAACCTCATTTATTTGATATGAATATTTGTTTTGGACGTCACTTGTCTTGTGAAAATAATTTTCTGTGATATCTTATAACATCGTGGTATAGAAATCTGTAAGATCTGAAATACAAACATGTACTAAAATTAAACTTATTGAAAACTTGAGAAAAGTAATGTTTATCATTGCAATTAATATTTGGGGGAGTAATGGGTCTCTTCGCAAAAACCACAAGACTACGAAAATTTGGCTAAGAACAGGTTTTCGAAATTGTGGGCTATGCTGTCTTGTTTGCGACAAAAATGGATGGATTTCTAAGCGACAATTTACCCGATTTACTTCGTAGCAAAAGATTTATTCAATTCTACCACCATTCCGATCAGTAGGTATGAGTGAGCGAGGACAAACACGCGAAACGAAGAATTCGGAGCTTTGTAAAACCCATTTTGATGGAAATCTGATACCATATAAACGAACTCTTACAAGACTGGAGTTTGAATCAAAGCAAGCCTGCAGGCGTTTATTTTTATAGTCAGAGAAAGTGGGCGACTCGTTTTTTTACCTATTTCTTATGTTTTCTTGTACATACATCAGCAGAGATAAGGTTAGCTTTCCAGACTAAATCCCAAGAAAGTAAATTTAAAAGTTCCTATTTTTTTGGTTTCGTTTTCACTAAAGAGCGTCTGTCTCTCACACACTGAATTTGTGCTACATTTGTGAAACGCCTGCATAACATTTTGGAACTAGATGCACAATTTTTTCCTTCCCAGGATTTTGAATTTTATCATCATTACAGAAGTCTATGGTTAAAAATTTGTGGCCGCCTTGTAGTTGTAATTTCATTGACCCTCACGCCGAAAGTCTCAGCTCTTGGACTGTTTATGTCGTATTTTTCAAATTGGCGACAACCCTCAAAGAGTACTAAATATCAATGAAAAGCTTCTTAAATTTGGAATACTTGTAAGACAAGGGTAACAGAAACAACACGGAGTAGTTCATAAAGACGTCCCTGGTCACTTTTGAGTTATTGTGCCACTCAATTAATTTTTTTACATATGCTGAAAAAAATTCCAACCCCTCCTGTTTCAAAACGGACAACAGTTAAACATCACAAAGTGAACTTGCACATTTTCGAAATCAAAAAACGCACTCTTGGAGAGCTTGTCGAACATTGTAAAAATAAAAGTCCGTCGACCGGCAGGCTAGGTTCGATTCCCGGACGGGACACCTCGCATTTTTTCACGGCACCACCTCTTTCGAGTTGCTGACAACACTCAAAGTGTATCAATTGTCTATGAAAAGGTTCTCAAATTTCCTCGTTCGGAGTCGGCAAAAAACTGTAGGTCCCTTCTATTCGTGAGAGAACAGTAGCACGCACAACACGAGTAATTGTTGTAGAAGGTAGGCCCTGGTCCCTTGTGGCTTGAATTATTATTATTAATTACTTAGTTGCCAACCATATAAGTTTTGAACAAGTAAATAAAGAATTTTTGTTTTAGATATCGATGATAAAAGTTCTCCTTACATTAAAACTTTCAACAGAACAGAATGATCTTTGACTATTTTCTAAGTACCATATTTTCAAGTGACGAATTTCAGTAAAGACCGGAGGCAGCGGATGTGAGGCGATTGTAGTTTTGCAATTGTAGGGCAAAAATTTCATGACATGTTGGGATATGTGTTTAAGTTCAGTTTGATCCCTAATGTTTATAAATCCATCTATGACTCATGCGATAGCCTCTAAAAAATACACCTTAATAGAGCCTCCACCACATTTTATACTTTCCCGAGACTTCTCTCATCAAATTATCTTGAATTTGCCCTCGTCCTAGAATACTCGTATACCCTTTTGCTAAGATAAACCCTTTTTCGGAATCCTTTTTTTAATTCATATGCTTTAAATTTAAACGTTCGTTTTGTCCACTTTGTCTTAGAAACCTTTCCATTGTAGTCGAAAATAAAATCTTTTATTAAATACCATACGTGTCAGCCAGACTGTATGTCATTGCTCGCTCTATCCATCTCTTCTTGGCCATCTGATTGTACGAGTACCCGAAATGTCTCCAAATCAGCTAACAGCATGAATTTTAATACTTGAATGAATTGCATGAACGTATAAATACAACAGTTGGATCGCTTATTAAAGTCCAAACACCAACAGATCTGGTGTTTCGGCCTTTTATTTTTTCCGCTTATCCGCTTATCTCCTTCGCTTGAAACCTCTACACCATTATCTCCGCACAGGATTTGTTACAACAGCCATTTTCTTGCACTGTTACTTCAATTTAAGCTGCTCATTAGCATTCGTGATCACTTGGGATCTATACAGGAGCCTCTGTTTCTTTCCAGAATCTGAAGGCTAGAATTTAAAGGACCTCTTAGCTACAGGAATACTGTTCATTCGCCCGATGTGGCTCAGCCAAAATCTTTGAACTTTACCCGTAAACCTCAACTTAAAACGCAATTCAATCCCGGCCCAAAACTCATTAAAACTTGCGACGATTTTCAACTCAATTCTTACAAAACAATTTTTATTTTTAACTTAATTTAATGGACAGAATACTTATAACTCAATAAGAGTAAGATACACATCAATCAAAACACGGCTGGGTCTTGTGGAGCTTGGCGTAGATACCGTCTCTGGCAATGAGCTGATGGTGATTTCCTTGTTCGACGACGCGCCCATTCTGCAGAACAAAAATTACGTCAGCGTTTTGTATTGTCGACAGCCTGTGCGCAATGACAATGCACGTTCGACCAGAGCACGCTACGTCTAGTGCTTGTTGAACGACCTGTAAAAGAGCATAATGCCAGAGTGTTCAGTGATTGAAATCCAATTACAAACCTTTTCGCTTTGCAAGTCCAGCGCTGACGTTGCTTCATCAAGGAGCAAGATCTTCGGATTTCGTACCAACGCCCGGGCGATGGCGATTCTTTGCTTTTGACCCCCAGACAACTGAGTCCCTCGCGATCCGAGCTTGGTGTCGTAGCCCATAGGCAGTGAAATAATGAAAGAGTGAGCATTCGCATTCTTTGCCGCATCCATGACCTCAGCAATGGACACATCCCGTGAGTTGTCGCCGTAGGCAATGTTCTCCGCGATCGTACGTTCGAATAGCGACGGTTCTTGGGAAACTATTCCCAGCTTTGAACGAAGCGCCTCAAGGGACAGGTCAGTCTTGATGTCGTCTTGATTAATGTGCTGCAAGGTAGTTTATGGGTGAGATGGTAAGCAAATGAAAGTGATTTTAACATACAATGTTTCCATTGTCCGGATCGTAGTATCTCTGCAGGAGCTGAACGCATGTGGACTTGCCACAACCGGAGTGACCAACTAAGGCAACAGTCTTTCCGCGCAAAACCTCCAAGTTGATGCCATTCAATATCTGAACATCAGGACGCGTTGGGTAGCGGAATTCAATGTCCCTGTAGTAGACGCCTTCAACGTGGTTTAACTTGCTCAGGTGCTTGCTTTTGTTTGTCAGAGACTGA
Organism: Eristalinus sepulchralis; assembly: GCA_944738645.1. Classification (NCBI taxonomy): domain Eukaryota; kingdom Metazoa; phylum Arthropoda; class Insecta; order Diptera; family Syrphidae; genus Eristalinus; species Eristalinus sepulchralis. Next base: position 62,730,607 of record OX122885.1, on the reverse strand, counting down.
ATCTTTGGCTTTCGGTCGATAACTTTAAATATACGATGTCCAGAGACTAGAGCTGCGGTGAATGCCGGGGCGAAGGCGAGCGATTGGGCCAACATCATCGAGCCATACAGCAGTGTTTCCGATACTCTATTCAGAAATGATTTGCATCCCATCAAATTATACAAAAGAGTGCGAGTACTCACTTAATGATGTCTTGGAAGGGGATTGAGCCTTCTGATACAAGGACTCCGCCATAGCAGAGTGCCACGGCGTACGCGAAAAACATGAACGCCTGTCCCGAGGAATTTATAAGTCCTCTCAGACGAAGCTTCTTCCGGATCTCGACCTCAACTCTGCGAATTTCCTCGTTGTACTTCTCGATGACATCAGCCTCTCGGCGGAGTCCAGCGATAGTGCGGATGTTCACAATGGCTTCAGTGGCAATTCTGCTGGCTTCTTCGAGGATTTGCTTTTCGCGTAGCATTGCTGTGGACATCGAACTGAGAAAGCGAATAAGCTTTGTGCCCTCATTCCCTGTCAGTTGTCCTTACCTGGCTTCATAGATTACAGATCCCACTATAACCGGACAAGTGCTCAAGCAGAGAAGAGCCAACTTCCAGGAGTAATAAAAAGCCACAGTTCCACTGCAGATGAAGTTTGCGCAGGCCTGGATCAACCCACTCAAGGGAAAACCAATTGCGCCCTGAACATTAGCCGCGTCGCCGGCCAGTCGAGCTGAGAGCGCTCCAACACTGTTCTTCTCCTCGTCGAACCAGCCAACTTCTTGCTGCATGATGGACTTAAAGGACATCGACCTGTCGCCACTGTTAGAAAACAATTCAAAAATCACAAATTAATTCCTACCGTATGCGAGTGGTAAGCCAAACTCCAGCGTAGTTGAAGAGATACGTTTGCAGGAAACAAATGACACCTGTGATGAGGCCAATAACCAAGCAGCAGATTGAAAGAACCGCAGTTCTGTCCCTCGCTGTATTTTCGTCCTCTTCAGAGAGAGCAGCGTAGAATTCGCCAAAAGCTATAGCAAAGGCCGGATACGTGAATCCGTAAGCAGTCGCGGCTATTACGCCAAAAATCAAGTAGCAGCTCTCTGGTTTTGCCATTTTTAGAATTCGCCAGAAGATCTTCAAAAATTCTGCCTTCTCTTCCTTTTCCTCGACTTCGCTGGGCTTCACAAACACAGGACTTTCAAGGGCGACAAGCTCCTTTTGGTTCTTGTCCAGGTTATTTGTGTTCAGCTCGAACGATTTTTCGTAAATTCCAAGAGATTTCTCTGAAACAGTTATTCGTTAAAACCAGTCTATTTACAGTCATGTCTCCGAACATACTTTCCTCCTCTAGATCTGTGGTGTGGACTCCCTCAACGGTCTTCAAATTTCCAGCGTTTACCATGTTGAAGTACATTCCTTGAAGTTTCATGAGATCATTATGGGAACCCTCTTCGGCAACCTTGCCTTGGTCGAGGAAGTAGATGCGATCGGCTGACATGATTGCCGAGAGTCGATGGGACACGACGATCGTTGTGCGCCCTTTGCTTGCTATGTCCAGGGCTTCTTGCACGAGTTTTTCCGATTGATAGTCGAGAGCTGAGGTGGCTTCATCCAGAAGAAGAATTTTGGGATTTTGAATGAGTGCCCGGGCAATGGCAATGCGCTGTTTCTGACCACCCGAGAGCTGAGCGCCCTTCTCCCCAATCATTGTTTGGTAGCTCTGAAAGCAAGTCGAAGTGAGCAAAAGCAAATATTTTTCGCACTTGCTGCGCACTTACTTCGGGGAGGCTAACAATGAAGTCATGAACACCAGCCGACTTTGCGGCTGCTTCGATCTCCTTTTGCGTGGCAGTGGGCTTACCAAAACGTATGTTCTCTCTAATCGTTCCTTGAAACAGAACGGGCTCTTGTCCGACACAAGCAATGTTCGATCTTAACCATCCAATGTTGTACTTTCGAATGTCAAAGTCATCCAAGAGCACCTGCCCAAAGACGGGATCATAGAACCTCTGAAGCAGCTGTACACAAGTCGATTTTCCACACCCCGACGGCCCCACCAATGCAACCGTTTCACCTTCTCTCACTTTGAAATTTAAACCGCGATGAACGATCACATCTTGTCGTGACGGATACCGAAAGAATACGTCGCGGAATTCAATCTGCCCTCTCAGGCCGTAGTTAAGGATCTTGCCGTCAGTCGACATTGGATCGATTTTCGACTTGGAATCAATGACGTTGAAAATATTTCCAGCACAGCCTCTCGCTGTTGCGAATGACTCCAAGAACGGAGAAGTCCTGGCAATATTATCAGCTCCCACAATGATGCCAAAGAATGCCTAAAAGTAGGCAAGAGAAAAAAATAATATGAATTCTGTGCTGTGTCCTGTGGCTTGTGACTTACGATCATAAGGATCGCGGGAGTGTACTCCTTATCCTCCTTGTCTCGATCCTCCAGAATGAGGTTCACGCCGTACCAAAAGGCTCCGGAGCAGGAAACAAAAAGCAGTCCTTTCAACACGCCATCACTAAAGCCAGAGAAGGCACCTTTCCTCTGACTTGCTTTGCGCGCGGGAACCAGGAAATTGTCGTACCGTTCAGACTCCTTCTTTTCGCCGGCAAATGAAACCACGGTGCGTAGAGATCCTAGAATTTCTTCCACAAGATTTCCGGCGCTGGAATATGAATCTTGTTCGCGAGTCGTGAGGCGACTTTGATACTGCACAGAACACAAATATTTGGTTAGCTCCATTGATTGTAACGGCTAATGTGTGTGCCTACCTTTGTTACGAAGTAATTCATAACTATCACAATGGGAATGTAGACACTGACAGCAAGCGTCAGCTTCCAGCCGTACGCAAAGGATATCGCAACCGTTATGATGAAGCCAATGATCAGGTACAGAAAGTGAGCGACTTTTTCCGATATTCCATCGCGGATCTTCTCGATGTCACTAAGAAAAATGCACTTGAACGTACATCACTGCATTTATCAAAAGTGTTGTTCTTACTCAGTCATGTTTTGAGCGAAGTTCTGCTGTGTCGCTGTATCGTGCCAGCTGATGTCCTGCCGCATGATGTTCCGAAACAGTTTTGTCCGCATTCTAGTGACTTGCCTTAAGGCGATCAGATTGAAAATGTCTACTGAGAAAATGCCTGAGATCAGCATAATGATGGACGTGATCGTCAACAGCACACCGTATGAGATTGAATCGTTGTAGAGCTCCTCATTGTTCTCCTCCCTGGTAGCGTTCGTCCTGAAATCAATCCAAAATCGGTGAGAGCTGACACACGGACCGCCAACTCTCGATTCTTACAAGGTTTTCCCACCACCCAGGATCGGAAGGAAGTAACATTTCGAACTCGTCCCAATCGCCAGCGTCCGATCGACCAGCATTGCAGTAAATTCACTATAAATAATCACAACAGCCGGCAGGGTGAGAGCCTTTATGGCTGACATCACAAATCCGATGAAGAGGAGAAAAATCTCACAGGGGGTGGCGAACCGAAAGAGCTTGAAAAAACTAATCTCCTTCACGGGCTCTGCCGGCTCCTCCTCACATTTGCCGCCCGAAGAGGTCTCCTCCCCAATTGATGACCTACAATCAAACAAATTTCACAAGTGATGATAATTAATTGAAAAACGGTATCCTTTCCTGAAAAAAAATGTCAATCAATCAATTTGTCGAGCTTATGCCCGTGAGGTCGAGTCGGCATCTGACGCTCAGTGCGTGTGTCCGCAATCGATTGTTAGAAAAGTTAATAGTCAGGTCATCGGAGTCAATTGAAATTTTAATTTGCATTTTTGATTAACTATCGCAGATAGCGAAGAGCGAATTGTGGTCGATAAACTTAATGAAATGAGCGCTGATGGGGATGTGTGTGTTCTTGATATTTACATGTGAAGGACGCTGTATGAGAGCGGGTATCAAAAACGTTAATAATTAGGTTTTATTGAGGTAATATTTGTTGCTTATAAAATGTATGTCTATATTCTTTAGTCGTGATAGACGGTTGGGACGGCAGTCCCATTTAGGGCAAATTAGTTCCATTCTGAAAAAAAATCTTTAAGATTTAAGGCAGGGGTTTCATTGGACTGACGACCGTTACATATGCAATTGCTAATTTGTAATTCTTATATTTTTGTTTCATTTCATAGGAATGTCATTTTATGGACATAGTTTAAATGGTTATTTATCACTTGTCAATGCATAAGTGTAATGACTGTCAAAAAGTATATTTCAGAACTTTCCTGCATTCACTGCTAAGTATACTTATATATGTATGTAGATTGGTTTTGATAAAATATTTAACAACTTTTGGATGTAAATGAGTCTCTGTATCGATAACTTTCGTCATCCAAATTGTTGTTGACAAAAAAAAAAATATTTTCGATATGTCTCATAAAACTATGCTTTTAATAGTTCTAGTTTAAAAGTTCATTTTTGAAATGAATTTCATTAATTTTTTTGTTTTTGAATTCGACCCGCATGTTTATATGAAAAGTGGGACGAATTTTAAATTATTCTTGTCCTTTTTTCGAAAGGTTTCCAAATCGAATTTATATGGAATATAACTGTAACTATGGGATGGTGAGAGGATCGAAAGAGAAGCTTATTTCATAAGTTACTGTATTTTTGTTATTTTTAATTTCCACCCAATTCCAAACAAAATGCAAGAAGTAAACTAAAAACAAAGAAATGTGTTTGGTTTGTTGGCAGAAGTATCAGAACATCAGCCTTTTCGCAATACAAGTACAACCGCAATAGCCTTTTAAGTTCGTTGAAACTATTGAGCCTCTTTTTTTTCAGCAACCTGACTTGCTTTCGTAACTATTCTTTGATAAAAAAGCATAATATGCTGCTCGTTTCATGTAAATTACGCGCTATAAATTACACTTCAGAGCCTTCTGAAGGCAATTTATTGCCGTCTTTTTTGGAATATCCAACACTCAAGACTAACCGTCAGAAACTGCGTCCTCGCTGGAAGTTAGATGTTATGCATATCAAAGGACTCGATTTTTACAATAAGAAACTTGTATGAGCATATTTTTCATAAGATACCCGTGCCAGAACCGAAATCTTTCTATGGAATAAACTTCCAGCAATTTTTTCATTACTGAAGCAGTTGGATGATTATTATTTTGGTTCAAGAAACCAGTGCCTTTGGAAAATAGATCGATTGAGCCCTATGGGATTTTCAAATGTTGATACTTTGCTCAAAACAAAGCTAAATTTGGATTGAAAGAAGATGATTTTAGAAAATATTTACATATGTGTGTTTTCTTGAAAAACATAAATTTCCGTTACAATACAAAAAAAAAGGAACACCACTACCATGGGTTTTTTCAGGAATATCGGAAAGGAACTTATTGCATAACCATTCCATATCATGAATCTTGAAACAAGTTTTTGAAATTAACCTATGCCCTAAAATGATGTGAATTACAAATCATGGTTTTTTAAGTTTGTATGCACTAGTGTCTATTAACATATCCTTGACTCCATATTTTGTTGAGTTTTTTTTTTTCAGAACATTGACAAATAACTTAGTCAGCCTTACATTAGCTCTTGAACTTCAACATGAGAAAATAAAACACAATTTGAGAAAGTTTTTTTATTCACGCTCTAAGTGTTTCCTTAGTTCATTTACACCCAACACAAAATGTAACCTAAGTTGACAGCAAGGCGATGCTATGCGCCACACAGCCAACGAAATATGGATTTTTTTTGTGGAGAACTGTTTAAACAATGCAAACGTTACTAGGCATAAGAAAATTTAAATTTGTGCCGTTAAGAACGTCAGATAAGCCCTTAATACTGAACATGGTTTCCATTCTCTTACAAGACAAATAAACCTCCAATTTAATGTCGACACCAGATGGCGAGTTTAAGAATTTTTTTCCTTTAGACTGTCGCGATCAGCGATTCAAAAGATATAATGCTGTGAAAAAATTAAGATGAATTCCAAGTCTAAATTAGGAATCGTGTTCCGTAAACGTTTGGGAGTTGCACTTTTCGGAGAACACATATAAAGCATCCTTTATAAAATAGCCTGGGCTAGAAATTCGAATCTTTATTGTAATTTCCGAATTTTCACTTTAAGATTAATTATTACCTGAGATTATTAATACTATTATTGAGATTAATCAATACCCTGAGGCATCGATTCAAATAACATTTGAATTCTTTTTGACACAAATTATCACAACATATTTTTAACTTGTAATTTTCGTTAAGTTAGTCTGAAATATTACTTTTAGAAGTGCTCTGACGAAGTGAAGGAGACTCTTTTCTAGGCTTTTGGTGGCATTTCAAAGTGAGACTACTCAGACCGATGAAGAAATTACCTCACTTAAGAAACATGGCTGTTCACTCTTTGTATGTGGTTTGCTAGAGAGCAGGGAACACAATTTTTCTACAAACTTTTGAGAGGAATTACTGGCATCGTATTGGAATGTTTGTTGATTTGTAATGTCCTGTTGAACAGCAGCCTTAAATTCAAAGTGACACCTCTTTTCGAATGACTCTTTTAGCTTTGTTAGACTTGACGATTTTCAAGCCACACGTTAAATGCATTTTATGGTTACATAAAATTAAGAAAAGAAAGAATTATGTAACTTCAGACTTGGAAGCCACAAGATCTTGTAATCTTGCTGTTGGGGAAGTTTCTGAAATACTTTTAAAGTCCACTTGCACAGTACATAGTAAGAGTTCCAAATCCGCAATTATTCCAAAGAGGTTTTGTTTTGTATACGCAACACATAAAAGAACATACAAATGTCCACAAGCTTCCTTATTTGGAAATAAATTTGACTCACATTTTGTTCACTTTTTGTACGTTTGTCTTGCCTTGGTAATCCTCTGGTAAGGCATACAACTTCACGAAACAATATCACTTTCCAGAAAACTGCACCACTCTGAGCAGGGGACTGCTAAAAACACACGCTTCCACACGTCTCTATCGCTCGATCTTAGTTTCAGTTGCTTTTCTTTTCGAAACAGAACCGTCCTTACTCAGAGTGTGAAGAAAACTGAGAACCAATTACGTCTGGAAGACGCTTTAAATAAGATCGATCTGACTCCAAGAAAAGCACATTGATATTTTTGCAGGGGTTTGTCAATTGTCACATAAGACTGTGCTCTGATGCGGCTCCCCATGGTACATAACGTTGTGAATTGCTCAAAGATAAATGGTTGGAATTGAAATTTCATTTAATAAAAAAAAACTCAACCATTTCCTCAAATCGAAGCTTGTGCACATGTGGCTTGAGTTCATGTGTGAGCACTGTAGCGTGACGTCTTACAGCGTACCCCCAACTCGTTCACTGATTCTAATTTGATTTTGAGTTGAAGTTTTGATTGATTTTTCAATTGCGGTCTTAGTTGAGACAATCTGTCTAGTAAAGGCGCCAATACTGAAGCAAATGTATTTTTTGTGAATGAAGACGCAATCGATGATGTGAGATCCGGTCAATATATACTAAGGGGTGGATTTTAGGACATGAGTTGACTTAGGTCTCGTAAAATAAATATTGAATTGAAGTTGATATGTGTATCTTTACAATCTTGGTTTTATTTTATTTATTAACTTTACGGAACTTTTGTCTGCACGATTAGTTAAATTGAAGAACGATAAAGTGATATGAGTAGCGTCTAGATTTTCTTATCTTCCACTGATATGCGATTTGGATACAGACACGTTCTGGGATTTCTGAAGTTCACACTTGCGTTGCAGACTTTTATAACGCTCTTTGACTTCCATAAAGTTTTACGAGAAAAGAAGAGAAGTATAGTTCCACTTGCTTAGCATTATGTGAGTGCGATTGGAGCACTTTATAACTTTACATTGTGAATGCCTTGAGATGAAATATGGCTTAATAAATTAGTTTAAAAATGCAATCTAATAGGAATAGGGACACACGATAATTATTTCGCGCTTAAAGAAAAACCCTGAGAACTTATTGTTTTTAAAGGATAGGTTCTCAACTTTTGGCGTTCGGAGTTGGAACTGAACTGTAGGTTGAAAACAATAGCACGCATAATATGAGTAGTTGCTACATAAGATAAGGTCCTGATTCCTTGTAGACTGTAGCGCCACCAAAGAAGAAGTCTAGTGAATAATTTTCTGTACACTCAGTATGTTAACAACTGGGCAAGGTCTCGGGCCTTAAAATTGACCTGGACAAGATGGAATTTCAAGTCCATATAAAAAAAAAAACAAACCGAGTAAAAGTGAACCTTGCGAAGGAGCAGAAGTACTTAGGTGTCACTGTCGAGTTATTTTGAAAGGCCTTTATAGTTTTCAACGACGGAACATGAGGTCTTCGGGCGGTACACTGGCTATACATGGCGGTTAGACCAATTTTAAACACAAGACATTTGTCCAGCGGAAATCGTTGGAAAAATAATATCTTCTTTTCGCCCTGAAAACGGGTTATCTTAGGGTTCACCAGCGGCAACGCAAACGTTGATATTTCTGTTTCCATTTGATATTTCCTGTAACAGCAAGGCTACCAATAAGATTTTGACGCTTATAAAAGCAGAGTTATAGAATTGTATGCCCCTTGTGTGTTCATATGAACTGCAGCATAGAGTTTTTTTCACACACCAACTCCCAGAATGCCAAAGGACGTTTTTACGCGCTTCCTTATCATAGTGGAAAGGTGTACTGAAGGTGGGGAAGGAGATATGTCAAGACTGCCAGGGCCTACGGCCTTCCCCTTCCATTAAGAAAAGTTTCTGGTATTGGTACGAGGACAGCACATCCTGCACAATCAGAGGTGGCAATAATAAACTAGGAAGCACGGCAGCAGATTAACTTTAGTATCTACTCCAACAGTAAAGCGACCTCTAAAGTCGTTGCATTGACTGTCCTGAATATCAGACTGACTATGCAGATGGAACTTAAACGAGTTAGCTCTGGAGAACAACCGTCAGTTAGCTGGGTACTGGGTCACACTGAGATCGTTGGTTATAAAAAGCAGAAAGCACTAGCTACAAATGGGCCAATGATGGGGAACTCAATGTGTATAAAGTATGCATGCACTCCAAGAAGCCACGTAAGGAAGAGTTTAGACAGATAATAAAGGCCATAGCAGAAATGAAACATCTCTCTTCATCAGCCATTCTGATGCAATGGGAGAACTACTGCTTTTTTTCACCTAACGTTTCCTGAGATTGGGTTTTGTCTTCTTCAGGGGATCCTTTTTGGGACATGAATGCATGAAAGGACAGGATATAGACAACTTAAAACTATATTTGGTTCATCTACAGAATATAAAAAAAAGATGGAAGAACGTGAGGCATCTGTGTCCCTCTGGGCAATACTGAGTCACATTGCTACTGCTCTTTAAATGATGAGAAATCGACTTACAGCAGTGGGGCTAACGGCATCATTCAACAATTTGGGAAGTTCACTTAGCGAAATTCAGAAGCAAAAGAGTGACGAAGAGGAAATAAAATCCGCAAGTCACTGGCTCTGCGATTGTCCAGCGCTAGTCTAAGAATAACTTTTTTCTTCTATGTGGACTCGAAGGATCTGGTTCTGATCTTACATGTTACGATTAAAAATCGAGATATTTTCTTCAAAGCCTTAAGACAAATAAGCAGGATCTTAGCTTCACAGCTTGAGGGGACAAACTTGGGCCCAAACCTGTATTCTTTCTAAGCACCTACCCATTTTAAAGTACACATGAATATAATCTATAAACAATAAAATCATAAATAGAAAGTAAATATTTTTAATTTTCTTGAAATGCCTTAAATAAAAACGCAAATTTTCTTTCAATCCTGTCACTTTATTTAATTTAATTTCATAAATTTACGTCTAATTAAAAAAAGAAACATTTTCTTTTTCTCTTCATTCAAATAAAATTATTTCAATTTACAATCGTCTTACGGATCCTATTACTAAGCAGAAGAGTATGGCTAAATTTGCACATTTCCTAGCACACTACAAATAAAAAAAAATACGTACATATATAATATAAGAAACACAATTCGAGATAGAAGTTCAATGCGCCCGGGCGTGTAACAATCACGAAGACCTATCGAGAAGGACAACTTAAAAGAACTCGTTTAAGTCATTTATCATTTCAAATATCACATAAGAATATTACATGTAAAAATAAACACAATCAAGTGAACATTGTATTGTGGGGGAGGGACGGACGAGAATATTCCCTCGCATTGGCTATGCACAGCAACTTATGGAAAATAGTATCTTACGAGCTAGACTTGGATCCACTTCACACGTAGACCTCACCAGTCTTGGCTTCCGGATTGCGTTTTGTAAGGGTCGAGGGGGCTGAGGCAGAGTTTTCGTTCTTCGCTGGCGGCAGCTGCATGAAGTTCTTGTTCGCGTTGTTGTCGCCTGAGTTGACCGCCACTTGAGGGATTGAAGAGATAGTGCGAGATTCAATAGGATGATTTAGTGATCTTTGAGAGTGTTTTCGTTCAAGTGGATACGAATTCTTACTGAAACTTTCGTTAAAACTACTTGTTCGGGAGATTGGTGTGTGATTCTCGTTCCTTACGGAGAGGAATCTGTTTGCCGGATCCTGGCTCACATCGGAAACTGTGACGGCTGAGGCTGGACGCGCTAAGGACAGCGAAACAGGAATGGAAGACATCATGTCGGTGGTGTCAAATCCATTCTGGTTGGAGGTGATTTGAGGCAGAGGAACAATGTTGAGGGTTCCTGTTGGTAGTGTGTCCGCGGTTGTTGTCGTAACCGCGAAGGGGAATGATAGAGTGGTTACTGGAAGGCCTAAAAATGGAATATTGATGACTTTCTCTAGAATTCCCTTGGAGGGTGGGCTTACTTGAAGGACTTATGGAAACCGTTCCGAAGTTGACGTCGGGCAAACTTTTTGGCATCACGGCTTGTGCGAGTGCGGCTGTTGCTGGGTGCCCCGGGACAAGGGTGTTGTTCGATGAACAACTGTCCATCTCCTTGATGGGGGAAAGCAAAAGTGTTCCCAGAACCTGCCCATCCTGCCCGCTAGTGTATGGGTACATGGACGGCGAGGATGTCAGTTGTGATGCCATCAGTGCAACTCCAGACGCAACATTCGTGGACGTGCTCGTTGTCGTGGACCCTGGAGCAAAAATTAGTTTACTCTCCTTCTCGACTCCTTCCTTTGTAACGTCGGGTGTGGGAATGCGAGGTCGGTTCTTCGTAACCGATACATTGAGGCCGTTTATGCTTAACTTTGAATCTGAAAACAGGAATTCAGTGAACATCTCGAAGATACAGAGAGAACTGAAACACTTACTCTGTTTGATAAGTTGTTTTTGAGCTCGAATTGACTTCCGATGAACGAATTTCTCGTAGAGGCTCGGCTTTGATTGCAGTTGCTGCTGTTGCTGTTGTTGCTGCAGGATAGCCAGTGGCAGACCCGATTCTGGACTCGAGTACACAGAGTTCAGTCGATTGCGATTGAACGCTGTGCCGCCGGACGAGTACGCTGTGGACTGACTTCTCATTGATCCCATTCGCGACAGTTGGCGGGTGAGCCAGTTGTTGTTTTTACGACGCTCCACCATGGGTGTGTCCACACTCTCCTAAAAAAGACGGGAAATTACTTGGTGCAGGTGATAAAGAGGAAAGAAATGTCTTACGTAGTCTGCGTAGACGTCATCTGTCATTGGGCGCTTTGTGGGTATGATGTTGGCGTACATGGCATCGGCTGTCTTAACTTTGTATTTTTCTGCCGAACCCTTTGGTTCGTTGCGACGATAATGTTCGGATGCTACTGTGTATGGGAGGTCCTTTGGCACAACACACTCCCAATATTGATCGCGCAGTAATTCTGGATGTTCCTCGTGCATTTCGTCAACGATCATGTAAGCGGCCTGGAAGATAAATTAAATTCAAGATTAAAGTAGGAGAATTTGTTAAATCTGTAGTAAATTTGCTGACGAAAGAATTTTTTTTAAAACCTTAATACAGATACTAAAGATTTTTGTAGAGAGCGTTTGTAAGAAAAAAATTCGACCGTAAGCTTCAAAATTTGTTTAACTTTGTGGGTAAATATTGGTATATGCTGTTACTAAATGGATCTATCATCTTTCGCACGGTTCCACCGCTCTAAAGTTACTTAAAATAGTTTATCTTTAGTTCGCCATTCGAAGTTAGTGGTATATTTATATTTTCTAGAAACAAAGCCCTAGTTCCTTGTATTGCTGATGTAGAAACACCTTTCTTAAGTGAAACTCTGAATGAGAAGAGCACTTGTGGCAGCGGTGTAAATGTTAACAGCAACCTTCATTAGCGTATAAACGCAGCATATAACTTTTCTGTTTTGTGGCACCAACTGCTCCCAGAAACGTAGTTGATGACGACGTAGATGATAAAGTTATGGCTAACTGGTAAATCAGAGAGATTTGTGATTTTCTGGCTGACAAAAGGCTTTCTCACGAAACCGAAAGGAACATTGGTGGAATACACATAGTAGTTGGAAACACATTTCTGTACAATTGTTTAATAACACAATCTGCGTCATCTCTTGAGTTGTGACAATATAAGTAGGTTTAACAAAGAAAGGCTAAAATTTAATGTACATGTTGCCAAAAAACGGTGCGACTGACTACAGAAAGGTTACTTGTTTATATTTGTAGAAGATTGTATAGCGATAGAAAAACAGGGATGGTCTTGAAGTAAACAAGGACAAAGCCAAACATTTACATGTATCATATATTCCGTCAGCAAGACATTGATTCATCGAACACATACTGCAAAGAAATGTGAAATGCAGCAAAAGGCCATTTATTTTGTTTCGTCAAGGCAAATATGAAATGCAAACAACCCAGATATAGACAATCAACATATTTGTCCTTGCCTCCTTAGAATACTTGACAGCCTATCTTATAAAGTTTCTAGTAAAATAGTTTAAGAATGCCCCCAAAGTAGTCCAACAGCCTTTTTTTGCAATTTTTAAGGCATACAGCAAAGTCTTCGTCCATTTTGGCTATCGTCGATGGTTGATGGTACGTTCAACAAAAAAAAAGGTAGTTTTATTTTAAGAACGTATGTATGCAGGTTAAGTTTATGCAGGCAGGTGAAAACATCTCTCTTGCAGTAGCTTAGACGGCTAGCTTTCCAGACTCGATTGGTAATAAAGTCGTGTGCCTTGAACATCTGGCTTTTCTATCGTTCTTACATTTTACATGCCTAGCTCATTCGTCTGTCCGAAATCATATTATGGGATAACAATATCTTCTTTCTTATAACCTCCCTTTTAAGCTTGTACCTGTCTTGCTTTTTTTCGTATGAACGTTAATAGTTTCTGAATCGGCACAAGTAGTACGAGTTTATCTAAGCAACTACAAGTGTACCGCTGTTCTTCTCCTCCTCAATATTAAACCTACCCTCGTGGCAAAAATCAACTACAGCAAAATGCAACAGCCAGTTTGCCATGCCAAGTAAAGTATAATTTGTTAGTTCCGCTGAGTTTAGAGCCTTCAATCTTCATACATCGTTTCTCAGACAAGCAAATAAATCAAATCCCGTTCCTACAGGACTGTTCTCATCACTTATTTACAGTTTCTGAATGGAATTCATACCAAATATCACGCAACACTTTGCGTATTTAAATCACAGCAAAACCCAACCCAACTTTCAATTTCATTTCATTACCTCCACACTTTTTCACTTTCAACACAACCCGCTACGTTAACAAAAAAAAAAAAAAAAAAACACGCGAACAAGTACTTCAACCTCCACTTCCGAAGTCTAGTGTCGCCACCCAGTTATGGGCGAATTTGTATTTTTTGGCAAACCTTCACATGAACAGTGTGTACACTTTCATCCGTTGCCAGGTGCCATGGGGAGGGGCAAATTCATGTCTGCCCTGCTTCTTCAGTTTTCCTCAAGTAGTCTCGTTATGTTCACGTTATTTTAACGCAAAACAATCGCCTATCACCGCCTCGATACACATAATTGAAAATTAATTTTTACCATTCGGCCGATTCTTATTGCATCCTAATTGTGTCACGTCGAACAGTTTCGACTTCGGAATGCTTTATTTGTTTATCTAACGATGTAGTCAAAAAAAAGTGAAAATAAAGCACACATGTGCTGGGTGATTGTATAACAGAAAAAATCTCATTTTTTGTCACGTTTCCCAAAACTGCATGTAGCTGAGTACCCACAGCAGTAAACAAATTGTTAATGGATGTCGTCAGTTAATGTCTCGTCACCTTGGCCGTTGGTGTGCATGAAAGCAGATTTAGACAAATTCATTCTGCATGGACTGCATGTAACGTCTGTCGGGGAGACAGATTGTTTAAATTCGGTAATAGACAGCTATGTGGCAGTGTATGTTGATATCGTTTTGAAAAATTTTAAATTTAAACTATAAAATTTCAGGGGAATGTAAGAAAGACAATTCTAAAGGTTTTCAAATAATTTTGTGACAGCCATTTTATTTTTCTGGTGCTTCTCAAATTCTCTGTTTATTATTCTGTAACTGACGCCGACTGCATGGATGCAAGTCGCACGTCCTAACGATAAATTTTCCTTATTTAGAAGGGTGTAGCAATTTTGGCTAATGAATGATATGTCTACAATGAAACAGACTCTTTGAATGAAAGTCTTCATGGAGGTGATTGTGGATGTTTAGATGGCATCGTATCAACATTAAGTCATTGCTTGATGTGGATTTTAGGCAAGAAATAGCATCATGTTTTCAAACTTCTTCAAAAACGATATTGTCAAGTTGTCAGTTGCTGATCTGTAGATCTGTCCCAAAGTCCAGTTTATTCAACGTTTGAAATACTGCAAAATTCTCCGAAATTTACCACGAATTTTAAGAAAATTTAAAGACCAGATACATGCTGCGGCCATATACATTTTCATCTATGTGGCCTTATAAGTTTATAAACAAACAAATTTTCACATATTTGGGGTTACAGAGTCTCACTCAACTTCATGAATGTCCCTTGTAGATACTTCGTGTTACTTTTTCCCAATCATGCTAGGAAACAAATTGGCTGAAATCATGTGGTGGTGACTTGTGGGGTGCTAAACTTATTCCGCACAAAAATATTCAAATCGCATAATACAAAAAAACTCGTAATAGACACTGCGATCGCCTTATCTGTTGGTTATACATCAACTTTTTGATAGGGCTGCCTAAAGGAAAAGCCTTTCATTAGCCAACCTTACAGCATAAAGGATCTTAAACCGAATCAGGAGCACATTTTTTTATCGAAAACTTTCTCATGAGCATTCTGCAGCGTCATGTCCCTGTCATATTTTCAAACGTAAGTTCAGGTGCTGGGTAACGGGGATAGCATAAATGATTGAACGAGCACAACGAGCCGTTTGCTAGGATTAAAACAGGAGTCTCTGTCTATTAACAAAGGAAAAACAAAGTACATCCCGCCATTTTTAAAAGACTCACAACATCGAAATCTCCGACACAATGGCCGAAAAAAATTTAGGAAATAAGGGCAACAACATCAGCACAGAAATCAAACGTAGAATTGCGCTTGTCAACCGCAGTCTCTTCGGGCTCAAGAGGAAATTGAGTGGGAAAGCCCTCTTTCGAAAGATCAGACTGAAAAGAATTCCAAAGACGGCCTGAATTCGTCTTTGAATCCGAACCATTTGGACCGCGCAATTGAGCACGACATCGTCTGATGTGTCACCCACAATAGGGAAAGGATCCCAATCGACTTGCGGTGCGAAATTGAAGGCAGAGTGCTAGCTGAAGAAGCACTCCAGACTGTTGTGCAACATAAAGAAGAAGAAGAATTTTTCGAAGTTACAAATCAATGCCAAAATGTCGCAATTCACTGGTACGTCCAAAGTCAAGTCATGATGATAATCCCTTTAAAACCTTACTTGCGAAACTCAAGAGTAAACTCCGTGCTTACGATACTTCAAAAGTCCGTTCAACTAGGTTACGCGACACAACTAAATAATGGAAGCAGCGTTTGCTGTCATTTAAATGAAAGCAGCTAGAATGGGTTTGGTGGCAAACATGTACAAAACAAAGAATATTCTATACTGGACAAAAGGCGCACAATTCCGGCGCACTCTGTCCGTTGAAGATTTCATCCATCTCGGCTTAAATGGGGACAGCACCATTAGTACCGAAGTTCAGCATTCTAGGAAATCGCTCTTTTCTTTGAGTCCATGTTGCAATTGAATACATTGGCTTGGTCACCCATATCCTGCTCAATGCCACAGAAATCTAAAAAGTAATAATTTGAGTGGCACTACATCCCACAATGTTCTCACGGAACCTACAGAGTATTGTCACCCCCTAATTGCCAGATTTGAGAATAAGAACCGCCAGAACCATGCGGAAGAATTCGGGTCATGATGGACAGCAGCGATTAACAATTCCTTCCTCGAACACAGTTGACTAAACTTTTCCAAGGAAAATTCCTTCTCCGACAGTGGCTGCATTAATTGCCTTTCAAATTATGCTTCCTTGCAACCGCACGATTAAATTAATTAAGCAGTAAATATGTGAAACAAGTTCTGCAAGTTATTGTCTAGTCTTCTCAATCAAGAATTCGCTTTTATCGCCATTCTCAAACATAACTATTCTTCGAATTCTTTGTCCTCAGAAAGAAATAAAAACAAAATCACAAATTTATAATTCGCACTGTTTATTTGTGTACGTTTGGCAAAGCAAACACTGCTACAAATGAAGGTCATAGTTGAGGAGTTATTAAAAAAAATTCGAAAACACGATTTGCTCAGCCGTACACACATATTTATTGCTTAATGCACAAGTGTATAATTTTTACCTTTATTTCCAGTTTGGTGTACAACAAAAGCAAACAGCAACAATGGCAGGTTGACAAGTATATTTTTTGCATGCGTCTGAACTTGAGGACAACAATGCCTCTCTGGACTGGTTTTCGATATTTGACCGAATGACTTTTGGTAATTTTTTCCTTGAAGACGCTTTATCTCAAGTTGCGCATTGTTCTCAGTTATTAATGATTTTGAGGTTTTTGATTGCAGTCTTAGGGCCGTGATGACAGCTCACAAGAAAAGAGGCCACTTGATTGTACGAAGCTTCCTGTGCATGCAGCGCTTGGTGACTTAGTCGAGGAATTTTTCATACAAAGAGTCTTGATTGTTTGTCTTAAGCAATATAACTCATTGGCAATTTGAAAACACATGAGTGCCTAACATAATCTGCTTCTTCTACTTAGGTCTAATCTCGAGACTGGATCGTGGTTCGTCAGCTCTTTCAAAAACCGATCAGACTTGTTTTGCTCAGAATCTGATATGACCAGTTTGATCGTGGCGCCAAAGCACTGCCGTACTTAATTTGATTGGCTATAAAAGCAAACTTCAATTTGATGACGTTCTGCTCAAAATATGCACTTGTTTTGACAACATCGAGTGAAGACCAGATGGTAAGATTAGGTTTGTGATGTTGAAGTGACGCCCTACGGAATAAGGTCAGTATCGAAGCGTGCCAGCCTGTTACTATGACGACTATGAATTAAATTGTGCAATTAAGCTGGGAATGCAATGAACCGTTGCGAAACTGAGGTGCAGTTCGGAGCCAATTAATCAAACACCACTTTTCCCTCACGCGACTTAGTCAGTGCTCTGAAGGTATTTATAAAGAATGAAGTTCTATATTTAACTTCTTATACATCGTTTCTCTAAGCTGACCAGCAAACTATTATAATTGCAGGTATAGCGTTGCATATACAGGGTGAGTCAAAATTTGATTTCAGTTTCTTAACGCTGAACAATTTCTCAACTTGTCAATTAATTGAGCTGATAGACGGTGAATTTATTAAACACGGGTGAGATGTGTGGTAAGAAAGACTATTCTCAACACGGTTTCGTACTCCAATTTGTTTCTGTATTTATACTTAAAGAACAACAGATCAGCTGTATGATCTACGACCAAATATGAATTTCTTATCCGCTCAAAGTGTTCGTTGGAGGGAAATAGAATTAATAAATTCTCATCAGTCAAAGGGACCAACAACGTGGAGAATTAAGAAGCTTTTCTTGGACAATAAGTACTATTTGAGTTTCGTCAGTCCCTCGAGGGAGGTGTTGTTTACAATTATTAAAAAAAACGTTCATCTTCCCTTTTGATACATTTACGTTTTGCAGATATATGCAATGTGCATAGAGACGAGCTATATAGTGTCATGTCTAGTTTTGGCATTCTTACTCAACTTGTCAAACTGTGTAAGATGCCAATGTAGAATTCTCGCTGCTCCGTCAAGGTCGGTAGCGAACTCATCGAAACCTTCAATGTCAAAAAAGGTAGACAAGGCAACGCACTGTCATGTGACTTCTTTAACACCATCCTTGAGAAGATCGTGAGTAACTCATAAGTCAACACCAGAGGCACGATCTTGCAAAAGTCAGTTCGATTGTTAGTTTACGTCGACGACATTGACGTGATTGGAAAAACACAGCGAGCCGTCAATGAGGCGTTTGCTGGCATTGCAGCGGATGCGGCTAAAATGAGTCTGGTGGTTAATGTGGGCAAAACGAAGTACATGCTGTCATCAAGGAAGGACACACAACGTCAACGCCTTAGACAGAGCGTCACACTAGGCAGCAGAAACTTCGAGGTAGTCAAGGACTTCGTCTACCTCAGCTCCGCGGTAAATAGAGACAATAACACCAGTACCGAAATCAAACGCAGAATCACTCTTGCCAAGCTTCTTTCCTTCTTTGGGCTCAAGAGGCAATTGAGTAATAAAGCTTTCTCTCGAAGAACTAATCTTGCTTTGATTATCACAGTCCTACTTTATGACGAGGAAACCTGGACGTTACTAAAAGCGGATGAGGAAGAGTCTTTTCGAGAGGAAAGTTTTGGGTGCCATTTTTGGTCCTGTTTGCGTTGATGGTAACTGGAGGAGAAGATTTAACGACGAACTCTATGGGCTGTACAGCGACAAGCGCTAGTCAAGCAATAAGAAGGCTAGGCCATGTAGAGCGTATGGACACCATTGCTCCGACCCGAAAAATATTCGAGCCTGAGCCATTGGGACAACACAACAGAAGACGGGCTAGACTGGGATGGCGCACACAAGTGGAGAAGGACCTCAACCAACTTGGAGTGCGCAACTGGCGAATGATCGTGCTAGCTGGAGAGACATGTTGGTTGAGGCCCAGGTCCTCCCAGACTGTAGCGCCACAAGAAGAAGATGAAGATGAAGAAGATATATGCATTAAATTGCCTATAAATTCAGCACTTTATTTATAACATAGGATTGTATTATTTCAAGTATTTTTGACGAACGGCATATTCACAAGTTTTTATTTTTTTTTTTTTGTTCTCTATACAATGTGACCAGGTTTTGTTTGCTAGTTTTACATCAGCACTTTATTGGAGTCGCTGTGTTAGTTCCTATGCTTCTACTTTGTATTTTGCCTTTGTTATTGATTTTGCACTGGGTATAGAATAGCAAACCAAACAACTATTCTCAAGTACACATGCCCGCATTACTTGTTACGAATATCTATTATTGAAAGTTTCATGTGAATGAACTGCACGCAAACAAAAGCGAGCTAAACGGAATTTGTCAGAGTAAAGTTGAGTATGGTGTGGTGGAAATAGGTTGGAACGTACTGCGTGATGTTAGGTAAATTCGAAATGAAGCCGTAGTAGGGATGTATTTCTTCTTTTCTCACGTAAATATCATAAATTGATATACAATACATATGAATTTATTTTGAAAATATTTATTGGAACATATTGGAGACAGTGTTGCCACTTGCAAAAGTTAAATTTATCAATCGGAGACAAACATGTCTAATTTTACTAGAAAGTTACTACACAAATTCAAAGAAAAGTCTAAGCCTTTGTACTCGAAATACTAAATATCAGGTAGTAAGTCAGAATAATGTCAAATCTTAAGATGTCTTTCAGCCAAATCGACGAAATTCCCTCTTTATAGCAATAGTTATACATTTCATGCAAAACAGTACGCTTTTCTTAGTTTGGCAGCATTGCTAAGAGGATCAAGAGAGGCCTATTGGATTGCTGTTTGATTACGCGAAACTTACTTACAAGGCTAAACATTTCTTCAAAAGTAAAAGCTATATCACAAGGTACTACTTTTCGAAAACCACACTTTTCTTTTACCTCCTATTTTCAACCTTTTTTTTTCATTTATTCATTTTGAAGAATTTTTACTTCTGATTAATATTTGTGTTTTTGTCAAAGTTCAATCCCCTTAATATGTATCCCTTTCTTAAAATTCTTGAATCAAAATATATGCCGTCAGAAATTGTTTTCTTTTCTTTACCTATTTATACAACACAAAGCAATGGCTTATAACCCCAAAACTTAGTTTCAGTAAAACCATTGAGAAGCTTTTCAAGACAGTTGTCACAAGATTCATTTACACTTACACTTGAGCCGATTCATTCCAGACAGATCATATGTACATATATGACCCAAATTTGCTACAAAAACTGGTTGAAAAAAATATGCCAGCAGGGATTTGTTTTACAATTTGTCGGTCTACTGAGTTTTGTTTGAATATAGCCCTAATCTACGCGAATTAAATTTAATGATATTAAAATCTATGAAATATAATATAAGTCACTCACCTTCATGTGGCGATCTATTAGCCAGTTGAGCTCGATGTCATCGTCGTCTTCGCCGAACGGATTGATTAGCACCTCAGCAACTTTGAGCCAACCAACGTAAAAGACAAACTGCAAGAAATTCAAAATACCGGTCACTATAAGTTTACCATTCGACCATTTATTAACATTTTTGAATTTCCATGACGTCTTTGGAACTCATTACGTAATGGCCTGCACTCATCCGGAGACAAGCAAAAGAACAGAAAAGCTCGTTAAAAATCGTTCACACAATTAAAATTCTAAAATGAAGAATTAAACATTCTGGAAGTGTATGTAGTCAGTTTGTATCTAGCTTAGTGGACTGGTGCTGGTGACCCCCTTGGTTCCGACAGAGGAAGCAATATTTTCACACCAGTTAGAGTTTCATTACTCTAAATTCATTTTGATGAAAATAAGTTGTTCCGCAAATATCGACAAACATATGTGCTTGAGCTACAGTAATTTTAGACATTTTCCACATTTGCACCAGACTTCTAATAGCTCCCTCAGTGAACACGCTGGCAAAACGACACGTTTTTCATTTTCATTACATAGAAACTGACTCGTGTAATTGTCTCGATGGAAAACATGGTTTGTTGCGGTTTTTGTGGAACGATCGTTTGCGTAACACTTGCACAAGCTGGTGAACTGTTAATTGCTAGCTCTCAGCTGAACATAAAAGCTAATCAATTGACACGGACAGGCCTATGAGAAAGTGCGTCTTCTTCGATGCTTTTCAAGTCTTTCCAGAACCGAAGGCATTACCATAGTGCATGTGCCCAAATTTAAACGAATTCAAATTTATTTCTCTAGCGGTCTCAAGTGGCAACATGTGCCGGCCACTTGATCTACTCGAGTGCAAAGAAACCGTCAACACTAAGCGCTCGTTGATTGGCTGTTGTTCGGATTAGTTGCCACTCAGGCTTTTTGCTTGAAGGCAACGCCACAAGCGAGCAGAGGGTTTTTTTTCGAAATGGAGACAATGACTCATTGACCGGTTTTTATACCACGCAAGCGAGTTTCGGCGACGGCAAACGAACATTCGAAAGCAGTTTCCGAGTAGCAAATTAGTATATTTAGCAGCAGCTGCTAATGAATTGAATTTCAGCGTCTCCAGCAGTCTACACAACAAGTTCATTTTATAATTTGTAGGTTAGATGTGCCCGCGGAACTTCGGGAATCTCGGATAATAACTGTGTTTCTATGTAAGAGCCACGTCATTTCGTCGATAGGTCAATAAAATATGGCCATAAATAACAGCGCTGTCACATCAAAACGTTAAACGGTAAGCTAAAGCACTTCTCGCACAAGCAAATGAATAACAGTCGGGGTGAAACACTGTCGCTCTGACATGACATCCAGGAGGGAGAACGATTTATATGAAGTGAGGTGTCGGGCCATTTGTCACGGCTGACATTCGGAATTATATACATAATCGAAGCGCTGCGGCTGCACTCACCTGTAAGACTGTAAAGAGAGGGAAGTACAAATCGGTGTCGTCTTTCCCATTGCGAGGGGGCATGTTCGGAAGCATTTGTTTGCCCAGCAGAGCGGCTATAAAGTAAATGTACAACACCAACGTGACCACCTGAAATGAGAAAAAATTAAAAATATTTATCATTAAGCAAGCAGAGACTTTCTTTCGCTGATCATTGACCGGCATTGGCTGTCATTGATGAAGGGTAAATCCATAAGTTCTCGTCTTACCTGCGTGTACACCAAGGGAACGCACACAGTGTCGTAACCGATTAATCCGCCCAGCCTTCGCCGGATGTCAGACAGCTCTGTCAGAATCGTCTGAACGATATGATCAGATGAGATCAGACCATCCTTGCGTGCACGATTTATAATGTTTGTCGCCCACACCAGTGGCATCCAGTACTTGGACATTGGACTCCTTGCGTTCATGGTCTCGAAGATTTTCATCTCGCTCTCGTGCATGAGGCCCGCGTCTACCAGATGCTGGGTGGTGGGGAAACGTCTCTTCACGCGCAGCGAAATCCGCTGCAGTGTGATGACGTACGCCAAGACCATGTATCGCATAATATTGCGACGCATCAGTCGCCCGGTTTCGTTCTGAAATAAATCAAATTTTGATCAGAATGCCCTTCGCGTTGCTGAATTGACTTACTCCTCCATTGGAGTTTGGGATGGCAGCACTTATGAAAAGGGCAAGAGTGTCGGGCCACGGCAGCAGTCTGTATTGCTCCCACCATCGCTTCACCACCAGACTTACATAGAATCCGAGCACAAAGGACATCGGAATAGTTTCACTCTGTTCACCGAAGTAAACTCGGATTTTGGCAAACATTCTGAAATATGCACGAATGTGAGTTACTCGCTTGAAATGCGCAAGTTACGTTAAATGAAAAACACGTTCTGTCAAAGGCAGGGCACGGCAAGTCAGAATGTCAAGAGATATGTCGTTCTAAATTTTATCTTGACCGCCAAGAGCTCAGCACGTGTTCTCAGAGCCAAGCATAAATTCATATGTATCTACTCACCTTTGTTGGTAATCATTGAGTACAAATCTATAGACTAAATTAATTGAGTAATATAAACATAAATAAGCTACTAATTCGCGCCACACAAGTTTGTAAACACTGCCGCGCCATCTGAAAAGATACAAGCAGAAAAAGTTGATGACTTAGTCAGAGATCTTTGAGCAATAGGAAATAGATAAATACGGGTGTTTTTTTGTTTTCAGTTTCATTGGTTAAGCCACACGAGGTTGAGGAAGTGATTTTGGAACCAGTTTCTATTTTGTTCCAACGGTTTGTACTCGGTTTCGGATTGTACCAGGCAACATGTAACATGTTTTGTGTTTGCGACAGATCATTCGTTTTTTTTTTAGCGAAGAGATCAGGAGGGTTAATTGCAGGAATAATTATTTTCTGTTTTTTATTACGATAAGGACTGCTGTCAAAAGTTGCACACAGATTTGAGAGAAATTAAAAAAAACGGAATTGAATTTTACCTCGCCTGTCAGTCTAAACTAATTTGTCGAGAAGGTGTACAGTCACAGAACAACTACTATCACGTTTTACAACAACTGCCTTGAACGAGGATAAAATGAAATATGTTATAAGCTGTCAACAAAGAATATATCCACCGAACATCACCCCGGGCGAAGTGTCACAAAAGATAGCTGCAACTTTCAGGTAGTTAAGAAGTTTGTCTACCTCGGGGCAAGCGTGACCTTCACCTTAATGGAGATCGAAGCAGAATCACCCTTGGTCACCATTGTTTTTTCGGCAAGCCGAAACAGCTCAAAACTGACTCAAAGGATCAAGACAATGCACTACAAGGCGCTTATCTTACTCGTACTCCTATGCGGATGCAAGAAATAGACGATAAGCAAAACGTCAGAGCAGATTCTTGATACCTTCGAAGATAAATTCTGAGTCGAATATATGGGCCTGCTTCCGAAGAAGGCGAATGGAGAAAAGGACACAACCAAGATTTCTCCGTACTGTTTCAAAATGTGAATGCAGTTCGAAAGGCAAAAAACCGATGACTGCACTGCAACATCCAGCGAAAAGACAAACCCGCTCCAACAAAGAGGGTGTTCGAGTTTCGGACGCCCGTTCGAAAAGGAGAGGAAGACCGAACCACCGGTATAGAGACCAAGTAATTGCGGAACTTAGAGAGCATGGTTTTGGCAACTAGAAGCAACATGTCCTGGACCATCAGAAATGGAAGGAAACTATAGCTCAGGCTTTGACCGCGAGATGGAAATCTGGCAGGAGAGTGAGCAGTAAAGGAATTTCCGAAATCCGAATGCATTTTCATTCCCAAGATTTTCTGCCGTTTTTACCCGGAATCTCTTTTCTTCTCTTCCCACCGCACTATTTACTTAAAGCAGAAAGGGATTGTATAAATGGCACCGAACGTAACAAATCACTCAATAAGAACTAACCAATATTCGCAATAACACATTTTCTAGACGAAATTCGACTTTATTCATGAACATAGTTTCATTCAAGAGTGATACAATTAGTCTAACGCCGCTCTAACACTTCGATACCTTTTTGATAGAACGATTTATCTTTGGACTCAAGTAAGTACCTTGAACCCTTATTCTAATAGTAAGTACTTATTTTTTAAAGTATTCATATTTGCAATTATTTTACTAATTGTTTTTGTAATAGCACAAATTCCAAAAATTGTTATTTTCACAATACCCTTCCAATGCATTCAGCATGGCCTTGAACCTGCAAATTTTCTACATCTATTTAGTTGGAGATGATGGAGGAACTGGCCAAGACGCAACTGGTCAGGAAGCTTAATTTCAAACACTCGAATCCCACCTCCGTATACATACCTTTTTTCTTAAGATAGTGTTCTTGCAAGGACGTTCTCTTCTCCTGTTCAGGTTTTCTCTATCAAATTTAGACGAACCCGTAGTGAATAGTTGCCTCAAGCTAGGCCTTCCTTAGTTATAAGTGATTTATTACCTTGACTCACTTGGGTCTGTATACAGTGGCAGGCAATAAATTGAGATTTGTATTGAACCACGTCAGAAGTCTAGATGTCGCTGTTGGACGACGGACCAAAGTGTCAAGGCAATGCAAGACCAGTCGCTTCGAGCTATCGTAGGTGCCAAATAAGTTCTCGACTTAAGAGACATTCACTCATAGTCGATAAAGAGCAAGGCCTTTCTTAAACCTGCTTCTTACTTCTATATAAATCCGAGTAAAATCCCTAAATATTGTAAATTTCAGCAAAGGGATCTGTTTTAAGTCAGTCGGATGGTACATTATTTATTTATGAACGCGATTTTGATCTTCCTGTGGGACTAGAATATAACGTCTGCTAATGCTTTCAAAGCCGGTTAGGTTCTTTAACATCCAGCGGCATGTGACTTTGATTCAATCAGAGATTTCTCTATCAATAGATAGCGATATTGCAGCAATTGGATTTTGAATTAGAAGACTTCTAAATTCAGTCACATCACCTGGACTACCATACGACACCATCTACCAGTTAAGTATCTATTTAGTAATTATGTAACGTGTAATTTAAGACGTATTTAGATCCTTGTGTCAGATGTGTTGAAAAGAAAAACAAACGAAACCATGTATGTGTGAGTTTAGCTCGTACTTGTCAAACCCACTTATATATTTGTATAGGATGTTTAATTACTTGATCAGACTAAAATAAAGTAACCAGTTTGGGAACTTCTCCGTGAGGTCAACCATTAAAGGAACACTTTAATTTAACAGTTCCTGTTCAAATAGTTTAAACAGCAGCGCAATGCAGTGTCAAAACATGAAGTAAAGTCATGCAGGTACTTAGATGCAAAAATTAAATAAACTTCCTGTCCTATTACCGCCTCTTTTCCCAATAAACCACAAAGAGCATCGTAAAACCTAATTACTTCGCTTGCTGTACTGACACCCTTTACCCGCGCTCGTACACAAATTCATATCCAATTCGAATCAACAAACTATTCAAGGCTGTTGCAGTTGTTTTGCGGTTGCGTTCTTCTCCGCGCATCGCGTGTGCTTATGCGACAAAACAAAAATAATTAAAATAATCCATCAATGAAAATCTGCAAATGAAGCCAAATGATGTAATTAATCGTCTGAAACGTTTCACGTCGAGTGATGACACGGTCACAGCAACTGACATCAACGATGCAAATGAACTGCAGATTATCTCCTGCTATCTGGTGATAGCGCTTGGGGTGGACCTACTTTAATAAGCTTCAGATAATACGTTGAGTCATTTGTGTTTATGGCGGACGTGGATGACAGCCCCTTCACGCCTTATAACGTTTGACATGCGATGAAGTTCGAGGTTTAAGATTGCAAACAACGATAAGACAGTTGTTCGGGATTGTGTGCGCGTGTGGTTTCGAGACAACGAATATCCCGGCGTCCTATACGAGATAGAATCTAAATCTCTAGGAAATTTGGAAATATTCCTATTCAGGTGCTGATAGAAGTGAGCTTTCTAATTGACACCATCAAATGCATCGGATTTCGACGGGACTCGTCTATAATTTTAAGGTAAATTAACTTGTGCATGTTTGACAATTAAAAGGACTGACTTGAGACGTAGTTCCGAAAACTTACGAGTATGTCAAGATTTTTAATCACACACGATTTCTATTGGCGAATGCTTTCTAAAATGAAAAAATTATTATTTTTAATGTCGGCCACGGATGACGAGAACCTGAACTAATGATGCAACTCATCCGTTTCTGTTACGGACCGGCTGGATGCTGTCATTAGGACCACGATGATCGTTCCGATCACCTGGACTTTGTTCACGGGGCTAGGTTTTTATATATTTTTATGATTGGCGTGTGCCAAAGGGATTGTTTAGTACGTTTAAGTGACCGGAATTAAGTCACAGCACGATCCGAAAGTATAGAGTAAGAGAGGGCAAGGAGGTTATCCCGCGTCAAAATGTAAAACAAAACAGTTTGGAGTGTCATGCTGGATACCTGCCTCCTGAAATATTTATTGGATCAGATCGAAATGCTGAAATAGAGATGGCGGCGGTTACTTAAAGCGGTTGAGGAAGCCCTAAATCATTTCGAGACAAAAGCTCTGCATTCGATTTTTTGTTACTGTTCGCGTCAATGGCATCTGGTGGAGAAAATTCACCGACAAACCTTATGGGCTGTACGGCGGCGGGCGCCTGGTCAAGTGTCTTCTTCTTCTTCCAAAAAGTTTTCCAATCCGAGCCATTGGGACAACCCTACAGGGAACGGCCTTTGTTGATATGGCACACGAAGATGAAAAAGGACCTCAACTAACTTGGAGTGCGCAACTGAAGGCAGCCGACGAGAGACAGTGCTAACTGCAGAGGCATGTAAGTTGGGGTCGATTGGTCCAGTGCGTAGGGCCAATGCTTGCGAATCGTAGGTACGATTCCCAGAAATGTCTGTTTAAAAAAAAAACAAAAGAAGAAGAAGGATGACAGTGCGGCTCACAAGAGACCAAGGATTAGCTTCTTAGCAACTTCTCGTACTATGCGAGCCATTATTCTTAGGAGTACAGGTGGACTAGAGTTTTTGGACACATTTTAGAAGCGTTTCATTGAAAATAAGTACTCATTGAGTATTGTCACCAACTTGAAAGAGTTGGAACCTGTGACCTTCGTTGCGCGAATTGAACCACTGCACCATGGATTCATATGTTTGTCTCCACGGTGTTTACTGGACCTTATACCGATGAATTATCATATTTTTCGCTTTATGTTCAATCATATAAACGTCTTCCATAGTGAGGAGTACCATAAGAACGGCAGAATGACATTGAATTATTATTTGTGAGGTAGGAGGATGCTTTAGACAGCAACTTACGAATGAATAATCGAAAAAGTTAAATGTAAAAATTACGTAAATTAAACGCAGTCTACGTATTCCCCAAACCAGAAAGATGCTGATTCAAAAAATTCCTTTATTCTAATAGTTTATCGTTTTTCATTTAAATTCCAGTCATTTTTGTTCGATAAACACACAAACAATTTAGGTTACGTGCTATTTTCGCGAATTACAACACGGTTCCTCTGAATGCAGCAATGTGGCGAAATGTAAAATTGAACGACCAATTCTGTGAATTACCTTATCTCTTACTACCTGCAAAAATGACTTAAAAACCGACACTCCACAAAAGTTCAGTCGTCATTATCAAATAACCTGAGAAACCTCAGAGGTTTCACCACATTTGGAGCCGCCACCATAGCACAGCACACTTCGAACACTCGTGCTATGACTTATGACCACACCACAAGCTACTCCAGCGACAGTGGTTGTAAGCGAGACTTCAGTCACTTCAGCATTACGAAAGTTGTTTGGCAGTCAATTTTAATTATGCATGCTAAGGTACCCCACAACTATGTACGAGCAGACTGCGGGGATATGAGTGCAGCTTTGTTGTCGCAAGCTGAATGATTGAATTCGGTTTGAATTGCGACCAAGATCAAGGTGAGCGTGCATGAGTCTCGCAATGCAGTTCACTTACATAAGTCAGTTGCAGGAAACTAGAGCAATCTCAATCTCAATCGGAAAGTATTAAGATCTTAAATAGGCAGCGAGTGAGATTTATTGTATTTTTTTTGTTGCTTGAGAACATTCACGACAGTTGTGTCTGAAGGCGGAGTGTGACTAATCGAAATGTGTAGCCACTTGGGGTTGTGCGCCTATATGTGTAGCATTTGTCGAAAGATCTACACTGTGCAATGAATTGTATTTTCAGCCAAGAAATGGTTGCCCTCTCTAAATTGCGTTCCTAATTGACCAATTTAGTTACGAAACTTCAGAAGGAGTTGTCGCCATCACTTTGGACGTTTCTAAATAAAGGCGTGCCTATGAAAATCAATCGCAAAGTGATCGCGTGTAAACGAGAGAAGATCGGTAATTTGTTCAGTGCACAGTCACTAAGTTGGGCAGATGACACTCGCTTGGGCAAGTCTCAGGTTAGAAAATTTCCGTTTATTACATCCAGCTTGAGGTGACCTAGCTTGTGTAAGTTCAACTACCATTAATGTTGCCATGTAAGTTATGGGTGGTTAGGATCAATTCTGATAAGTTGACGTAATTTCATCATTTAGATGCCAATTCAAAGTGGCGAATTAATGGAGATCTGCTCACTTTGTAGACTGAAAATAAAGTTTAAGCGGTAGGAATCTATGATGATCAATAGCACGGGGAAATGAACAAACCGAATGCATGGCATTTAAGTAAAAACGTTAAATGGACTGTTTACACTTCGTATGACGGTGACATCATTTGTAAGTTTTCAACAGCATGTTCTCCGATAAAGACCTGTGTTCAAACTGCATAAAACTGCAAATCTTTTACGGTTATTGTATTAGTTAAATTTTAGTTTGATTAAGCTTTGCCAGCAGTTTTAAATAAGTTACATACACTCTTACCAGGAGAGGACGGCCAGTGTCCTTTATTCATGTTTGAACTCCGCTTTGGTATAATGGATCAGAGCACAGACTCATATGCTGAAGGTCATAAGTTGGATTCCGGCACCACGTCTTTCGAGTTTAGGTCATTGAAAAGGTAATGACCTTTCCTCGTCGCACGGAGTCGGCGAATAAATGTTTGAATTGAGCATGAACTCTTGAAAGAACAAGAGCATGCACAACACTACTATTTACTTAAGAAACTTGGCTTTGCTTCCTTATAGCTGTAGAGTCTAGTGGTGACTAGACTTTTGAGCCTAGCCTAGCCTTCATCAGCATTACAGTCTGTAGTCGATGATATGCTCTTTCAGTTCGTTGGATTGTCTAATTCGGCATCTTAGGTTACAAGATAATTACTGCCTCCTTGGGGTTACAAGATAATTTACTGCCTCCTTGGGATGAGCGATATAACAAGTCTTTCATTTGACTCTGAACGCCAGGTCCCTTAGGGTTTTCTATCATTGTACAACTTTGATTGAGGGATATTTTAGGTTTTCCGAAAACAACATGTAACTGAAACATAATTCTTAATTCCAGTCCTTGGCTTACAATTTTTTTAGCCATTAGTATCCCTTGGAAAATCGCGTTCTTCCAAGAGCGGAAATAAATAACTGTTACGATCATGGTGGATCTCTACAAAGACCAACTTCTTCTCATGCAGTAGAGCAATCACCTGCAATAACTTGAAACCAATGCAGTGATCGGTTCCTATTTCATGGCATTAAGATCTGTGTCAAACAGTCTCTTTGGCTAGACTCTCATCTAACCGAATTTGCTATACAAATGTCCCCTGTTACCACAATGCACTGCACCAGGTCCAGGTGGCAACCGAGGTCGAACCGAGGTTAGGATTAAAGACACCAGGGATTGCAGGCAACGAATATATTTACTCGGAAAATGCGCGTATAAGTCTACCAGGTTAAGGTTGTACGAAAGCTACTAAGCTGCCCTATGGAAAAACAAACGTCGCCAGAATGAAAGTGCGCATTTCTGTCAAGTTTATTCCCTTTGCGGAGATCAAAGTTATGCATGCTGTTTTGAAAAGTACGCTTTGTGTCCCTTTTGGACTGTGTCTACAACTTTTTACAACTTTCTACAACAATATAATTTAGGTGAGCATTTTCTCAGAAAGACTTGTAAAAAACAGTCAAAGTACCTTCTTCTTCAGTCTCTTACAACTCCACTCCTAAAATCCTCTTACATCACCCCCATCTAACTTAATTCAGGGAATAATTTATAGCTTATGCACCCAAGCTCTTAGGACGGCCTTGGATAACGTATAAAATGCATACAATCAAATCATAAACAAAACTTGTCTGACCCAAAAAGTCACACTGCTACCTTCCATATCATCGGGCTGAAATTATGTCACCTCAAGCGACCACTTCCGTCCTCTTTGTCTGTGTGAAGTCAGTAAAACGTTCTCAAAAAGAAATCAACCGACAAGCCATTCCGACTTTTAAAACTCGAAAGCAAACCCGAAAAAAGAGAGACCTCAGCGAAAAATTGGCAAAAACCAAATGAACCTCTGACACGAATGTGTGTGGACAACAGCGAATTTCAACTGACCACTGACCACAGTCATATATACCGAAATTGTCGCGTGAAGTATCAGTGAGTGAAAATCGTTATGCCGCAGAGAAAACGCACACTAAAAGAGAAACAATCAACCGGGATTCGGGGGTACCCCAACATCGGCACAGATATCCCGAAATGGTTGGGCAATTTTGGCGTGTGCCGAATGACTAATCACCATCCAGTGGCAGTGTGCCCAGAACGGTGAGTGGGTGGGTGATTTTGCGGTTTCGAATTTTTGGCAGAAAGGGAGCACTTTACATGGCGATACGAGGTTCGTTTACCTTACCCGGTGGCTCCACCTGCCGACAATGGTCACGAGGTGCTGTGATCAATTACCCCGCCATATTTATGCGCGCGAATTCTTCACAATATTTACTTTCATTCTTATCATGTATCAAGTAAGGTAATGCGAGGTATTTGTATGCAGTCGACATGCTGAATTCGTTTCATTTCCCGTTGATATGGCGATGCTGCTGATTATTCACAGACAGGTGCCATATTTTTATTTAATAACTTCGGATGCTTTTGCATTTGCCGCTGAGAAAGATGAAATGTGCGAGCGGGTCTTTGTGAAATCTGTTGAGTGACGTTAGCTGAAACGCAATGATTTTTCTCAATTTAAATTACGGCTTTCCAGTCAAATGTAGAAACTGGAAAATATTTTTTGTTTACAATGGATATAACATCTGAACTATGATCGATATGACTTGGAATACAAAATGTAAATCACAGTACTGCAATGTACACCTAACCGGAAGCAATAGGAATCGAACTGGTCTTCCATTTTGACAGCATCAGCTAAATTATTAAACTTGTTTCAATTCGCAAATGATCATATCATCAAACCTCAACAGTAAAAACCGCACCAGACCCAAAAGTGTCGTTAAAACTGTCACTTGATTTAAAGCGAAATGAGGCATTTAAATGACTGACAGTTAAATGTCATTGAAATGTTTCAAATAACGGTGTAAGTATGGATTTCTAGTCAAGATTACTTCCAAAAGATGAGGATATAACATTATTTTAAATTATTGCTACGTTTCTGACTAATCTTTATGGGCTGCTGGGCTATGGAAACACTTCTGAATAGAACGCGTTCAATACACATGAATGCAGAATGATAAAATGACTGCAAACTCCGGTGTACTTATATGAATAATTTCTTTTACTGCAATGCGTCAACATCTTGCAGGATTTCTAGTTCAATACTCTCTCCCTATGTCGTGGATTTTCCAATGCAAAGACTCTGTTAATATGTACATGTCCAAAGTTCTAATAATATTTACATACTTAATCTGTCACGGTAGAGCCAACATCGTGGATGGATGCAAAATCAGGTTGACATTGACGTCATTCATGTCTTCCACGATTTCTCAGAAACGAAGTCCATGAATGAAAACGAGGAATACAAGCGATTGCAAAGGTATATGAATAAGATCCGGATGGTGTAACAGTTTAATTGTTTAATGTAAATTGTTAACGGCAAAGCGAAGAGCATTTAATTAAGGTGCATTTTCCACCGCCACACAGAGAGAACAAAGGAAATCGTGTCCGAATCAAATTGGTTTCGCAGAAACCTTGAAGAGATGCACAGTCGGGGTCCATTGAATTTGATTTTCTGGTTGAATATTCTCTTCGTTTATATGCGTAAATTCATACATGTGTATTTATATCCGTTTGTGTGTGGCGAAGTGTACATAGGGTTGTAGGTGTTGTAAGAGTTGTAAGAGCTGTCAGGTTTGTGTCAGTAAATGCCAACTGCAACAACTAAATCGTCTTACTTGCATGTTGTGGGAATATTAGGCAATTATAGTTTTTTTTCGTTTTTGAGCGAAGAAAAGTATTTTAGCATTCAATAAAAGTTCCTTTGCTGCTTAAATTTGGATATACGAGTATGTACTAAATCTGAAATCTAAAATTGTGTCTTTACGTCAATTTTCTGGTTCGGAAACTGAATGAAATGTTTATTTTTATTGTTGACGGGAATACAATTTCACTAATACAACGACTAACCAGAGAAAATCATTTATAATTGAAAATTCGGAGGAGAAATTGAACTAGAAGAATGAACTAGTTCAATAAACGGATTTGAACTAAACTGATCGCTCTCTGATCTGATTCTAAATGCACGAACCTTGTTAACTATAACCGTACATTTCATGACATTGTCGCAGAAACGGGTCTGTGCCGTCTGCAACCTTCACTTCTCAACAGCTAAGTAGGCGTGTGTCACCACGATTCTGTCCACACATATTCTGCAGCAGTAAGAGTTTTCTTTAGGTTAAGACAAGCTGATTAAAAACCACGAAAATATGCTGAAGGTCCTCACTTGGTGAAATTCTGAATCAAATGATCCGATTCCGGCTATTCGGGGTACACTCCGCTATTTATGAAGATTCATTTTTATATCCTGCACAAGTCCATTTTAGACTTAAATCCAAGCCCTTGTTCTTAATATACACAAAGCAACTTTGTTTTTAGGGTTTTTTTGCATGAAATCCTGTCACAAAAATTAAGATCACACTTCAAATTCACAATTCAAGCGAAAAATTAGGCATTACCCAACAAACTAAACCACCTCATCATCAATTTCACACTTTTTTGTTTAAGTTTAACAGGAACAGATCGATTGCATAATTATTTTCTAAATATTTAATCATCATATCGATTCAAGTAATTCTCTTCGTATCTGCAGACCTTCACCCAGAAAACATCTTCCTTTGAGAAGGCTAGAGAAATAAATTAATCATTCTATTGTCTTCTGACGGGTCCATCTTCGTCGATAATTGCACACTTGTTCGACACGGAGCAGATCTTTTACAATTGATTCATCAAACACTTCGCTTCTCATTACATCGACGTGAGAAATATCTACTCGTTTGCAAGTGTGTCAGACATGAGTGCATTACATTGAGGCAGATTCCGATTCTAGGTGAACCACTAGCACGACATCAATGTTGACAACGCGTGATCTCTACACGTAGATCGGTTTTAAATGCCGCGCATGATTTCGAAAGTGTTAGTGAAGACCACCAGTCTGGCATATCTGACGACAATTCACGCGCAACAAGTTAATGAACTAATTAATTGCAAAAAAGCAAACGACAAAAATAAGCACATGCTAAAGCAGGCGCTGATTTATCTAAATCATCCTCAGACACTTGCTGCATGTCAATTGAGTGGGAGTTGCTTCAACACGTGTTTAATCAACTCAATGAGGGTCCAGATGGAGTTCGGCTGAGTATCCACGTTTTTTTAAGCGTTTTGAAAGACACGCAAATATGGCGTGGTGCTAGAGACAATTCGTTGGTTTGGGTCCAGTGGTTTCCGGCAAAGTGACCTCAGCAGTCTATTGAACTGTGTCGCCAGTGAAGCGGGCACTCTACCGGAACCGTGCCGCTATCATGACAAAACGTTGTATGACTTTGATAAAGTTCGTTCGCATACTAACACACATGGGCGCTTCTAAGGTTGATGGCGTGCAAATGTTTGAATTTGCAACGAAAGATATGATGAAGTCAGCGTCTGACATTATCATAAGGTCACGTTTTTGATGTCCGTCCGGGCCATTTGTTTACGCTATCTGAAGAGAGTGAGAGAGAAACGCTGTGCAAATGTTTGCACAATCTTGAGACTAATGTTCATACTTCACAGGGGGGTGCGCATATGTAACTAACTGCCAGTGAGTGGAGGAAGTCATAGTTCATTTGTAAACATTTAAAATTCAATCGAAACCCGTGAGAACATCCGTCTAAAAATAACTAAATCTCGACACAATAACAAGATGCCATTTTACTCTTGTGTTTCGATGGATACCTCCGCTATGTTATCGTGAAGAATATCATTTTCGCATAAATGTGGATACAGCTGGAGACTATGAGCAAATGCTGCAGAAAAATGTCAAGGTGCTGGATATCGTCTATCTGCAAATGGTGGCTTAAGACTCTGCATTATTTCGAAATGAAGGAAGTTGAATAAATTCATTCGTATTAGCAATTCAAGAAGCATTCTCCCAAAAAACACACGAATCCAATTCGAATTTTGTGTTCTTCTTCAGTTTGACTTGAATATCGACTTGGAGTATCAGCTTAGACATGATGTTTAGTTGACTGAAACTGCGTAGTGTACATATAATTTTGATTGATTGATGGCTCATTAAGTTCTGCTCGTAATCACCGTTTTATGGCTCGCCGCGTAATAACAGAGCATAGACGTCAAAGAAAACGCAACAGAAGTCAAATAAATAAATAATTTATCATCAAGAGTAGCTATTGATCTAGGCATGCGTGAAGTTACCTACCTCCGCGCGGCATACTTAAAAGTGGAAAAAAGTTATACACTACAAGCCGACTTAAAGTTAAAAATGTTAGCTGAAGAATGGAATGGAACAATGTGAATAGAGTCTGAGGGAATGGAACGAAATGTAAAGGAACTGAATAAGTGTAGCCTTTGATCTAAGACCGAGTGAATTGACGCATCTCATTTCCCTACAAGCCGATTTCAAATTAAGAAAGTAGGTTTAAGAATGGAATGGAACAATGTGAAAAGAGTCTGAGAGAATGAAAAGAAATGTGGAGGAATTGAATTAAAGAAAGGGACCATGTTATCCCAGATTATCATAGAGTATCAAATGCTTCTGTCTACGAATTCTTTTTGTGATTGCAAAGATTGAATACATTGCTTGTTGTTTGAAAAATAAATATTTAAGTTCGCAAAAAATGGATCAAAACGGAACACAGTGGAACACCATTCCATTCCAAGTCGAATAAAATGGAACATAATGGAATGAAATGAAATGAAGTGAGATGAACTGGTATAAAATCAAACATGTCGCCATCTCACTACAGCTAACAGCTTGACTGACGTTGATTAAATTTACAAAAGTTGTTTGCAACACACCACTACCGATCAAGATACCCTTTTATGTCTTCTAGTGAAATTCGCTGAATTCAGAAGTAACTTACACGTACCGACCAATGAACGGAATTCCTATCTAATTGTTATTCTGGTGAAGCAATTGAAAGAATAAAACTATCACCAGGCTCCTAGACAGCGTAACGTGAGTCATATGCTGGCTGCATAAATTGTCTGTTGACGTTTCTGTGCTGAGCTATGTCAAGAATTTTTTTGTTTTTTCTTCAAACAACATTTGATGGACGTGGAATGTGCTAACACCTTAAAACTCCTCACATAAAAATAGCATTTAAAGGAAAGCAACGGTAAAAGATGATTCGGTAGAATGGAATGTTTATCAAATGTCAATCAAAAACTTACTTCCATAGAATTTTCCAAAAGCAGCCGAAACTGCTTCCATTTGGAACCTCGCCTGAATAGGAGATTGTCATATTTGTGCCCCTTTCAAATGACGCTGCTACTTGACACCGCTGATGCTAAGATAATAAATCTTCCCCGCACAGAAGAGTATCATTGATTAGTTTGGCGCGCACATGAATGACAAGTAGCGGAAGATGCGTGTTTTTGCTGTTTTGTCGATGCTGGCAACACTCTGATTGTCGTTTGCAAGAGGAGAATTTAAATTTTACACACGTTGTATGTCCACTAATCCGGCGGTGTGGCCATGTTTGTATCTTCTCTTATTTCATGCACAGTATTCACAATGATCTTGTATGTTGTGTCTTCATTTCGATGCCACTTATTCACTTGTTTAGACGGTTAAGAGGCCGCTAGCAGCACGAATTTTATTAAAGCACACCAAAACTTTTTCACTTCAGATGATTTTTTTTACTTTTTTTTGCTTTTTGCTCTTCGAATTGGGTCTTCTTAACACTTCCTTTCACTCATTCTATTGATTGTGGGTCAACTCGAGAACTGCGCCTTGAATCCTGGATCAGTCTGAAATGAAATCAAAATAAGAAAAATTTGTTAAATGCATTTGTTAGATACATTTGCTATTTTGTTGTTTTTCTGGCACCGAATTACCATGGCAAGTGTGTGAATTAAACGCTGATTAACATATTTTACGCAAGTTTATGTGAGGAGATCTTCTGTTCAGATAGCCAGCAGAGTGGACTAGTGAAACTCGCGTGACACTTGGCGAAACGAGTTTCATTTTTATTTTGGCTTCGAGTTTTTACCGATTGTTTGAAGTGATTTCGGTGATTGTGCGAATTGTGCACCAAAAGGGTTGATCTCATTTGATCTTAC
Source organism: Eristalinus sepulchralis (assembly GCA_944738645.1). NCBI lineage: Eukaryota > Metazoa > Arthropoda > Insecta > Diptera > Syrphidae > Eristalinus > Eristalinus sepulchralis. The sequence continues at coordinate 62,693,361 of OX122885.1, read as the reverse complement.
TGCTTTCTTCAGAACAGGTTTACAAGCAACTGTGTAAATTTGTTTTGTACTTTCTCTCGTGTGCAATAAAAACAAAATTAGTGGAGTATTTGCAAATCCCGAGTGACAAGAAATAAGAGCGAGGAGAAAATCAGCTCAGTTGTACTTAGACCCCGAGGCGCTCTGTCTGAATTCGATAAGGAATGAGTCTCTTACTTACGAATCATTCATGCATTCGCATATACACTGTCGATTACAAATCCTTTTGTCCGACTTTCTTCTCCAAAGTTGACGAAGATGACTAATTGTTACGTGCTGACTAAGCTGCAACGCAACCAGTGTGTTATGGGGAACTCGCATCGTAGAATTTATCATAACTCTGACTCTTTATGGGACAAAGCCTAATACGTCGAAAGACGCATGATCAACAGGGGGAACGAATTGCATCCTTTACAAAGCATTGCGAGTCATTCAAATACAATGTAAACACCGTGACAGGTTAAAGAGTTTTTAAAAAACAAACTCTTCATTTAAAGGTTGAAAGTTTTGTAAACAAAAACAACCGCACCTCTTACATTGTTAGCATCGAACATACAACAACTTGTCAGGTTGTCGATCGGATGCTCACGGCACAGGTCGTGACTTTGAATGAAAAAACACATCACATTGATCCCAGCAAGGTGCCACACATTGTCAGTTAGTGACATCGCGAAATTCTTTCGAACCACGATTTATTCCCACTTTGACAGAGTGATTCCTCTCAAGCCCGGATACCTATCCGCTTGGATGTTAGCTTGTTTGCAATCCGTACGGTGAAAAATTACCCGAACGTCTGCGAACCGTGGAATTCTGATCAATTACAAGTCTTACATGACTGCAACTCAGTTAATAAATCACCAATTGTTGTCGTTCGCCACCGTCGTCACATGATGGTGGATTTTTCGTTCTTACTGTGACTGTCGGTCGGTGTTGTTATTGTCCACGATTTGGAATAAAAAACATTTATTCGACGTGTGCTTATCGGTCCATTACTCTGCAGTCGATAACAATGATGTTTCTGTCCACAGGAGAAGATGTTAGATTTCATCGATTTATTGCCGGCATTGGCGGTATTGATATATGAACAGTTGCTACGCCGTAATTTGTTGTTTTTTACCGTCCTGCACGTAAAATTCAATTTCTGACATAGCGGTAGTTGTGTGTTCAGACACACAAACGTGCGCCGTGCACGACTTTAGGGCAGTGAAAATATGATTTGACTTGTGCTGTAGGCAGGTGCTAATTGAATAAGTAAAGCGGTTTCCAATTTAATTTATCTTGCTCTAATTAGTTTTGCAGGCGGGCAGTAGGTGTACAGCAGACGCCCGCCTGCTCATCGCCAAATGTGGGTTAAACGAGGTTACACGAAACTTAATTGTATTTGACGAACGAAGTAGAACAACAAGTGTCATTGTGAATTATTGTTTTAGGTGGGTAACGATAGGAAGTTGTTTTCATTTGTTTCAATGGAAGCGTTCTTGAATGATTGTTGCATGTTATGTGAATTGAAATTTTTTTGTTTTTTTAAAGTTCAAAACTTCGTTATTTTACTGGTTTAAAACAGATTGAGAAGTCATCACACTTCTTTAAATACTCTTGTACTACCACTTCCTACAAGTAACTCCTAAACTATTTATTAAGTTTTTGACAAAAGTATACAGCGACACACCTTCTTTCTCTTTTTATTTTCTTTTTATGGCTGGAGAGACATGTTGGTTCAGGCCAAGGTCCACCTCGAACAATAGGGCCACAAGAAGAAGAAAAAAAAAATATACCTGTCGTCAACTGCATAGTTTCAATTATGATTAGACACTGTCGAACCATTTATTTGAGCAGAAAACTGTAAAATTCGAGAAATTGGGCACAGCATTTACATATAATTCTTTAAGTCGCCTCTGTAGTGCGGTCTACATTTCCTAGAGAGGAGGAAATCGTTTCCTCCTGCGTATAGGCATTTAATTATGAAATCTGTGTCATCCATCTCAATCGCAATACAATCCACACACATTTTGGATTTTGCAAAGTATTGTTATTAAGTACACCAAATCTGTAATCTTTGACAGAAATGATGGACAAAATCAGAAATTAAAAGACAATTATGCAAGGCATTTATAGATCTTGTTGGTCTTTGTTCTAAAATTCTGAAGTCCAGGATCACAATATCGCGAAAACGTCGAGAATCTGAAATTCAAAAAGGCTAAAGACCAAATCAGAAATCTGGAAACTTAAGATCCATAATTGAAAAAGACTCAAGAAATCTACAATTCTGAAGTACTCAAAATCAGAAAAGTCTCGAGAATAGGAAATCGCAGAAAAAGCGAAATTCTAAACACCATGATTCCGCAGGTTCCAAAGGAGCAGGTAAAGTTTAACTTCCTCTGAAACTTTGCTGTTTGGGATCGGTCTGAGATTTGCAGTCGGTTCAAAATTCGTTGATTGCAAACTTACTCAATGGTCGTTTTTTTACAGAATTCCTTAATTTTCGATATATCTGGCCTTCTTGATTTTGAACTTTTTATTTCAGTCCTGAATAGAACGCCAGGCTTGTTTTCCTGCTTTTCGACCTCGTCGGTCACCGTGGCTTAGTGGTAAGTGCGTCGATCGCCGCGCAGAAAGTCTAGGTTCGATTCCCGGACGGGACACCTCACATTTTTTCACGGCACCACCTCTTTGGAGTTGCTGACAACACTCAAAGAGTATAAATTGTGTATAAAAGCTTCTCAAATCTCGCCGTTCGGAGTCGGCAAAAAACTGTAGGTCCCTTCCACTCGTGAGAGAACAGTAGCATGCCCAACACAAGTAGTTGTTGTAGAAGCTGGGCTACAGTGAGCTGTAGTGCCACTCAATTATTATTATTATTTTCGACCTCAAACTTGGGACGGTGTGATATGGTGAGTACATTACATTCCAACTTTGACAACACAATCCTTTGGTGTAAAAACAAATTAGTGTTCGCAAAATACTCAGGCATACGGATGACACATTTATTTTGGAACTCAAAAACTTGCATTATGCCTTGTGTTTCGGTTTCTTAAATCGATTTAAGAAACATTTCACCCCGTCTGTTTTGATTTCAATATACGATCATAAGGCTAATGTTCTACCTATTTGCTAGATGGTCCTAAGAACCCTCTGCATCTGGAAAGAGTTGATGATACATTTATAATGTGAAGTTGAACGACTTGCTAGAACGTCTTTATCACTGCTCAATCCTATATCAACAACAGATTCTCAAAGCACTTAGCAACTTGCGTTCATCACCTCGCAATTTACGTCTCTTTAGAAAGGCTCATCATTTTACACTTACGTCTCTTTTCGGAAGTAAAATTCAGAGACTCGATGTTTAGCCAACATACACGAATATGGAATATGGAGTGTTCTTACAGCTTATTTCTTTTCTTTACATCCCTCATTTGAAACAAAGGAGAGGCATCTCCTCTATGCAATGGACCGGCCTTGATTCCAATCCACAAAGGATATTTGCAAAGGGACTTGAGTCCGCTCTGCAATGGATATCTGCAATCCCTTTAGCTCGAATTGAAAATAATATATTTATGTATGCCTTAAACGGAGAATTATGGTAAGTTAGTCTACCATATCCAGTGTTTCAGTGTTTTTGCATTTGATATTTCTCTTTACCCTGCAAGAGCTTATGGGCTCTTCCCTTTTCTTACGATTTGAATATGCAAATTCATCTCTCAACGATATATTGGAATTCTTAATGTCAGCTTAGCTTTCCTAGAAATCACTCCCAAAACCAAAGCGTGCCACGTGTTATCTAGTTTTTGCGTATTACAAAAACAGTTTGAAAACTTTAGGTTTTTTTCAGTTTCTATTCATATTAACATCCTCATTGTTGTTTACTTCGAAGTCAAGGTCGACAACTTGACGTACCTATTGCGACATCTGTTAGTTCTTGGATGTTATGCAAACCGAAATATAAAATTAATTCAAGAGCGGAAATCCTCATCTAAGAACTCTAAACATCTTCTTAGCGATTGACTTAATAGATGAATATTCATCAGCCGTGGGACAGGAGTTTCTTTCATCGCGAAAATGAAGGTTTTCGCAAGCAATTGAATTTAGTTTCACACATAAATTTGCAAATCCCAAGGCGTTTAGTAATAGTTCTTAAGTACTTTCACTATTCTCTGAAAGCGGCCAGCAAGATCAGCAAACAGACTTCATCGCCATCACAACCATTACGCCACCAGTCCGTCAGACCACTAAAATTACAATTAAAGAAAATCACTTAAATAATACGAATGCATTTTTTTGTCTCCTCAAGGTGTCTCTTAACTGGTTTTTTGACTCTTCTTAAGGTAGTCTGCGTGTGCTGTTGTGCTCGATGCCCTATTGTTGTTGCTTTTCATGATTTTCATCAATGCGCGGTTACATAAGAATAGCTGGTGCCCACTGTATGTAATGGGCTTTTAATCGACGGTAATCAACTGAAATCTTAAGCAACTCAGTGACTCTTCGAGTATATTGGTCTGAAGCTACAACGTGTTTTAAAGTGACCACTGAGTGGCTTATCCTTAGCTTATGTATGCGTGTATGTGTGATTTTTTTTGTTGTCTTGTAGTTGTATAATGAGACAAGCAATTGAGTGAGAGAAATACTTGAATTGACCCCTGTTTTCGGGGGTTTTTCCCAAAAGCCGAGTGATGAGCCACAAAGTGAAATTCAGGATTTTGAACAAAGAAATGAGACGATTGAGTCATTTCTCGGACTCAGTGGTGTGATAAGATTAGGTAGAGGAATTTAGGGATAGGTTTAATTGAATCATTAACCCATATTGTTAATAGCTTGGTGGCTTTTCAAATCGTAAAAGTGCATGAACTATACGAACTGTTGGGTATTTGTGGTTTCCGCTTAAAAAATTGAAGTGCTTCACTGTTGTTTTTAGTGAACTTCAGTGCGACTATGGCAGAAAATACAAGGAAATTTAAATTGAATTTCTTTGGAGATTCTGAGTGGTACTGCATACAACTTTTAAGTTGGCACTACTGTCACTGACATTTGTGTCAAATTTAATTTCAAAATGTTGAGATACGCGTCAGCTAGAAATTAGTTTTTCGGTTTTGTAAAGCCTGGTTGAAAATGTTGTAGAAGGCCTTCGGTAGGCAATTTCTATCGAAAACAATAGTTTATGAGGGTTTCAAAATGTTTTAAGAGGGAAATGAATTCATTATGATGATAAAGACTTTACCAGAACATGACATTCCTGTGGAGAGAGGGAGGGAACTACTTTAAGAGGCAAGAAACGAACATGAAAGAAATTCCTGTGTTTTGCCCACAGTAAGCCATTAAATTACAGTGAAATAATCTCCATTTGATTGACTGCTGCGTTGCGTACTTTGCAGTGTTACTCTTGTAAAAGGTAATTTCCCTGCTCTTTCTGTTGCTTCCGCACGGTTTAATATTCCTGTAAATTTATGTCAGCTCCATAAAAATGTATTTAAAAATGCTTAATAATATTTTGCATACTCTCTTAGCATATTCATTGACTGAAAACAAGTGAAAGTGGAAGATAGTATGTTAATACACGACCGGACAATGGAATTTCTGCCTTGGCTTAGCCGCACGTGTATCCCGCGCCATCCACTTTTCTAAATTATCATTAAACAATTCCTTCTATCCATTTAATTGCACTTAATTCGCAATTAAAGTATCTTATCCAAGAGCCAGCAAATTGTCGGCGAAAAAAAAACAAATTCCCATCAAAAATCAATTACCAAAAAGAAACGTCGCATCAAAAAACCTCGCATGACTGCTAATGAAGGCGGACAGCTGAATAGCTGACATCCTGGACATTGTCGTCAACCTCATTTAGATTTATACACGTGTCCGCCAAACGTTTAACTCATGTCTTCATCGAATTTCGACGGCGGCTGTCAGTTTAGTGCAGCGTTTAAAACGTACTCCTACGTTGTGTCGTTGCCGGTGTCAATTATATACAGTGCGGCGTGGCGCTGTTTCCTAATCACCAATTGATCACTAATGATGACTGTACCGGATGGGAAATTCGATAATCAATCGAAGGAGTGAATTACATCGTTTCGCTGCGAGCACATGTATGGCTGTGTATCCAATGGCGGTTTTCGAAGTACGCAGCTGATGTAATTATTGAAAGCAACCAGAGGGAAGTTCGCGATGCAGCAAGTGCTTCAGAGTAATTTAACTATTTTTAACATTTCGCTGAGTTTCGAGACGTAGTCGGTCTGCAGCTTGCAAAAAATGGTTATTGAGTTATTCAATCAAAACCTTAATTATACAATTTTCTGGGTACTTGATGGTGGTGTGCTGTTTTTTTTTGCTTTTTACCTGGATGTTAACGCCATATTTTAAGTAAATTTGATTGCTTGGCAATTCGTTACGCCAGCTGGTTTTTTAATTGGAAGATATAAAAAATGAAACACAATCTGCAAATGACTTTAAGAATGCGAGCAGGCGTTGCAAGTTTTTCTGCTTCAAATCATTCAGACAGTTTTGTTTTATGAATTACTTTATTAGGGATGTGTTTGGGAAGATGAGGGATAATAGAAAAGGAAGTAGAATTAGGCAGTTTGTCTTCTTAGTTGACTCATTTATGTTTCACGACACCCTTCCTACATTCAATATTCCACCTTCAAAGAACCAGTCAAAAGAACGGCTTAGTTAGACCCCTTTTAGGGTTAACCTTTTTGGTGGTCTAGGGTGTCTCCCTAATGAAGATTTAAAAAGTAGTAACTCCGAAATTTTTCTTCCGCTCCGCCTTAAACAGGGACAATAACACCAGCACCAAAATCAAACGCAGAATCACTTTTAGCAATCGCTGTTTTTTGGGCTCAAGAGACAATTAAGTAATAAAGCCCTCTCTCGAAGGACTAAGTTGGCTTTATATAACACCTTGATCATCCCAGTTCGACTCTATGGCGCGGAAACCTGGACGTTACTTTAATCGGATGAGGAAGCCCTTAGTCTTTTCGAGAGAAACGTTTTGTTTGCTATTTTTGGTCCTGTTTGCGTTGACGGCATCTGGAGAAGGAGATTGAACGACGAAATCTATGAGCTGTACAGGGACATGCACCTAATCAAGCGTCTTTGGATATAACGCTTAAGATGGCTAGACCATGTAGAGCGTATGGACACGACTGCTCCGGCCCGAAAAGTCTTCGAATCTCACCCATTGGGACAAGGCAACAGAGGACGGCCTAGGCTAAGGTGGCGCACACAAGTGGAGAAGGATCTCAACCAACTTGGAGTGGCAAAAAACTGTAGGTTCCTTCTACAGTAACACACACAACACGAGTAGTTGTTGTAGAAGCTAAGCCCTGGTCCCTTTGTGGGCTGTAGTGCCACCCAATTACTTTGTTACATGTTACGCCGTGTAACCAGATATGCAACCTTTGCAATTTGTTTGCCGTTTTCTGACGGAATTTTTGGGATTACTAGTCTTGCAACCATTTTATAAATACCACCACCTGGCCTTCAAGGTTGACAATAAATCTTAAATATTTTTGATCTGTTAAATCTTTGAATCGACCCCCGAAGGATGGCACAGTAAAGGAATACCGCGACTCAGGTGGCGCAAGTATGTGTAAAGGGAACCGAATCAATTATGCGTACAAAACTATTTACAGCTGGCTGGAGACGTTTATTCGTTGAAGCCCACGTCACCAGAATGTAGCACAAAATGTCATATGTACATACATTCAGCAAGACTAGAGCGAATTTATCGGATAAACAGCGAATTACTTAAATTCTTCATACACTTTGTAAGAATTCTACTGTCCAGAGCCAGATCTACAAGCCTTGAATTATAATTTTTGTGAGATCTTGGATGATCTGAGCAAAGCTCTCTTTGGTAGTCTGCTTTGTTCATTTTTGAGCAAATTATCATTTTTAACGTCTTTTCTTAAGGCCCACCTGGCTTCTCGAGTCGTACGTGCCTCTATTTTTGGCTTGAAGTTTGCCGCAAGAAATTACGTCCTTGGAAGAGTGCTGGTTACGATTTTAGATGCATTTCAACCGACTCTCTATTATGAACTAAAGACACTTTGAGAAATATACAAACTTCTTTCTTTGAATTGACTAATTCGACCAAAAATTCCCTCTGAACTGCAGCACCTCCCAGGAAAAGAAAAAGAGCTACTTGTCGTCATTTTTCAATGAAGACTTAAACAAAATCTCTTGACTACGATTTTTATGATTCTTTGTTCCAATAAGATCTTAATTGCGTATTTTATCGTCAACAACTTATTTATTGCACTTTTGGTGAAAACAAACGAACATGTGTAGCATATATTAATCAGTCACCTAAATAAACTGAATATCTAAAATGATCATCTTCGTTAGATAAATTAAATGTGCAGTTTATTTAAACACACGAGAATACACCTAAATTTGGATTTTATTCCTTTAAGTGTGGACTTTGAAAAACGTGCAAATCACATTTAATTGTTCCAATATCGAGTGTTTTGACAGTGTAATCATGTCAAGCATCTTTCTTAGATGATTGTGTTGTACCCGATGTATGCAGATTGAACAAATAGGCAAACTTAACGAAGAATGATGAAACGCACACGTGTATTTCATGTTCTCCATAAAACTCCGCGATTTGAAATTCTAGTTTCGTATTTCCGAAAACTTAAACAGTCTGACGTTAAATTGTTATTCTTTCATTTTATCGTTACACGTTTCAGCAACTGTGTAAATCCCAGGCCAAAAAAAAAGAAATCACAAACAAACCTAGTCATGCCGGGTAGGGGGATTACGAGATCATAAGTGATTTTGACAACAGAAGTCTGCAAGAGAAAACGGAACCATGTGTCATGGAAATTATCTTGAATTCGTTCATTCCAGTGGCCGTCATGATTCACTCGGCGGTCCAGTGAAAGGAAAATAAACTCCAAAACCATACATATTTCATTAACACGCAAATTAACTAAAATCGCTTGCATCACAGTGCATGTTGTTTGTGTAGGAAAAAAAGATGTTCGTTAACGAACAAAATACCCACAATTGTTTCGAGATAGATATTTGCATAATTTCACCTATTGAATAATTAGTCTGCAATTTATTTTCATTCTGCTGTTGTTTGCGGCACTTGTGAGAGCAGGCGAACTTTAATTAGTTTGTTTGGACTTTAAATCGAGTTTATGGAATTTAAAATAAGATCTATTCAAATATGCCTGATAGCTTCATTTGTGAATACATACAATGTATGCATGTGTAAAGGTCAAAACATAATGAAATTAGAAAGACTCGTGTCAACTTAAGCAACTGCCCCTATGCACAGAAATGGTGCACTGCAACCATAATGAGCATCATGTTAAGTTTCGGTTAGTTTTATTAAGTTTCGTTGAATTTTCCCCAAATGGGCTATTTCTGTGTGCACGTTGATGATCGAACGCATTTAGAGATGCTATGGTGAGACAGATTACATCAAAGATACCTCCTTGATCTGAGTCATGTTTTTTTTAACGATGTTTGACAAAGTTAACGAACAAAGTTTGTTATCAGACACAGAAAGGTTTATTCTCCAAGGCGTTTCGTTTGCGGAATAATATTTCAGCAAAAGAATCTGCCAAGATAGGCCTCAAACCATACATGCAACAAATGCTCACTTTGCGTAGTATAGACCCTGATATCTGAGTTTTCTACATTTGCCCCGAATAGTGACAAAATAATTGCAGATTTCGGCTGCTATTCGCAATATTTATGCTAGAACATAGAGGTATCTCTAGATTTAAATAGGTTTCCTTTTCCATGTTTGTTTAACGAACAGTATATCTACAGGCAATTTGCTTCCAATATGGTAGCAACGTCGGTAAACAGTGAGCGGCTGATTTCTGACGCTGGAGGACTTAAGAATGGAACCGTTTCCTAAGAAAAGTTATGTTGGCAGCTACATATGAGTTCGTTTGGCATTCTTAAGTTCTTTTTTTTTCTCAAACTATCGAATATTCTCTTCACGGTGTTGCAGAATTTAGAAATTTTGTCAAGTTCTGAAAATAAATTAATGACATTTCGGAACAAGACAAGATTTTTTGACAATTTTTTTTGTGAGCTCTTGACACATGAACAAATTTTTATGTGCGTTTATAAAAATCTTGGAAGCGGTGCGAACCTAAAGAATTACATAAGAGCTGCAAATTTCGACTTGTAAACAGTTTCTTACAGAATTCAAAGAAATCCAATCAATAGTTTAAGAAACTCATTTCGAACACAACTCAAGAAATTACAAGACTGAATGGTGATACAAGTGACCGTGGTCTTGCTTCTTCAGCAACTACTCGTGTTTTGCGTTCGTGGACCTACAGTTTATCGCTAGCTCCAAAGCAAATGGCGGCGTGGCAACAAATTTCACGCAAACAATTCAGAAATTGATGCTACCCCAAAAAGGGCCACTACGTGCTGCAATTCATAACTGTTGCTATCAGTTATTAAGTTCCATAAATGAACGGAAAATTTTATGTAAGGTTTCCGTTGATTGAATGGCCTGTATAGATTGGCCTCAGTACGCAGATGAGTAACCCAATTAAATTGATTCGTCAGTGCTCACTTTGATTCATCACTGTTGACTTAAGTCAGACATTGAAAAATGTTTACCTAAACAATACCAAGCAATGTCACGTAAATCACGGTTCAGAAACCCAGTTTTATTAAGAATAAACGCCAGCCACCTGAAGGCAATAAAACATCTGCCATCTGCCAGGAATTGCAATTCCACTGACATCAATTTCAATTATCTCTTTTTCCAGAAAAACAAAAGTCCCCGAAAGAATCAATTTTGGAAAGCAATACCACAACCACGGTTCTTTTCGACGTTTTCTTTGAATCCACAGGGAAGCCACATCATTCTGTTCTTTGTTTGACCCCAGTGGATGATTGAATTACTATCTTTAGAGATGTAGACTTTGCGACATGACCGGTTTGTTCCCACTTTCCATCGAGGTTCTGCTCATAACAGGTTCTATGACCTTCCAGATCTAATCTGCCATGTCCAGACGGTGACAACTTGCTATCCCAATCTATCTTTCGGCTCTGAAGTGTTCATCTCGTTGAGATCTCGGTGAGAGTTGAACCTTTCTATCTCGAAAAAGTAAACCGGTTCGGTCAAATTGATGCCGAAATATGAAATTATTCAGACAATCCGCAAATATTTGCCGTCGGGGAAGCACACGCCAGGCTGCCCACGCTATGGCGCTCTTGCGGGACGTGATATTTTGGGAATGCCAATCAATGCAAATATATGCTAAGCTTCTTCTTTTACGGAGAATTATTGTAATCCCCAAAGCGAGAATGTAAACAAAAATCCGAAAGTTCCTGCTTCGCATTCCATTTGTTACGAATAACTTTCCCAAAAAATGGGTTCGCGAAGAGCGCCATCATCATTACACAATTCAAGACATCACAAAACGCAAACGAATTAGCTGAGGAGGAACTGAGTGGTAAGCGGGCTTTCTGCAAATGTATCTTCTTTCAAATCTCAGAGATTTCACATCATAAGCACTCTCAAGGCCGCCTGGGATTTCCCCGAAAGATTCATGAAAGAAACGAAAAAACAATAAAGAGCACCACACACCACCTCCTCGTCCCCGCGTTCACTTAAACAATGCTGGGGGCCATATACAAGACTATGTACGCTGCATTGGGCCCCACTCATGTTGCTATGTGCATTACCAGTCGCGAGCAAAGAGAGTGCCGTCGAGGTACTGTCCACATCATCACAATGAATGGCACTGACGTTGCACCCAGCTGTCAGCTGATGTTATGCTTGATCGGTTAGCTGTATCCGATGTGGGTGTCAGTTGTTGCGAATGCCAGTTTTTCAGTAAATTTCTCCATCAGCAGCAGTGCAGCCCTCGTGTAATTGAAGAAACTGACTGGCAAGCGACCACTTGAAAGGCACCCAACGCCCAGCAACAAATGTTGTGATACAAATCAATTGACGGAACATGGCAGTCTCTTTGCACTCTTAACCGAAGAGAGTCGAGAGTTGCTGATTATTTATATTTCTGTGGAAGTAAAATCGATCTTTCCTTTGTAAAATCATTCTCGAAATTCCACACGTCTAGGTAATTCACAAAGTACACTTAAAATATCAAATTCCAGAAGGGGAAAACTCACACAAATCATTTATGCACTCGGATTTTGACTTTTTCGACACACTCCGTAAGAAGAAGGGGCTACCTTGTGCGATCGTATTTTTTTTTTTTTTGCTTGTTGGTTCAAAATATCACTAGGCTTGGACGGAATTTTTGTGGAAAAACAAACGAATTCGGAACGATTCGATTGAAAATATTTCACAATTTTTTTTGTTTTTTTGGTTGGGAGTCAAACTTAACGCACTGTTTCACATTCGCGGACCGTAGCTTCGAGATACAACCGACCGCTGGTGAAACTAACGAAAGACTGAGTTTTAATTTGCTGAGATTGTCGATTCTGTTCGCCTCCGACACTACCTGTTCAAATCCCACTGGCAGGTGAGCGCGAGCACACGTTTAAGACTCTTGTTTGAGCTGAGATTCAGCTAATGATCAGAAAGCTTATCCCCATGCAAATGTTTAGCTTTTCGATTATCGGAGACTTTGTGCGCCTAAATGAATGCAAGGCTTTTTGCTTGAATGGTGGTTATCTTATATTCGAACCTTGTATCCGGCTTATATCAGAGACAATCATATGCAATTGTCTGTGGTTACATTTACATTGCTGGGAAGGACACAGATTCAGATATGATTTGTGCACGGTCTGTTGAGGGTGTGTGTTTAGTGGGAAGATGCTGTATACATGGACATAAATTTGAAATTATGCAGAAACCGTTCTCCGGAAGATTTAATCCCTCTGCCATTGCACCAGTCGTACAGTGGCTATTGCTGCTTTGTTTTAAAGGATTTCCTTCTGTTCTGGTTGTACTTAGACCAAAGGCAATGGGATATGAAGCATCCAGATTGGCGCTGTCACTGGTCGCAGAACCATGATTGTTTCGGAATCTGTTGTCTGAGCTAATGGGATGATAAATAACATTGGCAGCCGATTCTGTCCTGGAGCAGTTCAGAAGCCGTTTCTTTTCCATTAATGCCGGAACGTCCAATGACCCAGAAGGGCTGAAATCTTCGATGATGCCTGGCGTGTCCGATGGTGCTTGACATGGCTGATGGTGCCTTACATCTTCGATGGTTCCCGACAACTGCGATGGTGGCTGACATGGCGGCTGGGATGGTCGACAGTGACAAGCTTCTTTTATGGTGCCCGACATGGTTGATAGTGACTGAAGTTTTCACATCTTCGATGGTGAACGAAGCCTTCGATGGTGGCTGACATCTTCGACGGTGCCTGGCGTGTGCGATGGTGGCTGATATGGTATGTAGATGGTGCCTCACATCTTCGATGATGGATGTCATGACCGATGGTGCCTGACATCTTCGATTGTGCCTTGCAATGGTGATCAATGTTCACTGGCATTGCCGACACAGGCAGGCTACAAGCGGCCTGACGGTTGCTGAAGGTCGTTTGCGCAATGTGCTCTTCATGTGGAATTGCACTTCATCTAAGATGCTTGATGAAGCTGAAGCAGCTAGAGTTGAAAGGGCCCTTCCCTCGCAAACGTAGCTTAGACAACGGACGGTTGATATGCATCCAATTAAGATAGACAACATCCTCTTCGTTCATAGTGATGGATAGGACCACCCTCTAAGTCTGTTTGGGACTTCAAACACTTCTTCCCTTGCAATTGTACGAGTGCGAAAGTAGATCTGTTTCATGGAAAAAGGTACACTCTCAAGGACAGTTAGAGACAAAGAACAGTCTAGCAGCATCGAGCTGGCTGTAAAATGTTGCAGTTAGCAACGTGTGGAAGGGGCCTTTATAAGAGCGTCTAAAATCGCGGGTGGAGCTGAATTAAGTAAGCTGACTCGTCTGATAGCTTACTATAGTTGCTGTATACGCAGTTGATTGCATGAGATTAATCTTCACTTTCTTTACACTATCTTCGAATATCAGGCATTAAGAACCATCTCTTCCGGTCAAACGTGAAATTTTAAAAATAACAGTCAAAGACTTATTGACTTTTGTTTACTGCAGCCAATGGGTTCAAGTTTATAGGCCCTCTTGTTTATTCAGGGCTTATAGTTTCAAAACAAAAACATTGTGCCAATCCGATTTTCCATTGACACACACCTACAATCACATTCCTATTCCATGTTGTTTAACTATGCAAATGCACGGTAGAAGAGTGATTTATAAGTACCTCTCGACAATTTCATGATGTACACGCCCACCATGTCAACGTGTTCAACTTCTTGACTTATGAAACAAGAGTACCGCCTGCCGTCGTTCGAATGAACGTCCATCACAGACTATACGTAAGAACGTGTTTAATCTTTTCAATCCAACAGATACCGCTTATCAATTCATACGGAAGTATATTTCTCTTCTAAGCGCATACAAGTCGCTTGACCATTTCCGCGTTTGGCACACTTAACGAACGTGACTTTCCAACTGACCCATATTGTGCCGATTCACTTATAAAACGCTTTTCACAGTAACTCTGCATAGATACATTCTAATCACGAATCTTTGCAATGACTACTCAGAGAAGCATTAGTTTCCTCCTGGCAGCAATCCTAGCCATAGCGAGTCCCGTTCATTTAACCGATCTCGAACCGACGAGCATAGACTACATTCAAGCCTACAACATGAAGGTCCTTCGAACAGCCCTGCCATTGGGCTGGAAGCATTTCTGTAAGTGGAAAAAAATCTCTCTCTGACGGGAAAGTTAATCACTGTACGTCTCTTTTCAAGGTGAAGCTGATGTGGACGAGGGGGTCCTCGCTTTCTTTCCGGGCAACAATCCATCTGACGCGACCATTCAACTCATAATGGCCAACAACGAAACTGTGCTGCTGCCAATCAAATACGTTTCGAAGATCCATGAATTCGGATTAAACACGAAACTGAAGACAATTGTGTACGTGAATGCATTCGCATCGGACTTCGTCTACGACATTCGTGGGGGCATACAGTACCTGCAGGAGGCGAGAAAGGACTACAACATAATTGTTGTCGATTTCGCACAGGATGTTCTGCAGCTCTACAATACTGTGAAACACAACGTCTTCGTGCAAGGGTATTTCATATCAAAGCTGCTTTCGACCTTAGCCTCAAATGGCATTTCATCAGACAATGTGATCCTGATGGGGCACTCGGTAGGAGCGAATATTGCGGCACTAGGCGCAACTCTCCATGCTCAAGAGGGTGGTGGAAGGAACGTTTCAGCATTGATTGCGATAGATCCCGCTCAGATGTGCCAGAAGGAGGACGTCTACGTTAACCCACACGTCGCCGGTAAAGTTATCGTTATTCATGGGGAAAACGAGATCTTCAGCATACCGGAAGCGATGGGCACCCTGGACATCTACCCCAACGGATACGGGTTCAAATATCAACCAGGATGCAGTAGTAGCCTGTGCAACCATGTGTATCCGCTGCTCATGTTCCTTGATGCGGTCACGGACAGGACTCCGATAACTGCTGTGAAGTGCGACAACTGGGCGAACTTTCGCCGCGGCAAATGCGACTACTCCTCGTTGGTGTCCCTCGATTTTGAATTCGGAAACGCCACGAATGGACGGTATTACTGCATCACTCAGCCCAGCCATCCGTACGGACTGCACGAGAACGCACTAAGCTACTAGAACCCTTAGATCGTACTTAAGTTATTTAAAAACAAAAATCTCTCATAGTCTCATTATGTCAAAGTGTTTATTTAAAAATTACTGGGTCTTTGTTAAATTGTGTGATGAGTTGGACCGGTATGGGCAACAGTTCCGCCGACCCATTCACTAGTTCCAACTGTTCATCTTCAGCTGACTCTCGCTCGTCCGACGCGAATCTTTCCGCCACACTGTAGTACTTTCCCTTGGCGCGCTTGTCATAGTGCAGTCCAAGGCTGATGGTGTCATTGAAGTTGCACTTTCCCTTTCTGAACGCACTCCAGTCCCTGCACTTCACAGCGACAACGTCCCTCTCCTCTAACACGGTTTGAATGAAAATCACCAGCGGATACAGATGACTGCAGAGACTGTTGGAGCATCCAGGCTGATGCACTCCATCGTCGCCGTTGAGGTAAATGTCGATTGAGCCGATGTCTTCCCGTTCACTGAAAACCGAATTCTCGGCATGAACGACAACCACCTTTTTGCAGATTGAGGGATCCACAAAGAACTCTCTGTTGGAGCACATCAACGCCGGGTCCACAGCTATGAGAAGGGGCAGCCGCCGGCGGTTTGAATCACTTGTAAACATCTTCGCCCCCAATGCGGCAATATTCGCGCCGACCGAGTGACCAACCAAAATGACTGAGCTCATGCTCACTCCGGCGTTCTTAAGCTCGCCCAGGACCTTGGCGACAAGCAATCCACTTACATGGACATTCAGCTTGACGGTGCTGTAAAGTTGGAGAACACTAGTCCCGAAGTCGATGATGAGGACATTGAAGTCGGTCAGCCTTTCTTGCAAGTTCAACAAATGTAACCTCACGTTAAGGGTTTGCGGGTCGTTGATTCCACAGACAAAAATCAGGGTTCTCGATCGGTACTCTAGTCCAAAGTCCGATAACTTGGATAGTTCTCGAGTTGATAGAGTGACTGTCTCGTTGTGGTAGGTCCGCAGAATGATTTCCGTGCTGGACGGACTACACTCTGCAAAAAGTCGCATAACTTCCTGGTCAACGTCTGTGCTGCCTGTAAGTAAGAGAAGACACTTAAAGATATTCCAACTGGTGATGGGGGTGAGGGAGCTTACAAAAGTGGCTCCATCCGATGCGCAGAGAGTTGTTCAACATCTTTTGTGTGAGAAAGTGGATTGTGTCCAACGAGAGACTGCGCAGAACTACAGCGAATGCGGTGGAAACGCAGCAGAAGACGACAACTAAACCAAATCTTAAGTTCATTTTGAGAGGTTCTGTGAGCAACAGCTTCTTTTTAGCGTGCACTGGTATTTATAGGCCGCCCGTGTGGGAGAATGTGGCGTAAAGAAGCTCACACGCAATGATCACGTCCGCTGTCGCTTGAATCTTATCCGCAGATCACACGTTCAAATTTCGGAAAAACGGTGGAAAGACTTTCGATGGTGGGGGGTTGTGAAGTAATTTGCAATTTGTGACTTGGTGTGACACTTGCGGAAGTTAATTGGAATGCGACAATTGGGCAGTAAGTGTGAGGGATTTGCGTTGCAAAAGTTCACCAATTCAGAATGTAGACACATTGTCAAAAAATAACATTTTCTTGTCAAGGTGGGGTTGTAACCGATCTCTAGAACCTTAGTGCGATCTTCGCCTGTTTTCTGCTTCATCGCTTCTTATCCTTTCCTCTTAATGACGTGTACTTTAGCAAGGATCTTTTAAAAGTAAAAAAAATAATATACTTGGATATTAGGCAAAATCGTAAACCGTTCGAACTTCCGTTTTGAAGAGCTCTGTGAGATTATCGAGGATCCCGAATTATGTGAAGAGAAGAGGAAATATCGCAGATCAAATATTATTTGACATAGCACATGAAATTCCACCTAAGTCTGGAAGAATGTCAATGGAATAGTGACCTCGACTTTCAGCCATAAGCCCAGAACGGACAAATACACTGTGTAAGCTTAGGATGGATCGTGCTTGATGAGCGTGACGTGGGCGCGGGTGAGTATAGGCCGGTCGTGGCGGATGAGAATATTGTTGTTGTGTGAATTTATGTGTATGCTTTACCAAATGTAGATTTGTGTCTTCAGATTCGAAGTAGATCGCAAGGTCATTGATGTATGTAACGGTTTTTATTTTCTTTTAAAGGTACAGAACCTTAAGTTGGCAACACTGTTTTCAAAGGCAGCCATTTTGTAATGATGATTTAGTTTTCGTTGGGTTTGGTATTTCAACATGAATCTGACTGACGCCAAATTGTGCAAAAACAAGATTTCGTCTGATACAAATTTCCATAATCTGATTTTGTTTAGGGGTGAAGCTCAGTTTTGGTTGGTTGGGCAGACGGTAATCTTCAATTGTATGATAGGACAATGTTACATCCACAAAAAGTATCTATTTGGGGCGCTTTTTAAGAACGATACTGAGCACTGGTCGCCGTGGCACAGAAAGTCCAGGTTCGATTCCCGGACGGGACACCTCGCATTTTTTTTACTGCACCACCTCTTTTGTGTTGCTGACAACACTCAAAGAGTATCAATTGTCTATGAAAAGCTTCTCAAATCTGGCCGTTCGGAGTTGGCAAAAACCTTTTGTTCCTTCTACTCGTGAGAGAACAGTAGCATGCACAACACGAGTAGTTGTTGTAGAAGCTAGGCCCTGGTCCCTTTTGGGCTGTCGTGTCACTCAATTTTTATTACTGCGCAGAACGTTACAGTCAATAATGATCCCTATAAAGCTATGCTTTCTAACTTTCTCGTTAATCAATTGAACAACCATCATGCGCCGAATCTGCACTTTCAACAAGACAGCACTACATATCACACATCTCGCGGCATAATTGATATGATGAAGGAAACCATTGTTAACCGAACAGTTTCACGTGACGGACCTCCAACTATCCTTCAAGATCGATGCGATTTAACGCTGCTTGCTTAATTTCTGTGGAGATATGTCAAGTTGCTAGTCTACTCAGATAAGCCCCACACGACTAACCACTTAGAGAACTACATTCGCCGGCTTATAGCCAATATATGGACCTCCAGATTGGACTAGGTATGTCCTCGATAGTCATACTGGTATACCTGAAATCACACTTAAATATGCCAAAAGATTATCTTTCGAAAAATTAAATTTACTCAGACTTATGACATGTACAATTATTTTCAGGGCTATATCTAAATTCCAAGCTCCTCCTGCACCTTCATCAATACATTGGCTGACTTCAGTAGTTGCTCCTTTTCAGGTGGCGTTAAATTCTGCTCAATGATGGACGTAACACCATTGGCGTTGATTACACAGGGCAGTGATAAGAAAACATCCTTCTCAATGCCATGCGAACCCTGCAAGCATTTCAAATGAACGCATGATTTCAACCAGAAAATTTAAGCGACTTACCTTCACAGTAGTTGAGACTGGTACGAAGAGATTGTTGTTTGTGAGAATAGCTGATGCAAGCGAACTGACACATAAAGCAATGGCCCACGAAGTGTATCCCTTCCTCTGAATTACATCGTACGCTGCGTTGACGACTTGCTGATGTACTTCGTACCACTTCTCTTCATCCTCCAGGGAACCAATTTTTGGATTTAAGCTCTTCAAGCTGACCCCAGCGACACTCACTCCGGACCAAACTGGGACACTGCTGTCTCCATGCTCACCAATGACCCATCCGTGGCAAGAGCTTGGAGCAACATTAAGACGCTGCGATATGAAATATTGAAAACGGGATGAGTCCAGATATGTACCACTGCCAAAAACACGATGTTTTGGCAAGCCTGACAGCCGCCACGCCACATAGCTCATAATGTCGACAGGATTGGTGACTATCAGGAGAATGCTGTCTGGACTGTGCTTGACTAGTTCGGGAATGATATGCTTAAAGATGTCTGCGTTGCGGTGCACCAGTGAAAGGCGACTTTCGCCCTTCTCTTGCTTGACACCAGCAGTTACAATGCACAGACGTGAACCAGCCGAGGCGGCTAAATCTGTACTTGATGTGATCTTTGGATCTCTGAGGAAGACTGAGCCGTGTTGTAAGTCCAGTCTCTCACCGACGACCTTATTTTCACGTTGGTCTATCAGGCAGATTTCAGTGGATACGTTTTGCGTAAGGATACTGAATGCACAGGAAATGCCCACATTTCCACTGCCGACGATTGTGACTTTCTGGCCAGATGTGTGTTGGGGTTTGTCGAATTGACAGTTGACTGCATTTAGGACGGACATAGTCTCCTTTCGAAATTATTTTCTTCGAATCAAATATAGATTGAGTGAACGCACATACGTTCGGTTAGTCCTTTGAGTTGTGACAAGCGGATATAAATTTTTTCATAGGAACTGATAAACTAAATGCACGTAAAACGAGTGTAAAACTCTTTTCTCTAGTTAAAAGAACCCGGCATATGCATTTGTGACGTAACAACTATAACTCGATTCGCGGTATGTTCTAAGAAATCATTCGACGCACTGATAACTGAATTAAGCAGCCTGCTTGCTTAGATTTTGATTCACATTTTTCGAAACATCTAAAAGTTTAAATAAATATCTCATCTAATTTTTTCCTCAGTTGCAACCCGATAGACACATTGCAGCACCACGGCGAACTTGTACAAGTGATGGAGAACAAGGGAACACTGAACGTCTAAACTGGGAGCATTTTTAAAATTAGCACTAGAACCGAAATGCTGTCGCTGAGAAGTGCGCTACCAGAAGAGCAGAAGAGGCAGTTCGGAGTTGATTTTTGTTTGCATGTTCGCATGCAGATGTTGGATTCAATGACTTTGAAAATAAGAATTTTCCGTGTGTATTTCCTTTTCAGTTATTTATATTTTGGTCATAAAAAATAAAATTTGTTTAGGTGCCTTAACAAACAGTTTCATTACTAACGACCTAATGACTTTTTTCAGTTTTTGAACACGAATACCGTCTAAACTAAGCCGATTAGACCCCCCCACCCATACAATTTTTTCTTAGTCTCATTAAGATCTACAAAACTGCATCACTCAATCGAGGGGCCGCAAGTATCGGAATCTTGCCGGAGGTGATGTGAACAGTCTGCTAAGATCGAACAAATTTGATTCTCCTTAACCTTGTGGGGTTTGCTTATGGCACAAGTCACAGAAACTTTCTCCATTTATACCTTCGACTCGCTCTGTGCCTTGAATTCGGACACCGAAGGCTACTCGCAGTGGAATGACTGGGTATACTTCTCTGAGCAATGATGACGATGACGTTGTACGAAATCGTCTTAGGGATGAAGAACTCTGTAGGCAATTGGGTGCCACTTCAGCTTGCTACCGCGGTGCGATTTAGACTGACTGTTCCCTCGAAAGTGTTTTTTTTTTTTTTTCAGAATGCTACCTCGGCTTCAAGTCCATCCTGATCTTATTCAGTCTCTCAAAGGTGTGTCTGCGGACTATCTGTGAAAGAAATGCAGTTTAGTACAGCTTTTTTGTCTCTCAGGAATGTCCGTGATTCCTGCACAGAGCTCTGGCACGACATTTTTTTTAATTTCAACCTTCTTCTTACGGTGCTACACTCCGGAGTGAACCTGAACCTCAAGCATCACCCGTCCTAAGTATTTTCTTTGATTTGATGCACTCGCACTACCCCAGGAACAGTCTTTTTCTCTCTTTATCACCTTCATGACTCTGACCTTGCCCTTGATTTCCGATCTCCAATCAAGACTGCAAGCGAATGACACCTGTGAAAGCTCCTTGCATCCCATTCGAGAGTCCCCGTTGCCGTCATCATACTTTTGCTTTGAGAATGCCTTCACCGATATACTTGGCTTCGACGTAACCGAATGTTTGTTCGCCTCCTTCTTGTCACTATCCCCCGATAATTGGATTTGTTATCAAAGGGTTTATGCCTCCGTTTTCCCGATCTTTCCGTACATCCATCATACATCACCCACAGTGACTTTGTTTCCCCCTCTATTCTCTCTGCACAATTTTACAACACACAGAGTTCTTTCAAAGTGATTGAATTTTCAAAGTCTTGGCGGCCATTCCTTCTAGTGTCTATCTGCGATATGGTTCTCATTATTTCAGTCGTTGTCGCTTTCATCACGCTCACTGTCTCTGCAACAGTCGCTGCCCAATACAGAATCCTCATCTAAGACACGGGTGTTAAATCTGGCAGATCTCCGAAGTGTTAACTGCCCCCAGAGCCATTTAGACGGACTTAGAGTGCATCAGTGAACGTTTTGCACAGATTTTGGCTCAAAGTGTATTTCCCATGAAACTCCCAACAGAGAACGTACCCTGTTCTATTTAAATCACATCCCTCTATCTTTTGGACTTTCCCTAGTAAATTCACACTCTTCCCTCTAACAGATCTCAGCCTAAGATTTTGCTCTAATCGTTGCATATCGTCTGGGCACTTTTGGTGAGTGTACTTGCTAGTTTGGTTTGGTTAATGCAGTTTGGAAGTGTTTCTGGGTAAGTTTGTTAGGTTTTTGATTCTTTTGGCGTTGACGATATTTGAAGAAAAAACTTCAACAAAGAATGGATTTTGTGTTGCGAGTGTTTAGTGATGTGTGGACACATAAAACACTTAAGATGGAACAAATTTAGCACGAGGAGCCATTCGAAAGAGGTGCGTCAACCGATTTGGCGATTTAAATTGGAAGTGAATGGGAAATTATTTTGGCAGCTGGAGTGCAGCAGGTTCACCAAGAAATTTTAAAGCAAATAATTTAGAAGGAAGGATTGATTCAAGTACTCAAAGAAAGGCTTGTCCTTTGCCATTTAACCCTTTGAGGGACGGTCATTAACAAGGGAACTCGGGCGTTTAATTTTGCTGCCGGTATTGTTGTCAAGATAGACGAGACAAGGCTTCTGACAGAATAAGCTTTCAGTTGAATTCGAAATCGTTCCTGGTGTGAAATAAAGCTGGATGAAAATCAATTGAGTTCAACTCAGAATTTGAGCTACGAAGTGAGTGAAATGAGTGAAATCGTAGAAGTTAAGTGTGATGGCGTATATCTCGGGAATTCTGCGTTCGAGGTCCAAGTGATCTGAAGGACATTTGAAGAAAATTTTATGGTGGGAACTTCGGGATAGTTGTTCCCCCTTTTCAACATATAGAATTATGAAGAAAAACAAAACGCCTTTTAATACAAGGTTTCTTGTGGCTTGAGATACATTTTTGAATCGGTTTCTGTGATCTCTGTACCAATTTCTTTTTCATAAGACAGGCAAAAACTCCATCAAACGAAAGTCGCTGTGCGATGGACCACTTTCAGCTTGATATCAAAATAAGCTTCTCGCACTAGTGATAGTAAGCTTCGTCTTTTTCTGATTGAACTTTGACCCACATTTAATGCCAAGATCTCTATTTTGACAAGGGCTATAAGTTTTCTTTCATTTGATGTATAATTTTTCGTTTTCCAAGAAACGCGCTCCGATAGAACAAGTGCTTCAAAATGATGCTCCTTACCGAACTACTAAGTTTTGACTAAGCCGGTTTCAGTCATCATTTGAAGCAGCATCTGTTTGTAATTCAAATCTCCACTTATTATGACGAAGAATAAGGGGATTTTGTGAATCACAATTTCAATGTCCTGCTTTAGTTGCAGTTAATGCCCTAAAAAGGACATATTCCGACGCATTGACGGCCGTGATAGACAGTGTTTGAGACAAGAATGATGGCTATGAGTGCAGATTTAGATTCGAACGTATCCTCGTCTGCGCTAGGGACTAAACCTTCGTTAAATAACGTCGTTATTCATTAAATTTAAAAGTTGCGTGCTTTCTCAAATTGTCGCGTTATTAGTGATGCTTAGAAGTCAAGTGAGTCATCAACTGATTTCTCAAATGAGTCCACAAGTGATTCCTCAAGCGATCCGCCAAATTGATTCCCCAAGTGAGTCCTCATATGAGTCCTCAAATGAATCCACAAATGTACGAGACAAATGCTTCTTCAACTGATTCTTCAATATGATTTCTCAAATGGTTCCTCACAGATGACTTCAGACTTGATTCTTCAGATGCGTCCCCAACTGATTCTTCAACATTGATTCCTCAAATTTAACGCAAATTTAAAGCAAATTCAAAGCAAATTTAAAGTATTAAGAAGTCAAGTGAGTCATCAACTGATTCCTCAAATGAGTCCACAAGTGATTCCTCAAGCGATCCGTCAAATTGATTCCCCAAGTGAGTCCTCATATGAGTCCTCAAATGAATCCACAAATGTACGAGACAAATGCTTCTTCAACTGATTCTTCAATATGATTTCTCAAATGGTTCCTCACAGATGACTTCAGACTTGATTCTTCAGATGCGTCCCCAACTGATTCTTCAACATTGATTCCTCAAATTTAACGCAAATTTAAAGCAAATTCAAAGCAAATTTAAAGTATTAAGAAGTCAAGTGAGTCATCAACTGATTCCTCAAATGAGTCCACAAGTGATTCCTCAAGCGATCCGTCAAATTGATTCCCCAAGTGAGTCCTCATATGAGTCCTCAAATGAATCCACAAATGTACGAGACAAATGCTTCTTCAACTGATTCTTCAATATGATTTCTCAAATGGTTCCTCACAGATGACTTCAGACTTGATTCTTCAGATGCTTCCCCAACTGATTCCTCAACATTGATTCTTCAACATTGATTTCTCAAATTTAACGCAAATTTAAAGCAAATTTAAAGTATTTAGAAGTCAAGTGAGTCATCAACTGATTCCTCAAATGAGTCCACAAGTGATTCCTCAAGCGATCCGTCAAATTGATTCCCCAAGTGAGTCCTCATATGAGTCCTCAAATGAATCCACAAATGTACGAGACAAATGCTTCTTCAACTGATTCTTCAATATGATTTCTCAAATGGTTCCTCACAGATGACTTCAGACTTGATTCTTCAGATGATTCCCCAACTGGTTCCTCAACTTGATTCCTCAAATGATTTCTAAAGAATAATATAATACCGTCGCGTCGCGCCCGCCTGAAACGAAATAAGAAAACCTGAAAAGAGCAGAGCAGAGGCCTACCTAGCCTCAGGACACCTGTTTGGGTCCTGAGGGGTCCCCTACCTAGCCTCAAGGACACCGGTCTGTCACTTGAGGGTTCCCCTACCTAGCCTCAGAGACAGCTGTTTGCCGTCTTGAGGGGGTTAATTGGAAATAAATTTTCCCGAGAAATGTATAGTTTGGTATGCATGCTTTCAACCGAGAACCGAAGTGAGTAAGGTAAAGAAATAAAAGAACAAAAATTCTTACTGATTGTTTTTGTATGCACCGAAGTGCCTTACCCTGCATTTTTGTGCCACGTAACTGGAAAGCTGCAGACATTGTTGGACCTCTTCTGGTCATCGTACGAAAAACACTTTTGGGCCCTTACACATATGCGAGAGACATGGTAGGTCGTGAGACCACTTTCAGCCTCCTCCCAGAGGGAAGAAGCCACCATATCAGCTCACATTTTCACTTTCACTTACACAAACACACAATACAGGAGCAGGAGCAGGCACAGGAGCAGGAGCAGTAGCACGAGCTGGAGCTTGGTTTCTGGACTTGGAATCTAATCCGGATTCTGATTCACCTGATGTCCGCTTCAATCGATGTCTGCTTCAACGGCAATCGCGGTCCGCCGAGCAATGTGTCGATCGAAAACCGTCTTCTTCTTTCACAACGAGAATAAATGGCCAAGGAATGCTTATGAAAGACACGTGCACGTAAGACTTAATCTAAGAACGCAGTTCATTAACGCCATTCTGCGCTGAAACAGAAGGGAAAAGATTAGAACCCTACCTATCCTCGGGAGCACCTGCTGTGCTCCAGAGCGGTCCCCTACCTATCCTTAAGCACTTCCGTTTGAAGCACTCAAGGGGTCTCCCTACCTATCCTCAGGGATACCTGTCGGGTCCGCTGAGCGGTCCCCTACCTAACTTCAAAGAGACCTGTTCCTGTTTGGCTCTCGAAGTCCTACACCAAGTCGCGAGCTAAACCTATACAGACTTCTCCACGCAGAGAGCATTTTACCACCGCCACAAAAAACAAAAAAAAAAAATAACAACCGCCTATATCCTCCCGCCCGAATAACGCAAATGTACTGACAGCGATAAAAGCTTTCTACGTGGCTAAGTCTGCAATTTCTAAGCCCTAGATCTTTGCACAAGAATTTTGAAAAATCGACAAAAGTGGGAGAATTTTTTGGAAAATTAAGAAAATTTCGTGTTTAAGCTGTCTACCTAGCTATCTCCCTCCTAAACTGTCTAAACCTACTCTTGATCTGCGTTCGAGCAAAACCGAAAATTGTGCAAAGATATTGGAATGAAGTAATTACACCGGACTAGCAAAAAAAAAAAGCAAAACATTCTGAGTCCCTACCTATCTAAGCTAAGTGCCTGACTAAGTATCTCCTACTTAAAGTGACTATTCCCTGTCTAAGGACGGCCCTATCTATGCCTAGCTCTTTGGCTGTCCAAAGATTTACTCAAAATCTGCATCGCATCTAGCTATCCTAACTAACCTGTCTAACCTAACCATCCTGTCTAAGGTACTCTACCCGATCTGTTGATGTCCTTTGATAGAAACAATCCAGGGGGAACAGACATCCCGGAACCAAGTGCATGCATACCCTCAATTAAAGTTTATTTTCAACGGCAAGTAACGATAGTCCTGGCCCGTGATAAGGACAGAGATTCCCAAGTGTTTTGAACGAAATTTCTAAGCCCTAGCTATGCCTAATCTAAAGAAACTAAGTCTGAGGTCTTGCATTGAAAAATATCAGAAAGAAAAGCGTTTGCAACGATTGCAAGGAAACTGTCGAACAACTAAGAATTAATTAGGCAATTTAAAAAGCAACGCGAAGCAAGTCAAAGCCTAACAGAAGCTCCTTAAGCTAAGTTTAAGATTAAGTTAAGTCGCGAAGTATACTAGAAACCTCAGACACTTCTGTACAAATGGAGCTTCTGTGTTTTTCTTAATACAAAAAAAAAGAAAAATATAAATAAATATGTTCAGGAAACGGCTTGCTTCTGTTGGACCGCTTGTGGTCATTGTTGAACTGCATTCCTGCATCTTTTCTGATCAGCAACGAAAAAAAAACACTTTTGGGCCCTTACACAAATCGCAAGAGATGTGGTAGATCGTGAGATCACTTTCAGCCTCCTCCCAGAGGGAAGAAGCCACCACATCTGCTTGCAACACACAACACTTCACTACTGCTAATCTGGTTCTTTGGATATTTCTAAAGCGCTGCCTGCCATACAGGATCTTGAGGAATACAGCAGTCAAACACCATCGCGAATGTCTTCGACAGCGAGGAGAACCCGAAAGGATCGCGAATTTCTTGCTTAAGTCTCTACAGAACCGACTATAGCAGCAATAAATTCAAAAAACGTCTGAAATCGAAGACGAAAGTGGATCACGATCAAAATTCAAATCGAGTTCCAAATCGCAGACGAAACCAGAATCAAAATCAAGGCAACATCTTCTTGACCTGGCCCTTGAAGCGAGGTGCACATTAAGGAAACCTTGGCCATTACCGATCACCTCAGACGAAGCAGTGAGGTTTTCTTCGAACTCCGCGGACACGAAATTGCAATCAAAAGCAAGTTTTTGATCCGAGGATGAATTAAGTATCAAAAGCGCGACTAAACGAAGACTATCTCGAGGACAAAACTGTGCCCAAATCAGAAGCCACACAATAGACCGAAATCTAGAGATCGTTCTCAGTTTGGAGGAAGACCGATGAAACCGATGAAACCGATGAAACCGATGAAACCGATGAAACCGATGAAACCGATGAAACCGATGAAAGCGATGAAACCGATGAAACCGATGAAACCGACGAAACTGATGCCCCGGCAATAAAAGATTTTCCCCAAACTAACCCCAGGAGACGGAAAAAATTCACCTTAAGTAGAAGAGGCTCGAAAAATTAGGGATCCCTTCGAAAGCCCCTTGTGCAAAGCTAAAGCTCTAGAATGAAAAAAAAAATGTTTCTAACTTAAGAGCGTTCGCTGTATATACTAATCTACGCAGAAACTCAAACATCACTCTAAGAAGCGCCGAGGGGCTGTTCTCGAACTGCCACAGAATCAATCAATAGTTCTAAAAGCCGATCGCGCTTAAATCAATTTGAGTTCCTGCACAAAAACGAACAAAGCCAAAGCACCCGTTCGTTGTCTACTCTACTTCAAAGCGAAGCCATTCTCAACTCCAGCTCGTCTAGCTGCAACCACCAACTTCGGTGAACTATAACCTTACACCGAGAAGTGGGAGCGTCGACGAGCACGAAGGAGAAGTCTTCCGACTACAACTAACTACTGATGCTTACTGCGAGATTTCGAATAGTTGCTAAACCTGAAATCAAGAAAGAATCTACGGAGAGGTAACCCAAACATCTCTAAGAAGCGCCGTATGACATTCAAACTGCCACAAAATAAATTAATAGTTCTGAAAGTCACGCTAAAAGGAAATCTGAGTTCCTCTGCAATCTACAATACGAAGGGGGCATACGATTGTCCGTCTTAAGTCGAAGGCAATCATCTATTTGCTATCTTGGAGGAGCACCAGTTTGCTTACAGTCACGAGCAACAACGGCGGAGGCAACTTCACATGAAGAGTTGAAGGCCCAGACAGGCTTAGAGGATGGCGCTTCCGATCGCTACGAACGAACAGGATGTTGTCTATCTTAATTTGATGCATATCATCCGTCCGTCGTCTACTCTACTACTCTACGAGGGAAGTCTCAGTTCAACGTAATTCAGCGGAAGTCGAAGGAGAACACTTCTGACTCATATGATCGAACAGGATGTTGTCTATCTTAATTCGATGCATATCATCCGTCCGTCATCTACTCTACATTTCTACAAAATGGATGTTGTCTATCTTAACACTCAATCTACAGCGAGCGGATCAAATGACCCAATTAGATTTTTTTTTTTCAAACGTTCTTGCAACTACTATCCCACCACCATAAAAAGAACGTAAGTTTGCTAATTCTTGTAGCTTTGGATTGGGCCACTGACCGTGCGGTAGTTGTAGTGTCATTACGATGCATATCATCCATTTAAAAAACTACTACGAGAGAAGTGTCCATTCCATTCTAACTTCGTTCGACTGAATGCGCTGAATGGCTTCCAACTACTACTAACGAACAGGATGTTGTCTATCTTAACTTGATGCACATCATCCGTCCGTTGTCTACACTACGTTTGCGAGGGAAGCGCCTTTTCAACTCTCGCCGCACGAGCTCTATTCAAGCATCTTCGGTGAAGTGCAATTCCGCACGACGAGCCCATTGCGCAAACAAGCCTGATGCTATCAACCACAAGACTGGCAAGGGAAACTAAATACTACTAGGGAACTAAATACTACGACTATCATCACGACTCGCCCGGAAAGTTGGACCTAAGACGAAAGAAAAAAAAGAAACTGAAAGTAGAAGAACAAACCTGAAAAACGATGAAACAAGCAGACCTGAAAAGAGAGAGAAGTGAGAAAGCCCTACCTAACCCAAGAACACCTGTTCGTGTCTTGAAGAAGATTAAGAACCTAAGATTCGACGAAGCGCGCCTGCCCGCATCATGCTAGCATGTAAATTTTCGACGCGGGAGTCAAGACTCAAACGAATGTATATGTATGTGCGCATATATAATATGTGTATATATTAAAAAACTATTGTGCATAGAAAAGAAATACTTAAGTATACTCATTTGAGCAGATCCCACCAATCATCAAGCCACTTGTAGTCCGCTTCTGTCCGGCACCTTCAACCATGTCAGCTACCATCCAGAAAGAAGGCACCACCAACCATCTCAGGCACCCTCGAAGACGTCAGTCAATATCAACTATCGCAGATGTGAGGTAGCATCGCAGATGTGAGGCACCATCGGAGATGTGAGGTACCATCGACCATGTCATTCACCATCCAGGAAAGGAGGCACCATCAACCATCTCAGGCCACATCGAAAACATCATACACCACCATTATTGCAGCCACCATTAACCTTCGCAGATGTGAGGCACCATGGCATATGTGAGGCACCATCGGCATCATCGCAGATGTGAGGCACCATCGACCATGTCATCCACCATCCAAGAAGGGAGGCACCATCAAACATCTCAGCCACCATCGAAGATGTGAGGAACCACCGACCATGTCAACCAACATCGAAGACGTCAGTCACCATTCAAAACATCAGACACCATCAACCATCTCAGCCACCATCGAAGACGTCACCCATCATCAAAGACATCAGCCAGCATCGAAGGCACCAGCCACCATCGAAGACACCAACCACCATCGACACGTGCCTACCATCAGACATCACTGGTGGGTGGTGGTGACCCCAACATGCACCCGAGGACATGAGTACCTGGGAAAAAAATCAGTAGACCCCAATTACCTCCGATGTACACTCTAGGACAACTCACGACAGACTAAACTCGCTCCCGCGCCTGGACCCCCTTATATACCCTCGGAGCGGCCTCTCCGGCCGCTCTTAATTTTCCGATATTTTTTCCCTTTTTCCACCTTTTTCCCTTTAAATTTTTGTGTTTTTCGATATTTTGGCTCTTTTATTGTATTTTTCGCACTGTCGGAGACTCAAAAATTGCTGCGGCCATATGCAGGGAGATCTGCCTAGTGATCTTAGCCATTTTTGAAAACATTTTTAGGTGATTTGTGATAATTCGAAGTGGATTTTGGACATATTCCTGAAATCTGAGCAGATCTTAACACTTACTTTGGGACCTGGAAACACCAAGACTTACATATATATAGGGAAATCGTGGCGTAATCTATTGTTTTGTGCAGTTGACGGAATGACATGAATAAATATAATGGCCTTTCTTTCACCAATAGAAGGTTTTCCTTTCCCTACACTCTTTTTTTCGAGGCATTGATCAGGGCCAGTGGCAGGTGCCTTCAATGGGTTTGCCACACAACACACACTCAATGGTCCTGCTACACTGGAAAACGATGTGAGAACTTTGTCCTTGACCTTCGACTCGCTCTGTGCCTTGAATTCGGACACTGAAGCCTACTCGCAGTGGAGTGACTGACTCTTCTCTGAGCAGTGATGACCACTTTGTTGTACGAAGACGTTTTAAAGATGAAGAACTCTGCATGGCGGTTGTGGAGTGACTGACTCTTCTCTGAGCAGTGATGACCACTTTGTTGTACGAAGACGTTTTAAAGATGAAGAACTCTGCATGGCGGTTGGCAATTGGGTGCCACTTCAGCTTGCTACCGCTACCGTAAACCACTTCATCCCCATCACCATAGTAACATCACCTCTCAATATATACATCCTCTTTCTCAATCTCCACTCTACCACCCACCTACAAATAAGCTTATTGTAGACTGTTAAATTGTAAATCACATATGTAAATTATTCGGAAATGAATAATCTGTTTTTGTTTAAAATGCATCTACTCCCTTATTACGCGCATATCCTAATCATAAATTTGGTAATATTTCATCACGAAATTAATTCTATTTAATTGCAAACATAAAGGTCGTAGTACAGGATGCAATGCAACGTATATTCTTCGTAAGGACACAAACCCTTCTAAGGGCAATTTCAATGGATCATTCATATCTCTGCCAAAATGTATGCAACAGAAACATAAAATAATTTTCAAGAAAAATATGTTTCTAAGAATTCGGCATTTTTTTTTTTTTATATGGACTTTTTTCAGTTTTTGAACACGAATACCGTCTAAACTAAGCCGATTAGACGCATAGAAAAGTTTCTCAAATCTCGCCGCTCAAAGTCGACAAAAAACTGTCCCTTCTACTCGCGAGCGAACAGTAGCACGCACAACACGAGTAGTTGTTGTAAGAGCTAGGCCCTGGTCCCTTGTAGGCTTCAGTGTCACTCAATTATTCTTATTAAGCAGACTTATCAATGATGACATTGCTGTTTCATTAACAAAACATCTCATCAACGCGCTTTCGATTTACGATGCGACTGCTTTATCTTCATTGTTGCGGAACACTAGGAAATAACTGCAAGATGTTTAGAAACTTTTTTGTTTTGCTTTATTTTTATTATTTCGAACACAAAAAACGTTTACAAGTACATACGAGTATTTTCAAATGCAATTGCAGACAGCATAGGTATAGGCAAGTAGAAGTGCAACATCGACTCATTACGTGTGGTGCGCATAAATTTCTTACATTTGATTTCGTATATTCACTAATTGAGGTTTATCTACATTCACTAAGATTAGAAAATTAGCTAGGAGGATATTTTAACTACTGCTGACCCGACTCTGTATACGACCCTGGCTCCTTAGCCAAATTGTTTTCCGCAAATCCATCAATCTGCATGCTTTCCCGTCGAACCCTTTTGCTAATGAGGTAGTTTCGGTTGACTTATAGTATGCTTTATGAGTGTTTGCACAATTTGATAAACGTTTTTTTTTTCTTTGTCTTTGTACTGTGTGATTACAAATGAAGCAAATCAAAACAAACTCAAATAAGTTAAAACGAAAATTATATTTGGTTGAAAAAAAAACAAACGAGAACTTATGAATCTTTACATTTGTTGGGTGTTCTTCTTCGTGGTTCTTTTTAAATGCAAAATTACAAAACTTAAATTAACATAAAAGTCATGACATGAGATAAAATAAAATACTTATGTAGATCTCTTAAGTGTCTATTTAAAAGACAAGCCCCTTTTGTACTTCGTCCATGAGATTGGCGGACTTTTGGAGTTGCTCGACTTCGGTTGGGGTCAAGATCTGTTTGACGATGGATGTGACGCCGTTCGAGTTGAGGACACATGGCAAGGATAGGAACACATCTTTGTCGATACCGTGCTCTCCCTGGGGGGTGTGATGAAATCAATTCGTTAGTTTTGTCTTTTAGAAGGTTGCTGAGGTGGACTTACCTTAACTGATGTAGAAACAGCAACAACACTGCTGTAGTTCTTCAAGATGGCAGATGTGAGTGAAGCGACGCTCAAGCCAATGGCCCAGGAGGTGTATCCCTTTAGTCGGATGACCTCGTATGCGCTGTTAACGACCTGTTGATGCAATTCGTTCCACTTTTCAAGATCCTCAGATGTGCCGATGGTTGGGTTCAACTCCCTCAATCGGACACCGGCGATATTGACTCCAGACCACACTGGCACACTGCTGTCACCGTGCTCACCGATGATCCATCCGTGGCACGAGGTTGGTGCGACATTCAAGCGCTGCGACATCAAGAAACGGAAGCGGGATGAATCCAAGTTTGTGCCACTGCCAATGACGCGGTTCTTGGGCAAGCCGGACAACTTCCAGGCGACGTAGGTCATGATATCCACAGGGTTGGAGACCATCATCAGAATGGTATCGGGACTGTATTCAACCAATTTTGGAATGATGTTCTTCAAGATGTCGGTGTTACGCTGGACAAGCGAAAGACGAGTCTCGCCCTCCTTTTGGCGCACACCAGCGGTAACAATGCACAAACGTGATCCAGCTGAAGCTGCGAAATCAATGCTGGCCGTGATCTTGGGGTTCTTCAAGAAGTTGGAGCCGTGTTGCAAATCCATCATCTCTCCAATCAATTTGTTTTCGCACACATCAATGAGACAGATCTCGTTGGA
The DNA here is from genome assembly GCA_944738645.1 of Eristalinus sepulchralis. Taxonomy (NCBI): domain Eukaryota; kingdom Metazoa; phylum Arthropoda; class Insecta; order Diptera; family Syrphidae; genus Eristalinus; species Eristalinus sepulchralis. The sequence continues at coordinate 62,660,117 of OX122885.1, read as the reverse complement.
CACGTTCTGGGCGAGAATACTGAAAGCGCAGGCCATGCCGACTTGACCGATTCCGACGATGGTGATTTTGTTGCCGGATGAGGGCAGAGCCTCGGCGACCTGGGACATAAGACTTTCCTTGACTGACACCATTTTTGTTTATTTGTTTGGGTTCTGCAAATGACAATTGAAAGAGAAGAAACTGTTAAATGAATTCAATTAAACTCTTTCCGCCAGTCTGTCTGACGGGGAAAGTGTCTTGCATAAGAATTGAAATTTATTCGACCTCTGCTAAGGTCAAGCAACAAGTGGCAGCTCATGGATACCTAGGTACACACAAACATGGCCTAAAAATACGGATATTCTCTCTCTCTTTCTCTCTAAATCTCTCGCATTCTCTCGAAAGCACTCTCCCCAAGACGCGAAACAACACAGTCGCGTGCGTACGGGGAAGGGTGGTTATCTAAACTTGCTATTTCTGGAATGATTTTGAAAAAAAGATAAAGTGCAAAGTTGAGCAGAGAGAGGGAGGGAAACGAAAAGTTAATGTTATTTTCGCGTGATCTAATAGATTTCAAGGTAATGTCTAGATCTATGCAAAGAGCGGCACATCAATCCAGGGAAACTGGGAGAGGAAATTGTTTGGGAATAAACAATTAAATAGCAATTTCTGGAGAGCTTCAATTGCCTACCTATTCGTCTAAATCATAGCACGTGTGAATGTGATATCTTATCTTTGGTGCGATTGATTAAGCAAATGCACTGTAAAATAATTGTATAAAATTAATTTTCACACATGCGAGGGTTCTCGTCCACCTCCTGGCCTTGAATTAGTGAGTTTAAATTGACGCGGATAAGGGGTACTGCCATGGGGCTCGCAATAGATAGCAATAAACATTAACGCGGATAATGGAGGTGTTACTGGTGGTCGTTGAGTATCCTATTTTACAGCAATATTGAATTTTTATCTCCCTCTAGATGTTTATCGCCGTAATTACGTCCAAAGGGGGAAGCGTTCACATGAAGTTGATAACGGAAAACAAGTCTTCTCCGATTTCAAGTCTAAAAACGGGTTTTCACCTGAATGACGACGCAGCTGATTCACCTTGTATTAATAACCGCCAGAGCATCACGCGAATTCCTACGAAATTGGGTTTTGGGCATAAATGCTTTGGGAGTCACTTTATTGAATGTCAACGTGTATGATGTGACTAACGACAAATAGATAAGATTTATTATCTACATATGTACTTCTAATCAGAGGCCAGTCATATATTTTTTCTTCAAACTTTCATACAGCCAACCCTTTCGCATTGGAATTTTTGTTAGATTACCAATGTTTGTTTACTTCTTTCCATTAGCTCACAACCGATGGAATTAACGGTGTTGTGTCTCTAAAATGTGCTAATTCATTACCAAAATTAGTGATAAAGGTCTCGTCTAGGCATGAATATCGATAAACGTTTTTTTTTCTTTCAACGAAAGCGAATTGTTGATTTAATCTGTGGCCGAGTTAAAAATTTATGACGTTATCGAGTTGCAATTGTGAATGAGAACCCCGATTCCATGTGAGCAAATGTACTGTTTGACCTTCAGACGAGCTTTTATAAGCGTTTGTCAGCTGTTGGAAACATTTCAATTATGTACACGAATATATCACGTGGATTGGTGTCAATGTTCGAAGAAGCAGTTGTTGAACAGTTTTTTGAATGACACAAAGGTTAGGTACATACCTTTAAGAAATATTCAAAATAGTTTTTTTAGTTAAAAATGTAGAAAGTGATAATAAATTTGAAGAGAACGTTACACTAGGTTGTTTTTGACAACTTTTATTAACAAAATTTGTTAAAACAATTGACAATTGCTAAGAGATGTCTAGACAATTGTCCCAATTTTGAATGTTTGCGAATATTGCTTCAGAGCCTTACTTCATTGACAAAGGATTCCTTATCTCTCATATATTTCTAAATGAATTGAATTCATATATTTCTAAATGATGAACTAGTGATTTTTTACGATAAAAATGTGAGAGGGTTGCCCATTGTAGACGACTGTGATGCGATTTCTTGTGTTTTCTTATTTTCGAATTTATTTCGTCGAAAAATGGTTCAGAATGGGGAATATGCTAAGCGCCCTAAAACGAATATAGTTTTGAATGAAATTCGCATGAGATACAGCAGATGTACAAAATATGTAAACGATCAATTTCTTTGGGAATTTTCGCACAGTCTCTATCGATCGAAGGGAGAAGACAGTTAAGTTGGCATTAGTTTTGACAACAACCTCTGATAATAGAAATGGAGTAGAAGGTTTAGATCGTCTTCTTCATAATGCCTACTGCTTTAGAAATACATGACAAAATACAACGACTCCGAGTACAAGAAAAGAATCAATATGAACGAAGTATACTCATTTATCTCATCCACCATGATGGACATTTTTTCTGAAGTCTCACAAACGAGTTTTTTATCTGCAATTTTCGATAACAAATAGCAGATGTTTAATATTAGAAAATCTTGCACATAAATTAAGTCTCTCAGACTTAATCAGTCTCTCTATGAATCTAAGTCAGGTGGATCGTGCATACAGAGCAATTTGTTGCCAAAATACGACAATTTTTGTATTTTAGACGTAAAGTCAGTTGCGTTAAATTTTCAGACAAATGCAGATTAACTTCTCAGCTGGTAGCATTGTCAAAGGATCAGATTCAGAAGTGCGAAAATTCGAAATGAAACTACAAAAAAATCATATTGTTTTGAATAATTACAGGGAACGAAATAAAAAGTCAAAATATAACACAAATACTTTGGAAAAATATTTTATCAGACGGATTTTTGAAAGCACAGAATGAAGAAGTTGAAGGAAAACATCAATTCAATGACTTAGCACAGCCAACAATTGAAGTCTTGTCTCTATTAACTGAATTATTGACACCAGTAACATCACCTCAAGCTGTAGGTGCTAGATTCAGTTTAGTTTCTCAGTAAGATTGAAACCAGGACGCCTTTGTATTTTCAAAATATGTCGCGCCCTTTTTCCGAGACTTTTAAAAAGTGAAACAGAATTAAGAACACTCTCGGTGTCAAGAATTCAGTCGATTGAAGCAAAACTTCAATTGAATAGATACTAAATTTTGAAGTTTTCAAAAATACATTAAAGAAAGACATAAAGTAACTTCATGTTACTTCTTCAAATAAAATATTTAAATATAGGAAAAGAAATTGTATTAATTTTGTGTATTGATAGATTTTTGTAATTAGGTGTTAAGTAAAAAATAATAAACACAAAAGAACTGCTTTAGGTCAAATATCTTATAAATGAAATTGAGTTCATAATCCTTTTTCTATCTTTTGCTCTCCTTATGACTTAATTTTTTCTAAAAAAATCCCTCTAGGTTAGGCTAGGACTTTAATATTTCGTTCAAATTCGATCAAAATAGAGTCAACTGTCCGTATTATGTTGTTCATAACGACCTTTTGTACATTTTCAAAAACTTAGCTTACGTTGCGTGAAAGCAGCTTCGCCTATTTATGGACACAGTGAAAAAAAAAAAACAAATAATTCCATCCTAAACCTTCCCGATAGACAACTTGGTATGTACACATGTACTGTAATACGTACTCGTCAATGAGTCTTTGTAATTTGGGTCAAAGGAGACCACTAAAAATAATCAATTGGAAACATAAACGAATTCATTTATTTTTCTGTCGTTTGAAGATTTTGTAGGTATCTCCTCTGATCGAAATACGTACACACACACACACACTCAGCCGTGTTCCAACAGATGTACTGAAAATTTTGTAGAAATGAGCAACGAACATGATGAAAGCTTGTAAAAAAATATTTCAGCAAATCGAAACTGTCTACGAAACTGAAACTCGTCCAGAATGTATTCAAAAACACATCCGAAAGACACCTAGCAGCTCTGATGATTTATTTCTAAAATCACTCCCATGGTCGACTGACTAAAAATAACAATTGTATCCAGCGAAATACTCGTGCTTGTTTCATTAGGCATCAAAATGATCTCACGCTTAATTGCGCGTATGAAAAATAAAATATTGTCGCAAACCTAAACGAACCCATTTCGTGGGCCGTGAGACAATTGTCAGTAATGTGCTCGTCAGATTAATTAACCCTCAAAGTCACAGTTGACTAACTCAAAATTACTGCAGTCAGTCGTTTGGAATAGTTTCAAAAAAAAACTTATTACATCATGGATCAGCTACCCAGACAAAAAAAAACAGCAAAAAGCATTAAATTACCTTCCTTAACACAAACTGTATTGAGACTGATTTGAATACGTTGCACAACTACAATCACGACCGAGAGTGGGAGCTCTTCACCTTTCTCCAGCAAGTCTGAAACTCAACTGAGCTGCCAGTGCCACGTCTTCGGAAAGTGCCACCGAAGAACACCGAATCAGAAGACCAAACACTAATCAGTGGTTTGAAAATTTCGTCCTTCAGAACATTGTCTCAAAGTCAAATGGAAGGACATTGAAGTGGAGAGCTTTCAGTAGCTTTTTCGGAGGCGGCACTTCATACAGACAATTTAATGTACATCAATCTGAAGCAGTTTCCGTTTGTATCGCTAGTTGTTGTTGTTCACTGGGAGATGCAAGATAAAACGCATGTCCCAATGAAAAGTGCAAGTACCCGGCTTGAAGGGTTGTTGCACTTTCTAGACCCCCCATGAAGGTCATCACAATCAGCACACCCAAGGTGGTGGTTGCAAAGGAAAGTGTTATTATCTCTCAAGAACGTGTATTTTTAGTGTTCGATAAAAATAGACGTGAAGCGGAGGGAATTCACTTGCGGGATTAGATGCGAGTTTTTTTTTTTTTTGTTTTGCGGATTTTCTACTCTGAATCATTGACATTCACGAGTATTCGCGGTAATGAACCGAGGAAGCTCATTCCCCGCTTCCAACGAAGGTCTATGATATCACTCACACCGAACACACTCCACGAATTGTTTATGCAAAAAGAAACTAGATAAAAAATGTTTTGTTTTAAGAAAAGCTTACTTTGAGTTTGAAATTTGTCACTTGACCAACAATATGTTAATTGACTTTACGCGACTAGTTCAGCTTCAACCGTCTTTACACTTTGCGGGCTCTTAACGAACTGACTGTTTTCGTGTTACACACTGGGTGGATGAATGGAAGAATTGTATGTTATAAGCGTTTGGTATCGTTTTTTGGAAGGAGCTCCGTACACACGTTAGATAGGTCTCTCTTGCACACAATGATGACGGAATTGTTGGATTGGGAGCTTTTTGTACGCTGGCTCAAGGTGACCTTTGTTTAGAGTAGTGCGGCGCTTTTATCGGGTTGTTTCTTTTTCTGGAAGCGAAATGTGTATATGCTTGGATATATGACTCGGATGGATGAGAATGTGGCAAGTGTAGATATTTGAGGTATGCGTGCCAAAGCTCGCGACAATTGCAACCGGTGGGGAACTTTTGAAATTGTTTCTCGCGAAAAAAAACTTGACTCACTGTTTGGCGCTCTGTCGCCGCTGATGGGGCGGAGAGCAGAGTGTGTGGAAGCAGAGGCACGTGACACACGCTGGCACGGTTATCTAGTTGCAGATGGAGCGTGATGCGATCCATGAACTTGTTGTCGACGTCATGTGTGGAGTTCGACCGAGTCAATGGCGGTGGTGGCGCGCAATCAGCCGGTGTGATCGTGAAATACAGTTGGTGGGATCGTGATTTTCAAGATTGGAGACGTTGGCATCGCGTGGCGAATAAATTTGATTTTGGTTGAGCTAGGACATGGCAGGTACTTATTGTGAGCTTAATCTGTGTGAATTGAATTTAATGCTAGTATGATTGGCGTTCATGGACTTGAAACGTCCAATTGGGTGGCATGATGCCGTTGAACTTCAGACTCGTTAAATCCGGTGCGACACATCAATCAATTTCAATTCTAACTCACAATGTGTAACTGTTGGCTGGAGGAATTCAAAGTTTTCTGCGTATTTGCGCGCTGAGTTGTCGTTTCCGGTTAACTTTTTGCGATTATTGTTTATATTTTTTATAAATATTCTTACTAACGGAGGCGATTTTTACTCAGAATAAGTGCCCATGTTATTTTAACTCCTTTGAGAAGGATTTGAAAAGAACTTTATCTAGAACCTTTCGGTGCTACTTTCAAACTGACAAATTCTATTCTTAAATTTATTCTCGTTCATACATAACATCCTATGTGCTCTAAGAGATGTGGGTGTTTATACGTATCGTCCTATGTGTTGCGGCAGATGTGAGGGATTTGTTGATGAATGTGTTTACATTTCACTAATGAGATCGAATATCGCTGTTCGATTTATGAGGATGGGGTGGATTTGTTTAGATTCCACTGACGATTGTCGCCGATTGTGGAATAAAATCCGAAATGATATTTTTAATCACATGACTTCTCTGTTAAGTGGTGCATTAAGTTTCACATAAGCCTTTAGAAAATAAATAACGGGCATTCTGAGCCTACTTTTCTGCAAAATTTGCACCAGATGGCAATTGCTGAACAGATATTTATCGTCTTCTTCATGATCCTGCTCATTGTTCTCTTTATGTATCTCTGTCTCACCTTGACACTGCGACTACAGGTCAGAGAATCAATTTCCTGTGTGCGTCTGTATCCAATGGTACTCAATATAGGGTAAATGTCCCATATATGGGACACCATTAATATTTTTAGAACTAACGAATTCTGCATTGCATTCTTTTACTTCGTTTCTTGTCAGTTGATAAAGCAAAAGAAAGTTAAAGTCACTAAAACATAGCAGATAATGCAAAAAGTTTTCAATTCTTCTTCTTCTTGTAGCGCTACAGTCCGGAGATGACCTGGACCTTAACTAAAAGGCATCTTCAGCCAGCACGATCTTTCGCTACCTGCCCTCAGCTGCGCACTCCAAGTTGGTTGAGGTCCTTCTCCACTTGTGTGCGCCACCTTAGCCTAGGCCGTCCTCTATTGCGTTGTCCCAATGGCACAGATTCGAAGATTTTTCGGGCCGGAGCAGTGGTGGCCATATGCTCTACTTGGCCTAGCCATCTTAAGCATTCTATCCGAAGACGCATGAGCAGGCGCATGTCGCTGTACAGTCCATAGAGTTCGTTGTTAAATCGTCTACAGATGCCATCAGCGCACACAGGACCAAAAATCGCACGCAAAACTTTTCTCTCGAAAAGAGGTAAAGGCTCCCTCATACGCTTTTAGTAACGTCCAGGTTTCCACGCCATGAAGTAGGGCTGGGATGATCAAGGTGTTATATAAAGCCAGCTTAGTTCTTCGAGAGAGGGCTTTGTTACTCAATTGACTCTTGAGACCAAAGAAACAGCGATTGGCAGGAGTGATTCTGCGTCTACAATAGTTTTCAATGGCACCCTATAAATTTGTATATTTCTCCTTCTAAAGTATATCTGTCGTCCCCTCAATCAAGGCACAAGTTTTGTTGTAGAGGAACTTCTAAAACACGAATCGGAAAACGACAAGAGTCCGTTTATATTATAAAGACCTGAGATAGATCAAGGACACGGAACTTCAGATGAAGAAGCTATGTTTAGGATGAATCATTTAGTTTTCACATATTTTAGTTAGTCTAGTTACTAAAAATCTCCTTAATAAATCCAGTCAAAGTATTCACAAAATGTGGGAGCAAAATACCTCAATGTCATACAAAAGGGAAAACACAGTCTTCATGCTTAGTTCCACTCTTCCTGTTCTAAGGCACTTTGTCTTAATTATTTTGCACTTTTTATCTCGTGCTCTGTTGTAGGGAGGACAACAACACTCTCAGCATAATTCGTCTACCAAGCACACTCACCGACAAAGCTCAACTTAACCGAATTGCAAAACATTCACTTAACTTCCCGTGCACGTGCAATTTTCGATTGCAGTGAAAGTCAGTTATGTTGTATTACCGAACTCCTCAAGCGTACCCTATAAACTGAAACATTCTCACGCGCTCCGTCAAAACCCATACTGCATTCACATTTCGGTGCACGTGCTTACCTGCACACACAATATGTAAATGCAAGTACATATGTACGCATGTATGGATATCTACAAATGGGTGTGTACACACGCATGTGTGTCAGTCACACTTCATACCCATATGATTCATGATAAAAAATCCTTATTTGTGATGCCCAGCATAGAAACACACTCTCAGTGCTCATCATTTTTCAAGTCGAAAGCATGGCGGGATTCCATTTCATCGCTCCCATCAGCGGGTAACGAGAAATACATCACGTAGCTGCACAGCACATCAGCGCTGCACAACAGGCAGGTATTCCGGTGAACCGGTTTCTAATTTTGTATCTCAACGTCGATCGTTGTGTGAGTCACATAGTCGGCGTCACAAACGATCTGACAGACACAGATTACCACATGTAGTAGTAATTCGCGGACACCCGGTGAATCTAAAAAGGTACAAAGTTTGTACTACACACCGCCGCCGCCGCCGTCAGATGACGAAACGATTGCACAGAAACTAATCGGAATTACGTGTGGCGACTAGCCAGGGACTGAGTGAGAGTGTGTATGCGTGTCAGCTGCTTGCAGCCGGCATGTGACAAAAGCCCACTCGTTTGCAATTTTGATGCAACTGGTGAAATGCATTTGCTGTGACCTACATACATTGGAGTACGTGCGGTCTGTATGCTCAACAGTTGTGCGGCAAAGATGATTTCATCGATTGAAAATTTTAAATACTTGAACGCATTACATCTCGGCGAAGAACTTTCACCCGATAAAGCTGTGCTTGACGGCTTTATCGAAACGTGGTTTGTGTCAAGGATAGGCAATGGAAATTATTGTATTTTGCTGATGATTGTCTGTGGCGCTGAGAGACATCTGTATGCGATTGGCTGTGCCTGTGGTTTGGAAGCAATTTGGTTGGAGGAGACAATAGACAAAACCACTCCGCAGCAGGTGGCGCTCTAATCGATTGGGGTAATTTTTGACTTTAAATGTGAAGAATTTTAAAAGGTTCACTGTTTACTTCTGGCGACTTACAACTGGTGTGCCGCTCTACAAATAACTTAAAACGAAGTTTTACCATAATTCACTTTGAGAAGGTAGTGAAGGCAAGGAGAGATCTCTTTCCTGAATTTTGTCAGATCACATAAGTCGCCTATTCTTTGTGAATATGTGAAATTTTAATGAAAAAGTCCTACTAGCGATGAGTGTTGCAGAATCAGGTAATCTGTTTGATCCGCAACGATCGAGCTGCATTGAGCTGCAGAGTGTCGGAATGACTTAAACAGCTTGTGGCGGGTCGACACGATCATACCACGACTACAGCGAAAGGTGAATAGCACATCGTTGATACATATGCTGGAAAATGATGAAGACGACGTGATGGTCGGATGTATTCTTTTCGTTCGTCACATGTAGCAGTGCCTCAATGTGCAGAGTGACTAGCTTTCCCATACCTAGCAGCTAGCTTTCCCAACACCACGATGTTCCACATAGCAGCCGCAGGCTGACGTCCATAGCAACGAGCTCTGTCACAGCAACACAATGTAAAGTTTGATTTTTGTCATCACAATCAATGCGAAGACAAGAGTCACTCACAGGTTTGGCTTAACAATCTTTCATTAAATCCGATAAATCTCAAACTCAGGATGGTATGGCAAGCAATTGCAGCAGTGGCCGTTTGGTTCATATGAAGGCCTAGCAATGGAACATGACTTGGCCAGATAGCGTTTCGACTGTTCACTGGACGATCAAACAAGTATTTATTCAGTGAATCCTTTGGCTGATTAAAGGGCGGATGGATAGAAATGTGAGCCACTTCCTCGCTTAAACTTGAACCAGCCCTAGCCAGTAGTCTGCCTTTTCACTTCTATTAATGTCGGAGTGTCCAAAGACGAATCAACACAATTTTGTGCCGTTTTGGGATATTGAGTTCCTTTATTCAATATTTGACAGATTTTGTGGAATTTTAAAGCTCTCTAGGACGTTTGACTGTACAAATAGGGACTTCAATGTCAGTAAGGTCCAGATGACAAAGATTGCTATTTGAAATAGTGGGTTAGCCGATATGCCTTTTTTCTTCTCATTGTCACAGAGAAGGCTGCCGCTCCAGTGCCGGCACGAGTTCTGTCTTTGATCAGTGATGTATGGTTGTCTATTAAATGACTTGCAACGTTAAGCGCTTGTCGAGAAATATCAATGATTCGCACAAGCCACAATTGGACGCCAACAAAATAACGAGCAATCATCCTTCGGATTCCAAACGAGTAATTTTTTGATAACCCCCACCTGTGGCAAAAACTTAGACATTATTTAAACCGGATTTGAAAGCCCTTGCGATTTTTCCGTGAGACTTTTGGCCCAGTTTGTGTTTATGGCATCTGGAGGAGACGATTCAACAAATTGAACGGTACCATCTACGCATAGAATGTCTGTAACTTGTTGAGCGGACGGGTAATACTTCTCCGATAGATGTGGGATTTGGTTTTACGTGATCACCTGCCTTACGGCTTATATCACGGAGTCGATTTTCTCAAGAGTCGTAGATAATGCAAGATTAGACGCCTTAGTTACCCAACTACCAAATGAGATCATGCTTGAAGGACAATCACCAAACCTTGTTATAGAGCAATTCCTTTCTAAAACCTCTGCCGCTCTGTGGGTCGCAGCACCCGATTGAGAATGCTACTCTACACTGAGCCGGGAACGTCCCCTAACCGCCTGGCCTCAATCAGTAGGGTCAACAACCTGATTCAGACCAGTCAGCAGGGTACACTAACCATGGCTCTGCCTTCGATATGGGTATTAAACCACAGCCACCACGATACTCCAACAAGGGGGTCTACTGCGCGGTTAGGCTGAAACTGAAGTTACGGGGTCTCCTGACCTCCCGTGGCAACAGAATATAGCATCTGCTCAAGCTGTCACTACCAGTCAGGTTCTTTCAAAACCTGGATCTGCCAGCCGACATTCCAAGACGAAATGGACTTTGGCTCCATCAATGATTCCGAATGCACTAATAATAGCGCTACGGATGTCACTTTATATCAAGTGTGAATTTAGTAACATCATCTGGCCGACGTAAACAGCCTTTGCATTAGGATGACGATGACCACCTCGTCTGAGATGGCGGACACAAGTGGAGAAGGACATGCACCAGCTGGTGAGAATCCGTGATAGCCAAATAGACATGTTGTTCGGGGCCCAGATCCACTCCGGCCAACAATCGAGCTTCAAGGAGAATAATAGCTCCTCGCACCTGTATGTAGCTTTGTCTGACACTTCAAAGAAATGTGAAGAACTGTTTCTAGGACATCCAACGTCACAATTTGTAACAAAAGCGCTTACAAATCTCGAAGACCATTTGATGCCCCCACCCTCCCACAAAGGATATGTGGTCATAATTGCTCTCTTCGCATATTAATGTTACTTTTGCCCAGCACCATTGGATTACATATTCACTTTATTCACTCCCAACCAATACTCTTTAAAGCACTCACTTCAATGAGAAGAGGAGCAACTGCAAACGCAGTATCAGAGAGATGAAAAGTAGGAAAAAAAAACACAAGAAATTGCATATTCTCTTTGGGACGTGACGAGAACAAAAGCTGCGCCAGAATAGTACGTAACATATCTATCTGGGTCAGCGTTCATACCACATCCCATTCAAATGCAAATACCGTGCTCGTTAAAACTGAATTCATATCCAAATCCGAAACCAAAAAAAAAAAAAAAGAGGAGACGAAGAAAAAGAAGTGAAAAATACATTTCCTGATCGGCAGAGCGATAGCGGAAGGAAAAGTGAAAGCGCTGCACCACCACACACTGCTACACCGCTTCTGCGGGGAATTTCGAATTGGAAATATCCTTTGGGAAATTTGAATTATTCGGATGCACGTGCCTCACCTCAAACAGATCCTTATCGATGGCGTTGCTCCTCTTCGCAAATAAATGCAATGCGATTTGAAATTCAGTCAAGGATGTGCGCTGATATGCAGATCTCGCAGCCACCTCTCCCCGACCCCATCCACCTCCACCCCCGGGGCTGGTGGTCTCTGGCGTGTTTGCTGAAACAACAACACCCGAGCCGGAGCGCTGGTGCTATTTGTTAACGCCGAAAGGCAAACACACAAGCAAACACCGGATCAGACTGGAATCCGTAGCTGATCCGAGAGGTGCCGTTGGGTCGAGGTGTCCTTTCCAAGATTTATTGCGGTGTACTCGCACGGTTTCTTGCAAGGAGTATCTTTGGCATCGGTGTGCTCCTTGTAACACTGTGCTGTGGCTCCTCTGCAACTAATTTAAATTAAAAGTCACCCCAAACATGAATATTAATGCTTCGCGCTGACAATTAACACGGCGAACATGGACGCAGCGGTTCGGCGGCTCTCGCGGTGTGGCTAGAGGGTGCACCTCGGACAGGCACATCACAGAAAATTTATGGATGGATGGATTACTGGCGAAAGGCTTGCGTGGCCTGATTTACGCGTCTCGGCTAGGTGCATTTCGCTTCCCTAACAATTAAACCGAATGACACAACGCAACGTGTGCTGCAGGGGGCCCGGTGGCGGCGGACGGATGCTGTTGCTGCATTATGCAAATCCTTCCCGTCGTCATCCCGATGGATGTCGCTTAATTCACAGAGTTTCACTCTGCTCCCGTGTGTTGAATTTATGAAGAACTCAACTTTATCTGCGAACAGTTAGTTACTCGAGAGATAAGAATGAGACACGACAACGGTCGACGTTGTGTGTGTTTGTGTGTGTGTGTGTGGGGGCGGAATTAAGCACATGACAGGTATGGCCCGCACAACGCAGGAAGCCTCATAAATTCATTTCATTTTAAATTAACTTTTTGATAGCTTAGAGATGAATGCTCTTCTCTGGAATTTGTGTAATTTCTTTTAAGTCCATGTTTTAGAGGATTCTTCCGTGTAGATGTGTGTTTACTTTTGAATGTACGTAAGTAGGATGTAGAGGGAGAAGAATCTGTTACGGAAGTGGGCAGAGTTTTCGCGGATTTTTATCAATTTGGTGGGTTGGACGGTAGAGTGTGAACATGTGAAAAGAAGGACACCCCAGTTATGTGCCTGAGATGAATCCCACCGGCCTAGAGAGGACGTGAAGCTTCCCTTCACTCACATGAAAGCGGAGGTTTGCAGTGTTCGATGAATGGATTTTCTTTCTTGCATGTGTTGCTATGGATTCGTCACAATATTCGCGTCATGCACTGATTGTCCTAATGGCTAATTGAAGATGATCGCATCCGCCCATGTCCATCTTCATCTTCGAGTAATGCCTTCAAGGACATCATTCAAATGCCTCGCAATTTCCGTGCACACACAGCACAGGGCGCAGCGCAGCACATTCCCACAACCAAAGAGCACTGAATCCACTCATGGATCATTGCGATCGTGCCGGTAACGTGTTTTCATTAATAACACACCTCGCCTATGCCTCGAATGCCATGAATCCTGATAAGGATCTGGCAATAAATTCCCCTCGATACACATATTAAAACATTTTCCTAATAACATTTTCTCGCTTGGGTACCCTTACATGCCGAATGCGGCGGACGCGCGGTGGACGCGACTGTGTGCGCACAGCAAGAGATCAACAGCCGAAGCCCCACAGCTCACGCGGTCCAGCTGTTTGGATGTGGCATATTTTGCATCTCGTGCTTCTTACAACTTAATTATTATTTGGACCGCTGTCAGGGGAATGGGATAAGTGATAAAATTTCCACCACACATCGCCGAGGGAGAAATTTGCGCGCTGCTGCATTGCCTTGCCTCCGGTTGCCATGTCCTGCACTCCGGTCCACCTTGCCGCGTCTCTTTCGCAGCCCACTGTTAGATTTCAATCGATCTACAGTGGCTGCAGCTATCGCCGGGAAAATATCTCCCAAGGAAATTAGCATAAAAACGCAATTTTCGAAATATTAGCACAAATACAAGCCATCACACACATCGGGCGCGTTGCGGTCGATTCATATGAGAGAGGTGCGCGTGCGTGCAAAGGAGTATCTGATCGATTCGCCGAGATAACACGACTAGGACAGGCTTGCAGGAGCTGACGATCGGCCATAATGAGTTTAAGGAGACTCATTACATAAGTATAGCCGTCCGCGGGAGCAGTGTACGGCGCAATGTCAAATCGATTAAACCACGCTGACAGCGGTGAACTTACGTGATTAACGAAATGCAAATGGCTTGCTATCAGCGATGGACTGCGCTGCGAGCGAGAGAGATCTCTCCGCATCGCTAATTGCCTTTGAGATCCATTATTTCCCCCCATTCAATTCCGGGAGGAATGGAAATTTTTCCCTTCACTCTGTCGCGCAGTTGTTTCGCAAGCTCAACACTTGTACGGATTCCGTGTGTCTCGACGTCTTCTTCCTTTTCACACTTTATTTAAATTTTGACATGAATTCGGCTGGTCTGGTCCTCTCTCCCTGCCACCAGGTCTCTCTTTTTTTTTTTTGTTTTATGTCTCACCATTCCCCGCTGTTTGTATCGGTGCAATCTCTTGGCGCGATAAAAGGCTTTGAAAAAGAAAGAAATCTGCTCTTCAGCCCGAGCTGAAATAATTCGTTTTGAGACGTAAACGTGCAGTTGTCGGATTAACCGCTGAAATAAGGAAACGTGCAGGGGATACATTTGGGACAGATTAACAGATACGGTTGAGTCTGTTGGATAGTTAATGACGTTCGATCATTTTGAGAAGGTTGCAAAATGTACTTTCTCCTAATGGTGATGGATGACATGAGTAGATTTGTAAAAACAAATTTTGGTCTAAACTTTCTGGAACTGACCTATTCGAAAAGTGGCCCAATTTTAGAGCACATTTCGTGAATAAAATCTGAGATACAGTCACTTTTCGTTTGACTTCTGTAAATGTCAATGTGAACGAAAAATAAACACGCTCGAAAATAACACTGAGCTTAAGAACAATTCGTTAGTCTCTTGTGCATCATTCGCAAAAATTGAACTTTGGAATTAGAGAATTGTAAATGCAACCAATATCAGTGAATATGAGAAAAGTAAACGCATATATGGGGCACAGTCCAACTACGCTTACTCGTAAATGGTTTCGTTGTTCAACCAATCCAAGTCTGGGGACTGATTAATTCTGAGCATAATTTTCTGATGGCGCCACTATCAAGACAGAACCATGGAGAAGGACAATCTCGCAGACGGCTACTGTCAAAAGTTTATCGAAATTCGACTTGTAGTTTAGTTTTGACCCTGTGTGGGATGCAGGAGCAGGGAGCGGGAGCAGGACGTTGGATCGATCCTTGTTTTTGGAAATCGCGAGAAATTAGAGATAGCTAGTTTCGTCTTTTTCTTCGATGGCGACTCTGCAGAATTGGATTTAACCTCTTACCGAAAGTACGTTGTTGTGAACTATGCCCGGTAGTTGGTAGCGGTTACCATGGAGGTTAAGGTGACTGCAGTTCACTATCTTAAATTGCTAGACTGATTTTTGAAGATGCGCGAGATAATGGAGCTAATGAACATCTCTGCATGAAAAATTGAGAATAGACAGAGCTATCACAGCAACGGGTTCGCAACAGTAACTTAAGAGTAATATTTGACTCTCTGTTTAAGCGCTATGTGCGTCGATTTGTAAAACATGGATCGACTAGTTTACACCCGAGACCACGGAACAGTCGACACTCGGCAAACGTCCCCATAAAGAAGACGGTCATTTTGACTGAAAAAATCATAGTCACCGTTTTCCGGGACTCATAAGGTGTGCTCTACATCGACCATCCAAATAAGGGCGTAAAGGTAAATGGGCTCTAATTAAATTCATCGGCCAGTCTTCAACCGAATAGCAGAAAATCGGTCTCATTCGGCGAAGAGAAAAGTGGATGTTTGGAAAATAAATCACCACTTGGTTGGCTAAGTCCTCATGTAATCTAGGGTGTGAATTTTTTAATGTGTTGTTTTAAACCTGGATTACGGTTATGTTCCAACTCACCACATGCAACTGAAATTTTGAACAACCATGCCCACGCATAGACCACAACAAATTAAATATGATTTTGGGGCCCTTTGAATCTGTTTCAATAGACAGCGTATGTACATATGTTCATGCACACTTATGCACGTGTTTACCTAGAATCAGAATTATTTATCTGCCAAATCAAACCTACATGTATGTACATGCATATTCCCACTTTACTTTCCCACAGCCCACTGTCAAGCAGATTCACCCTTCATTCCACGCCTCATACTATCGACTTGGTTAAGGGATTGAAAAATAAAAATTAAATGTGCGTATTACCACTGCGGTTCATGTTGGTTCAATGACCCAACTGCGAAATTTATATCTGCGATATGTTTTTCTAATAAATCCTTATTTACATAAGGCGCCAGGCAACTGAATTTTTCAGATTTTCAAAATTCGCAATTTGATGTTTTCCCAATTACTCTAATAAGGCTACAGCTGTGTGGGCCATATAATCGAAACAAATTTACTTAAAAGCGTTCATTAAGGTAAATTAGAGTAGAAACATTGTTCCAAGTTTGGAAACGATATTTCGAATCATACTAATGGGAAGAATACCTCAAGGTTAATTTTAGATACAAGCCAATTGATACACAGGGCACAATATGTGGGTTCATGATTCAATTTAATTCTTTCTTTACCCGGTTGCGTGCCACTCTCACTTGTTCAATAATCTAAAATTGTGTCTCAATTATCTAATTTCGTGCCCTAGTATTAATTGTAGTCGCCGTAGTGTAGCGGGTGAGTGCGTCGACTCACACGCCGAAGGTCCAGGTTGCATTCCCGAACTGAACACATCGAATTTTTCACGGCACCACCTCTTTCAAGTTGCTGACAACACTCAAAATGTACCAATGGTTTCGGAAAAGCTTCTCAAATCTCGCCGTACGGAGTTGGCAAAAAACTGTAGGTTCCTTCCGCTCGTGAGATAACAGAACAGAACATATTGCAGATATAAATTTCAATTCAAAATTGAAATTGAATTCAATTAGGCGAACCGCTTCATGGAGGTATGGCATACGCGAGTGTCTTCTTGTGGCGCTACAGTCCGGAGTGGACTTGGGTCTCAAGCCAAATGCATCTCCAGCCAGCACGGTCTTTCGCCAGCTGCCGCCAGTTGCGCACTCCAAGTTGGTTGAGGTCCTTTTCCACTCGTGTGCGCCATCCCAGTCTAGCTCGTCCTCTGTTGCGTTGTTCCAATGGTTTTGAAGACTTTTCGGGCGGGAGCAGTGGTGTCCATACACTCTACATGGCCTAGCCACCTTAAGCGTTGTATCCGTAGACGCTTGACTAAGCTCATGCTGCCGTATAGCCCATACAGTTCGTGGTTGAATCTTCTCCTCCAGATGCCATCAACGCAAACAGGACCAAAAATCGCACGCAGAACTTTTCTCTCGAAGAGACCAAGGGCTTCCTCATCCGCTTTTAATAGCGTCCAGGTTTCTGCGCCGTAAAGCAGGACTGGGATGATCAAGGTGTTGTACAGAGTCACTAATTTTTGATTGTTGTGGTCTTCGCGGCTTAGTGGGTAAGTGCGTCAACCCACACGAAGAAAGTCTAGGTTCAATTCTCGGACGGGACACCTTGAAAGTCGGCAAAAAACTGCAGATCCCTTTTACTCGTGAGAGAACAGTAGCTTGCACAAGACTAGCAGTTATTGTAGAATCTAGAACCTGCTCCATTGTGGTCTGTAGGGCTACTCAATTATTATTATTAATGAAGAAATGTTGTCCAAATAGAAGACACAAATTGATAGAACAACCTTATCATTTACCCTTGTTATTTCTATCCACGGTTATTTGGCAAAGCACGTTGTCAAGCTGTCACATTGACAGATGTCGCGTTAGCAATGGTGCTACTATTAGCTACCAGAGTTCAGAAGACCCTCTTGGAAGACTCAATGTGTCTGCAAAGTTAGCAATAAGAGACACTCGGCTTGCGATCGAATTCTTAGCAAAACTTACTTGCGTTTACGCTCTCATTAAGACTTATTCTAAAATTTGTATGCATATATACATTTTGCAGTACTTTTGTACAGTCATAATTGTTTAAGAATTCACTAAAACTAGTTCGGAATGTGGCTGGCTGGAGAGGCGTGTTGGTTGAGGCCCAGGTCCCCCCCGGACTGTAGCACCACAAGAAGAAGAAGTTCGGAACTTGAATTTAATGGCGAATTGTAAGCGAACAGCTCTTCTTAAAAAGAGTTTCGTAAGGAACTTCGGTGCTTTAAGATCCCACGCTGAAGAAGCATCTTTCAAACACCTCCCTGCCTCCACTCTACACAGAGTTTCTTTAAGATTTAAGAACGGTACCTTCTGTTTACTCCTCATATAAAAATAAAAGAAGTTAGTCCCTTCGCCGTTCCAGCTCATAGTTCCCCGCAATTTCTTTTAATCAGAAACTTTTCAAAGTTTCAAGCTCTTGTCAAAATTCCATTGCAAACTGAAAATTCCTAGTGTAGCTCTCAATAAATCTCAGATTATAAAAGCGATTCCCATGACCCAACGAATTCATCACTGATTCTAATGATTCCCGGCAGGGTATGTGTGTACGGCAGCGTATCGCCTTGCATCGCGGGACTTCTTTTTGGTCGCACCACCGCACAAAACTCACCACCGTATCAAAAATTTGACACCGCACCGCGGCGCGGCGCGACGCCTTGATGCTCCAATTCCATCTGAGCAAACCCACAAAAGCGACCAACACCACAGCACACCACTGAATCATCCAAGGATTCATTTCAATTGGTTTCACATGCTTTCATAACGACACAGAATTGGAATTTAGTTCTTATTTACCCGGCATTTCTGGCTCACTTCGTCCCAGAGACCACGGCGGCGCGGCTATGGCTACTAACGAATTTTACATTTTGTTTTTGTTTCTTCGCCGATGTTGTTGTGTTTTTTTTCTTCGTTGCTGATTCTGTCGGTGTCATTTGGCATCAGTGTATGCTTGTTTGACCAGCGACCAATTTGAATTGAATGCCACGATTTTTGGTGGCCGCCTTCCTTTGTATTCCGTGCGCATTGGGATTATTCCTTGGAGTCGGCGGACGGCGGAGAGGAAGCGACTCTGAATCGCGAATAACCGTGAAACTGTGAAATCCACCTTTTTTTCCCTTTATCCGTCCTCGTCATCCGGCAAATTTAAGTCGACAGGTAGAACCTCATCGGACACACCTTTGCGTGGCCCCTTGAAGTTGCCAAAACGCACGCAGGTATTCTTGTGCAAATAACGATCGATCGCTTCGACGGGCACTCAATACGCATTATTTCACTTCGGATTGGGGGTACGGACACAGGGCACTGGGCAGTGGGCAACAATTCAAAAAAGTTGATCGATTATACGCCAGCCGGGCTCGGCAGTATCGATTGCGTTGCCGTTCGTCACCATGCGCCGCAGCCGTCGCAGCCGGAAGACTTACCCCGGCATATAAAATAGTTTATATCTAAGATCGTCCTGCCTGCAATGGGAATCTGTAAAAGGGATATTCACCCATAACCCATTCATTGATAATCCGCACGGCTGTGTCCACAGCAGCGTTTGGCAAGCGAGCCCTTTCAACTTGTAGCTGCCACACGTATGTTTTCTCTAATTGCAGTCAATGTCCGAATGCAATCAAAACGTAATCCCTTGGGCGTTAGTGTGTTGGTCATATTGTTGGCGGGCCCAGTGCCAGTGTGCCGACATTTCGTTCAACGGATGTGCGCCTGAATCTGTGTGCTGCGCTGGGTGTGCGAGCTGAGACCGAAAATGCATTTCGAAGATACCAATCGACCTGGGCTTGAATGTTGGTTTTTCTGTCTGGTTTCCTGCTATTCTTTGTGTGAGGTACTGTATTCTTTTTATTCTCACTTGGGGTGGAATCTGCTTTGCATAATAGGGGCTAACCCCTTTGAATGCATGCCAATTGGAGCACTTGGCTTCGAGCGGGGGACCACGGACCGGGAGAGTGCTGTGTAATTTTGGAGGGATGGCGATAAAGTTGCCATTCCCACTTTTGGCTTGTTTTTACCGTACACAGAGGACGGACGGGCACTTTAAAACATCTGTCCTCAGAGCAGAGATGAACTTAAAGAGAGGGCACCGAGCACGAATTTGTGCACGTCAAGTTCTCTGCCCACCTGGTGTAATCATACAGGCACGCTGGGGACTTGGCATGTTGAATGTTATTACTCTCCGGCATCCAGGGGAAGGTGGAGTTAACGAATTTGTTTAAGGACAAGGGTGCAAGAGACTCCTCCTTTGCCATGTCATATGTCTGAAGCATGGCGACTTGTGTGCGTACTACACGCTTGCCAGTCTTAATACGATTTTAATGCCCCTCCCCGTTTCGGCGCTTTGATAACACTTTAACGAGTCTTACTTTCTTGCCAACAGTTTTCAAGTGAAATCGGAAAACTTTTCATAATTCAGGCAGACTGCTTCGCATTCGGCAGAATTGTATCGATTCTCTAAAGCGCTTTTCATTTGCATAACTGTGTCCACAGGCACTTGAGTGTGTTTTTCCTGAGTTTCACAGGGAATGCTTTGATCAATATCCTAATGGAGCATATAGAAGAAGGCAAAATAAATAAACAATATTATTTGAGTGGGGACAATTTAGGAATTGTTTTTGTTTTAACGGTGAAAGCTGCTGAAATATACTTCAAAACAGAACAATTTCAATTCTAAGTTATCGGTTTTAGTTTGCTTGGGGAGGAGGGGGGGGACAGAAAAAGTTTAAGTACACAATGGGATTCGAGTTCTGCGAAACGTAAATGATTCGATTATATACTTTCTGGCATAAGGCTGGTCTCTTTTTCTGATTGACGTTATCTACATCAGTTGGTGGATGTTTCCTAATATGAGCCTTTCATGTTTTGCATTTCACAAAACCAACTTTCAAAATGTTTGGTTAATGGAAGGAGAAAAAACCACAATAACAGTAAAATACAAAAAACTATGTCATGCCGGTTTCCTTTAGAAAGAGTCTACGAAGGGTAAGTGTTTCGCGGCTTGCATGTTTTATCAGTTAGGGTGCGCGTGTGGGGTCCAGATTTTGGTACATACGCATGGACAACAGTGCGTAAATACAAGCATTTTCTTGCCCACCCCATGCATCACCTATGTGCATTAAGGTCAATATATGATAAAAGACCCTACATATGAGCCAGCAGGAAGTTGCTTAGTAGGTATTTACCGCTTAGAAGAAATTATAACAGGCCTTGAGTGCTTCATATAGTAGATATGCAATCAGAAGAAATCAGATGTCCATATAGTCCACGGGGAAGGTTTAGTTCCTGCAGCAACTACTGTAGTTGTGCGTTTTATTATTTTCACGAGTAGAGGGGACCTGCTTTAAACAGTTCTGGGGACAGTCTATCCGGATGGATGAACTGGTTGGACGCATGCACCAGCTCATATGTAAGATGTGGTCGGATGAAAGCATGCCCAATGAGTGGAATCTCAGCGTCGTCGTCGTTCGACTGCGCCAACTATATCAGTCTCCTTAACATCGCGTACAAGATCCTCTCTACCGTATTGTGTGAACTCCTGAAACCGTTCGTCAACAATCTGATAGGTCCTTCTCAGTGTGGTTTCTGGTTAGGGAAGTTCACCATCGACCAAATCTTCACACTACGGCAGATCCTGGAAAAAAACCAAGAAATGCAAATCGACACTCACCACCTATTCGTCGATTTCAAGGCCGCAAATGACAGTGTGACATGGTACGAGCTATACAGTACCAAGTCTAGTTATGGCAATCCTACCAAAATCGTCAGTTTGTGAAGGATGACGATGGACAACTCTCGTTGCTCCGTTAAGGTCGGTAACGAACTCACTGAGATCTTTAATGTCAAAAAGGTTTTTAGGTTTTTTTTAGGTGACGCGCTGTAATATGACTTTTTCAACATCATTCTTGAGAAGATCGTGCGTAACTCACAGGTCAACACCAGAGGCACGATCTTCCACAAGGCGGTTCAATTGCTAGCTTACGCCGACGACATGTAAGTGATTGGATGAACACAGTGAGCCGTCAATGAGGCATTTGCTGGCAGAAGCGGCTTAAATGGGTCTGGTGGTTAATGAGGGCAAAAGGAAGTACATGCTGCCATCCAAGAAGGACGCACACCATCGATGTCTCGGATAGAGCGTCACACTAGGCAGCAGAAACTTCGAGGTAGTTAAAGACTTTGGTTACCTTGGCTCCGCGGTAAATAGGGACAATAACACCAGTACCGAAATCAAACACAGAATCACTCATGCCAATCGCTATTTCTTTGGGCTCAAGGGGCAATTGAGTAATAAAGCCCTCTCTCGAAGGATGATCAAGCTTCATATAACAGCTTAATCATCCCAGTTCACCTTTATGGCGCGGAAACCTAGACATTAGTAAAAGCGGATGAGGAAGCCCTTAGTCTTTTTGAGAGAAAAGTTTTGCGTTCGATTTTTGGTCCTGTTTGCGTTGAAGGCATCTGGAGGAGAAAATTCAACCACGAACTGTATGGGCTTTACGGCGGCGTGAGCCTAGTCAAGCGTCTACGAATACAACGCTAAAGGTGGCTAGGCCATGTAGAGCGTATGGACACCACTGCTCCGGCCCGAAAAGTCTTCGAATCTGAGTCAACAGAGGACGCCCTATGCTAAGGTGGCGCACACAAGTGGAGAAGGACCTCATTCAATTTGGAGTGCGGAACTGGCGGCAGCTGACGAAAGACCGTGCTGGCTGGAGAGGCATGTTGGTTGAGGCCCAGGTCCACCCCGGACTGTAGCGCCACAAGAAGAAGAAGAAGAGGGATCAACAGTTTATTGCCGACTCCGAACAAAGTGAACACACCTTGAGCGTTGTCAGCAACTGGAAAGAAACTTGTCCAGAAATGGAAACTGGTACCGCCGGCGTGTGATTTCACTTACTTACCCACTACACCTTTGAAAAGCTTCTCAAATCTTACCATACGTTGGCAAGAAAGTGTAGGCCTCCTCTGCTCATGAGGGAACAATTGCAAGTTGTAGTGTAGTTCCTGACAAAGCTAGGCCGTAGTCCCTCGTTGTCAGTGTCAGTCTCATCAATCATTAGACTCATCCATCATTAGACCCATTAGGATCAAATTAGACCCGAATTTCGTACGCTTATCTTAAATATGTTCAAAACTACATCCGCTTAAGGCCGCCTTGTGAGTGGATCACCGGCTACTGTCCACTTTCAATGCAAAACCAGCTTGCCAACTCATTTTAGTTTTTATCTGCTCCTAGTAAAACTTAAATAAGGCGCGTACGTTGTGAGTCCTATTAGTAAAAATTACACTTCCCCCCAAAAATATACAAAAATTCTGAAACATTTCGTGTATTTTCTCGTTTGAATGTATCTTATCTTAATTGTCAAACTAATTCTTTAACGCGACACATTTGTTTTCGGTACTTTTCGTGTCACCTGCTTATCCACGATTAATTGCCTGCTAATTAAATATGTATCGGCGACACAAAAATAGCCATTTCAGAATTTCCCGTAATCACAATTATAAATCATTTCCTGTCACTGGTCCAGCAACGCCCTCCTAAATGCGGAAGATAATTTATAGCTGTTGCGGCAACACCTTATTATTTCCCACTGAACCACCTGCTCACAGCGTTCGCTTTCCGAAAGTTTATTTCAATTTCGGGGGCACTTTGCGTGGAAATTAAAATTGACAGCTCCAAAAAACTGTGGCGTCAAAGCAAACACAAATGCACTTATGTTCGACCAATTGCAAATAACAAACACAGCTCTCACTCTCTCCCTCTATCTTTCTCTGCCACCTCAAAACAATAGTCGCGGAAAATTAATCGCTTTCATACGTTTTTTGTTGCTTTTGTCAGGAACCTTTGAAAGTGACAGTGACGGCCCGCCGTAGTCGTAAATATTTTTTCGAGTTAGCAATGAGTCTGAGTCTTTAATGGCGGCGGAATGTGATCTGTGCCGTTGTTGGCGGTGGCGTGGTCTACACGCTACGTTAGACCTGTACGTTCGTCGTGTGCAATATGGGGACGACGCGTTCCGAATGAGTTTTAGTGAATTTAATGGCGACTGTCGGCGTCATTTTAAAATAATGCTCGTAAAATAAATCGAATTTGGACAGCACCACCGACCATTGTCTGTGTAGCACAGCGATTACTTGAGTCATAAACGGTCGCTGGCTACATTTTATGCCGCCACGCCAAGCCGCGGCGCGCCGTAACACTGCTGCTGCCGGAGAATTTCGATGAAAGGTTCACCACAATAATCGATCGAATTGACTTAATATTTGTTACCGATTGAAGTGGGCGGAGATTGTGCGGACGTATGTACATGTGGGGACGTAGCATACGTTCCTTAAGTAGGGACTAAAGCCTCTCTCTTATTGGATTTCAAAGGGAACACTTGAGTTGGTTGATGTTGTTTTTTTTTTTGAGTGTGTTGACATTAGAGTGCGGTTTTGCCGAATGGGCAATGCGAAATTGCCAAAAATGAATAATTCAGAAACATTTGAGCCTCCTTAGTCGATTTTTTTTTGCAAGAAAAGAGGTTTATGTTACTGGTATTACACAAACGTGTGCTTCGCTTTTGTCCTTGACAAATCAATTGTTTCCTTTTTTGCGTCTGACGCACGATTTAAATAACAACCACGCATGTGATGTGTGCGTGTACGTAGCGACTTTCGGAAAGAAAACGCAATAGGTATTTGGCAAAAGGTGGAATTTTTAACCTATAAAGCTTTGAGGAAAGTGATGAACTTACTGTAGTTAAGTGTAACCTGTTGAGTTTCTTTAAGCCGGTATATCACTTTGGTTGTTTTTGAAATGTTTCCCAGGAGACGGAAATATGAATTAATTGCGAAAATTACCTCTCAAATGTGCGTTATATTCACAAATAAATGGTTTCGTTTTTCACTATGCACGTCAGCACAACAGGTTCATTTCCCGGACAGGAAACTACGCATCTTTTCACGGCACCACCTCTTTCGAGTTGCTGCAAAACACTCAAAGGGTATCAATTGTCTATGAAAAAACTATTCAAGTCTCGCCGTTCGTCAGCAAAAGCTGTAGGTTCCCTTCGTGAGAAACCAGTAGCACGCACAACACGAGTAGTTGTTGTAGAAGCCCGACCTTGGTCCCATGTGCGCGGTAGTGCCACTCAATTATCCTTTTATCAGAAATACTGGAACTCGCCGAATCTAAAGATTTAGTATGCTTATGAACATATATTTGCTTATCAGGGCGCCCCGGTTGATATTTAGTGCATCCGCTATTACCTGACAGCTACTGTGCAGGTCTTACTCCACCAGTGTGTGATGCATCTTCAGAGCGACAAGTTTTGCGTGCGATTTTTGGTCCTGTTTGCGTTGATGGCATCTGGAGGAGAAGATTCAACGAGGTACTCATGGGCTGTACAGCGACATGCGCCCTGTCAAGCGTCTTCGGATACAACGCTTGAACTGGCTAGGTCATGTAGAGCGTATGGATACCACTGCTCCGGCCCGAAAAGTCTTCGAGTCCGAGCCATTGGGACAACGCAACAGAGGGCGGCTTAGACTAACATGGCGCACTCAAGTGGAAAAGGACTTTAACCAACTTGGAGCGCCCAATTGGAGGCAGCTGTTGGCCCAGGTTCACTCCGGTAACGCCACAAGAAAAAGAAGAAAAAGAAGAAGAAGTAGAAGACTCCGAACAAAGTGAACACTCCTTGAATCGAAAACGAAGCGTTCACTCATAGCGTACTCACAGCCGAATTTTTTCGGCATATTTTTTGTAGCGCTTTTCCATTTTACGCCTCACACTCTGAAATGATCCATGAAGTACACAACTTTGCCTTCATAAAAATGTCACATTTCAGACGTACATATCTTTAGATTAGTGATTCCAGATTTCTGGACATCGACAGCATTAACTGACAAAAAGTCACTGAGACGTTCATACGTTTATGTATATATCATTTATTGTCACGTACATATGTACAAATATTCATATTCTCATTCTCGTGTAGATATCGCACCAAATAAGCGTGAACCATTCTAACAGTTGTCAACAGTTGTAACATAGGGGCTAAAATCAACCTGCATTTTCATAAAAGCAGATAGATGAAAAAACAGCCTCGTGTTTCTAAACTTAGGTAATATTGAGCTGCGTATCATAGAAGGCACCTCGTTACACCGATCTCTTTCAAATCATGAAAAGATATATGCCGATTCAGTTGCTTTGATAGTAGCCTAGCTGCCGTTGAGCACCAGGTCGACTGGGAACATTTTTTCATGAAAAAAAAAGTTTCATACTCAATTTTTTAATCATCTGTATATACAGTGGATTCTGCTTTATTGGGACTTCACTTTATCGATACTACTGTTAAACGGTAAGAAAACAGAGACAGTAAGGGTTAAACGGTTAAGTGGAAACGAAAAAGGAGAAGGCTTATAAACTCAGTCTAACTGGGAGCAATAAATATAAGCCGATGTGTCCAAATTAAGTAGGTCACACTGTCTATGTACACCAGAATCGAAATTGAACTCCATATCCATGACTGCCTCTAGCATTGCTGAAACCGAACAACTTTCCATCCTCGGCATGTGTATCAACTCAACACTTAGTTAGAACGATCATATATTCGAGATCGCCAAAAATGCAGGGAAATGTATACGTTTCTTAAAGCGATGCAAGAAATATTTTACCCCTTTTGATCTGGCAACTATATATAAGGCTTACATCCGCCCAAAACTTGAGTATAACGCTCCTATCTGGTCTGGAGCTCCTAAGACCTCACTGTAACTACTAGATAGAATTCTAGGGAGAACGATAAAACTTATTGGTAATACTGCAAAGTCAATCGACTCCATAGAACATCGACGAAATGTTGCGTCTTTAGCACCATTTTATCGCTATTATAACAAAAAATGCGCTGATGAATTAGCAAGTTGCATTCCTGTTCTCCACGATTATACCCGCATTACCACCGTTCACCCTTTGGACGTACAGTTAAGTTAAGAGACTCGTTCTTCAGCCGCACCACACGACGAATACGGAATGCTCTTTCCAGCTCAACTTTCCCCCTCATTACAATCCACAGGCATTTGAAAACAATGTGCATCGGCACCTCATTTCCAATCCTTCCTCTATACCTTCTCGTTCGTGCTGTGACTTGATTCCGGTCACTTAGGGGTACTACTAAATAATCCCTTTAACGCGCGCCAATTATAAAAAAAAGTATGTACACGAGAGTCAACATTGAACTCCATACCTTGGCATATTGCATTGGCATGGAATTGAGAAGCAACCTTTAGAATGGCGGTTAGTAGTCTGTCTCTAAAGAAATGGGGATCAAGACAACACTCCATCCACACGGCTTGTTCCGCAGTTGAGATTCTATTGATCGATGTGCCTGAATGTGTTCAAAGTCGAAATCCACATATAAGCCTTCATTTCAATATGCTGTGGCGCTTCATCTTTTTCTTCACTTCTTAAGTCTCTGGTGACAGACAAGGCTTAATAAAAAACCTCCCCTTAGAAACAGTCCTTTAAAATGAGGATAAACTTCTAATTTCAAAGGGAACGAAGAGCTACCCTCCAAACTGCATTTCCCACTGCAACACAATACCTGCCACAATTTCGAAATGTCCTACATAACAGAAGGAATACCTCCCATTAACCTTTCCCCACAGCCCACTCCGCCCAACTTCAGAACATGATTCGACTACGCCCCAGCCATTCATTATGCATGCAAATAAAACCCAGAATGTAAACAGTAATTCACCGACATTATCAAAGCTACCGGAATTGCTTGCTTTTCAAGGAGCACCTCAGCCTCAACCTTAGTCTCAGCCTCGACCACAGCCTCCTGAGCCTCAGTCCCACTGTCGGCCCAGCAATTTCATCTCATTGATATTCATAATGACAATCGGGAAAAAACATTAGAATATTACAATCACAGAAAACAACTTCATTCGCCCCAGTGAAGGAGGAGGCGGGCAGCAATCATCTGTCGTTCGGCTTTTGTCTTCGGCATCCTCCCTCTTGGGTTTCTTAATTTCCTCCTCCTGTTGGTGGTTTTGTTTTTTACGAACGCGCGACAAAGAGCAGCACCACTGTGGTAGATTGCTATCTCGCAGGTAGACATATCCTACCAAACCTATGGCCATGTTTATGCAGATTAGCAAGGTCTCGGGAGGACGGTGTATGTTCGCCTGCACGGGGCATATTATTCCGGAGTTTTTTCTCTCACTCACAGCTCTCGCAGAGGCGTGCGATCACGACCGTATCTCGGAACGATCGCTGCGGCATATTGTTTAAATGTAGCGCCTACCACGATCGCTCGTTACTAGTTTGCTTCCACCCTCGGGGAGGAATTGCAAGTTTCTTTTTCTTTTTTTCTCCTCTGCGTTACTTGTCCCCGGCTAGTCGAAGACATGCGACAAATAGTGGGAAACGAACAAAGTAGAAAGTCGCCCTTAAATTTTACTTTGTGCAGCTCGTTGCACTTTGAAAGCGATCCATTGGCTGGTATCTTATGGTGCATCTTAATGCGATCGGGTAATTTATATGGAAGATGTCAGCCTAGATTACTCAATTGCCCCTAGTTGCGCTGAGTGTTCAATTGGATAACGAGCATTGTGCATGCGTACCCGTATGTTTGCGCTGTGTGTGTGTGTGGGGGGAAGAAGGACATACAAGTGGCTGGGATAAGCTTCGGCGGTGCTGGTTATTGATTTGCATTCGTTTCCAGTGCGTAGGTAATGCTTGATGGACAAGGAGAGCTACATTTGTACAATAAACTGAAAAGTCATAAATTCCATGTGGCATGACAGTAATCGCATAATTTATTTTAATCAGGACTCAGCTGCGAGAAGCTGGTTTTTGTATTGGCATTGCTCTCTCTAACTGTGGCCTATGATTGGCGGCTGTGGCCACCTGAGACTCACTGCCATCAAGCTGTATGCGAAACTCATAAATTAATGACTTAAGTATGATTGCATGTCAATTGACACTTTCGTAATGGGTTCTATGGCACAGTCACTTCTGAGGGGGTTGCGCAGTGACAAGTCGTGCAGAAAGAGATCGATTGGCGTGCAATTAGGCAATAAGGTAAGCGGTAGGTAGCGACAACTGATTGCCATTCTCTCTGATTGAGAATATACTTGCTGTCCCAAAATGTGATGTTTGGTTCAAACTGAATTTGTGACTTTATAGACAGTCGAAAGCGGGTCAAATTACGGATTATTATTATTTGTAAGTGAAACGCGTTGAATGAGATGAGGTGAAGTGACAGTTTTTTTTTGAAATTGAGTTATAAGTCTAACGGCACAAGCGGGTAGTTAACCTCATTATGTTAGGATTAATCCCATTCCGATCCTAGAGACATGACGATTTAAGTTGTCAACAAGGATGAATTTGACGCCTTGTTGTTCTAAACCCCTTAATGTCAGGGTGGGTAAAGTTGGTAGTGGAATGACTTAAAATTGATTCTTTGCAGCCATAATGAAAGTAAAATGAACTAAGGGAACTAAGGGAACTAAGGGCATCTTCCTAGTCTACGAAGCGGTGGAAAAAATATGTGTGATTACTCAGCCTAGCATCTTAAAAAAAAAAAAAAAAACGCCAACGTGTTGCTTTCTTGGGACTTTATAATGTCAATCACAAGAATTCTTCAGAAGTTATATGAACGACTAAAGTTTTCTCTTAATTTTTTTATAATGCTTTCGATATAGCTTTGAAATGTATTTACTATACATATGAACGTCTTCTTAATTATACCGATATTCCAAGGAAATTGTTCAGATATTTGGTGAACCGGAATAAAAGATGACTTCAATCTTTGATGTTAAGCAATCAAACAATTCAGTTGATTATTGAATTATTAAATTGAACTAGTTCACCTAGCTTACTTGTTAGAGCTCCTTTTCGAACTATTACATTAGTGATCTGTTTAATCCTATTTTTTACCAACTGTTTATAAACCTTAAAGTTGCTCGTGACCATATATTTATGTAGCAAATCTTATTTTATTAATTCAAGTGGAAAAAATGAATTTTCAAAATTATTATAATAAAATTACAGAATTAAATTGAACCACCAGTGTCGCTGAACTGCACTGCTGCCATGACAAAACAAGCCTCCTTTTCGCATTCCTCGTTCGCTCGCTCGTCGACTCTCCTCCTCAGTCCAGTCAATTCCAAAGTAAGTATTGATCGCCTGGGTCAAAAAACAAGTGAATGACACCTCAGGTGACGGTAATTATTTTCAAATCGAGCACAGCTGGAGATCAACGATTCATTACAAGTGAGTAAAATAAAAAATATGAATACATAGCTTTCCATATTTATATGCCTAGGAGCAAGTTTAAGGTCTATAAATCCAAAAATTTTCGAATTCTTACAACACTTTAAAATTCTTATATTTTTAAGCGATAAAATGGAAAACGTCCTGTAAGCAGCCCACTAATGCTTTTAATTTCATTATGGATTGGAGAAAAGAAGTTTTCCAGCGTCACTCAAATAAAACTAAGGACATGGTCTCTTACAAGTCTATGCAGCTGCTCACATTTTCTGCTGACATCAGTATTATCCGATGGCCTCAGCGAGCTATTACTAATGCTTCCGACCATTAACACAATGAAAAATATGTCTTGCAGTTAATGAGAACTGAACTGAGATATCCAAAACGTGCAACTATCAGATTTCCCTGTTTCACTCTGAAATTTTCTTCACTAAAATTCACAACTAGTTAAGAACTTTTATGTCTCTAGCCTTTATAGAAATCACAATCTTGGGTGCAAGGCTTAAGACAAATCCCGTCAGTATGTATTTTTTGAGCTCAACGCATTGAAAAAATAATGACTCTCAAGGCATCATCATGATATAAGCTATCGTCATGATTGGTCCAATCCAAATGAATTGCGCAGAAAAGTGGATGACATGAAAGTGATCAATAAGGTGTCTCATTGTGTCGAGAGGCTCGTTTATTTCTTGTTTTTTATGAGAATTTTCGATTCAAATAAGCCTTAGTTATGTACAGATATGGGATTTGGTTTTACGTGATGCATTTTTCCAAGAGTCGTAGTTATCGCAAGACTAGACGCTTTACTTAAGTTAGTACCAAATGAGATCATGCTTGAGGGACAATAGCCGCATCTTCGTTTGGAGCGAGGTTTTTTTAAAGTCTAGGTGTCAGCACCCGGTTGACTACACAAGTACACAAATCTCTTTAACCGGATGACCTCACTCAGTAGGCTGAACAAACTAATTCAGTCAGCACAGTACACTAACGTCGATTATGCCCGTGATATTTTTAGCCACAGCTCCCACGATACTCACATTAAGGGACCTACCGCGCGGACCTACTGATCAACAGTTTCACCAGAATCTAGCCTCTAGTCATGTTGTCATTAGCAGTCAGGTTCCCTCAAAACGTGGGTCTTGTATCCGCCATCACGCCAAATGGTGTTTGGTTCCATCAGTGTTTCTCTTGACACTAATAATAGCGTTACGTGTTACGTACACATCATCAGGACATGTACAGTGATTAATTATCAAATTTAAAATCCCGATGATTCAAAAATTGATATGAATCTCGAAAAGAATGATGAAAAACCGTCCATTAATTGCTTGGGCAGTGGGGGTAATTGGGGGGCTCTCCGCATCTTTAAAGATAAATTTAAACTCAAGAACATGTGTATACCGAATATAAGAAGAAGAAGAAGAAGAAACTATGACTTGTTGATCATATTTTAAAAGAGACTAGGCCACAACAATTTTATAGAGGGCAAATACTAGATTATCCCACAATGTAGTTATTTAAACAACAAAATACTGAGCATGGTGATAGACAATGCTCACGGCGACACATTTTAAAAATTCGTCACAATCTCGTGCCCGAAATAAGATCAAAGTATCAATAGTCACACTGTGTCTGTGTATAAAGTGATCGCACATTGTGTCAGGCCTCTTTTTCAATCTAGAACGTCTTTTATGTGGTCTTGTAGGTTGAAATTGCGCTGAATTAATAATTCCAAATAAATTAGATAATTCAAACAGCTACAATCTGTATACAATCTACTCATTCTGCTATCTCTGTTTCATTCCTCTCTGTAATAGAAAATCACTTTTACCAAGAGTTTCTTAGTCGTATTTTCAAAGTCCCCTTCAGTCACTGCGTTGTTGAATATTTTCAGATAGACCTGTAAGGTAACATTAAGTCTGGATCCCAAATACCAGTATCATTCTAAAATGCTGAGAAATTTGAAACGAAAAACTCACGTTAAGCCGCGTGTCTGAAACACGAATGAATATTTTGACCACAAGTGTAACACAGACACAGACGTCATATCGGATTCCCCCCACTATATGTACATACCTTTTAGCTGCGCATAGTCTATGGAGCATTTTTTTCAAGAAATTTTGCATGCTTTCCATTTCCTTCAAATACCTTGTCTCGAATGATGGCGTCGTAGTGGTTTTATAGCTGGCTGATCGAGTGTGGCCATCTTAAGCCGTAAAATTTTATCATAAACACCTGATCGGAAGATGGTCATGAAAATTTCAATCCATCTAAAGCAAAGTTCGCAAAACGATTGTCAGCTAAATGCGAACTGCAACATTTCCCCTCCACTGTCCCCTCGAAAAGGCCCCCCAATCCCACAATCAAATCACCAAAAACCAGAAAAAAAACAAAAAAACCACACATTAGTAGCCAAATTCGTTAGCGTCAAACACTTGTTACAGCATACGCCAGCTAATGACACTGCAATGCAGCAGCCGGCATGCCAGTGCCCGACCTCGTCGCCAGCCGATCAGATGGATCAGTCAACAAACCGACCACGGACCCAACAAGCAAATTAAACAGAAATTAGTTGGAAAGAAAACTCTATTACAAGTGAAACACAACACAGCACAGACAGCCCGCCAAACTAGTTCGACACGTAAGCCGAACGTCGCTCGGCCGTAGCAGCCGAAAGGAGCCCGAGGCCGGCCAACAAATCAACGAACGACACAATTCAAATAACACTAAATCAAAAATCACTTTTACCTCTGAGACATTAATGTTCGTTTTAAACGTGAGCATAACGCGCGCACACAGACGCTAGCCACAGACCTAAGCCTCGGGAAAGAACAGCGAGCGCACTGGCCGAGCCGAGAGGTGCTGATGTGGTGCTGAGTGCGAATCTCTTATTTAGAGACTCTCCGGCCGCCAAGGCCTAATAATAAACGATTTCATGCTAGGGAGGCCCACGACTCTGATGGACGCGGTACGGGCACCGGCAGGTGTAGGGGCAGGCGTGTCGGAATCTGCAGCCGCACCGGTCGGCAGGGTAGCACGCAATCTGTGACCGCGCGTACCACTTAATTAAACCAAATATCGTTGATAACCGAACCTGATTGTGGGCAATAAATCAATTTACATTATTCCAACCGAAACGGAATTACAAATATCCACCGTTGGCTGGCATTGTGGGTACTGGGCGGTGGCGACGCGGAGTCGACGGCGGCACAACACGCAGGACGGTTGCGGTGGCTGTGCCGCGCAAAACTGCGCTTAGAAGGCGGTATTTTGTTGACAGTCTTGCCGCGGCGACGCGCCACTCACTGGCGGCATTGCGTGAAGCAATTACAACCAATCGATTGGGAGTATACGAACGCCGAATCGCCGGCAACGTGATGTACCTGCGCCTAATGAGAGCGGCTCCCCCACTTGCACCCACTCGGTTCGTGCAAACGAGCGTTCCTTTTTCATCGTAATTATGACAACTATTTGATTTTAAGTGCAGCCGGTACGCAGAGTCTCCGGGGGACTCCAAACAATCGCCCATTGAACTGCGGAATTTAGTATTAATAACGTCGAACGGGATAATTTAGAGACCCGATGGCATAATGGGGGCACGCCCGAACTTCTAATGTTGCAAAGTAGTAGCAGTGCGGCTGTGTCTGTAGCCGCGACTACGGCTTGGGCCTCGACTGCGATCCCAGAATGCGGCAAGTGCGCTGCAGGCTAATTGGTCACGACATTGCGGACGGGCCGCGCTCGCCGGTGGTGGACGATATTTGGTCGGATTGGCCGCGCAACGGGCATTGGGTGGTGCCGCGTGTACGTACGTGGAAAAGTTTAGGCGAACGCTGGGGGAAGATTAAACGAATAAATGAGGGCTGAGAAAAAAGCCGGGGATGCGTTTTCTGCAATGAGTCGCTCGGGCGGGGACACACGTAGATAAAAGTTTATTAATTTATTGCCTGCGATGACTGTGGTTTTGCGGTTATTTCGCCGGACGATTGCGGATAAGTGGATCCACAACTGGCATCAATGCCCGAACGCATAGGAGCACGTATGGCGATACGGTTTTATGGGCTTTATGATGAAGATGTTCCGGCCGAGTTAACGAGGCCATAATTCCAGCTTTGGGTTTGTTTTGTGAGCAGCTCATCGGTGAATTTACTTACCGGTGAGCTCGAAGAGATTTGTGGGGGCGGGAGGGGTTTGGGGGAAATTCGATTTCTGATTACTACTATGAAATGTAATATTTTGAATGATGATGGTAGAAATAGCCGCATGAAGCTTCTGGCTTAAGGGGGTTGCTCACTTTTGAAAGCAGCTGGAGGTAATCTTATTATGTGCATGTACAGATTGTTGGATGAGAGAAGGATGCTTAAGTAAAAGTAAGTTAAAGATAGATGAAGGGAGAGTGACAGAGTTTTGATGTGAACACGACTGTGGAAGATCATGAAATTTATCTGTTTCATGAGAAATGGTACTGAACGTTAGCAGCTTGATTATGAGAGTGTTTCCAAGAAATAGGAAGTAAAATGCTAGGAACATAAATCGCTCTGAAGGACATTGCGCAATGTGGCATAAAATGCTTTAAAGAAGATTCATTGGATGGAAATGTTTGTTGAATCATGTGGTACAAGCATCTCTGGAAGTTTTTGGTTGGAATCGTGTCCATTGACGATTTGACCGTCAAAGATAATCCACAAATGACACAATAAGATGATTTGAAACCAGGAAATCAACAGGTGAGATTGCCGTCCACTGGGGAACAGGATCAAGTTTCTTTAAGCAACTACAAGTGTTGCATAAACAAGGCTATTCTTAGAAAATTGCTGAAATTCCAGGAACAGAATAAAGTACGTCCGGCGCGTGACTCGAAACATTTTCCAATTCCGGCCTGGCGGCCATGTGCTTATAATCCAAGAAGTGATACGTGAGTTCATGGACGTCGTAATGGTCAGGATGACAGTGACTTTTATGTAGAACTTAACTGCATACACTATAAGTTGAGGTTTATTGAATAATTGTTCAACCTTTGTAGGGTTTCGTTTTCAGCAACCTTTTAAGTTTCGGTATGTCGTGTCAGTCACACTCTTCATATCATAGGCCATTTTCATAAAATTTTAAATGCAGCAACCTAGTGATCACTGCCCGTAATGAATATTTAAATTTGGGTTTAATTGGGGGTATATGCCAATTTGGTGTAAGGTGAGTCCTTAAATTACGATTTTTCATATTTAAAAAAAAATAGTTATGAAGAGCTCTGAGAAGCTTAGGTTGAAACGATTGGTTTTCAGTGGGTTAGACCGCCATTGACTCATTGCATTGACTGAGCGGCTAGTTCCATCACTGTGTTCTTAAAATGATTAAACCCTAATGTCGCTGAATTCATGAAGGTTGTCAATGAAGTATTTCCTTTCTGTCTTCTCCCTGTAAGAGATTGACAGTTGCAGAGGAGATGAGAGATGCACTTTAGCTCCTCCACCTCTCTGCAACTCCTGCAGAGGTCAGTGTGAGGGATGTCGAGTGTGGAGGCGGGTGTGGTCTGATATAACGGTCGGAAGATGCTATTGCTTTAACCTGACAAGTAAGAGAGAGTGTTTAGAATTAAGCTTTGGGCATATAGCATTGGTTATAAGACATGTGGGGTTTTCTAAACACATTTTGTTTACTTCGCTCATTGTATGTTATTTGAGTAGAGAAGGAAATAGATACCCTTAGGGCGAGATTATGAATTTGATTCCGCACATGACATGATTATCGGCTGCGCAGTCCCCCTTGATGTCACTGTATTTTGGCACCCACATCAGGCAGATTTAAAGAGTTGAGAGGTAGGCTGCACTTGAGGAAAGTGTTTAAATGGAATTCCGCTTCCGAAGGTTTTGACTGTAGCCTGGCTGTCTGAACAGATAATATGCTTGAATATAGCATCGCAGACCTGAGCGAAAGAATGATTTTGTCATTCAAGTATACTTAATTAGATGGCACCGAAATCATCCATGGGGGATTATTCTGACTTCAAATCATAAGACGGCGACAAATTCTGTTCGAAAAATTGTCCAAAAACGTGTAGGCTCACGTCGACAAGCCCGATTGAACTTTTATTTAAATACGCAAATAGGTGGAAGCATGGTATGGGGTGTAGTCAAGTATATAAGTAAAGTGACTTCTTTCTGTGGATGTGTAATATGAAGTGTGGAAGGAAATCAACTTTACTCCATTTTTTCACTATTCTCAATCTTCTCTGTGCACTTCAAATTCCTTACTCTTTCTTAGTATACATTTACTTGTTGGCAAGTTTGAACTCATCGGTGCATAGAACGAAATACCGCTAGGAGCTTAAGGACATGCCCAGAATCCAAACAGGGTGAATTTAAGAGTTGTAAGTTTGGTTTTTTTGGCTAGGCCATGTAGAGCGTATGGATACCACTTCTTCGGCCCGAAAAGTCTTCGAATCTGAGCCATTGGGACAACGCAACAGAGGACGGCCCAGGCTAAGGTGGCGCACACAAGTGGAGAAGAATCTCAACCAATTTGGAGTGCGCAACTGGCGGCAGCTGGCGAAATACTATGCTGGCTGGAGAGGCATGTTGGTTGAAGCCCAGGTCCACCCCGGACTGTAGCGCCACAAAAAGAAGAAGAAGTTTGGTTCCAAATACATCATGTATTCCTTAAATCATGAGAGGTGGAACGTTAGGATGGGAGGTCACAACTTGTCTTTTAATTAAAAAAAATATCCACACTTTGGAGTTGGTCTGTCAAATAAGAGTCTCTGCTCGTTAAAGAACAATTGCAAGAACAACATAAATGATTGTTTACATAAAGTGTTTACTGCTCAGTTCATAAGAATATTATCAACTGTACCCCGCGAACAGCACCGCTAGCTCAATAAAACAATTGGTGTTCGAAATTGTCCATAAGTGGCTTGTAATGTATTACCCTTGGTAAAATCCACAGCGTCTGGCATCACTATAGCTTTTGCAAATGGTGGCATCTTTAAAGACATTATGAACATGACATTTTTCGCGTAAACAAGGAAAACGTAAGAAGTGTCACAAGCTGCTGAAAAAATGTGAAATTTACGAAGACAAGGGTTACAAGGGAACTATGAACTCATAGCCTAACAGATATCAACCATCTGAAGAAAGTTGACCACACAAAGAAGTTCAATATTTTACTCACACAAAAATTAATTTCTAAGAAGAAATGAAAACGAAACCTTTCTCATGTGAATGAAAATTTGAATTACTGAACCGAAAAAATGAACCCAGAATTGACAATGAGAATAATGCTGTGTGTCCGTTGGTTTTTGATTGCAAACTTCCACAATCTAGCCATTCCATAGATTCTGTTCATCAATATCAACAACTATCGATTCTATTAAAACTTCCAGAATCGACCAGCAGAAAAATTCTAGTGTTCAATCACTACAACGTCCGGCAGAAGGTGAGTGCGTTTGATTGATAATTTTCGATACAACCACCATATGGACCAGAACAAGCACGCTATCATTTGTTTCCATCTCTGCAGAACACTCTTAACGGTGTAGACTCCGTGAAGGCATATATAACGACCGGAAACGTTACAGAAATATTCTCCCTTGCTTTCCTTAACAAACTTTACCAAACACCCTTGTGCTTACTAAATTCCTCAAAGGAGTAGGTTCAGATAGTTTCTTTGAACACCCCCTTTTAAATGAAGTTTAAAAAAGCTTCCTTCCTACATCTTACCACTTCTCATTCAACAACCGAGTCCCCGTCCATGTTGGGAACTGAGGAAGCCCCGCACACGGTTGCTTGGAACTCGGCCAACTGGTCAGTGCTCCAATTTACTACTCGTCAAAGCGAAGTGGAGGGAAAAGCACCGTTCTCTGTCGTACGGTAAATTGTTTTCATGAAGAGCTCTGATTGTTCCTGGAGGACCCTTTCACCCCTTCCCCATTTTTCACTAGTGGTGAGCACTAGTGGAAGCCTTTGAAAAATTCCCCGGCAAATTGCGAGTGAAAAACGATGCAGGCCTTCAAGGAACAATGGCGAAAGTATGAACGAACGCTGAGCCTGCTAAAATAAACGAGTGTGTATGGGGCTCTTACAAAGGTACTCCTCTCGAGCACCAACATGCGCCACTATTCGTCACGCCATAATTCGCATGCAGCAGGCAGGGTCTACGGCGACCTCATCACTTTCCGAAAAGGCGTCCTCCAAACCGTTTCAAAAACTGCATATTTACAAACAAAATTGAAGAAAATTAATTCTGGCGAGGAGCATTTCCCCACGGCAGTGCGCACAAGAAGGGGTTCAGTGGAAAGTGCACCACTTTTGACTGCAGCCACCGGCAGAGGGAGGGCCGCAGCGCTTCTGAAAATGAAAATATTCCCAACAACAGGGAAAGTTGTTGCACTAGAGTCGATTTGCTTGGAGGTCATGTTTCACACATCCCAGCGCACTATGATATGCAGGCAGCGACGTGCAGCCATCAAAGCTATGCGTCTTGTGGCGTGCCCAACACCACTGCACGAGAAGTGCTCTCTGCACATTTGTATGCTGCCAGGCTGCTGCGACCATGGCTGTGGCTGTGGCTGTGGCTGCCGGTGCACCGATCATAATTAAGCTGAAGCAAATAGATCTACGTAACACAAAAATCGTGCCACACGTCTGCCTTTCCTTTGGCTGGGGATCACGATTTGCGAGTGGAAAGGAAATTCGCTCAGCGAAGAGGGGCCTGACTGATATCACAGTCGGTTGGGCTGCTCTCCACACCGGCCCGAAGGTGGGGCTGGGTAGTGACTGGTGAGCTGGTCGAAGGATGTTCCGTCAAAAGTAAACCACTACGCTTCACTTTGAAGATGAGCACTTTTGTTGAATCTCCTCTATGATACAGGAGTGTAATTAATTTTGGCCTTCTCCGAAAATAGATAACAAAAGGATACCACAACAAGGAGCCGCCTCAAAGCAGATTCGAAGGTAATTAATTTGTTCTGGTTCCGAGAGTGTCCTTGTGCAGGACGATGGTGGTGGCGGTGATGGCGACGGCGACAGCAGTGGCGTTGCGTTGGGGTGATAGGGCGTATAGCCCGAGGTCGACAGAACTTCATTAATTTACCGTTTTCAGAATTAATACGAGCTGAATGAGAGATTTATGAGTGGAGATAGGTGGAGGGTCATCACAAGGGTGGGCCTA
Source organism: Eristalinus sepulchralis (assembly GCA_944738645.1). Lineage (NCBI taxonomy): Eukaryota > Metazoa > Arthropoda > Insecta > Diptera > Syrphidae > Eristalinus > Eristalinus sepulchralis. The sequence continues at coordinate 62,620,719 of OX122885.1, read as the reverse complement.
GGTTAATGAGAGGATAGGTGGTTTCGTGCACTGATCTGGGGAGCTTTGTGAGCGGTTATTTGGCTTCTTTGTTTGAGATACGACGCAAAGGGACGAGTTTTTGTTGACATTTGTGATTATATCGAAGCTGGTGAGAGGATTGATTTCAATTCCTGGCTTCCAAGGAGACAACGAAACGCCGGAAGCTAAAGTCATTCATTTCGGCATTGATTACATATTTGCCACCAAAGGAGCATCCTGGATCATCCTCTTTCTGGTTTTCATTAAGCCACAGAAAAGAGGAATCAAAAAATAATTGTCACACCACCCTACAAAGCTTGTCCTCCTATTCGGTTGGATCGTCTCTTGTGTTCCTCCACCACAGAAGGGCACATGAGTGTTGGTCGCGCACGAATGTTAGGCTGGGTGCAATCATCACAGATTTGCAGATTATTACCCGAGCAGCCCTGCTATGCAAAGAGGAAAAAAATGCGAATCTGATCAGAAGTGCTTGTAAAACAGACCCCTGGCTGGCTCAGAACACCTAGTGGTGGACCGTCGCTGCTTCATAACGAGGCCACAACGGGGCTAGTTGTTTTGAAAATTAACTCACGCGCATTGAAGGGGCGAGAGCATCATTCACGTAGCACAGAGGATAATCCGCCACGTCCCCACACACCGCCATGTCCCCAAGTATCGCACTACCCAATTATTGTGTACGCAATTTTCTCGGAGCGGATAACAATGACCATCTACGGATTTTTTCTTTTGCATCCGAGGGAACCCACTCCACACGCGTCGTTGCATCCATTAGCAACGACCGACCAGCCGCCCAAGCGACCGACCACCATCGCCACAGAAGCTTGAAGCGACTTCAGCAGCGATGTCTCCTCGATACCACGCTCCTGCTGTTCCTCTTGTCTTCTGCATCACCACACCATCGTCGTCATCATTTTCATCATCACATTAGAGCATCGTCGTCGTCGGTGCCGCTGCTGCTGTTATTGTCTTAGTGCTTGGTTGCTCTAGACGAGCAGGAAAGCCGAAGAGTGTTCCGGCAATTTTCGAGAGGTGAGCCTTTACGCACGGATAAACGCGCCCGTCCATGTATCGTCTTCGTCTTTGTCGTTGTCGTCGTCGTTCGCGTCGAGCCCAATCGGGAATATAAACTGCACACTGTGTCTGCTGCACTTTGGAATGTATGCGCAATTATTTATTATTCACTTGTTAAGGGCTGATGCTAGACGCTTGTTGCATATACTTTTGGGTTGAATATGGTATTAGATCGCATACTCTTTCCGCGGCAGCGGTATTCCCTGTGAAGTTTCCTTTTATTTCGCAAACACATAGAGTTCGCCTTGCTGAAGTCTCGAAATAATGGAACGGAAACAATGCCTGGCTTTCATGAGGCACTCATTTGGGGGCGGGCGAGGAGAGGGATAAGAGCATTTGCCGTCTGTAGACTGGATGCTGGTATATTGCTTTTCGGGTACCGAATCTTGAGTAGATATTCCTGAGGAACGTCTTGTCTTAAATAAATGAGTGCTCTGTGTAGAGGTGAGTGAGGTACACTGAAAAAAAATATGATGGCAATTACATTGAGAAAGGTAAAATTGCATTTAAAACTAAGTAATGTTTTTTTTTTTTTGAGTTCCTTTCCCAACTTTAAGAAAATCATTTAGCTGTCCGCAAGAGAGCAGAGCCTAAGGCAGTTTTAACACCGACAATTAGAATTCCTTAAATGGTTTTAGCATCCGTCTGAATTTGCAGAGTCTGTGAAAAAATGAGAACTGAACGGATCTAGGCACCCAGGGCATCGACGGACTTACAACATTACTTAATGAAGATTTGAATATCTTGCCCCCTTGGCTAGGTGGCGTACCGACTTGGTGATCTGCTACACAGCTCCAAGTTGGGTAATCATAGTCTATGGCTTCCTGGATTGGTGCAACTTTAATTTGACCCGAATGGAAAAAAATCGAGAGGCAGTGTCTTCACGTTTTAATCAAAAAATACAAGAACCTGGAATCAAATACAAGCAATTCTATGTCAATGAGATCTTGTATAATGAAGCAAATGTGTAAAGCCTTAAAATGTTTACTAAACTATGACCTCGGAAGCTAATACTCGGAGTCTATTACACAAACGACGCTCATCATTCACTCCGCCGGAAGATAGATTGTTTTGCTCTCTTCGCGTTTTTTCACGGCACCGTCTCTTCCGCTTTTTGTGATCGCCGCGGCGTTATAGGTAAGTGCGTCTACCCACACGCAGAAGGTGTTGGTTCAATTCCTTGGCGGGCACTTCGCATGTTTTTCACTGCACCCTCTCTTTGAAATCTCTAAATTAACAAGATTTACAAAAAGGTCTTGCTCTGTTAGCCCACAATAGGCCCGATCTGGTGGTTTAAGTGAACTGTGGTGATAACCACTAGAGCGGTCATACATTATGTCGTTTATGAATACTTTAAAACTGAACTCTGAAAATGACCTGCTACTTAAAGTGGTCAATTCGTTGAAACTAGAACTCTCGGAGATCGGCAGTGTTACTTAATTACTTTATTTTGTATTTATTATAAAAAATTAACGATCAACGATGCTAAGTAAAGGGTGTCCCAACAAGAACGCAAGATTTAAATAAAACGCAGATATTTAAAAAAAATCGTGAATTCTTTATTATATCGTAAAGTAGACAGGATGAGGTTATGTATGGAATAACACATCGGCCAGATGGCCGCCGCTGTTTTGCTGGCATATATTCGATCTTTTAATGAAATTTTCAAAGACAGTTTTGCATAAATGCTTCGGTATTTCATTAATGCAGCGACCAATTTCCTCTTTTAAGGCTTGAGTCGTCGTCGGTTTATTCGCACAAACCATCGACTTCAAGAAACCCCAAAGAAAAAATCCAATGGTGTCAAATGGCACGATCTATGCGGCCAATTATGGTCTCCAAAACGCGAAATAACACGACCGGGAAATGACTGATGCAGCATTTGAATTGTCTCTCTGGCTGTATGATATGTGGCGCCGTCTTGTTGAAACTACATCCCCTCCACATTCATTTCTTCAATTCTAGGCACGAAAAAATTGGTTATGATTTCACGATACCGAACACCATTGACTGTTTGCGCTTGACCTGACTGATTTTCACAAAAAAGGTCCAATGTTCCTCCCGCCCAAAATCCAAAGCACACAGTGTCGACCGACCTGGTCAAAGGCGGGTTGTTGTCTTTACATCAGTTACATACATAGTTTCAGCAAATTTTTCCATTATCAATTTACAGTTGACACTTTTGGAGCATTGTAGCCGCAAAACTTTCACTATTTTGGTAAAACAATTTCGAAATGAGAATGAGTTGTTCATTCGTGAAGCGCTCCATTTTTATTAATCTTATACCTTCTACTAACAAACAATAATAATTGTTCAAATATCAAACAATGACAATTCGAATGGCGTCAAATTTAAATCTTGCATTCTTGTTGTCACACCCTTTACAATTTGAAGCTGTTCCACCGAGTTATTGCACCAGATTATGGTGTGAAATACGCGGTTTTGACGTGCGGAAAACGGTTTTAAATTTGTTTTTGCGAAGGTCAGGCATTAACATGGATGAGTGTACGCAGAGAATCTTTCATGAAAACTTAAGAAAAAGTGAGACAAGTTGTGCTTCAAGTAAGTGAGCATACAACCGTGTACGTGTTGTCGTCAAATGGAAATAATATATCCTTCGTCTAGAACAGAATCAAGAGTTCTAACTGCCTCGAACTTAATATTGCCGCAAAGTACTCTATTAGAGATTCGACACAGACTTGTGACAGCACGCCTTTGTTAGTTAAACTAAACGAAAAGCTCGTAAATGAACACAAAATTCAAAACGGATAGAGAGTGGTACATTCAAAAGAATCTTTAAAACACAATCGTCAGATTGAAGTACGAACTGAATACCGAACTTTCAGCAGCAAAATTACGGAACAAGGATGCTGCACACGTTGACTCCTTTCCTTCGAAGTCATCCACCAAAAATTGATTTAGCATGTTGACACATGATCTCTCGCTGATTTCTTACCAGCCGTGCCCAAGTGCGCGGGTGCACCGAAGCGATGACCAAAATATTGGGAAGTTTGAACGAGGAAACCATTTGAACGTTGACTATCTTCTCCTTCCTTGGTTGGCACCACAGTGCGAGGCGAATCTGGACCCTAACCAACGTGCTTCTCCAGCTGACACATGTCTCTTTCGCTCATTGAGGTCCCTCTTCACTCTAAGCACACAATCATAGACGCAGTCACAAGTGTCCGTACGCCCAATTTTGGTCGAACCTCTTTAAACTTACACATTCTGCATTTCTTGAAAATCACTCCGAAACGCTTCATAAAACAGAAAATCCGAAAAACCAAGAAATTTCATTCAGTGTACCGTAAAGGCAATCATCGATAGGAATGGGACATTTACTCCTTCACCGAGCCCCTGTTCAGAATACATCAGCATACGCAATGAAACATGAACTTCTGGTCTAGAGGCAGCGCCTGATCGCGATCTGAGATTCATGTATTCATGTTGCAAATTTATGTGCAAAACGAATTCCGCGAGGCCGGTGCGAGTGTCTGCGCGATCTAACAATCGGGGCGAATGGATGTGCCCATCAGCCGCCGCTACACAGCCATCAGAAGGCCCCACCAGTCAGCGTGTGCACTATTCCGCGCCACGACGTGTAAACTAACCGCATGTAACAAAAGGCAGAACATCTCAATTAACTGTTACAGGCTGCAGGATGGAAACGGTTTCCTCCCGCATGCAACAGACAACAGAGTGCAGTGCGCAGCAATCAGGAATGCCCCTACATCACCGGGACTCAGCATTTAGCCTGATATATGATCGTGGTGGGATGCTGCTTACGCGCTAATTATTCAAATTAATTGCGCTGCTTAATAATTTGCGGAACGTGCTGGCGCGATGTTGTGAAGCGAGCAGCCGGCTGTGCTCAGATGTGTACGCCAAATAAAGGCACAGTAGGATTCGAACTAACGATCGGTAATTAATACAAGCGAACAGTCTCACACTGGTTTCCGCAGCGGCGGCGGCGGCAGCAGCAGTGGCAGTGGCACCGCAGCCAGATAGCGAAATGGTCTACGCTCCGCCTTAATTGAGTTGTTTGGTGTCTATGAGCATGCGTTGTAAGGCTGCACACACGCTGCAGTGCCAAACGTCACGTTGACATGCGAGAAGTCATTTCACGGAAGCAGGCTCGTTATAGGCCCGATTTTCCTCCGAATGTGTTTGCGTTAGTTAGCGGGGACAGCCTAGTGTCGTGTCGGACGCATGACGTCGGAATGTGCTGCCACCTGTGGCCGGCCTTATATACGTCAAGTGTTGCCGGACATTTTAGACAGCAGCCGGCCGGTGGTGATGTACATCTGTGTCGGCCCCGCGCCTGGTAAGTCTATTGAAAGCTGACAGAGTCACAAGTGAAAGAGGTGTGTCGTCGATTGGCGCCCGCATTATGTACTAAGCGGATAATTTAGATAAGAGGCCCCGTCCAACGGCTGCAGATCGCTTAAATTGGATTAAGTCAGTAATTAATATCGAAAAGGATCCATGGTAGGTTGAAGAATGTGATGCTAATGGACTTGTAATGGATTATTGAGACTTTGTAGGGAAGTGCCTGATGGACAGGACATGTGGTTGTGTGCGAAGATTTAAGTAAGGGATTGGGTTGAAATCTTTGCGATAAGTAATGGCGGTGTTTAGGTTGATTGAAGATCTTTCGGGGGCAAGTGTTTACGCCCTTTAAGCGGGGATGGGAAGAATATGCTCTAGGTTTGCGAATAAAAGGATTTCACTTATAACGCTGTCTATAGGGTGTGTGGACACGGTAGAGAGGAAGTATATGTGATGAAGGAACTTTTTTTTATGAGTGTTTGTATATCTAATGCGTCAATCATTTGGTGTAAGTTTGTGAGAAAGAAGACGTCTTTTACAGGTGTAAGACTTACACAATAATACCCCTGGTAGGTGGTTCTTGACTCTAACTTCCTAGGTCTCTTTCAATGGCTACCGAAGTTCAATCACATACAGGGCAGTTTGGAAAGTTTATGACTTAAGTGTTTGTTCCTTTTAATACGTGGGTGAATGTACATATTGCATAAGTATTCCCATGATCCGACATTCATCCGTAGTACCGAGACTCTATCGGGTAAATCCATCTCCCATTGAGATTTTCTATACATTTAGACTGAACTTTCATCTCTCATAAAATATATTGTACCCCCAGTTTTTAGTACTGGGGGTACAATATACAGCAACAAAAAGTTTTCATTTTCAGTAAAACTTCTCACTTCGCAGCAGCCAGCAATAAACTGATTGTCTCATCTAGTTCTACTAGTTCTTCTTCTTCTTGTGGCGCTTTAGTCCGGGGTGGACCTGGGCCAGCCAGCCAGCATTTCATGTTGGTTGAGATCGACCGTCCTCTTCTGCGTTGTCCCAATGGGTCAGATTCGAAGACTTTTCGGGCCAGAGTAGTGGCCGCCGTTAAGAACAAAGCCTAGAAAGAAGAAATCCGCACGAGACGTAAGGTTTTGTATATCTCAGCAAAAGGCTTGAGGGAAGCTAACCTAACTCCCGCTCAAAGTTTGAGTTAACTTTCCCCTTCCTGTTGTCTCATCGACTGTTCGGACAAAATTTAACTGAACGTGTGACGATTTTTGGAACCCCGTCGCCCCTTGGGATTCGTCGACCCTTATGAGGATTGTCTGGATTTTTCGTGTCCGGAAAATCGTCATTTTCCGGGCAGAGTCAAGGCAATAACTTTGACCAAGCAAACAGCATGACCTTTGTGCTCGTCGGGGTTTGCTTCAGTTTTGCTTGATGCTACCTAAAGTCTGTCAAGAAATGGATCGACGTTGTTGCGATTCAGCAGATATTCCAACATGTATGAGTATGGCGTAAATTTGTTGAGCTTCCTTTAGTTCCCAACTCTGTTCATATGGTTTCAAGCGGATTTTGTTGGTTTTTGGTAATCTTAAGAGTAGTTACTTGATGATCGATTTAGACTGTTTGTACGACAATTTTGATGATTAACTTCAACAACAACAGTTTACAACAGTGTAGTGCATTCTCGTAGACGGCTACTCTTGAATTTTCAGACTTCACCACTGAAAAGGGCGAAGAGTATCCTATCGGCCAGCAAAATGATAGCATCCATTTCACCGGATGTATGATCTACATGGACTACCTGAAAAAGGCTAACATGCTCGCAGATACCTAACAAGCCGAATTTTTTCACAGATCCTAAGAATAATGCCTAATTTGGCCAACAAAAGGTCATCTTTTAAAATTACAATGCACCCGTTCACATCTCTGCCATCATTTTGGGCAAATTGGTTGAATTAGACCACAAGTCGTTTCTCCATCCCCATGGCCCCATGTGACTCTTTACACATCCTGTTCAGAAATTTCAGTCGAGTCTCCCTGTCCCTCCCTCCCGGATCACTTCATCACTGAGGCCGATCAAATGCCGGTGTTTTTGAATTTGTGTGATCCAGGGGTTTTTATGCCTCTCTTTCGCGTCTGCGTTAGAACTTTCATTTTTATTATGCTTTTTTACGGCGTTCTGAGCATCTCTCCTTTGAACATGACAATACCAAGTGAGCTGGTCGTGCTAAATTTTTTCAAGGTTTGACCTAAAGGCTTTCTCGAAATTTTAAACTTCTTATTTTATCGAGCATCGTTACTCCTGCTGCCATGCAAAGCATCTTCGTCTCAGTTGCCGTTAGTTTCCTCTCATACTTTCTCTACGCTGTCCAACATTGTGAACCGTACAAGAGCGCCGGATAAACAACTGCGATGTAGAGCCTTCCTTTCAGCTTAGGGGGCATTTTTCAGTCACAGAAAATGGCTGAGTTTTCAGTCGAGTGGGAAGGTTGTCGCCGGAAGTGATTGCAACATCGCTGGGTCAAGTATATTGTCCTAAAAGGACACTTTACTCAAAAATATAATAATAATTGAGTGGCACTACAGCCCAGAACAGACCAGGACCTAGCTTCTACAATAACTACTCGTGGTGTGCGTGCTACTGTTCTTCACGAGTAGAAGGGGACCTACAGTTTTTTGCCGACTCCTAACGGCGGAATTTGAGAAGCTTTCCATAGACAATTAATACTCTTTGAGTGTTGTCAGCAACTCGAAAGAGGTGGTGCCGTGAAAAAATGCTAGGTGTCCCGCCGGGAATCGAACCCAGACTTTTCTGCGCCGCGGTCGATGCACTTACCACTACGCTATGGCGACCCCATTCAGAAATATATCACCACTAACCAAAAACGGTCGTTCTTCTTTTGTAGGCCTTAAACTTATCGGACCGCGTTAATAGGTACTCTTTGATACAATCAATATTTAGAGGAATTGCGAACCATGCGAGGACTCACCGATTCAAATGAAGTTTTGTTATTTTATCAGAACTCTCTCCACAGTTAGCTTTCTTATTGATTATCTGAGCTGATTTCGGGTTCAATCGGCTCTCACTGCGCATCCTAGCCACACGTGGCCCAGATTTTCTGTTTCATTCTGATGGAAATTATGCTTGTTGCCAATTGCACAGCTATTGTAAGTTAACTCCGTAAATGGCGAAGTAAAGTACATGTTTAGCAACTAAGACGAAATGGCCAAAACACAAACTTCAAGGATATTCAGATTTTATTCCGTATTGCCTTTAGACAGAACACTAATCTCCATGTCGGGGAATTTTTCTCTCCAAGCAATGACGTGGATGGTGTCGAATCTACTTACCAACATCCTCTGCTCTTGTCTTTTGGAAGATGCCTACTTCTACGTTATTCTAGAACAATTTTATGACAAGCTATCAGTTCAGTACAACATGCGATCGTTAGTGTACAACATTTCCCTGATTCAATAAAATTAATTCGCGCTGCAGCCAGATTACATCTAATGGCCGATTCATCTTGTTTCAATTTCACTCATTACAGTGAGTGTCGTAACCGCATGAGCTCCACTTACGCGTAGAGACTTGACTCGTCTCTGAACGCAGTGTCTGATTTTTCTTAAGGGAAAATTCCGGTCAGACCAGCCAGATGGAGCAATTACCCAGCCGAAATCCAATAAAAACCTAATTGATTTGCGTAGCTTTAGCGGTGTTTCCTGGAGCACGTCTGCATCTGCATCTGCCGCTGTAATTGAACGGAATAAAAAACAAGACTGAAAGCAAATAAATGTCTAAGAGATGGCCCTTATCAGCTGACAATAATTTGCACGTCGGCCATTAAACACGAAGAAACATCGGGAGCCGGAATTATTATCAATCTCCGGGTCCATTGCACAACAGCACAACGAATCACATGTTCGTCCGCTAATGGCAGTCGTCATCTTCATAAATTGGCAAAACAGCATGGCAGCATGACAGCTCCAGCCGTGATTCCGCTTCGGGTATCTTAGTCATTTCAAGCGGCGAAACTATCCCACAACGACGCAGTCAGCGCCGCAGCAATGGCCAAATTGAATAGGTTTCCCTTTCGTCGGGTGAGCTTTTCTTTCCGTCCGATTGGTGTTCTCGCTGTGACATACAATAACTTTCAATTAAACGACAAATGAACCCAAAAAGAAGCCAACGAGGCACTACTACACGAAAGAGCAGCCACCACATGCGGCGTCTTGGCTGGAGCTGGGGCTGACCCCGCGCTCACCAAGAGGCCGTCTGTTGTTGCTGCCGCGTACGTATCGGTGACGGCGACAACAACGCTCTCCCTGCCTTTAAGACGTTCCCTCTCGAATCAAGAGATTCTGTTGTGACACCCCAGTCAGACCCCATGCCCGAGCTTGCGGTGTGCCCGCGCACGTAGATGAAAATGGAAAATCCCAAAAGTGAATTCCTCCTGAGAAAAATGTCACATAACCACTGCGGTCGCTGCTGCTGCCGCTGTGTGGCTGGGACAGCGCAGCCAGAAACGAGCCCCGACCACCAGCTTACAGTGTACAAAGCTCATGACAGTTGTCATTGTCGACCATTTGAGTCCGGAGATTTATGACTTCACGAAACGCTTGGAAGCCGCAGCGGCTCGGTGCCGCACAATGCCCCATCCCGCGGCACCCTGCGCTCGGCACCTTGTGCCCGTTCCTATCGACGAGTCATAACAATCCCGAAACCAATTGCTCCGCTCCGTCTGTGACGGTCGACTCTTTGGGCGGCATTTGAAAGTATTTTGATAATTTTACGACCACTGAGCACAGGGAGTCTATCAAGCGGCCCGCTCGGCGCACCGGTAATCGTTACATGGCCGATGTCGATTTCAATTTGAAGCCGATTTTACATTTCTTTTAATTTATGCCAGCGGCCCCCTCGCAGGCGGGGTGTTGGCTGCGGCCGCTTGCGGCCTGTTTCTTGCCGTTGTGACATGGTGGATTTTTTGAGCGCGGACAGGACAAAATTAATATGCACTCGTCCACGCCAATAATTTTTGGGGGACCTGGCATGACTGGGGTGCTTACCTGACGGTCGTCATGGGTACACAGTGACTCGGATACAAATTGTGTTGCTGGAGCAGCAGTTGTCCCACTGGGGGTTGCGAGTGTTATGTCAGATGACTGGTTTTGCGTGGGGAAGGGGGGTTGGGAATGTCGAGATGAAGTTGTAAGTTTGAAATCATTCGGGACTTGGAGTGGATTTATGGTTGATTGAGTAAAGTTTCGGTTACGTATACGCCAGGGGAGATCCGCACACACACACACACACCCGCCGCTCCGACAGGATGTCACTTCGCTTTAAAGAAACTTGAGTGATGACTCCGATTTTGGGGTGTATGAAATTCTCCACGTGGTTTCAGATCGTTTATTTCCGTGGTGACATTTAAATTGCGCTGTCGTCTAGCGGTATGAATTTATTTTGGCGAGGTAGTGTTTGAGAATTGGTGGAGTGCATGGAAGGAACTATAAATAACCGTGAGCGAAACACGGTTCCCAAGGCAGCTGAAAGGTCACTTGCTTGACTTGGTGCTATGAGTTATGGAGGAGGGAATTTCGACAAATTTCTTCTCGCAGAAAATACACACGAGGGACTGAGTTTAGAAAATATGCTCAGTGGAGTAGCATTTCAAATGATTTCAGAGGATTGTTTTATTCGACGAGATTATCATCCAAATAATGGGAATCTGCATCCCCACAGGTCAGCCTGAGGGGTTCGCCGATACGACCTCAAGAAATGTTGGCAGGCATCTTTGTGTCGGACCACTTCACCTATGAGGCAGATCAAATGGCTTGTGATTTTCAATTTGTGTGATTCAGGAGTTTTTAGGACTGCCTGTCTTTCGAGCTAGCGCTGGAACGTTTATTGAAATTCCCCTTTTAAGGGGGTTCGAAGCATCTCTCCTTTGAACATGACAATACCAACTGCGCCAGTCGTGATCAGTTTTTTTGAAGCTGGTTTCTTTGACGTGAAGACTTTCTCGTATATTTGAACTTTGAAGTATTTTCATCTCAGTTGACGTTAATTTGGTCTCATACTTTTGGAACGCTTTCCAAACATTGTGAACCGTACAAGAGGTGTAGAGCCTTCATTCAGCTTAAAGGACATGTTTCGGTCACAGATAATGACAGATTTTTCCTGTCACTTCATCCACCCTAGTTCACGCGATAGTGGATGTCGTCATCACAGGCTCCTTCGCTATTGATCATAGATCCCAAAAAAAATTTAAACTTTCGCGATTGGGATGAAACTTTCCATTCAAATAAATGTCCGAAAGAGATCTGAGAGAATGGACAACACAGATACTAGGTCTTTTTGGGATACCCAATCCTGTCCATAAAGTCCACCAACACATCAAGTGCTCGTTGCAGGTAAGCTTGATCATCACTTATGATGGCTCCATCGTCATCAAGGAACAACTGACACTTTTGGGTCCATCAGTTTTGCATCAAGCTGATAATCCAGGACTAAAGGCTGAGTTGCTAGATGGCAGCAAAATGAGAAACGGTAGCCCCAATATGGCCAATATCTCGTTTACAACGTCAAACGTGCTTGGCTTAAGAGCAGTGCCTTCGGATACATTGATGCGGATGAAAATGGTCCACTAGAAAGTGTATTTGTTTGTCAAACCCCCATGAAGATTGCAAACGCTTGAGATTTCATTACCCGATGCACTGCTCCTTGTGACGAATCGACTTGAAGTTCTCTTGGCTTTTGTGGCATCTGGCTTACTGTTTTCTCATTTTACTCATTTTTCGCACTTTCGGGTGGTATCTCGGCAATAACTTCAGTGATATTTATTTGTCTAGTGGTTGCCGTGGCATAGTGGGTAAGTGCGTCGACCGCCACACAGAAAGTCTTGGTTCGATTCCCGGTTGGGACACCTAGCATTTTTCACGGTACCACCTCATTCGAGTTGCTGACAACACTCAAAGAGTATTAATTGTCTATGAAAAAGCTTCTCAAGTCCCGCCGTTCGGAGTCGGCAAAAAACTCTAGGTCCCTTCAACTCACGAGAGAACAGTAGCACGCACAACACGAGTAGTTGTTGTAGAAACTAGGCCCTCGTCCGTTGTGGGCTGTAGTGCCACTCAATTATTATTATTAACGTTAGGTACGTTAGGTGACTGTAAAAATTGGTAGTTGTCAAATGCCGACGCCAACTACTTCAAACCACAAAATGAATTTGAGCTGTATTCTGTGACAGTTTTATAGTACTGGATAAGTGCTTAGTCTCATTCGTGAAAATTCTCAGACTGAGCCTGTTTAGTTTTTCATCCCTCCACTTATCTCAAATTGGGAAGTTCACGATAGACCAGATCCTCACCTTAATGCAGATCCTGGAAAACACCCCAGAAATACAGATCGAAGCTCACCAACTATTCATCGATTTTAAGGCCGCATATGACAGTGTGCATAGAGAGGAGCTATGCAGTGCCATGTCTTGTCAAACTCGTTAGATTGTGTAGGATGACGATGGAGAACTCTCGCTTCCGCCAAGGTCGACAACGAACTCTCCGAGATCTTAAATGTCGAAGAAGGTTTTAGGCAAGGCGACGCACTGTCATGTGACTTCTTTAACATCATTCTTGAAAAGATCGTGCGTAACTTACAAGTCAACACCAGAGGAATGATCTTCCAAAAGTCAGCTCAATTGCTAGCTTACGCCGACGACATTGACCTGGACAAACACAGCGAGTCGTCAATGAGGCATTTGCTGGCTTTGAAGCCGAAGCGGGTAAAATGGGTCCGGTGGTTACTGAGGGCAAAATGAAGTACACGCTGTCATCAAGGAAGGGCACACAACATCGACGTCTCAGACACAGCGCCACACTAGGCGTCAAGGACTTTGGCTACCTCGGCTCGGCGGTAAAAACGGACAACACCAGCAGTACTGATTTTTGCGACCGATTTTTGGCCTTGATGGCATCTGGAGGAGAAGACTTAAAGATGAAACTTATGGGCTGCAAAGCGATATGCGCCTGGTCATCGGGTACAACTCTGAAGGTGACTAGGCCATGTACAGTGTATGGACACCACCACTCCGGACCGAAAAGTCTTCGACCCTGAGCCATTGGGACAATGCAACAAAGGACGGCATAGGCTAAGGTGGAGCACACAAGTGGAGAGGGACCTCAACCAACTTGGAGTGCGCAGCTAGAGGCAGCTATCGAAAGATCGTGCTGGTTGAAGAGGCATGTTGTTTGAGGCCCAGGTCCACCCCGGACTGTAGCGCCACATGAAGAAGAAGAAGTACTTATCTCAAATTATGAACAGTCCTCAGGGAAGTAAAATAATGCCGAAGTTTCAATACACGCGGCATGACGTATTTTCCTGAAGAAATCAGACTCTTGGGGCTGTAGCGCCACCCTGTTTATCTGTTAAGCCCTTTTTTATTTGATGCGGATTCCTTAAACTATTTGCAATCATGTTTTCAAGTATGTCTTCTGTTATTTGTCCCAAACGTGACCACAATCTCTAATTGGTGTGTGTAATGATGAAGAGTTTAATGTGTTTCGACTGACAGCCATTTAGGGTGGATGTTCGAAATAAACACGAACGGTCAAATACTTAAGCTAGCAGCTAGCACTACTCCAGCAAGCACAATTAATCTCTACGAAATGTATTCACTTCCTAAAATCTCTACCAAATATACAAAGGACTTCCTGCAGTACCAGTGTATCGGGAACCTGATAATTTATATCCCCGCTTATTCACCCCGAATCACTTTATGTAAATTCTCGCACATAATTTGACCGAAAAAGGCCTCAAAACTGCCATCGCATCGCGGTCTGTCAATCAAAAAACTCCTAATTTACAAGAAAGTCTCCGAAGCCGGGACTCAGCGGCCACAGCTGCATCATCGTTATGACTCCAATGCTAATTCTCCTCAAAAGTGAGCTTCAGACCGCGAGATAACGACGTTCACCTGTAAGTTTTATTGTAGCTACATTTAGCATACAATTTGCAAGGGCCAGCAATACCAATTAAACGGTGGACCAGGAGCGGTGGGCTTGTGGAGAGAGAGAGAGAGGGAAAAAAATTTAAACGAAATTATAATAACTCCACTCACAGCATCGGCTCTGTTCGCTGCGGTCGCTGTCGCGCTTCTTCATTTTTGTATGAAGGGACTCCACTGCAGACGCCCAGACGCATTTGACATGTAGTACCTACCGTGCAGTGCAGCGTTTCACTGTGCAGGGCTCACATCATGGTCAACTGACAGGGACAAATGTTTCATCGAAATTGTCCTTGTGTGAGCGGGCGAATGCCACAGACAGACATGTATGTACAAGTATGTGCGAGCGTGTAACCCAATTTTGCCCGTGGAATGACAAAGGATGTCATCCTCAAGGAGGCATGCTATCGCTACCACTTCTCGCCGCCTCCTGTGTGTATCCGGGCGAGCATATAGGCGTACATGGCCGATTGTCAAGCTCCGCCGCGGTTTCGTTACCGTAAGGGAAATAAATTGAATTTGGTTTGCATACGAAATGCACACTGTAGCCGGCGGCATGGATCCGGTCAGGGGGATGCGAGGAACAAATCACACAAAAGTAAGCCCTCCGTCCAGGGGCGACTGAAGTGGATAAATCCAAAATTTCCATATATGGGAATAAGTTGTAAGCCTTTTGTCTTTCATCGATCGCACTCACCCGCTCACCAGCTCACCAGGGCCAGGGACAACAATGCCGGGCAGGAGCTGGCAATCATGGACATTATTTCATTATTATTCAGTGGCTCCACAACAACTGTTATTTGGCATTGGTATTTCTGTTATGTGAAGGGGGAGCCTGAACTTGATACTCTCCAGTGGCTTGGAACAATAAAAGGGCACACGGGATGGGCATAAATAATTGAATTAATGTCTCAATCCGCTTTAAAAAGACGCTTCCTGACTTTTTGGCTTAAAATATGATTTGGGTTAACGGAGTTATGCAACGATTGCATATGAATCGATCTGCAAGTTGATCGGTTAAGCATTTCTGCATAAGTTATGTGGGAGTCCGTTGACCCCCTTTCAGCGATTTGTTACCATGTTGTATGTTCTTGGTGTTCGATTTGGTTTTTGGGAGGACGTTCATGGTGTTTGGCGTGTTTGATCGTTAAGATTTGGTTGTCTTTCACAAGTCTTATTCTTGGTCCAAGTCTTGTTCTTGTCCTGGTCTTTCACAAGTCTTGTTTCCCATGTCTCTTAAGGTTTAGAAGTCCAGAAAAAGACATTTTGGAGAAATCAGTTTCAACCTGGGAATGAGACTGTTTGGCAGAAGAGATGCGATCAAGACACCATCACGAGAACACCAAGCCCATGTTCAAAAAGTCGTCAAAATGGCCGAATGGAGGGGGTCGTCGCAAAAAGCAAAGTGCGAAGTTGGGGACACCTGGCAACACTTGTGGGGACCTCTGCAGCTTGTGACGAAATCCACTAACTGCAAATTTTATTGAAGGCACCATAGTCATAGTAGTCCTCGACTTCTAAATCTAACGTCGCTTGATACAAATTGAATTCCGTAGGCCACGTACGAACATAGTCTTCGATACAGGTATGGCAAAATTTGAGGAGACGAATTTGGAAAATGGCCTAAAAGTTGTTGAGAGAAAGACACACATTTTCTCGGAACAGCCGTAGCCATCCTCTGTTCATCAAAAATACAGAAAGGTATGTAGAACTGTCAAAAGTATAAGAAGTATGATAAATGTGACAAAAAAAATTTAAATCCAAAATTAAAAAGAGGTGGGAAAAATTTTCTTGTGAATATTTGAGAAAGCTTACACGAGGGGGCGAGTTTAGCCTGCTTCCAGTCGTCGAAGGGTACAAATCGGCAGTTCCATCTCGGGATTTCGAGTCCTCCAATGAATATGGTGTGGATGAGATGGATGGCATTCTGTATTCATCTTTGCATGAGGAAGCCTTTTGTTGATGTTAAAAATAGAATAAACTAAATTGGAACTGAACTAAAAAGATATCATTCACAGCTTGGGGGATATCAAGGATGTGGACCATAGAATGGCGTTGATGTGCCGAACAGTTTCTAATATGATCTTGTCTGCACATTTATACTCTTTTACCACTCAAACCAAAAATAACTGAAAACATGGTTTACTACAATAAAACAAAATCCATTCTGTGGGATGTGCCGTGAAGCTATAAGTGGCAAAGTAGCCGGTAACATTTTTCGATTTCCGAAAAACACATACAAAAATGTCTGCAATGGCTAGTTTCCAAAGTATAACCAGATCACATAGAAATAGCTCTTTAACTTCTCTATGATCCAAAAATTTCCGAAAAAGTCATTGCATGCCGCCCAGTGTGCCTGCCGTGGTGAAGGGGTTGAATGCTCCGAGTGACACGTCGAATCCTGTACTTTTCACATTTAATCACTTCAGTTCTTCTCAAAACTGTAGGCCCGACTACTCTTTTACGACTAAAGCACGAGTCTCCTGGGAGCTATACTGTTACTCGATTTGGTGTTTTACTCTTACCCGGTTTGACAATTTTATTGAGATTTATGAAATTACAAAAACTTTATTATCATCTTGAAGTACAATCAAAACGTTTATAAATTGAACAGAAATGGAACGAATTAGTTCATATGGTCACCGAGGGTATGTCTTAAGCGTTCGATTCGTTGGACCCAATTTTCAACGACTCGGCCACATACTTTGACCGAAACGGCCGCTATTTCGCTTTCAATGTTGGCTCATCCAACGTCGCTGGCTTGTCGGCACAAAAGAATGACTTAAGGTGGCCCCATAGAAAATAGTCAAGCGGCCTTAAGTAGCACGAATGAGAAGGCCAATTGACTGACTCGTTTCTTGAGATAACACGCTCACTATACTTACTCTTTAATGAATCGATTGCAACGCGTGCTGTGTGGTTTTTGGCTTTATCGTGTTGAAACTCATGTCGTCTGGGTCCATAGCTTAGAAATACGGTCCAAAATTAATCGGTAATCATGGTGCGATAACGCTGGCGATTCACAGTAACATTAACGCAGTCGGCATGCGAACCGTACCGAACATTTATTTTTTGTGCATAAAGAGGTGATTCATGAAGTACATCGGGAATTTTACAAGTGGCGTAGTGGGTAAGTGTGTTGACCCACACGCAGATGATTCGATTCAGGGACGGGACACTTCGCATTTTTTTCATGGCACCCCTCTATTGACTATCGACCGACAGCACTCAAAAAGTATCATTTGTCTATCAAAAGCTTCTCAAATCTCGCCGTTCGGAGTCGGCAAAAAACTTTAAGTCCCTTGTACTCGTGAGAGAACAGTGGGAAGCAAAACACGAGTAATTGTTGTAGAAGCTAGGACCTGGTCCCTCGTAGGCTGTAGTGGCACTCATTTATTATTATTAAACAGGCATATTTTGCTTATTAACGAACACATTAGACCAAATATGAGCTTCGTTACTAAAGACGATCTTGGCGCATCCTCTCCAAATCCCTATCGGAGAACGTGCATCGCTTTAAGTGGCCCGTCAGCTTCAATTCTTAAGTCAGCTTGAACTTGTTTGGGTAAGATCAAATCCTTACGTAAAATAAGTCAAAATGTGGTCTGAGTGAGGCCCAATTTTTGAGAACGCCGTGGAGTTGACTGATTTTGATCTTTTTCTACAGACAGACTGACCGGTAGCTGTAGTTTTGAATCTGTGACCAACCTGCTATCACAAAACAAATACACAGGCTCAAATTTACTCACTAAACTTGGTATTGCCGCTCTACTAGGGTGAGAATTACGACCAAAAATTGAAGTCGATGCTTTTAAACTCCGAACAACTCTGACAAACTTAGTCGTCCTACTAGACGGAACTCTAACACGCGCTCGATAAGGTTGTGGCCATATGGACTGATGCTGGAATAAAGATGAACGTGAACAAGTCCGAAGTAATGATCATTTTCAAAACGCCTGTCCAGTGCACTCTACATGTTAGTGGAGTCCAATTGAACCGTAGAAGAAGTATTTCGTGGTATTTTTGACGAGTGATGGTGAGAAGCAACACTTATGTTTCTTGTAGGATTGGCTAGGCTTGGAGATCAGTAATACCTCAGGCCAAGTCTGGTGTCAAAGCCAAGTTATCGGTTTTTAACTCAGTTTTTGTTCGGAGTCTCATCTATGGTTATGGCATTTGGGTAAAGACCGAAAGAATAAGACCGCGACAGGCTGCCGAGAAGAGCCGTTGCGGGAGTTACTCGCCGGATAGGCTGAAACACGAGACAAAGTGGGGTGAACTCAAATTTATCAGCTACCTCGTTGGATGGAAAGGTCTTTATATCGTTGGTTTCGCCAAGTTGTACGGATGACACATTCATCAGGACATTGTAGGCGTGCCTTAAATGCAATTCCATCAGATAGGCGACCATTCGGCAAATCCAGAATGACTCGTCCATAAACTCGCCTAGTTGCGTTTGGCAGTAGCTCCTGCTGAGTTACAGCCGATGTCGGAGATTCGTTAACACTAGTGAGCTGTCAATCATGCATTTCCTGGCATTGAAGTGGATCTCGCGAGGAATTTTGGCAAAAAAATAAACATATGTGTCATCATCATCAAGAAAGAACGCAGAACATCGACGTTTCGGAGAAAGCAACGCAAACGACAGTAAACTCTTTTTGAGAACTTCGGCTCCTTCAACTCATTGGTGAATATGGACAAAAAATCTGAAGTGAAATTCAGAGTGGAATCTTATTTGGCAATCGCGCAAAATAGTGCCCTTTGCCAAAAAGTCAATCCAAAGAGGTATTTAAATGCAAACTGAGTGCACTGCACGTAACTTTTGGTAATGAATTAATTAACGTGCGTATATTGGAAATTTTTATTAAAAAATCACTAGACAGTTTTTTTCCGAGTGGAAAACCGTACAATTCATCATAACTCACCAAGGCGATTTGTCACCAACAGTTCTTCAGTTTATGGAAAAACACTATGCTCCTCGGCTTACTCTGTTGCTAAACACCCTTTCCAGCGTCAGTATGCAAGGACTGCTGATTGCAATATACCACAAGCCTAACTGGCGCAACCACCCCTTTGAAATTCAATACAACCGAGAAGTTTATCAGGTTTCGCACCCTTCACCGACTCGGCACAACTGCTCTGCCCCATGATCCCTATATACACAGGTCCTGCTGCATTCACAAGGCCACCTCCGAACTATATCTGCTTGTTTGTCAATATTTTCCCGTCTCCGAAGGTAAAGTTTGTTGCATTTTGCACGTCGCACTCGTACGCATACGGCAGTGCTTGACAAGCTGTTCATATTTTCATGTCAAAACCTCACAACAGTGGCCCTGTCCACCTCTAACCCTCCGTGCGCCATCAGATTCGGAATGATCGAGCTATCCAGTGTCTAACAAACCACCTATAAACTCCTGGCCAACTTATTTACCCCTTTCGTTCGCAAGGCAAAATTGCCTGCCGCTCGTGGTGCACAACTACTGCTTATTACATGAAAAATGGAATCTCATATCTCCCTTTTGCGCTCACCGTGCTCGCATGCAACAACATTCTTGCCGATGGGCGGAATGTGAGGGGGGCGGGCGGGGTTCATCTGCAGTTTCCTAACACTTTTGAACAATGCCTTTGTACATCATTTCAGGGGGATGATATCGCATCAGTCACCCCAGCTGCACACACTTGTGACACAACCACAAGGAACAAAGTTAACGCCCCACATTGGATGTGACTTGAAAAATTTATCGTTGCCAGCGATTTGATTTTATCTCAGCAGGCAACCAAACTCTCGCCCTGCTTGGGACGCGCCAACAAGCTGTAGGGGCTTTTGAACGAACGATGGATACTTGTTCGTGCAGTCTCAGCGCGTCTCAGTGATGACGACGGCGACGACGACGACGACGACGACGACGACGCGACTACGGTGTGTGCGGCTGCAGCCAGACAGGGAACAATGAGGCGCTGGTGTGCGATGGTGTCCTCCTAGATAAGTTTCGTAATTATATGTTTGCACTAGGTGCGCTAGAATGTTTACCATGTTCCGGTGGTGGCGGTGGTGTGTGTATCTGCCCTACACACGTTCGACGCTCTAAACTTTATTGGTCCACCTACCGATTATTGGCTACGACAGTGGAGATTTATTGAGAGCCAGTTTAAATTCTTTTTGCTGTTTTGCTGTGATATGCCGCCGCCGGATGCGTCGTCCCATGGAGGTTGTGGGTTCATTAATTGCGCCTTCGGTTACGTTTTGGAGACAAATTGGAGTAGCCTCTTTGAACCTGAAATTAATACCCGCATCCTGTAATTGCAGCTTGGTATGTGCTCTAAAATGTGTGGCCGTCGCCGTTCTGCATTGGGCGTCGTTCTTGTGGGCAGCGACTACCTCTTCGGAGCTCAAGGGTTGGAATGGGTATTAATTGCACTGACAACAAGGACGCTGAGCCTGTAAATAGATACGTTACGGATGTGTGTGGCTTTGAAGTATCTACACTTTAATCTGTCGGAGTGTATGTATAGGTAGCCTGTGGCGCTTCGCAAAACGATGTGATACGTTTTCAACGAGATTATTTGTGTTATGACTATTCTCAATCGACGCGCTTCGCTTTCTCTCAATCTTGAGACGCTCTGAATAAGACATACCTTTCGGGAATCGTGATGGAACTGAAATCGATACTTGGCATCAACTGTTCGTCATCGCTCGGGCTCATTTCGAAATCATCCGCCTGCGATAATTACTTGTCATTGGAAGCGCTCCCCAGTAGAGTGGAGCATCGGCAGCAGTCCCTAAACGAAGGCCTGCAGACACCTCAAAGAACTCGTGTTCCAAGATTGTCCAGCGATTTAACTAATTAAGCTCCAGGGAGGCTTCTTGTTGCTCTGCCCTTTTTTCCACAACTAATAACTGCATTTGTCCACATGTAACCACATTCAAACGAGTGCTGATGCAGCCTGTTGCCGAGTGTCTGCCTCCGTTTCCCTCTCCGACGACCGGACCCGGACAGCGGACAAGGCACACACTTTGATTAATCACTCCGGTACGGATAATAAATTAAAAATCTCAGCGATTTTGAAAGTCAATTAATCAGCATTCCCTTTTGAGAGGCTAGTGCAGAGGCGAAGAAGGGTTGTGTGTGTGTGTGCAAGTCAGCGCTGCCGCCCGGACGCAGTGTAATGACGGGGAGCACAGCAGCTCTGATGGCCGTCTTGTAACACTCTGGTGAATCAGACGCTTAGGCTCCAGCTGACTGGGTTGATGTGCGAGCAGAAGACACACGGGACCTGAAAGGGGTAAACATTTGCAATTGCATTGGTACTTGTGATTTCCGTTCCTCTCGTTTTCTCCGCTCCAGCACTGCGTTGCGTTGATAAATGAAATGCTTACCACAGAAGCAGAAGCGTTTCTGATATCAACGAGATACGGACATTCCAAAACAGACTTCGGCGTCCATCTGCCGCGAAGCTGCCGCTGTGCACTGGATGAAGTGCATCGGGCTAAGCTCGCCCGGACGCTGTGGTCACCGTTCAACTTTCGAACTTGATGCGCGCCTTTAATAGACATCTAATGGGATAATTAAATGATGACTTAATTTCATCCAGGTGCAGGCAGTGTTTATCTGTGTGCTCCGTCAAAGGCGACGGCTGCGGTCCACCACGTTCGGTGCTCAAATAATGGATGTGCGGTTCGCCTTTCAATGCATCCCGGGGTCCATTGTTGCTGGTAATTAAGTGCGATGTGTTATTAGAAGAGCGCTGTGCTCTTTGAATACATCAGGCAGCGCAGTTGAGTGGTCGGATGGCTTACTCAGATGCGGGCCGGAATTAGACGTGGCCGGGGAAGGAAATAATTTGTGTAACTAATTTACACTTGATTGGTTAATATTGCGGTGACATGTGGTTGTTATTTCTTTTCGGATTATAGCGTCGGCTTGGTGTAAGATTCGGGCAGTGGCGTGTCGAAACTGCGGCGTTTAGCCCGTTAATTTGACCACAATATGGCGAGGATTGATTACGGCGCTTGGTCAGCGTCATCAAAGGATAAGGTGGATATCACGGTGACGTCAACAAATGAAAGAATTAGTGGAGATTGTTTATTGTTTGAAGGGGTTAATTAGATGTCTTGTGGTAGCGAATGCAGGATATTTGATTTGATTTGCAGATACACACGTGTATCACCGTGAAATGTCCTTATTTTCGTAGCTGGCGTTCTTTCTTTTTCTTCTTCTTCTTCTTGTGGCGCTACAGTCCGAGATGGACCTGGGCCTCAAGCAACATGCCTCTCCAGCTGGCACGATCTCTCGCCAGGTGCTTCCAATTGCGCACTCCAGGTTGGTTGAGGTATTTCTCCACATGTGTGCGCCATCTCAGTCTAGCCCGTTTTCTGATGCATTGTTCCAATGGCTCAGATTCGAAGACTTTTCGGACCGGAACAGTGGTGTCCATACGCTCTACATGGCCTAGCCCTCCTAAGCGTTGTATCCGAAGACACTTGTCTAAGCGCATGTCGCTGTACAGCCCATAGAGTTCGTCGTTAAATCTTCTCCTCCAGGTGCCATCAACAAACGCCTCATTGACGGCTCGTTGTATTCGTCCAATCACGTCAATGTCGTTGATGTAAGCTAGCAGTTGAACTTACTTTTGGAAGACCGTGCTTCTGGTGTTGACTTGTGAGGTACGCACGATCTTCTCAAGAATGGTGTTAAAGAAGTCACTTGACTAGTGACTAGTCTAAAACCTTTTTTGACATTAAAGGTCTCGGTGAGTTCGTTCCCGACCTTGACGGAGCAGCGAGAATTCTCCATCGATCTGCCGCAGTGTGAAGATTTGGTCGCTGGTGGACGTCCCTGGCCTGAAACCACACTGATAAGGACATATCAGGTTGTTGACGAACGGTTTCAGGCGTTCACGCAATACGGCAGAGAAGATCTTGTATGCGATGTTAAGGAGACTTATCCCTCGATAGTTGGCGTCGAAGGGGTCTCCGTTTTTGTGGACCAGACATACGATGCTGAGATTCCACTCGTCGGGCATGCTTTCCTCCGACCATATCTCACAGATGAGCTGGTGCATGCGCCAAACCAGGTCTCCTCCAACTGCTTTAAACAGTTCTGCGGACAGTCCATTCGCTCCAGCAGCTTTTTTCAACTTTAGTCTCGATATTGCTATCTTGACCTCGTCTGAGTTGGTAAACGGAATTCCTGCCTATCATCGTCCAAATTGAGAGGAACATTCTGCTTTGAGCGGCATATGTGCCGTCATCGACGTTGAAAAGTCTGCAGAAATGATCTTTCCAAATTACTCTACTACTGGGTTTCAGTTTTGGTCCCGGCACGCTTCGGTCCGAACCCTATATCCACCGGATAGCTGTTTCGGACTTCCTGCCATACCACCTCTCCATCTCTTCGACCACGCGCTTCTCATGTTCTCTCTTTTTCCATCTGAGAAGCCGGTTCTCTTTAGTTATTTTCTGTTTGTAAACCTCACGAACAGCTCTCGTTATCCGATGCAGCGTTGCCTGGGGGGCCTCCTGTTTAGCTGCATGTGCCTGCCTGCACTCGTCGTCAAACCATGGGTTCCTTCTGGGTGGTGGGGTGAAACTCGGCACATCAGGGGCAGCTTCTTTGATAGCTTCATGAGAACGTTTCCATTCTTCTTCTATTGTTAGTGCAGCGTCGAATTTTGGGAGAGTTTCGAGAGACTCGGCCGGCAGAGATCCCAGCGATCTGTTGCGATTGTAGCTTTTCGACGTCAAACCGGTTTGGCTTATCTGGACTACGTTGGTCTCTCGATATCCGGGTTCTTACCTTGGCTACAACAAGCTGGCGTCCTTTATTTTCAGAAATGTTAATGCTGCCATGTTTCAAGAAGCTTGTAACGAGTTACTTCACTGTATAGAATGACCTTAACTCCAAGTGCAAGGAATTTAATGTTTATCAGCTGCAATGTCAGAGGGCTTGGTTTCGTGACGACAATGTCTCCACTACCTTGAATTTTGAATCTCGTTTTGGTGCGCTGATCATAAGGTATCGTGGTATCGCTCGTTAGAACTAAAAGAAGGTGGCTGGCCAAAGTCTCAAAATGAATTTGATTGGAAGTGGTTGGCGATGGATCGGTTACTTGAGGGTTGTCGCCGCAAGCTTTGAAGATGATGATGATTCCCTTTGATGATTAGGAAAAATAAATCGAATAGCAGTTATCAGAGAGACGTGGTTGTGTGCAGACATGGCTCCGTGGAAATTAGGTAAAAAAACGCAATAATGATGTCCAATTCCGAACGCGTTTCACGTATGTATATGCACATCGAAGGAATAAGCAGCAATGCATAAGGTGGTTTTCAAATTTCAGCTTCCAGGTTCGAGAAGAAGAATCTCTCTCGCCGGTATAGAGACAAAGCGATCACAGACACAGAAAACTTCCGTCAACGATGGAAGTCTGCAATAGCGACTGCTCAGAATTGATGGATCGCTGACCCGAAAAGTATGCAATATGTTATGACACAGGAGACATTCTCTTCACTCTTATAGAGTGAAACTGATATCTGATGACGTCTGAAGTCAGAAATGTCTAATGAGTCTTTGTGTCTTCTTGCAGGCTCACCCCTAGTACACATTTCGTAGCACGATTTCGAAGAAACCTTAATAGGCCTAGTCTCTTACTTCACAGACAATCTAAGGGCAGTCGTTTGATGCTGTTACTGGAACAGTAGTCTTCAGAAAAGAATCCTGCTTTTATACAACCTTGACTCTCTCAATTCCTCAAGTACCTCGTAAACGTCCAGACCCCAGAAAAAGGTGAAATCACATCGCCTCTCAATTGTGTGGTTTTTACTAAGTTAGGTGAGCAAATGACTGCTGCCCACGTTCGAATTTGAAGCGTATTCGACAGCTTTGCACTTGACGCAGGCATTTTGGAGCGAGTCAACTTGAATTTGTTGCCTCAAAGACTACCTTTACAGAAGATCTTTCAAAATCAACTCCAAGCCTTCACGGGAGGAAAGTCGTTTCACAGTCAGTCACTCAGTTTCTTGAAGATCGCCTCTTATTACTCATCCCTTCGCCGCCATCAGGTTACCTAGTTAAGTATACCTCCACAAGCAGCGATTTCAGGCTAATCTCGTACTACATCTGGCTGCAGAACGAAGCCGCTTTTCCCATCGAACATGCATTGTCTTGCATTATCGCTGCAAAGTCCACTTAAAGCCTCACTCACCTGTCATTCTGCCAGGTGATTGTTAAATTACTCTGACCGTCCAACTACAGTTGCAATTTACCACTCCGCCGTCAGTGTGGACCACCGACCACCAACCACCAACCACCAACCAGCGACCAGCGACCACAGACCACCGCCAGCAGTGAATTTCCGCCAGGACTTCACCTTGACTTCGATATTCTAGGCGGTAGGTACGTATAATTGATGATCTTAAGTAGTTCCTCCACTATCGGGTGCAGTTAAGAGTCGAATCACGAAGCGATTTAGATCGAACGATCGTACGGGAACAATGGCGAACAAGAGAGGCAACTGTAGCCGCGAGTCAGTGACCCCGAATGAACTTCCCGTGTACCACATCCTCTATCTGAAATTAAATCGAAATCCTATTCGTTTCCTACGCACATCACATTGGCTGCGCTCGCCTTGATGCCCGACCGCTCGTGTCGTTGGTATGTTACGCAAGAGGCATGCATCGAGCCGTTGCTGTGCTCCAATATCAATCACAAGCCCTCGCATTTGGGTGTAGATCTAAATCCGTTTCGCTAGGCCTCTCAACAAATCATCTCGGCAGCAGTGCTTTCCCATCATCGTAGGTCAAGATCCTAATCGTTGCGTCTGCGTCTCGTTGAGCTCTGCACACGGTGCAGCCGCCTCATCTGGATGGATTAATAACTTTGAACGCGCACATCGCGAAAATCGCTTGCAAGCCGAGCAACAACAGCCAGCTCAAGCAGCCAGCGAAACCAGTCAGCACACAAACACGGAGACACACAAAGGGATACACGTCGAGATGACATCTTCTTGACAAACTGAAGAGATTCATTCGAAGTCAGCTTCGCCCCTAAGGACATGGCTCATGTCTTGATGATCATTTTCTGGAAACATTTCGACATCTTAAGCGAATCGTGTCGCTTTTTTTGTGTCTAGAATTACTTCACAAGGAGCGATGAAGTGCCCTGATAGAAGACAAAATAGAAATGTAATTCTCATTGGATTTGGTCTGGTTGTACGTGAGGGCATGTCGCCTCCCCACACTCACGTACACGGGGAACACATCCGCACTGGCATGCTTATGCATGATTCCGAGGAGCCTCGGTTAATGGAGAAAACCTACACTCATCAGACGGAGTGTGTCATTCGTGTGCAGATCTTAGTCGTTGTTACCTTTATTTTGAGCTCACTCCACGGTACACTATGATTCCTTGTCTCTTGGGCAACGTGAGACAGCAGGAGGCTTATTATAATCTGTCAGGTTGTCAGGTAGACGTATCTTGATTGGTTTTGCGAATTGCCGTGGCCTGTTGGATATTTAAAATTGGTGCCGGGATGATGGCTTATAAAGTGCATTTTATCTGTGGCAATTAAAAAAAGGAACAGAAAAATTCCTAAGCTCAGGTGAGTGACGTGCAGTGAGAGTGTTGTGCCATTAACATCTTAGTCCTTGGGAGCAGTAGGATCTAGTTTATCTTTGAGCAGAGGCACGAAATGCGTGATGTGGTAGCTACTGTGCCTTTTGTGCAGACATGACAGCAGCAACACTTGTCACTGGCTGAAGTGATCTGAATTCTCATCTCTACCATCCCATCGGCATGATTCTCCAAGTGATTTCACGGTTTATAATGGGTTTCTTGTTTTCGTTTTGTTGTTGCATATTCACTTTTTTTTTTGTTTTGAGGTGTCAGCGTTCCGACCAGGCTTACGTTTATAGATTTGACTCCATTTCATTGACATGACTACGCTGATTGCTCTTCCAGTAACCGTGGATGGAAGTCAACTTATTCTTAGTGTCAGTTTAACTAAAGGAACATAGTCCTTAGCTATTTAAAGGGGTGCTTTTATGCAAACGGTATCCAACGGTCATATGAGACAAGCTGGAGCAACTTTCAGTTTTCATGGTTCGGGACAGTTTGTGTCCAATCATCAAGACACTGCTATCTTGTGTCAAACTTATGAAATGCCCAATTCTAAGTTTGTTGGCAGCAGTTTGGAACACTGTTTCTCCAGCAAAAGCGAGCGAGCAATCTGTGGGCTGGAGGTCTTTGGGAACTGTGTTCAGAGTGACCCTTTCATCGTTTTCTTCTTCATTGAATGGCACTACAGTCGGGAGGAGACATGGGCCTCAACCAACCTCCCCCCAATTGACACGATCTTTCACGAGCTGCCTCCGGTTGAGAACTCCAAGTTAGATGAAGTCCTTTTCCACTTGTGTGCTCCACCTTAGCCTAGGCCGTCCTCTGTTGCATTGTCCCAATGGTTCAGATTCGAAGACTTTTTGAGCCGGACCAGTGGTGTTCATACACTCTACACGGTCTAGTCATCTCAAGCGTTGTATCCGAAGCCATTTGACTAGGCGCATGCCACCGTAAAGTCCAAAAGGTTAGACTCCTCCTCCAGAACAGGGCCTTAAATCGCAAGCATAACATTTCTCACGATAAGACTAAAGGTTTCCTCATCCGATTTTAGTAACGTCTAAGTTTCTGCGCCGTATAAGAGGACTGGGGTGATGACGCTGTTATACAAAGCCAGCTTAGTCCTTCGAGAAAGGGCTTTATTCCTCAATTGCCTTTTGAATCCTAAGAAACTGCCTGCCAATCACTACGAGTTTGATTTAAGTACTGGTGTCGTGGTCCCCATATACCGCGGAGCCGAAGAAGACGAAGTCCTTAACTACCCCGAAGATTCTGCTGCCTAGTGTGACGCTCTTTCCGGGACGTCGATTTTGTGTGCCCTTGATGACAGCTTGTACTTCGTTTTGCCCTCATTTTCAGTTTAGCCGCTTCCGCTTCAATGCCAGCAAACGCCTCACTAACGGCTCGCTGTGTTCGTCCAATCACGTCAATGTCGTCCGGAACGGACATTTGATGATCGTGCCTCTGGTGTTTACTTGTGAGTTGCGCACGATCTTCTCAAGGATAATGTTAAAGAAGTCACATGACAGTGCGTCACCTCGTCTAAAACCTTTTATGACATTGAAGGTTTCGGTGAGTTCGTTACCGACCTCGACGGAGCAGCGAGAGTTCTCCGTCGTCACCCTAGACAATCTGAGGAGTTCGGTAGGAATGCCAAAACTAGACATGGCACTGTATAGCTCGTTTCTATGCACACTGTCATATGCCGCCTTGAAATCGACGAATATGTGGTGATTGTGGATTTGCACTTCTTGGGTCTTTTACAGGATCTACCGTAGTTTGAAAATTTGGTCGATGATGCACTTCCCTGGCCTGAAACCACACTGATAAGGACCTATCAGGTTGTTGACAAACAGATTCAGGCACTCACACAATACTGCAGAGAAGATCTTGTATGCGATGTTAAGGAGACTTATCCCTCGATAGTTGGTGCAGTCGAGGGGGTCCCCTTCTTATGGACCGGAAGGACAACGCTGAGATTCCACTCATCAGGCATGCTTTCCTCCGACCATATCTTACAGATGAGCTGGTGTATGTGTCCAACCAGGTCATCTTCAGCTGCTTTAAGGAGTTCTGCAGACAGTCCATCCACTCCAGCAGCTTTTTTCGACTTTAATCTCGATGTTGCTATTTTGACCTCGTCCAAGTCAGGGGGACGAAATTCTTGCCTATCATAGTCCAAATTGAGAGGAACATTCTGCCTAAGAGCGGGATATGGACCGTCATCGCCGTTTGAAAGTCTTCAGAAATGATCTTTCCAGATTCTCAGCATCGATTGCGTCTCTACTACTAGGTCTCCGTTTTGGTCCCGGCAGGCTTCAGTCCGAACCCTTTATTCACCGAATAGCTATTTCACCTTTCGGTAAAACTTTCGAACTTCATTCCTGCCAAATCATATCCGTGGAACTATTATTAGTTTATATGGAATCAATGATTGAGCCAAAGTCCATGGCGGCGGAATGGTGGCTACCAGACCCAGGTTTTGAAGGAACCTGACTGGTAGCGACAGCTTGACCAGAGGCTATATTCTGGTGCCACGAGGTCAGGAGCCCCTGGAACTTCGGTTTCAGCCTAACAGTACTTTAGGCCCCCTTGTGGGAGTATCGTGGTGGCTGTGGTTTAATACCCATATCGAAGGCAGAGTGTCTCGTTCCATCTCAATTGAATGCTAATCCCATGCCAAATTTTTCTGTCAACGAAAACATTTCATATTTAAATTAAGGACATGTGTAATATCGATTTTCTCTTACACATCACCCACTCCACGCAACGTTACAATTTTAATTGCAAATCCCTGCCCCGGAATTGCTACAATCTTCCCGGAATGAGCGCCGTAATGTGAATCCTCGCAAGCCCCTGCAATAAAATGAAATTCTCATTTTCTACTTATTTGTACAACTTGTCCAACACCTACGGGCTACGGGGCGACTTTCAGAAAATTGCGTTCAACGCGTGAAATCCCCTCGTCCACACACACAGGCGGGCATGTAAACGCCCTTTTGATTAAGTCTCTCATTGACTACTGGAAATACTTTACACACCAAAAAAAAAAAAAAAACGCACGAACCAGGCAATCCGCAAAAGAACGATAACCATCCGTGCTCATAGCTGAAGGTACATAATTCCAGCTGACTACGCGGACAAAATTGCCTTCAATGGGCTACAAAATGTATGATCCTGCAGCGTGTTCCATTTGACAACTTACACGGCTGCCCATTCAGCGACAGCAATTTACCCCCCGCTTCCACACGTCCACCGCATCCGGCACACGGCCGAGACGTCCAGACGTCGCAGATGAATCTGAAGGGCTTTGTACAAATAATCAAAACCGTGCGATTATATTTATATCGCATTGTCCGTGCGTTCGTCCGGATAGCTGAAGTTTATGCGAACATCGCTTAGATAATAATTTCTCTCATTTGTGCGCGCGTATGCGTGTAGGCACCGAGCTCATTCGATATTAGCATAAATCTGTCAGGAAGCCGTTTGGGAGCAGTGAAGTCAGAACCTGCTGACAAAAATCTATCTCTACAGCGAGTTTCTAGGAATTCGTATTCATTTCTGGGACGCGCAAGATAGAGGATCGCGCACCGCTGCACCACAACCGATATGGCGAGGTGGCGAGGGAACACCGGCTTCCACTCAGTTGGCTCCTAACAGTTGGACATTTCGCGAGTGCTAACTGATTCCAAAGCGCATGTATGTTCGATAATCATCTCGGTGGTTATTTCTTCTCCTCTGTTCACTGACTCGATTTTAAATTAACATCCTTTTGGAAACTTAATAACCTCATCAATAATCTCGCGCGGACTCTTGCGGACGCTCGACGACGACGCTTGTGTGTTGGTATCTTGTAGAGGTGGACGAGCTGCACCTCGCGCACTGCACCCAGCTATGATGGGACACGAGACGGGACATTGAGTGGCCTGTTGCGCAGGCTGTGACTTGGGCCTACACGCGTCTTTCGTTCACATTCGGGCGACAGAACACCGACTCGCGATGGGTGAATGAAATAAACTGCAGCGCCGCATCTCGACGTCACACTCTGTGGTCGCAGCGGAGCAATTCACAAAATGCACCGAAAGAATGGAATCCCATCGGTCATTGTCAGGTGCCTTCATAGGGATAATTCTGTGTCTCCTGTGCTCCTCCGCTGGGATCGCGTCGCCCCTTATTGAAAATTAAGGAGGACTTGTTGGTTTTCTTGCCTGTGTGCTGCGCAAATTGTCAGCCTCATAATGCTCGCAGCGGGACAGAGCTCTGTTGGCGAGGTTTCGCTGTCTAATAGAAAGGTAGACCTTGGCCGCCATGCAGTGGCCGTAAAACTTCATCGATTTATGTGAAGGGCGGGATGGTAATCAATCAGCGAATAGGTTGCACTGATTTTTCACGGAATGGGGAGTGGGTGGGGTGACCTGAAATCTCGGTCATGCTAAAAGCAGATTTGTGGGTCATGCTTTATGGGACAGCTGAGGCATTAAATGGGCTCGTGAATCACGAAGCTCTCGTAATTTATGGTTGGGATAGACCTTGAGGCTATTTTTGGATGTCGCTCGTTGCACGAGCGCCATTCCCTCAACCAACACTATTTCAATGCCACGGAATATTGAAACGCATCCGAAGACATGCCGACCCGATCCACTTGTCACCTTCATCGCCACATCACCGCCACAGCAACTTTGTCTGATGGATGTGTCCAACCTGTCAATAGAATCCATAAGAAGCGGACGGCTGTAGTTACTCATTCTCACATTCCCGGGCACTCACGGTCACTGGAAACTGACGGGCAAGTATCTCACCAGGCCGGCGAGGCAACATGATAATCAATTGCATCAGCATTCGCCACGTCATCCCCAACCGCTGTCTGTTCATTCACACCGGGAAGAGGACAATGTTACCACAGAGGGCAACCAAGAGAGAGAACCGTGTGTCCATGACCATGACGGCAAACTCAATCTTCCACATGCAAATTTCACACACAAACAGCACAATGCCCACAATTTGACATAATTCCCATCAAATTGATATGTTTACACTTGAGCCCGTCGACAACAACTCCATCTCGGGGAGGGACCAGGCGACATGCGACAGACGACAGGAGACAGCCGACAGGCGACAGGCGACGGGCTTACAGCTCAACTTATCAAGGCAACTTGCAGTTGACAGTTTTTAAATCTGGTCACGGACGCATCCGGGAATCGATTGGTGAGCCATAGTCAATCTTTGCCGGACAATAACACCAATTATCGGTGAAATTTGCCAGTGACAAGAGTCCAGTCCAGGGCAACCAAAGCGCCTTAAGGACCAGCTCAGCGTGGTCTCGTTTTGAGTCCTTCGCAAACAAACATCATCTGACGGGACATCAGCTTAAGGCCATCGCACACACATGTGTTCATACAAGCAGCCATGTGACGGATTCGCGGAAGGGGGGGCCCCCATCAGCACAGTCCACGTAATCGTCATAATTGTCATTCAAGGGTCCAGCTCTGCAGTCATTCGGCTGGTGGATGTGGATCTGCCGCTGCTCTCTGTGGCTCCTCGGCGCGCAAAGACGATTGGCGAGAGGGTAACACGATGCCTTCGACAAGATGGCACACATCCTTCGGGCGAGCTCCTCTGCTATGATGGGGACAAGGCTAATTGAATTATATGCTTTGTTGTTGCAGCACAGATACGACAAGTCTGCCCGCTGCGCGAGGTGATATTTGCACATCCTCACGTTGCTGTCTTGCAATTTATTCAAAGGGCCACGGCATCTGCATTGCATTGGCTGCTGCCTCTTCGCCGCAGCAACCGCAGCACCACAAACAACAACAGCCGCTAACTGACTAATAAGGCAGGACACGAGGATTAGGTTCACAGTAGGCGACCGAAGGGAAGCCTCGCATGGAATGCCGTGCATCGAAAGCGAAAATTATTTGTAGATTTGTTTTGTCACCGCGTTTTGTTGACTTGGGGATCGTTGTCGTTGTCGTTGCCGTCGTCGTTGCCGCCGCCGATGGTGGATTGAATTCCAACCAATTTGACCAATCCCCGTTGTTTGTGAAGTGCTCGCTCTCGCGAAGGACACGATTGTCGTGATGATGATTATTCCCGAGCTGCAAATAGGCAAAATACTGAAATCCGCGGTATGCATCAGCCGAGGATGATTGTTTCTGCGCGAAACCAAGAAATTTGCGCTGCTTTCCCGTGGATGTATTTAATTTTGTTTAACCAAAATAAACACGAAAGACGCTTGGACGGCAGACGTCGAGAGTAATGTGTGCTCTCGTGTGAGGTGGGCGACGACGGCGGCGGCGGCGACGAGGCTATTGGACAAACAATCCGTTCGTCATTTGGCGTATGTTGTGTGACTCTCAAGTGGGACATGTGATATGGCCTGGACGAGTGTAACGTGGGGGAGATTTCGGGATTAGGGAGTCACGCTATTTTAATAAGTCATGTCACGGAGCATGACAGCGCTATAAAAGAGGAGTGGACAAATTATGTGGAGGAATCAGGAAGAGCCCGTTCTGCGCGCTCTGTACTCTGGAATCCCAATTAATTCCTAGGAATGATGGACACTCGAGCTAAGCAAAAGGGCTAACATTGAGATGTTTGAAATAACTTTTCAGAGCTATAACATCACTTTCGGATGTCCAAAAGTGTTGGCCGACACAGTAAGTCTTGGAGGACGACGGGTGCGCCCATGTGTGTGAAGGCGTTCGATAAACGAAGGAGACGATGATGTGACAGTTGACGAGTGTTGTGTGTTATGCATGAGGAAATTGTGAACCTAATTATGGGCATTATTGACATGTGCCGCCTTTGGAAGGATTAGTGAGGATCATTCTAATTTTTCCGGACAAATAATCTGGTCTTGTCGATTCAATGGGGTTTGTAATAATCGATGTCGAAAGCAAAAATGAAAACTGTTACTAGCACTTCAATTTAACTAGTTCCACACTTCTGTCGCTGTTCTTTGTTACAAGGCGTCGCAACTGAATCGATTGTAGCCGGCAGTGGATACTGCCATGGTTTCTGTGTCATGAATGTGGTTAGAAAAAAGGATTTGTAATTTGTAAGATTACAAACACAAATGTAGTCAGAGTCGACATGTCGGCGTAATTGGCGTAAATTGGGCACTTGCTTACTGCGGAGCCAAAGTACATTCGGCTGTAGCACATGAAATCCTTCACATCTTAGAATACTCTTTCACCATCGTTCATTATTATTTTTCATTGCCGACAAAACGCCAGATTGTGGAAAAGGCGATAGTCTGCTGGAGCAAAATGAGGGTAAGAACGGTGGTGGGGACAGAATTTCAAATTCAAACAGCTGTGGAATCATTATGTATGAACTATGGGGTTAAGCATCGTCATGCAACAGGATCGGGCCATGTCTATTTGCCAACGCAAGCTGCTTTTCAAATCAATTTCTTTCGCTTTACCTTGATTTTCTCACAATGATTGACTGCCTTATTGGTTTTCCTTGGTTAAAGGAATGAAAAGTGATTTGATGCTTTCGATGTCCATAATTTTGTCATTATTTAGTGAAAAACAAATTTTTGAGTTTTAATCTTCATTCAAACACTGATCAGATCTTTGTCAGTTGACGATATCAAAGTTCTCAGAAAACTGAAGGGAATTAAGTCGCTGGTGACTTAGTCTTCGGTAAGTAAGGTGCCGAAACTAAGACCCCGGAAGCTATGCAACTGGGGGCCTTACCTCCCATGCAAGATTAGCGTTCAGTACAATTTCTTATGGAAATTTAGTACACACTTAATAAAACAAAGACGGAACTCAGTCCACACAGCATTCATTGGGTAAAAAACAGTCAGCTGCTAGATCTTCTTGGCTCATTCTTAAGCTTTATTCCATTAGACCTCCAAAACCGCTCTTTGTAAAGCGACAAACTGTTGATAGACATAATAGAAATCTAGAATGATGCACTTACGTGCCCTTGACTCAGCGTTCCACTAAGCGGGCCTCGCCTAATTCAAGGTGGGACTGACAGCTTATTTTTGTTTAACTTATTTTATTTTAAAGAGAGATGGAAAATTATTGTCCAAGGATACTTCCCTGTTGTGTGCAATATCGTTTCTCATAAAACGATTTCGCCGAATGCTCCTTTCGTTCGTTTGTTCATTCAATGCTATACTCTGAAATGTGTTCTTTTTCTTTTTGGTTGCCATAGACACATTAAGTCATAGTTTAAGCTGTTGAAGCGACAGAGTACGAATTTAAACCGTCAACTGCAGGACATAAAAGTTCTTTGAATGTTAAAACTTTAATTTCAGCGCATGCCCCTGTATCTTACAAGTATAAACAAAGAACAAACAATTGACTGTATTATATGGATGTTCACTCGACAGAACTCAATTCAAGATCGAAAACTTCACGTATATCCTACTAGACAGAAGAAGTTCCCTATTACGTACGTTATTGAGAATATTTCACGAGTGTAAACTGGGTAGGTAGTGGGTAAGTACGTCGACCCACACGCAGAAGTTTTAGATTCTATTCCTAGATGGGAAACCTTGCATTTTTTTTCACGGCACCACGACTTTCGTTTTGCTCACAACACTCAAAGTGTATCAATTGTCAATGAAAAAGCATTTCTAATCTCACCGTTCAGAGTCGGCAAAAACTGTAGGTCCCTTCCACTCGTGAGAGAACAGTAGTACGCACAACACGAGTAGTTGTTGTAGGAGCTAGACCCTGGTCCCTTGTAGTGCCAACTTTCGGAACCCTGAGATGGCTCAGACAACTAGAAAAAACCTCAAATCTCTGAGTCATGGAGACTGCTGACGAGAAATTGTTCTACCTGGTGAGTCACACTGGTTGCAGAGTAGCACTATATCAACGCTATTGCTTTCTAAAAACAAACTAATTGTTTCAAATAACTTCTGTCAATTGTCATCTGCATTCGATTCGTCGCTTCGTCAAAGTTTCTGTGCTAACTGCTTCTTGCCAGGATCTCTTTTCACTGAATCTGCTCTCGCTATGTGCACACACACACATACGTTAAAAGGACAAAGAAACAAGGAATACAAAAATCAAAGCAAAAACTTTAGCTAAATTTGTTCCCATCCACTTGTGTTGTGTTGTTGATGAATGTGGCCATCGTGCCATAGTGGCTTCGTTGACTCTTTCACGGGGAGCTATAGGTTTAAGTCCTTTACTTAAAACGTTCATCTTGTTTTTTAAGGCTCCCCCTCTCACAAGTTGCTCACAACTATTCAGTACGTGCATATGAAAAGCTTCTTATGATGCGGCGATCAAGGTCAATATTACAAAGTAGATCCCTTCTAATCTAGAGCGAGAAATAACATGTGATATGTTGCTATAATTATAATAATTTAGTGGCACTAGAGCCCACAAGGGACTGCGTGGGGTTGACGCACTCACCCACTACGCCACGGCGATGTGCTGCTATATATGTAGCAAATTACAGACTTGCTTACCCGTTACCACGCTAGTAGCTGTATGTTGCTTTAGATGGTGACTACATCAAAGGGAGAGTCTCATACTTCAAGCAGAGAGAAGATCAGAGAAGTCGAGTTCTTTAAGGAGCAGCATCGTACTTAACAAGACGTTCCTTTTTAAAAACTAGACTTAGCACTATCAAGGTTATCCTTATACAAGCTTTCATATCGCTTTTTCAAGGATCTGGCACAATGTGAACATATAGTCTTAAACGCTTTTAAAGAAACAACATTAAACATATTCGCGTAAATCTTCACTTTTTGCATAAAATTCAATCACAAGATTTTTTCTTTGTTTGTATGGTGCAGTCCGGGGTGGACCTGAGCCTCAACTAGCAAGCCTTTCCAGCTGGCACCATACTTCAGCAGCAGTCTCCAGTTCGTCACTTCAAGTTGGTTGAGGTCCTTCGCGCCAGATTGCGTCTTCTATTGCTTTGTCCTATTGCCTTGCAGTTGAATACTCTTCGGAATGGAGCTGAGTTGTACATGCTCTCACCATACCCTAGCTCAAGTTAGGCGTTGAATCCGTAGACGTCTGGCAAGGCTCATGTCGCTGTACTGGCCATACAGTTGGTGGATGAATCTTCTTCTCCAAAAAGCATCAACGCACACATGGTCAAAGTTAGCAGAACTTATTTTCCCTTGAAAAGACCAAGAGCTTCTTCATCTGCTCTTGAGATTGTCTAGACTTCTGTGCCATTAATCAGGAGAAAGATGATCAAGGTGTTGGTATTCTGCGCTTAACCTCGGCACTTAGGTTGTTCGCACTGTCTACTTGAGAACTAAGTCCCTCACAACCCCGAAGTTATAGCTACCTGTGTTGAAAACATTATTGCACGTCATTAACTCTTACGTCTATTTTTTTAAAACAATTCAGTCAGCACCTATAATACACGTGTCTTGTATCATTGAATGTCTAGATCATATGAAAGGACGTATGATATCCATCGGTATTGGGGCAAATGACAGATTTAAACCCCCAACGAAAATTTCCCTTAACTCTTTTCATTGGCAAATGCAGAATGTTTTCTCTCCTAATCCCCGACTGAATTATGGCTTTCAAAGTGCCCAGACATTCAGTTTCCACTTGTGGAGTCCACACTTTATTGAAAACTTCTAAATCTCTTCAATCGCCTTAATGAACCCATAATTTACATCCGAACTTATTGCAGACACAGCTTCTCAGGCATCCGGTGAACATTTTCAATCTCAAACTCAACGAGTGGAGCGGAGACTGCGAGAATAAAGCACCTCAGCGATATACGAACATCACCTCCGCAGTTCCCAAATGCCGAACGCAGCACCGAATAACTACCCAAATGCTGTGCCGGCAAATTCGGAGCCGAAGGAGAATGTCATCCACACAATAATCCCTTCTCATTAATTAGTTCCACTTGATTGACTCCCTCGAAAGGCACTTGTCTGCCTCTCCGGCGATTAAGTCCTTAAGACATTTCTAATGCCACATAATCCAATATTCCCGATCGGAAAACCAAGAACGACAGACGAACGCAGACGACGAAAAAAAACTAAAAAAGGACAAAAACAAAAACGGAAGGAGAAGGCTTCCAACTTCGAGCGCACAGCATTGAATTTCAGACACGCGGGCAGGGGCGTCTCCCGAAAAACCATTCCAAAAAGGATTAACGCCGAATTGATTTCGAAGTGAGTGGAACAATTGAACTCCAGACCATATCAGGTTCACTTGCTGGCAAATTCACCGTGTCCCGCCTTTGTGCCGGTGCACCCTAAATCTCCGGAATCAGTAGTGATTCTCGTTGAGAGGTTTTTGCCTTTTTTCAGGCGTAAATACCGATTAAGACATGACACTGCGTGCCGGTTGTTTCCCAATTCCGTTGCCGTCGGCAGGAAGAATCGCGTGTGAGCCGCACATTAGCCGGTGATGAGATGATTTTCCACTTTTTATCGATTCATGCAAAGCAGAAATTAATAACCACTGCTCTGGATGAGATCCCCCGACAACAATCATGTCTGCCCCGAGTCGACGAAAGCCGACGTGCGCACACATCCCAAATGCCCTGTACCGGTCTGAGGAAACAAGGAAACGCGCACAAGATCCTCTTCCGCGGCTAAGTTAATGATTTATTTGAGCAATTTTGTACCGGGAACAGTTTTCACTCCACCCAGAAAGTAGGTTGAAACAACTCATCTCCTGCCTTTCGAGAGCACCATTCCTGTGGGGGGAAAAAACACGTGTACCACGGAACCAGCAATTGTCCCGAATGGCCTTTGTGCGGCGCGGTCCGCACAAAACAGGCAAACAGAACAAGTGAACTTTTTACTCGAACAAGGACTCCCGCTTTTACCTTGACCACAAATGATGTACACTCAGCTGCGGTGTGCCGACCGCTAAAGAGTGGCTTAGCGGTGGCCCCGTTTTTGGCTGCAGGTATAATGAAAATTATTTGTAGTCGAACTGCACTCCGGTTCGGTTGAGGGGTCGATTTTTGAACTTCGGCCGCATGTCATTCTTTGGTTGGGCTGACCAGCGGTTTCACAGGGACAAATTGATGGCCTTTTGCGCTTTTTTCTCTATGGTCTGCCAGTCGGGTGGGAGCGTATCCAAATCACAAAGGGCCACCGACCGCAGTCGGTCCACTTGTCATTTCAACGAATCTAGCCAGTCCCGTTCAGTCATCGAATCACAGGCGAATTCCAACTGCCGACCATGTATCTTTCAGCTCAAATCAAAATTTCACGATTATGACAGAACATTGAAAACGTGGCTTGTGTTTATGTGTTTCTGGGAGCGCTCAACCTCCGCCGCCGCCACTGGCACCACCAACAGCAGCAGAGCAGCCTTCAATTAGAGGCGAAAATAAATCTCTGGCAATTGAAAAACCTGCGGGATATTGAACAAAAGTCACCAGCACTGCAGCATTCCGGCGGCGGTTGCTACTGCGGCTGCTGCTGTTGCTGCTGGTGAATTGTAACGCAAATCAATGGGATCAAGATTATTGACACAATCAGCGTTGTTGGTGAAGGTATGGTGACGGCACGGTGACGGCATGATGACGCCATCGTATCGGCTGGAGCTGGGAGCAGCATAAATGTCAGGGAATTGCTTTTAGAAATAAAAGAGCCACCGACTGCTGGAAATTGCGAATAAATGACAAAGCAAATTGCACATTGCCATGAAGATAGGGTGGGTCGGGGGGTTGGCTTGTTTTCACTATCGCTTCGGGGTTGAGCTGGTCGACAGTTTTCGGGGCCGGCCTCGGTTGAGAGTTGTTGACAGTGCTCATCACAATCGCCAATCGGAGCATATTTGTTTTTTCATTTCAAAGGACTTGTGCGTTGATCCTTTTTTTTCCAGGACACGTCAAAGTTTGCACATTTTCTCTTTCGTTTAAAATTCCTACCTGTTTGTCTTTTTGTTGTACGCTTTATGAAATGCTGTCAAAAGTTAGATTGTCAGTTTCGCAGGAGCTGTGTCAGTGTTTTCCGCCCGTAGACGGTTTATCCGGCTGCCAGTCATCTTCTTTTTGTTTGCATTGCAACTTGCACAGTCGTGCAGTTGAGCGTTTTTCATTCATTCCGAACTTTCAGATGGTAGCACTGACTTCGGGGTACGTGCAAATCATGGGACCGTAATGTTTTGAGATGTTTTTACACATGAGCGAAGTTTATTTTCTAATGAAAGTTGCGAACATCTTCCGGATAAATTTTCTTGATTGCAATTTCAGTGGTTTTAGTCTGCCTTATGAGTTTTTCTTTCGTCTGTCGGATTGTAGATATTTCTTCGCACTTTTTTTTGCTTCTATGTGAAAGCGAGAACTGCTCGAAGTTACTTTGGAAGTTGTAACGTCTTCTGGGATGAAGTTTGAAGTCATGACATGTTTTCTTTATTTTCCACTTTGCTTGTGGTAAACGCTGGATTATAGTGCCTGATATATTATTTGACGTTTGCGCCGATGTGGAGTGACATTTAGCTCCTTGGACTAAAAGTGTAAATAGAGCAGTTTTTTGTATCGGAGATACTTTTTATTTTATGTGAAAAAAATCACATTTCGCTCATCAGCTCAGAGTGAAAAATCTCAATGAAGAACCAAAGTGCTTTGAAGGCGTGTTAGGGGCGTGTAGACTATTGTGAATTATGTTTCTGTAAAAGCCGTACAAGCACAGATTCCATTGTTTCACTGAGTTCTATCTTTCTGCAGTTTATAGAGGTGCTCAGATACTGAATGTTTAAGTTGTTGTATGGGCTTATAGTCAAAAGTTACAATATCCAGCATATTATGTGCTTTCTGATATCGAAAGCCTTAAAATCAACGAGCTATACAGTGCCATGTCTAGTTCTGGCGTTCCTATTGTAGGAAATTACAGATTATTACTTTTGTGCACCACTGTGCAACGTTAACATTACTTGAATAACTGCGATAAACTTTTGTGTAAGTTCGATCATCTGGCCAGGTCATTAACCGAGAACTCTCCACTAACTGTCAAGAGAAATTGTATAAAAGGGCTCGGAAAATAAAGAACGACACATGAAAACAGATTCTGACGTTTCGGTTTCTCTTCTCTTTAAATTTCTCCTCTACAACTCTCAGAAGTGGGATTTGACAGACAGATCAGCTGTACTAAGTGCGAGCGCTAGTCAAAAGTTAATTTCTGAGTTAAGTGCTTAAAGTAATTTTTTTGCGAAGTATTAAAGCGAGTGATAGCGGATTTTAAGTGCTTTAGACAATATAAATTATGAGTGAAGAGTGGAGCAAATTT
This sequence comes from Eristalinus sepulchralis, assembly GCA_944738645.1. Taxonomy (NCBI): domain Eukaryota; kingdom Metazoa; phylum Arthropoda; class Insecta; order Diptera; family Syrphidae; genus Eristalinus; species Eristalinus sepulchralis. Next base: position 62,579,494 of record OX122885.1, on the reverse strand, counting down.
GTTGAAAGTGCAACAGTGTCCAAACTCAAAAGTGCACTCAGAATATTAAAATGCCAATCGACGGGCACTAAAGCAGAATTAAAAGTCCGCCTTCAAGATGCTGTACAAGGCTTCACAACTGAAAATTTCTTAAGCTTGCTCCAAGAAGTTCCATCGACAAGCAAGGACCTTAGTGTGGATGATTCTTTCCCACGCGGTGATCCTGAACCAACCGATGATTCGAGCAGTGAAGATGAGGAGGAGTTGGATGCTGAAATAACGAAGCTGCGGAGACTATGCAAAAAGAAGGAGGAGATCAAAAGACTCAGGCTGCAACTTCGCGAGCTAGAACTAGATGAAGTGGATTCGAATATGCGATCGAATTCAAGTTGTGGATTTAAGGACATCGAAGAGTCGCTGTCATCATTTAGCGGAGATGACAACTTCCCGATCCAACGGTGGCTGGAACAGTTCGAGGAAAGCGCTGAGGTTTTGGGTCTCAGTGACCGTAACAAATTCATCTACGGGAAAAGACTTCTACAAGGTACCGCTAAGTTATTCGTTAGAACCGTTAAGATTCGAAGCTGGTCTGAATTGAAAGAAGCGTTGAAGAATGAGTTTCATAAGGCGGTCACTAAATCGGACATCTACAACGAACTCCGAGGAAGGAAAAAACTTCGCGACGAAACTATGCAGCAGTACGTGCTCCATATGCAGGAGATAGCTTCACACACTAACGTCGAAGAAGAGGATATCATTCAATTCATTATTAAAGGTATTCCCGACTCTGAGGTAAATAAAACCATTTTATATAGCGCTAACAATCTCGATGAACTAAAAGCACTTTTGCGGAAATACGCTAAGTTTAAAAGTAACCATCGTGATAATAATTTTAATAGAGCCTCAGTACATGTTTCTCAACCAAATCGTTTTTTTCCTTTGAGTAAACCAAAAACAACTCAACAAACTGATTCTAAGCCCGTGAAAAACCAGCCGCCAAAAAGTTCGGTTATTTGCTTTAAATGCGGACAGTCCGGACACATAGCGACGAAATGCGGAGCAGAAAACACAGTTCTGATGCTACAACAACACTCACGCACAAAGAGAAAAATCAACCTGCCTGATCATCCTCCAAGTGAAGTGAGAAACGGTGAAAATGATTTCGAGCGCAACGTCCTCTACAGATGGAAAAGTAATGACTTGGAAATGTCCATCAACTTGCTTACTCTCTTGGACTCGGGGAGTCCCATCAGCTTCATACAGGAAAGATTCTTGCCATCAGCTTTATTATCAACTGTAAAGAAAAGCCAACAGACCTACTGTGGAGTCAACGCTAGTCCCTTGGAAGTTATTGGAAGTATAGTTACGAATGTCGAATCCGAAAGTTCAGTAACATTTTTGAATATTTTTGTTGTTAAAAACTTTTCAATGACGTATCCTATTGTTTTAGGCAGAGACTACATAGGAAAAACAGGCTTGACTCTTCGTAAAGCAAATCTCGCAAGTGATAATCAGGATCCCCAGATTACGTGCAACTCCAAGGATCATCACGCGTCCGTTATGCATACATCACATGCTGCCGAAATCGAGGAAACCCAACAAATTCTCAACATCGAAGTAATAGATGAGGGTGAGTTTGAATGGAACATTAATGATAATATATGTGATACAATTAAGGAAAATGTTAAAGATATAGTTAGACCGGCTTTTCTCAATTCCCCAAACAAGTTTTCACCAACGGACTTTTCCATGAAAATCGAATTGTCAAAAGACATTCCCTTTCGTTGTACCCCGCGAAGACTTCCGTACGCACATAAGGTAGAACTCCAAAATATTTTAGATGATCTTCTTAAAAAAGGTATTATACGCGAGTCGAATTCCCCGTACGTTTCCCCCATAGTTCTCGTTCAAAAGAAAAATAAAGAATTGAGGCTCTGCGTTGATTTTCGGGAACTCAACAAGATCACACTACGTGATAATTATCCTCTACCTCTAATAGAAGATCATATAGATCGTCTAAGAAACAAAAAGTATTTCACTACGCTAGACCTCAAAAATGGATTTTACCACGTTAAGGTGGACGAGGAATCCATTAAATACACGTCATTTATTACCCCTATGGGGCAATATGAGTATACGCGAATGCCGTTTGGCTTAAAAAATGCTCCATCGGTCTTTGAACGATTTATGAAGCATGTCTTCGGCTGTCTGATCTCGAAAGGAAAAATTCTAACATATTTGGATGACCTCCTAATTGCTACAGTCACTCTGGAGGAACACTGAAAAATCCTAAAGTTAGTCATCCAAATAATCGTTGAGAATGGATTGGTCCTAAGATGCGATAAGTGCAAGTTTTTACAATCAGAAATTATTTACTTAGGATATAAAGTTACAGAAGCAGGAATACGGCCGAATGAAAGCAATTTAAAAGCAATACAAGATTTTCCTACGCCGACATGTACTAAGGATGTACATAGCTTCCTAGGACTCTGTTCCTATTTTAGAAAATTCATAAAGAATTTCGCGTTGGTATCGAAGCCTCTCTACGATCTACTGAAAAGAAATGCCCCATTTGTATTCGGAATAACTGAAAGAGAGACTTTTAATATCCTAAAAGGCAAGCTTGTAGCTTCGCCTGTTTTGGCTATATACAGTCCACACAGTGTGACTGAACTTCATTGTGATGCCAGCACAATCGGGTTCGGATCAGTCTTGTTGCAAAAGCAATTAGATGGGAAATTTCATCCCATATTTTACTTTTCGAAACGTGCAACCGAAACCGAAAGCAGGTACCACAGTTACGAGCTTGAAACTCTTTCCATAATCTATGCGCTTCGAAGATTCCGAATTTATTTAACAGGATTGTCCTTCAAAATCATTACTGATTGTCAAGCACTGGCCTTGACCCTCGGGAAAAAAATGTTGAATCCGCGAATATCTCGATGGGCTCTTGAGCTACAGAGTTTCGATTACGTTGTTGAACATCGAAAGAGTGAAAAAATGACTCACGTCGACGCATTGAGTCGATCTTTCAATGTGCTGCACGTTGTCGATGAATCATTCGAGTTTGTTTTAGCGGCCGCGCAAAAACAGGACCCTAAAATTATTTCAATAGTTGCCGACTTAGAAAAAAACCAAAGTAGTCTGTACGAAATGATAGATGGTCTAATTTACAGAAAAAAGAAAAACAAAGTCCTCTTTTTCGTTCCATCTCGTATGGAGGAACAAGTCATACGCACACACCACGAGGCGTTGTGCCACCTAGGTGTGGAAAAATGTTTTCAATACCTATCCGACAGCTACTGGTTCCCAGGAATGAAAAATAAGATTAAGATTTATATACAGAAATGCTTAAAGTGTATGTATTATTCGCCCAACTCCGGTAAGACCGAAGCAAGTTTGCATTCCATTCCAAAGGGCGATCTTCCCTTTCACACCTTGCATATCGATCACCTGGGCCCCTTGCCAAATTCAAATACAAGAAAAAGACATGTTTTGCTTGTTGTTGATGGCTTTACAAAGTTTGTTAAGCTCTATCCCGTCAAATCGACACAAAGCAAAGAGGCAATCAAGTGCTTAACTTCCTTTTTCCAAAACTATTCGCGACCCGATCAGATCATATAAGACCGTGGAACTTGTTTCACGTCTAAAGAATTCAGTGACTTCATGGAAGAGAACAATATTAAGCACATTAAAGTTGCAACGTTTTCACCCCAATCTAATGGACAGGTAGAACGCATGAACCGAGTTCTAGTACCTATGCTTGCCAAGGAATGCGAATCACATACGACCAGTGATTGGGATAAGCATTTGGTAAAGACTGAATTCGCTCTTAACAACACGGTAAATAGAAGTACTGGTTTTACACCAAGTGTCCTTTTATTCGGTGTACACCAAAAGGGCGATTTTTCTGACCGTGTCAAAGAGTTTCTCGCCGAAAAATTCACAAAAGAACGAGCTAGTTTGAATGAGGTAAGAGAAAGCGCTGTCAAGTGTATTGAAAGTACTCAAAGGTCGAATAAGATTTATTATGATAATCGGCATAAAAATCCTACGAAATACCGACTAGGCCAATATGTGATGGTAAAAAATACATCGACGGTACCCGGGGTAAATAGGAAACTTTTGGCAAAATACCGCGGGCCATATGAAGTAAAAAAGATACTGCCGAATGATAGGTATTTAATTTCAGACATTGAAGGCTTGCAGCTTACCAGATTACCATACAAAGGCATAGTCTCTCCCGGTAACATGCGACCATATAATGTCAACATAGCACATCCGGAAAATGCAGATGACGTTGGAGTTGCTGAAGAGGATCTGGAGGATTCCGGTACGTGTGGAGAAGACTAACTACTGCATAATGTTTTATTTCAATTTCAAGCCTGCTTTTCCAATGTATCTCATTAATTTAAACATTTATTTTTGCCAATTGAATTATTAATGAAATCGTAGTTTGCTTAAACACACATTATTGTATAATTGTTTGTAAAATGAATTGTTGTTCTTTATATTACCTTAAATGAATTGTAATCGGGGCGATTACTTGGTCAGGATGGTCGAATTGTAGGAAATTACAGATTATTACTTTTGTGCACCACTGTGCAACGTTAACATTACTTGAATAACTGCGATAAACTTTTGTGTAAGTTCGATCATCTGGCCAGGTCATTAACCGAGAACTCTCCACTAACTGTCAAGAGAAATTGTATAAAAGGGCTCGGAAAATAAAGAACGACACATGAAAACAGATTCTGACGTTTCGGTTTCTCTTCTCTTTAAATTTCTCCTCTACACTATCAAGCTCGTCAGATTGTGTAGGATGATGATAGAGAATTCTTGCTGCTCCGCCAAGGTCGGCAACGAACTCACAGCGACCTTCACTAACTAAAAAGGTTTTAAGCAAGGCGACGCGCTGTCATGTGACTTCTTCAACAGCATTCTTGAGAAGATCGTGCGTAACTCACAAGTCAACTCCAGAGGCACGATCTTCCCAAAGTCAATTCCATTGCTATCCTACGCCGACAACATTGACGAAATTGGACGAATGCAGCTAGCAGTAAATGAGGCATTTGCTGGCATTGAAGCGGAAGCGGCTAAACTGAATCTGGTGGTTAATGAGGGCAAAACGAAGTACATGCTGTCATCAAGGAAGGAAGCACAACATCGACATCCCGGACAGAGCGTCACGCTAGGCAGCAGAAACTGCGAGGTAGTCAAGGACTTCGTCTACCTCGGCTCCGTTGTAATTACAGACAACAACAGCAGTACCGAAGTCAAACGCAGAATTACTTATGCCAATCGCTGCTTCTCTAGGCTCAATGCAATTGAGTAATAGAGCGGACACTTTGTGTAGCAGCTTGATAACCCCAGTCCTTCTTTACGGTGCGGAAACTTGGACTTTACTTACAGCAGATGAGGAAGCTCTAGTCTTTTCAAGAAAAAAGTTCTGCTTGCGATTTTAGGGTCTTTTCCGGAGTCGAAGTCTTACTTTACGGGCTGTACGGTGGCAAGCGCCTGGTGACGCGTTTTCGTATACAAAGCTTAAGATGGCTAGGGCATGTAGAGCGTATGGACCAAACCGTTCCGGCCCGAAAAATATTCGAACTCGTGCCATTGGGAAAACGCAACAGAGGACGGTCTAGGCTAAGGTGGAGCACACAAGTGGAGAACGTCCTCAACCAACTGTGCGCAACTAAAGGGGGTTGGTGAGAGACCGTGCTAGTTGGAGACGCATGTTGGTTGAGCCCCACTTCCACTCCGGAATGTAGCGCCAGAATTAGAGGAAGAAAAAATCGAAATCCGGGTACTGAACCCATCAAGTTTCTGATGATAGGATTACGATGAATCGCAGTTTCTACCAAGCTTTGCGCGCTTCTTTGCAGAACTTCTTTTTGCAATGCAGTTCCCTAGTGTCATCCTTTCGGCGATGGATGTGACGATGAAATCCTGTACCACACACGAAGCCATACACTATGATGGTTCGGATAGGCTTCTCCCATGTTAAGAGTTCCAATTTTTAGTTCAATCCTGTCTCTCAAAGCACCAACGTGTAAATGCGATGGAAAGTGAAATTGGCCTCTTGAAGATTCACTCTGGAGACTAGATTCCTTTTCAACGTCTCTTCGCATTAGCTAGCACTGCCTTGATACTCCGGCATATTCCTGCTTTTCCACGTATGAATGGTCTCTGCAACCAATTTAATTTTGGTTTAAATCCGTGTACCCCACGTCTATAGTAGATGTAGAGCTTCTCTACTTGAATTGAACTACAAATTATTCCCGACTCCAAGCAGTGACATGTGGGAAGTGTTTCATGAACCATACTACTTGGGTCAAAGGAGTCTGCCCCGTGATAATGTACGCAATGAAGGTACAGTTCAGAAATGAAGCCTGAAACATCCCTGGTGTGAGTTGTTGCACTTTAGTTCAGTTTAGTTTTATTTCTGGTGTCCAGTCATTATTCCCCACATTCTTAACCGAATGAAGAGATACTCGAAGTCCCTCGTTCAACCTCAAGAAGTGCAAATGCTTTGCAGTCATCTCACGTTTTCTGAAAATCGCTTTCGGGTGTTGAACGCATTAAAAGCCAAGAAACAACTTCCTTTGGTGCAATCAACAAAGTTCTTTTCAACTTACAAACGAACCACCCCTTCCATAATTGGATACATTCCATCAACTAACAGGAACTAAGGGATTGAGCTAAATTAAAGTCCTCCACCAGTGCCTGTATTTTCTGCATTTTGTAAGCTAAGATATTAGACACAAAGACGTCATCCAGGAGCTTAGACCCATGTTTGCTAGCATCCTACGAATTCCACCCCAAGACTGACTCCTAAGCGACTATGCGTTCGATCCGAATGTATTCTTACCCTTTCTTCAGACCTCCTTTCTCGACATCTTTATTCCCCTCACTTCCAAATTGATTTCTTTTCAAATTTAGAAGGATCTCTCTGCCCACGTCCATGTTCAAAATAAAATCAGCAATCATCTCCATTCGTCTTCGACCCTTGAGTGTCAGCGCCTTTGTTGTGCTGTGCCTAGAACGCCTAGGCCTCCTCGAGTATCAGAAGAAAACCCACTCCAGCATGTCACACAACAGGAGTGAAAATCAAACGCAATCCAATTAGCGGATCTGATCCCCTCGGTTAAAGTTGAAGACCACTGCAGCGGACTCTAATAATTCCTGTTGTTGACTTAATTAAGATGACAAGTACCCAAGCAGAATGTCACCGGGAATGTCGTACGTTGTCTTCCTCCTGCCGCCTGCCGCTCTAACACTGTCCGCTAGCCATTGTGGCAAAGTGCCGCGATGCCAACGTGCTCCTCTCATATGTGGGATTGCGCTCCAAGAGAATGAATCCTCCTTATCTACTTAAGGCGATTTATTGGTCACCATTAAGAGCGGATAAGAGCGATAAATAATTTGCACTCGTAAAGCGCGCATTCCCTGCATGGTGTGTGTGTGTGTGCACTTCTTGCGATCTCCTCAAGAGACCGCATTTAAATGTGTTGGCAGTGCATGCCGTGTGCGAGCACACAGCCACACGAGTTTGGCCGTTGGGCCGTTTCTATATAAAACCTGTCCCTGTCCCTGTCCTGTTCTGGTCAAGTGGCTGAGTGGAGACGCTCTGCCTCAATTTACGCGCACGCTGGAATAAATTTGATATGCCGCCGCACTCTCTGGGATGGGATTTGATTACAGGGACAAGCGTGCCCTTGACTATCATCTGAAGTTATTATTATTGCGTTGATTTTTGTTGTTGGTCGGTCGCTGGTTGCCCGTTTTTTGCCCACCTCTCCTCTCCTAGGAGATAGATGGCATATGCGAGAGTTGATTAAGAAACTTTTTTGTGGTCCACTACCTACGAGCTAGAGCCTCGCATTTAAGGCAATCAATTTGGTGATGATGATGATGACCGTATCGGCGGCGCGGTGTAAGGCCGGGATCAATTCTGCGCAATTGAGTCATTTTCATAATTTTATCGGGATCCGTTGGGGCCTTTATTGCGTTCGCTCCGAAGGCGCACTCGGTGTGCATTGTCCATACGGGGCGTGTGGCGGATATTTTATTTCATTTCGAGGTATTTTTGTTTCGCCTGCATCTAGGATAAGCAGGCTTAAGGAGGTCTTTACGAGGTGTGAGGCTTAATTGTGTAGGCCGCATGGAATCGGATTAATGAGTGAGGTGGCGAACGTGTAGAGGATCACATTTGCATTTTCCGATTTTCTAATCCCTGGCGCCAGAGGTAGGATTATCTTGTAAATTTTTAGAGGAAGGGGTTGAAGCTATTTTTATGAACAGAGACGCAGAGTCCAATTTTGCATTCCCACGGAAATCAATTCCAGCTCGCATCTGTGAACATCTCTCTCATTTCCAATCCTTCCTAATTGAAGTGCACTCGAAGTTGCAGCCCGAGTGTCCCGGCAACAATCGATGAAGTTCTTAAGGAATCACACACTAAGGGTGATGTGATGTGCGCCCACCGCTATTCAGCAAATCAATTCTATTGTTGCGCTGCCCTCTTACAGGCACCCTGCACCCTCCGATGACCGACAATTATTAGCCATCATCGTTGCAACGCAAGCAGACAGCGCAGAGGATGTTGTAAACTATACGCATACAGCCGGGGCCAAGTGCATCTCTTGACGGACTCTCTTCCCAGGAATAGAAGAAGAATGCGCAGCGCATAGAGAGGAATTACCTCTGCTTGAGGGACATGTTACGCCCATCAAAAGCACATCCAACACAACCACCGCAAACAGACAGACGGCCACAGCCGCTCTAGCCCTTGCACCGAGTGCGGCGCGTATTTAGAGTCGCAAGTCCATGGCCGCGCTCGCATCCCATTCATCTTGATTGCCTGAATATGTTTTTAAAAGAGCCCGAGCATTGCAAATTGGTCCGATATTCGAAAAAGGCCCTCGAGCGTTAGCCAGGATTTGTTTTGTTACCTTCGTGCTGTTCCTTTTTGCGGTGTTCGTGGAACACCGTCGCGCTGGAGTTCTCTAGCTTCTGATATTATGGATGACCGATGATTACCGCCAATGAATAATAAAGCGATGTGCGAGGACGGCAGCAGCAGCAGCAACAGTGATGGTTGTTGGATGTTGTCGGCCACCACTGGAAATGGCGGACTGATGCAATATTTGGACCACCAGAGGCTAAGCCAAGCGTCGAGAGGATGATGATGATGATGGAGTTGCTGTTGCCGATGCTGATGTTGATGCCGGCGCGATGGTGATGCTCAATGTGTGTCTTTACATACGGGCGAGCGTCATAGCAGGTTATTTGCGGGCAGAGCTGGTGTCTGCCTTCCTGCCTGTCAGTAATAGTGCGGGAATTAAGACATTTACTCCCTACGAAGGTACATATTTACGAAGAAGAGCGACGTGCGATTCTCCACGGGCTGAGTGGCCCAGCACAGCGACCGACAGACGCGACAGACGGCCAGAGACAGAAACCGGCACACAGTCGGGTCGCGGTGGTGTTAGATTTTTCTCTCTCGTTTTCTTCCTTCGCACTTGTTTCCAGAGAGATTCCAGCGAACACACAATGGGCTCAGCAGAGATGAGGAATAAGATGAAAATGATGATGATGATGGTCATCATACGCTGGTGGTGTATCAGGCGATCTCGGCACTGATGCGAAATCTCATCCTGGAAATCCCGGGGAAGGCCTTCAGTCCCTCCCAATTTGAATGGCCTCACCACACGTAGGTAGTTCTTGCAATAACAAAAACTGTACATTGGGCATAAATAAGGCTTCGTGGGGCAGTGACGGCAGCTCTGGTGGTGGCGGTGGCGGTGGCGGGGGTGTTGTTGGCTTTGACCGCCATGACGCTCTGGCGATGGCGACCGTCCACAAGTGGCTTGTAATAAGCTCCGAGTGTGTCTTGGCGCGGCGGTGGAAGGTGTTGTGCAGATTGTTGGCTGTATTGTTAGAGGTGCAATTTTCATTGCGACCGTCGACCGGCGAACGGGTAAACGGGGTCTTCCTCTTTGTTGGGCTCAAGTGCGGATGGTCGCGCTGCCTGCGCGAAGTGCTTCAATTATTTTCGGCTGTATTGTGCCGCTCGGAAAAGGGGTGGAACACCAGGGAGTGCCGGTGCTGAGAGATACTGCATAAATGCAGCCTTTGTGGCCAATATGATTCTGGCCAAGATAAATTGGCATTGTGCGTTCTGAGGACGGGTTCGCGCGATAACCTCTCTGGATATCCTCGTAACCCTAAAAATTCTCCGCTCGCTCGCATGATATCTGATTGATCTGCTTTTGGATTTTTCGGCTGAAATTAATAATAAATCGTGATATGGCCCGTGTAGTGTTGTGTGGTTGTGGAGTCTGCGCGACTTATGAGTGCTTGCGCACTGTTGGGAGGCTGGCGGACAAGTGGAATTTGGCAATCCAGAGTGCAGCGCAGGTTATTGCACCGGGTAGAAGCACTAAAGAGCGACTATTATCGGCTCTCGAGATACTATAATTAGTGCGAGTGCAATTATCAGATTTATCAGCAATCGACGTCGAAGGTGACTGCGATAGGTCAGGGCCGTTGGGCAGATACCCGATCAGAGAGCTGCCGCCAAACGGGAAACACCGCATTCAATTACTTAAACATTAACAGATCATTCCTGAATCCAAGAAACAAGTTTCAGTTCGTTGAATCTGAGTCTGATATCTGTGACTGGTTGCGTGAGAAATTTATCCTGTCGATCGATCGATTTGTAGTAGATGTTCTTCTCTTACATTTGATTTTGGTAAGTCGTCAGTGCATAGCTCCTGAAGGCTTTACTCGCCATTTTGTGAATGTCAGCTCAGGTAGATGTTAAGCGGGACTCCACGGTTGATGGAGTTGCAAGGCGCGTAACAACCCTGAGGTAACAAGTTGCATTACAAGTGCAGTGCATTTTATGCCCTTCGGTGTAAAAAAAATACAGAATGCGGATTTTGAGAAGCATATAATACGACAATGTAGGTTGCCTGCCAACGACGCAAGGTTAGCATGTTAGCATCAACGCACATGAGAGCTAAAGTCCAATTCGTCAAAAGTTATGCTAAACAAAGAACATTCGGCGACAGCAGACAAACTTTTCTGTATATTTGATGAAACTAGTGCTTAATCAAATTGATTGCTACGAGTGACGGAAACGTCCTCATTTTCCCACTTTCCGCTTTCTTGCTTTCTTGCTTTCTTGCTTTCTTGCTTTCTTGCTTTCTTGCTTTCTTGCTTTCTTGCTTTCTTGCTTTCTTGCTTTTTTGCTTTTTTGCTTTCTTGTATGGGTTAGTAACATGGAATGAATGGTTATGAATAGAATTCTATTTATAGCCTCAGACGCACTATTCATCGAACGCGAAATCAAATCGCCCTGGCCAACTGTGTTTTGTTTCGATGGACTTCACATTCAAAAGGGATCCAAAATTCAATCTCACGTAAGCTTTCGCAATTCAAGGTCGAAGTAGCATGGATTGAGTGGAAGCCAAATGCTTAGAGTAGACTTGAAAATGGAAAGCTTTCGCGCGTACGTTGGAACTCCTATCCACTTCTACTTTAGAAAATAATGATCATCTAACACTCTGATCATTGATCGCTCTACCTCTAGAATCCGTCTTCCAAGCTGCTGCCAGTCCACCTAGCAACCTGTTCAATCTTCGATGTTGTGGTTTTTATATGTTGAATTGGTGGCTGAGTCTCATTCTATTTGATACCGAAGGTATGCCTCTCCTTCGTACAAAATGCCCTTCTGACCGGGGACTCAGAATTGAATGATTTAATTTTTCGCGAAATTCCAGGAGCACATTTTTGGTTTAGTTTATCGGTAGTTTGCAGCCTTATTGAATTGTGTCTAAAGGCTGAAGCGATCATGATTTTGTTGCTTTTGATGTCATTGCACAACCTTCTCATTTCCGTTTGAGGTGTCCACCTAAATCACCAGGTCGAGTTGTTAACGGTGTACAAAATGTTGAGTCTTTTCTTACTGAGAGCCGTGTTAGGCAATTCTCGAGTAGCTGAACAATACTTATCCTTGTTGGAAACTTTGAGATGTAGAAAATTTTCGTGATTCCAAGGAAAGTAGATCAGCATAATTTTTCATGGTGAGTGACACCACGATGTACAATATACCAACAAAGAAGGACGCACAACATCGACTTGTCAGAAGAAGCATTCCATTTATCATCATCATCATATTTTTTAACCGCATGTTCCGCATGTGGTCGCCGTGCCGTAGTGGGTAAGTGCGTCGATCCACACGCAGAAGGCTTAGGTTCGATTCCCGGTGGGAACACCTCGCATTTTTTTCACGGCACCATCTCTTTCAAGTTGCTGACAAACGAAAGAGTATCAATTCTCTATTAAAAGCTTCTCAAAATCTTGCCGTCCGTAGGTACTGTACTGCAGGTCCCTTATACAAATGAGTGATCTACTCACAACACGAGTAGTTGTAGAAGCTAGGCCCTGATCCCTTGTGGGCCGTAGTGCCACTCAATTTTTATTGTTATGTTCCACTAAAGGGTTCGCGGGGGCAATATACGCACAAGAGATCTTTTGGACGCTTGAGAATCAGCATCTATTCTCAAGTGCAACCAGGTGAGTGGACTCGATTTAACCACCGAGTGTCCGACGAGTCTAGGTCTAGGTCGAGGTCTACCCCTAAAATTGCATCTGAGGCTCGCCTCGGAGATCGTGACGAAGGTGGCATCCATAATACGTGGCTAAGCCAACGAAATAAAGCCTTTTCCGTCCAAAGAAGTAGCTGCTCAACATTGAGTTCTCCCCGAACCGTAGCGTTTCTCACGCTATCCCTTCAAGAAGCTTCCACAACGTTATGGAAAAATCTCATCTCTGCAGCCTGTATTCGCGATCTTATTCTTTCGGTCGTTACCCAAATTTCGTGACCAAAGGTGAGGGTTGGAGCAAATCCTGAGCCAAAAACTGATAACTTGGCTTTGACATCAAGTTTGACTTTCCTTATTACTGATTTTCCAAGTTGCTTGAAAATTGATCTTGCATGGCCAATCCTGCCACAAAATAAGGAGGGTTCCATTTAGCAGCGAAAACTGTTGTATGTGGTGGCTTCTTAAATTTTGGAATCGATCAGTCCCTTCTACTCGTGAGAGAACAAAAACACGCACAGCGCGAGTAATTTAATGAAGAAGTTAGGCCCTGGCTGTAATGCCAATCGAGTGTGGAATCACTTTTGTCATACGCTGTTTCTTTATGCTCGAAAAGAAAGAGTGTGATAGAAAATTATTCAAACTAAGCAGGCTTTGGAGTACACGTTTAGCATTCAAGCCCTACTCTTTGGCGCAGAAGTATGGACGGATGAAGAAGACCTTGTGTCTTCAGGATGGAAAGTTCTACGTTTAATTTTTTAGTCCTGTTTTCATTAATGACATCTGAAGGAGAAAGTAAAACCACGAATCACGTAGATAACACGGTCACAAAGCTGAAGATAGATCACATGAAGTCCGCGTTTTTAGAGCGTTATCCAAACAGAGCAATGGGCACAATGTTACAGAAGAAGCCGCAGACTGAGAGATAAGGTATTTGCCAGTTGATCGTGTTGCCTGAAAAGATAGCGTGGTTGTGCTTCAGATGTAAAATGCCAATGAGGAGCAAATGAAGAGGAGAGGTCAAAGTGTAATTCGTTTTGTAATGCAGACACACTCCGGGTCTTACAAAGAGGAGAATTGTATTTCTCAAGCTCTTTAAACGACCTTGACTGTAGCCTCTCCATGTCCAATACATTATAGAAATCTAAAATGTGTCGTGTGGCATGTCACACAACCGTGCTCGAATCCCTCTCCAACAAACCTTGTCTTTCTGTCTTTCTCAGTCAAAACAAAGAACGTTGCGCTGAAGAATTTTAGACTTTGAGATGACACTTTTTTCTGCTCAATCTAAATTTCAAAGTAAACACGTGCATCCTGCTTCTTCGGGGAAATTTGCCTAAAAGTCACGTTCCAATCGTGTGTCACTTTGAAATCGTCTTTTGTTTACAATTACTTGCCAGCAAGGTTCACTTTCTTACCACATGTTTGCCACTTTCCTCTCGCACACACGTCAAATGGCTTCAAACCATCATCTGAAAGTGAAGCCGTATGAATTGTCATCGACATGGCATCACTTCAAATTCCATCTCCTCAACGCATTCCGTTTTCCACTCTGAATTCCAAACCAAATATCGCAAAAAATATTTGATTGTAAGTTCAGCATTCAATTTACTCAACAAGCAATCGACATCAGCAGCAGCTTCAGCGCCAGCACCAGCACCAGCACCAGCGCGGTATGACTCAATAGTTCAAATCAAAAAGGATATCTTCCATAAATCAACATGCGTGGGAGAATGGAAAATCGATTAGTCGATATGAAATCGATTCAGCCATGGATGGGATTTTTCAATTACTACACGCAAACGACGCCTTCACAGCTCCCACCCAACCGTCCATGCACGTTCGTATCTCTGGGCCATCACAGCGGAGATGCATACGATATTCAATAGAGATTCTAATGTAAACTCTTTCATTCGAAGGCATCTTCTCATATTTCGTGGCTGAAAATGGTGCCAGGGAAGACGACGTGAGGGGCGACGGACGCACCCGTAAAACATGATGGATAAGTCCATCTGAACTCTATAGCGAAGCGTCTCTCGTTCACCTTGCTCCGCCCAGCTTTGCCTGCTCCGCCCTGCGTCGCCCGCCGCAACAGCCCCATAAATCCTCAATCAATATCCATTTCTGCATTGGGAATTCCCATTTCGAATGCCGAATGGTTTGTCATCGATCATAATGTCGTACGAATTGCTTTAGCAATTTGTTCAAAACAAATGAAAAAAGAAGGGAGCTCCGCAACGCTCATCCCGTCCCTCTGTTGTTTCTGTTGCTCTGTTAGAGTGGATGCCAGCCAACAAAACGAATGTCATAGCGAGAGGTTCATGTGGCAGTGCTGCAAAAAGGATTCTATCCTATTCGAATGCCATCAAGCTTTATGGCTCCATATGGACCTGAGAAATGTAATTTCGTTTGATTTACTGTAAGGGGTTAATAAGACTGGCTCACCCAACAGCAGCAGCGGCAGCAGCAGCAGCAGGAGCAACAGCGCCACCAGCTGTAGCTCCCCATCTCAATCGATTGTAGACCACTGGCTGTGAACCGTATAAAAGGCGAGAGGAGAAGCTCTGGGAGCATGCACCCGCTTTCAGGAATGCATCTGTGCGCGCTGCGCTGTGCGCTGTACACTGCGCGCTCTGTGCGCAATGTCCAATGAATAGTTTTCCATATTTAAAATGCGCCAGTGATTAATTCAGTGAATAGAGGGGGGAACCGCTCCCGTGGCTGACTCTGGAATAGTTTGTGGTCGTAACTCTCACATGGCGCAGAGGGAAGTAATGCATCATCATCCGCGCGCATGGAATTTCAAAGATATTGAAGCGATTTCTGGGTGTGTGCTGCAAGATTATAGCGGAATGGCTAGCCATTGTGTGCTCGGGACATATTCAAATCGCAACTGCAAAAATGATGCGCAGAATCATTTGTAACTCGTCTCATTGAATTTGAAATTTAAGTGAACAATGCCATTGGAACGCAGAGAGGATAGATGACAGACCGAACCGTAAGACGTATCGGTGGCGGTAAGGTTGGGAGAGGTCGTTCGCCCCGGCACAGATGCAAATTTTAGTAAATGTTCCATAAATGTTCCCAAGGTGCACAAAGGCATCTGAGGAGAAGCTCAATGGCTCAGGAGTATAAGTTCTGGTGCCGTGCATAGAGTTGCTATCAGCGATACTGGTGTCACCTAGACTGCTCAGGTCATGGTAGACCGTTTTTCTTTGCCTTCTTCGTATAAACAGATGAGATGGTAGACACTTTCCACTTCCTCCTTGTACCTTGAAAATGCATCGATGACCCTATGCCTCGTGTGCAGCTAGAGTTCTAATCGCCCATCTACCTCCTATGATTCGGCTCAATCTAGGTTCAGGATTCGGCACTGCGCTTTCGGAACATCTACGCTTCGCTTTGCAGATCGTGTCCAGCTGAAGAAGACATTTTGCAGTGACGTGCAATATGGAAGGAAGTGTTCTTTAAGATGTCAGAATCGTCACCTTGCTGACATGGCTTAAGTCTTCGATACACAGGGATTGAGGAAGACGATCGGGCTATCGACCGATCTATGCGCACTGATGGCGATTGTGAGTCTGGTGTCCAGTCAAACCTAAAGAGGATTCTGGTTCAAAAATTTCACCCGAAGACCAGTTGGAATGAGATGAGATTTGTTTTGTTAAATTCGGGAATGCCCAAATTGGAAATGCTCGGCCAGTAAAGTGACTTTAGTCGGATCCTTCTGCTGGCCACAATCTGTCTTTTAACTAGATCTAGATCGACGTATGATTGGATTAATAGATCAGTCCAGTAAGGTGTCCAACACTGCAGTTAGTTGGAATAGACTTGCAGATTCCTGAAATAGAAATGGCGACCAACGAACCCTGTAGTGGAGTGTAGTCTCAGTCAATGACCTCCCCGACATCGGATCCTCTACCGAAGAGTTAGTTATAGTAAATGGCTTTGTGGTCACAGATTAAGGTTTCGCGTAAGGCTTACAAATTCACCACGTAAAAAAATATTCTACAACAACTGCACTCCTTGGGTAAAGAAGGATTTGCTGCTTATGACGCCAGATAATGACCAAATGACACGTGCGTTTGGTGAACTTGTGGAATGGAGCATGAAAAACGTCGACTTTCGGGAAACAGCGCTTATTTCGACTTGGATTTGTTGTTCAACACACACTTAGACAAAAAAGTCTTAAGATTGTGACAAGTTCAGCATCAGAAGCTCGTTTTTGTATCCATGCCCCAAAGCAGATGTTGAATTACAATATCAAAGATAACCAATGCTACAACCCCGACACCAAGTAAAGACATCTTTGCTTGAGTCACAAGAAGGCGACTTCTTTGCTGATGTCATGGGATAACACATCCCGTTCAACAATGCACCTGGAAACAAATATGTGGGCTTCATCTTGAAACGGAATCTCATGCAGTCCCTTAGCCACAACGAGGGAGTTTACGTTCTAATGTTCCTCCAGTAATCTTGGAGTGCCATCAAACTTGAGTGAAGTCCAAACTTTCTGTGATGACATCAAACTTGACTAGGATAACGTCTTCATTGTAGCCATTGATATCCAGAAAACAACGAAATCAGGAGAGGATAACGCGGTTTGATCCTGTCTTTAGGAACTTATGCCCACTCGGAAAAGGTGAATGTCCACTACCATGACTATCATCCATCAGTTTGGTTTTTTGTGGATATTTCCTGCAGTTCACAGCTCCTTTCAGATCGAACAAGACACTATTGTATTTTGAAAAGCTTACGCGACCGTTTTTTTTATAGATTTTGGGATCTTCTTTTAGGCGCATTCAACCTTAATCAGTCTAGTAGGAATCTTAGGCCGTATCCACGTTTCAATACCACGTGTAGACATCTAACGCCATCCTTGAAAATCTATAAAATTTTAGAGCATCCCTCCTTCAAAGACAACATCGTCTGTCAAACAAAATCTTGATCCAGATCCCGATTCCGATCGCGAAAACCAGAAACAAGCACTTCCAAAGAAAAAACATAATTATGCATTCTGTCAGCAGTGGAAGAATTTATAATCATCGATATCCACCATCACCGGCAATTGAAGGCTACTCTGTTCCTCTTGCTCTTCGGGTTGCGCGAATTTACGCAACCGGTCAGTTGGCCTGGGAGAGAGAAAGGAAAAAGAAGACCTCAACGATAACGCCGAGATGCATTCCACAGCAGCGGCGGCGGCGGCGGTGTGGTGCCCACACACTCCTTGCGTATTTCGGAGTTAATTCTGATTTAGTTGCAGAACGCGCGGCCGCGAGTGCAGAAACCTCGTTTGGTACAAAAATCCAACAATCGAAGGCCAATAATGAGGGGTTCCTCAGCTGCCTCAACCACCTCAGCCATCCTCATGCAGTTGCATCGCCACCACCACTTCACTTAAAGGTGAGCACAAATTATGCTCCTTCGAGTCCATTTAAAGTGAAACTTTTTAAGATAACAAATTTATTGTAGTCCATCCATTGCGGCCGCACAAGCGAGTTAGAGGAGCTCCGTGTTGGGGAAGCACCGCTCACTCTAGTGCGTACGCAGGCGTCTCAATATTCTCATATCTTTGAGTTCCCTTTTAATTTTGTCGTCAATGGTGGTGCGACTGATTACAAAATTGTGTGTACTGTGGCTACGTGCTGCACACAGTATCCAGCCGACACTAACACCATCACCACCGCGGTCCATTAAGTAGGCCTCGTCCGCATAATGTTCTGCGGCGTTCAGCCTGCAAGACAGAGTCTGTGGCCGTCGTCTGTGAGAGCATGGATCAGGCATGGATGGCGAAATTGAAATTCAGTGTTCAATTTATTGAATGTTGTAAAAATGTCGTAAACAACGGGCCGCGTTCCGGGGCGAGCAATGAACGCCGGCTACCTTTTTGGCTCTTCCCGGAATGTCCTAGTGCCGAGCTACCGTGTGCTACTGATAAGCAAATTAGACCAAGTGTTGACGGTGTCGTTCGTTGGTGGGATGCTTATGCGCGTTCGCGGCCAAGATGATGGTCATAAATTGGTGGTCGGTAAGTGAATATATTTGTTCAGTGGGCACTTGCTTTGGAGAAAGTTTAAGTCGACGAAAGGCGAGAAGTGTGACTAGAGGCTTACATGGACAGCATTTGCGGTCGTTGCTGCTGTTAAACTAGGACATCAAAGGAAATTTTGTTTGCTTTAGCCCCGCTTTGGTGTTAACGAGCGCTCAGTGGCTCAGCACAAACAAAAGACAAAAACACTTGGAAGGTGTACAGTCGAAACAAATTACGCCTGTACACCCATTCCCAAAAAAAGGAAGCAACTTTTTTCCCCCAAAATCCGTCCAATTCCATCCGGCCTGCCGAATTCAAAGCCCAATCAAAGGAGCTGCAGAAAGTTTTTATTTTCCTCAACCCCAATTACACGTCGAAATGTTAACAACCCGCAGAAGACACTAATAAACTTCATCCTCCAGCTCCGCATGTCCATGTCCCACTGCCAGCCGTCGAAGACGAGTCCCGGGTCCCGAAATAAAAAAAAACAGCGTTTTATGCCTGCACACGTAGCGCCAAAATAAAATTCCATTCTCCCATTTTAGTCATTTAACTTCGGCCCAGCGCGAAGTAAGAGGACCCCAGCAAAACCGAAACATACTGCATACGGCAGCAGTGTGACTCCGGTGACTTTTGTCATTTTTGCGATTTCGTAAATCAGGGACAAGAGCAACGACGCGCCGACCAAAATCACTGCAACAACAGCGAACCGACGCGTCGCGACGGTCACAAATCAAGGGAATACGTAGAAACAGAATCGCAATGCTCGAGCAGAACAGGACAACAGGACACACGAAAAGACATACTTACACGCGGGTTTCGTGTTTCCGAATGTTTTGCAATCGGCTCAATTTGTTATTTGAGAAGACCGGCAGAGGGGCGCAACCGTTCCCTTCACCACGGTCTTCGCCCAGGGGGCACCCGTCGCTGCTGACCTCATATCCTTAGTGTGGGGCCCTACAATTGACAGTGTGCCACGTACAGGCGACGGAAGAGGTACATTCCTGCCGGTGTACACAGGCGGTAAATCACAATCTCCATGGTGTCTTGTCCCCGTTTTAACCTAATGTACACCGCCGCCAAACCAACTGACGCCCCGGTCGTCGCAGCTCCCATTAGCCATCATTGGCTGCGATAACTCATGCTAAATGCGTATTAACACGCCAACGCATAGATCCCATTAGCCGGGAAAAATTTGCATAGGAGCGCAATAATTCTCTTCCCAGATTCGGTTGTGAATTTCACGCCCAGGTGAGCCGGTGATATCTTAACTTGACCACAACGAGCTCACCTTGGCCGGCCGGAACACCGTGCCCGTTGCCTGAGCGACGCACGGCGAGCAGTTGATTTGTAATTAAGGATAAAATATTATCTGTGGCAGTGTAATTAAATTAAATATCCCATGGCTGCGGGAATGCGCTTCGTTTCAAATTGCACGCCGGCGTGGGTGGAGTAGCGGTGGACGGGTGTCATTCCGATTCCCTGCCAACAACTATCCGTTTAGCCGAGGAAATTATGTGCTATTAGGAGCACTTAATTGACAGACACATCATGCCTAATTGGACGAGGGCTGTGCTGTGTTCCGTGGCAATCGCCGCCGTCATTTTTGTCATTCCAAGCTTGCCCGAGTGCGGATACGGTCCACTAGCCTTAATTGAATATCAAGAGGATTGATTTTGGTAATGAGTACGTATGGGAGTGCGTGACGAGGCGGGGATAGCAGTGGCACATCTGATTCACAGAAGTGTGCCGGTCGGACAGTTGGGTGGTCAAACAACTACAGCTGCAAACTAAGATCCCCTCGAGCGGACAAGCAAGGGAAGGACGTGAAGCTCACCGCAGAGTGTGTGAAAATTTATGAAATCAATCAGGGAATGTATGCAAAATTTCATATCGTCACGAGTTAATTAAGTTCCGTGCCAAATGCTGCCTTCACAGCAACCGCTGCACTGCCGCCGCTAAAACCCGTGAAAACCGTGAAAAGCAATTGCTCATAAAAACCGCGCGCTTCCGCAGGATAAATCATCTCCCGGCGCAATCAATGATGATCTACTGTCAATAGAATAAATTTCCCCAGCCAGATATTATCTTTTGTCTATCTGGTGATGGAGATGCCCCTCCCACCACCCCCACCCATCTCATCAGGCATCCGCAGCGAAAGAGAGAGAGAGAGCGAGCGGTAATTTAATTAAAATCCAGTTGGGGACGTGGGGTGTGTACCATTTTCATGGATTTTCATAGAAAAGACCACCACAACACACACTCTAAGGGCGGCAGCAGGCACCATACAATGCACTGAAATGAAACGATCTTCCTTATGGAGCCTCAACACGTGTTCCTCTGGCAAAATGCAGCAACACGGGTGAGGTGGTTCGGTGTATGCAATGCAATCAATACGAGTGCCTTGTCGCTCCAGCACAGCCTGTGTCTCAGGCAAGCGCGCACAGGCGTGGACCATCGCAGCACCTGGGAGTCTGGGTCGTAGTCGCAGCCGAAGTCGGAATAGTGAAACTGCTCGGCACGTAAATTATGTTTACCTATCGGCGGTGAATATTAATTGCATTAGTTAGACGCTGGAGACGAGTGCAGGTATGTGTGAGTCGAAAATGCGTACGGGCTGTGTGCAGTAACAGTTTTGCGGGTGATTACTTAAGATTTTTCGTAATACTGCCCGCATCAGCTCATCTTTAGCCGACTCGGGTACAAATTGCAGGATGCAGGTACCATGTAAGGTTACAGGACTTCTGAATGTGCGTACCGAGTTCTGGTCGGATTACAGGTCCCGCTGGCACAGGTGTCGTGCTCCGGATGAATGGTAATAGAGGCGTGTGTGAAATTATTATCGAATTAGGGACGCGATAAATGTACAAGATCTATGCACTTTGAGAGAATTTATGAACATCTGTGGGAAGACTTTCCGTTTGTGAATGAACGGAAAATGGGATTATGGCAAATCTGTGTGTCACATTTGCTTTAATTCTCGACCCATTTTTGAAGCGGATGGTGATTGGCGACGAAAGATGGATCACTTACGACAATATCAAGTCGTGGTTGAAGGCCGGTGAATCGTCTCAAATCGTGGCAAAGCCGGGATTGACGGTCAGGAAGGTTTTGCTGTGGGTTTGGTGGCATTGGAAGGGAATCATCCACTATGAGCTGCTCCCATATGGCCAGACGCTTAGTTCTACCATCTACTGCGAACAACTGAACCGCTTGAAGCAGGCGATCGACCAGAAGCGTCCAGAATTGGTCAACAGGAAGTGTGTAGTGTTCCACCAGGACAACGCCAGACCACAAGTTTCGTTGATGACTCGTCAAAAGCTACAGGAGCTCGGATGAGAGGTTTTATCGTATCCACCATATAGCCCGGACATAGCGCCGAGTAATTACCACCTGTTCCTGTCCATGGCGAACGCCCTTGGTGGTGTGAAGTTGAACTCAAAAGAGGCTTGTGAAAAGTGGCTGTCCGAGGTCTTCGCATGAATGAAGAGCAAAAAAGCGGAAGGGAGATATTTGACAACTTTATACATACACCCTCACTGACTCGAACTGCAACCACTTTCAGACTGCTGTAATTTCCAAACCGTAATTAACAGTGAACTGAAATTCGACAAATGACAGACTATTTTATTGTGTACAAGCTGTTTATAAGATTTCTTGTTTTGTTGACTCAAATGTGTTGAAAAATGGTTATCCGTGATGGAAATCAAACGTGTAGCAAGTAGCTACCGTAAGAGCCTTCCAACACCTCAATGTGAATGAATCATTTGTGTCTCTAACCATAACTTGTTACCATGATACAAGGAGCGTTGTGAAATGCCATGGAGACGGTTATGAAGAAGAACCACAACTTCGGGAGAAAGGGTTCGGGTAGCGAAGGCTTGAATTGAGTGAAATCTGTGTCGAAGTGGAAAAAAATTGGCTTGTGAAGTCAACGTATCGTCATAACGGATGAAACACATACTTAAAAACAGGCCTAGAATCAAGTCATTGGAGTTTCAAAAAAGGACATGATCTTACACAGCAACAGAAAAAAGGTAGACTCTAAGAAGCGAAGGAGTTCCCGATCTTGCACGAATGTGGTGAGTCGCCGAATTTGTTTTTTTTTTCCGATGACTCGCCATTTGTTATCGGGGAACATGTCAACAAACAAAATGAACGAACTGGTTTGCCAGAGAGATCCTTCGAAAATGTACACCTTTGGATGGCCACCAGAAAGCACGCAGCACTGATTGTGATGGTTTAGGACACCAGAACCGCCGATTGTCGCACTTCGCTTCTATTTTTGCAGAGGGGTTTCAAAATTAATGCGGCCGTTTACTCTGAAACTGTAAAAGAGACAACATTGAAGCCTTGGGAAAACATTTTATTTGAAGTCCGTGAGCATTTCAACAAGACTCGGTACCGTCTCCTAAGAAGAAACAATGTTCTGCACTTCAGTTCTTTGATACAGTGGATTTAAGATTCTCCGTCTGCAGTCTTCAAGTCTGAGCCAGTTAAGCTTGGGCCACCTCAAACAAGAACTTTGCCGGAAGAAGGCCAAGATAACGTTGAACCACTTACGTGCAACGAGCCATTTTCTTTGGCAGTCTCACGGCCATCATTTGCACCAAATGTTGACGCATTGAAGACTATTGATGCCATTTGAAAATAAAATTTTTCAAAAAATAGAAGAAAGTTTCAGGATTTGAAAAAGTTAGGGTTTCAGTCATTCACGCTGTATATACAGTTGTTGGTGGGCAGGGTTAAAACTTAAGCTATGGACTTGTGTTAGCTGTGTTCGCATCAGTACCAAGTTCGCCCTTGCCAGCCGCTTCCCATTGGGGAGCAAAAGCAATTGAGTAATAGAATCCTGTCTCGAAGGACAATCTTACTTTTTATAACAAACTGATCATCGCAGTCCTCTTCTATTGCTCCGAGGCATGCATGCTTTTGAAGGCAAATAACCCTTGACATTTCTCGAGAAGGCTAAACTTTTGGTTCCTCTTACATTGAGCAAAGTAAATCCTTTCAACAATATGTGAACAGCGGGGGACTTTGAGAAACTGCAGCGCATTGTAAATACATTCCACATCGCATCTACATACCTGTTCGTCGAGGGTGAATAATTTCAAATGACTAATTTGTTGGAATTTATTCCATTTTCATGAATTTAGCTCCGTAGCCATGCGAATAATTTCAGCCAGATAGAACGCAATGCTGCACACGTTCCGTGTATTAGTAACACCGATGCAACCATCCATGTGCTCCACTGATTCGCAGAATTAGCCCTTTCAGCTGTAAATTTTTAAGCATCATAACAGGATGCAGTAGCCACCCCCGTGTATTCTCAAAAATGTAATCTGCTTCAATGTGCAATATCTCAGTGGCGTGCACATTCATTCGGTGCCGCTGCCGCTGCCGCCGACCGCCATAACAGAAAACTCTCGCCGACGACAAGCGACGGTGTGATTCTGTTGAAATTAATCACGATTTTTTCCCGCAACGAAAAAAAAAATGAACAAAGCTTCCTCCCTCTAACAAGCAGAAAAGTCAATTTCTCAAAATTTATCGCACCGACGAATTTCACTCGTTATGCTAGTAGAGATCCACTTTTTCCAGCCGAAACACACGTCCGACATGTGGGAGCTACAAGACCTTCGCTTGCACATGGAGCTCCCCGCCGAACGCCATCACTCCGCGAAACAAACAGAACTCGTGTTTGCAAATAGGGAATTGAATCGCGCATTCGATTGAATCCGTTCGGCAGCGTTGTGCACGACGAGGAGGCCGCAGAGGAGGAAATCCAAATAATTGTGTGCTCAGTGCACTGCACCCGAGTGACTCGTCGCGCAAAAAAAAAAGAAACTCAGCTCAGCTACGAACAGGACTTCCCACTCCGCACAAAGGCGATTTCTTGAGTGAGTACTTGCGAGTATCCTCATGAACATAACTGGTATTTGAAAAGAGCATCACTCCGCGGAATGGAATGCGCCTCACGCCGCCGCGGCCGCCGAAACTGATTCACTTTTACCAACACCGATCACGAATCTCCCGAAGTGGGCTTCTGTTCTGCAAACAATCGATCGAAACTGCCGGGCATTGTTCAAAGTCGAAGCGTATGGCCGCACAGTTTTCATTAATTTTCGCTCTGATGAATTGGTTGCGATAAAATCGGGAAAAGAACGTATTCAGCTCATCCTCGTGAGGGTTTCGTATTTTTTTTTTGTCTTGTGCTTTTCTCTGCGGCCGAACGGGGGTACCGCTGCATCTCGGACATGATTAATGGCCAATTCACACAGTCGGACAGTCGGACAGAAGATGCTTGTTCATCGTCAGAGTTTTGGATTTCATTTCGGTTTCATTGGCCGCCTTCAGGCCGATAGGTGATAACTATCCGTCTGGTGTGCACTACAGGGAAAGGCAGGTTCGTAGCCGATGGGGTTGTGGAGGCGATCACGAGACTGATTGGACTGCTCTGCGTGATCTTGAATATTCCTACTGTGTGTGAGTGTGAATTCATCGAGATTTATGCAATGATCAGTTCAGGGAGTTCCGGTTAAATTAAGTTGATAAGTCCATGGAATAATGAATTTCCCAGGACGCTGAACTTTTCTCTACGGGTACATTTTACTTCGACAGCAGTGAAATATTGTGAAAATGGGGACATTGTAAAATGGTTGTAACAGTGACATATCGTGACATACTGGGACGTTATGGTAGTCAGCATTTTATTTCGCAGCAGTGTGACGTTGTGGGAAAGTGTGTCGACTCACATTCTGAAGGTCCCAGGTTAGATTCCGGGACTGAACGTCAGGCATTTTTTCACGGCACTACTTCTTTCGATTTGCTAACAACACTCACTGAATATTAATTGCCAATAGAACGCTTTTCAAATCTCGCCGTTACAAGTCGGCGACGAACGGGAGGTCCCCCCTTACTTGTGATAGAACAATAGTGCGCTTCATACGAGTAGTTGCTGAAGAAGCTGGATATTCGTTCCTTGTGGCAGTGGTAACCAGTTTTTTTTTTTTTTAAATTGGAAGACGGACAGCATCCCGTAACCACAAATTCCAAAACGCTCAAGATCCCGGGAAGGTAAAGTCCATGAACCGTCTGCATTCCTAAAAACTCGTATTCTACTCCGATTCCACAAACAGGTGGTTAGGAGCCCTACACTTACTGATATGTGAAGTTTTTTGTTGGACTTCGTCTTGGTTTACTTTCTTATGATTTCGGAACTCGAGACCTTGTCGCCAAGGCAGACAGAATATTCAAACAAATTTTAGGTTATAAAGGGTGTCCCAACAAGAAAGCAATATTTAAATTTTAAATAAAACGCAGATATTTACGAAAAATTGGGAATTCTTTATTACTACGTAAAGTAGACAGGATGAGGTTATGTGTGGAATAACACATGGGCCAGATGGACGCCGCGGCTTTGCTGGCACACACGCGATCTTTTAATAAAATTTTCAATGACCGTTTTGCATACATGCTGCGGTATTTCATTAATGAAGCGTCCGATTTGATCTTTTAAGGCTTAAGTCGTCGTCGGCTTATTCGCATAAATCATCGACTTCAAAAAACCCCAAGGAAAAAAAGTCCAATGGTGTTAAGTCGGTCGAAGGCGCTTTGTTGTCTTCACATCAGTTGCAGATCCAGTTTCAGCAAATTTTTCCAATAATCGCTTTACAGTTGACTCTTTCGGAGCATTTTTGTAACCCCAAATTGATCGCAATTTGCGAAACTTTCACCATTTTGGTAAAACAATTTCAGAGTGAGATCGCGTTGTTCATTCGTGTAGCGCTCCATTTTTATTAACTTTATACCTTCTGCTAACAAACAATAAGAATTGTTCCAATGTCAAACGATGACAATTCGAATGGCGCCAAATTTAAATCTTGCGTTCTTGTTGGGACACCTTTTATAAGTTACTGTCCAGCAAAACAATGAAACAGATTTTGAGCCTTATGCTCTCGCTGTAGTTAATAATGCAACTTGTAAAGTGATGTGGTATGTCGACTTTTCTCCATTTCAACGAGGGCGTTCGTGACAACCGGTGCCTTGTCGATAAGCCCTGTGAAGAAACTCATCTGCAACCAAACTTCAGAAAATGTGGATAGGCCTTGCCAAATCCCAGGCTACCCAGATTATTTTTCCATATTTTCCCAGATAATACGACAGCACCCACCTACTGGCAGCACACATTGATAATAATGATGTTCTCAATAGTGGAAAATATACTTTACCCTTGACATCTTCCATTCCTCTCTGGGAGATTGGGTTCAGAAACGAACCGCATTTCGCAACCTAAGTCTGTCAGTCTGGCTCACAAAATTTGAATAAATCCTTGCCAATTTTCTATTCCCACGATGCCAATAAGCAAACAATCAGTTCTGTGCATCGATGTGCAACCGAAATGTCAAACTATTCTTCTTAAATCCCACACACTTACATACATTGTTGCTCCTTCATATGGATTCCTTGAAGTCGCACAGAAAACAGAGGGGAAGCGAAGTTAAATTTTTCCGACATTGCATTTCCTGCTCATGTTCACATCCCACAAGCATCCGAAGAATCATGAATATTTAAACTTTTTCCCAATCAAACCGACACCGCATGAGCACCGACCAGCAACGTCACAACTTTTCAATTAATTAAAATGCCGCGCTTATGAAATTCCCGCACAGCTAGTCCCCTGCCTCGCACATACCACTCCATATTGTCGGGAATCCGCTCCAAAATTCGATACACATATCTTCCCGCCCAGTCCAGCCGCGGACTTAGCCGCCACCGCGGCCATCGCCACAGCCGCCCTTCTTCTTATCGCCAGGGCATCGTTACAAATTTAACCACCGCAAATGTCCTTTTGCTGTCTAATTAATATTTAATAACAGCCCGTCTGACACAGGGCCCGACGGAGAGACGATGACAGCGATGCAGGACCCGAGCCCGCCGAATGGCATTCCACTGATCGATTCAATAAAACACGCTTTTCGCATTTCTTTTGGTGAATTTAATAAATTTGGCATTCTTAATCTCCACCTTCTCTTCATTTGGAAAAACAGCGCTGTGCCGAAGGGTGAATGTTTGCTGAGCGATGGAGGAGGGGAGGATGGGGAACGAGAGGAGACGAGAGTTGGCGAAAAAACAGCGCCACCAAAAACAGACGAAGAAGCGAACGCGTCCACATGGGGCTCCGAAAATGTTCCCCGAGTTAATAAATCACAAGTTGACATATCTTGAATCGGGTATGTGCGTCACGTTGCCAGAAATTTAGTAAGCGTTCGGACATAAGACAAGGTGACAAAAAGCATATTGAGCCCTCCTGTACCAACTGTCCATAAACTACCATCATCACCGTCGGCATTGACATTTGCTGCTGTTGGGGTAGTATTAGCTGTCGTCTGCGGTGTTATACAACGGACGGTCATCATTGTCATTACCAGTGTCATCAAATGGGTGAATACAGCGGTGACCGCGTATGTGTGTGTGTGACGACAGACTGTGGGGACATTTCGTCAAGCAAGTCAATGAAGGTTGGCGTTTTTTTTTTGGTTTGGTTTGGTTTGGTGTCCTTCTCCTTTTCGTATCTTTTGCGTATTCATTTCATTTTTGTTTTGCTTGGAGTTGATTTTATGGAGTCGTTGTCCCTTTTTGAGGGTGTATTAAGAAAAAAGGATTCCGTGGAGTTTATGTCGGGATAAGGGCCCACTTCAAGTTGATGTCGGTGGAAAAATGTTTTTCCATATTTCGGGTGTGTTGACAGGTCGTATCAAGTAAACGACGCACGAAAATGGAAAATTCTCCGCTTCGCTGTGGGTGAGAAATAATGACTTCCTGGACGAAAGGACACGACACACAATGGGTTTGCAGTTTTTCTTTGAAGGACGTGATGGATGGGCCCTTGGAGAATCTCTTAGGCATTTGAAATATTCAAAGACATAGAGGGGACATTTATCTGTTCACAAAGGGATCGAATCCTCTGACTCTGACTCTGGCTTCACTCGACTTCCTTCTACACCTCATTCCGGGGATAAATCTCAAGTTTGAACGCAAGTTCGAGCTCAATTCACACGTAATACCCTCCGCCTCGACGCAGCACAACACCCATGTTAAGGTAGCGACGCGCACATCAAAGTGCATGATTATGCCAATTTCAGTGCTAACTAGATCACCGCAAGCGCGAGAGAGCAGTTCGTAACGACCCATAAATAAGACTCCAAAAAGTCCATGTAGGTGAGTCGGCGTCTTGCCCAAGTGCGACGCCAATTATGAGCATATCCAAACAGATGGCCAATCACCAGACCTCATCCATTGGGATGTGATCCTCTTTGTCCTCCTTGCCATCGTCATCCTCATTTACGTAATGCCACGACAACACAAGATCGGCTTTACATCATCATGTTTTGAGTTCCTAATCCCTATTCTGATGAGTTTACAATAAATGTCTTTGACATCTGCCCCGGAGCGTCCTAAATATGCACTTTGCTCGCGGCCGAGAGGCATCTCATCCCGACACATACTTAAATGATTATTTGTTCAATTGAATCGGTAACAAAAGTCACTTGGCGACAGCGAAGCTCCGGTGAACAGGCTTCTCCAGTCTGGGTTCATGGCTACACGTACGAGTATCAACCGGCGGCGGCGACGACCACCAACAGTAACACGTCGTATTTCATTTCACCGACTCTCGGCAGTGCCTAACACAAGAGCAGACCAGCAAACGTTGGTTGTGGTCCGTGGATAACCGCGTTGACCGAACGTCTCGTTGCCGCTGTTGTCGTCGTTTGCATCGATTTACCTTTAATCTAGACTGGACACTGAGCAAATTATTGCAATTGAAAGGGAATGGCTACAAAACTACACTACACCACCGCCGCAGATGACACCGGCACCATCAGCGACTTTGAATCGTAAGCGCAGCTCAAGTCCGAAGTGTAAAGAGGATGGACACGTAGCCATGCATACCAGGACGGATATACGGCCTGAATAATAAGCCCTTAACGAATGATGCTCCTGCAGACTGGGCCGCAGTGGACATCCAGGTCTCCGGCCTAGGCAAGCAGAATGCATTCCTCATAGGATACTTGCCGGAGGCAACAGCTTACATTCCACAGGCCTTGCTGCGCAGCCGCAGTCGCCAGCAGTCGTGGACGAAGAGAACGAGGATCACAACAAAGGCAGGGATTCGACCACCGACCAATCCATAATCCAAAAAAGAACTCCAAACGACAATCGATGCGTAATGCCTGTACTTGTGAATGCTTGCTTCATGGATGGATTTCAATAAATATCTGTCGCTAGGGTGAGCTGAAGTTGATACTCCTCTAAGCCCAGTAATGCAGAGAAGTGCACATGCATGACTCAGAGGCGATAAGTGGAGTATCGGCGCTTGAAGTTGAGTGCTAACGAGAGAGTAATTGAAGTCATGAAGATGTTCTAAGGACGAGAGCCCGAAGATCCTGTTTGAAACAGAAACTAAGAATGAAACTGAAACTGAAACTGAAACTGAAACTGGAACTGAAACTGAAACTGAAACTGAAACTAAAACTGAAACTGAAACTGAGACTGAAACTGAAACTGAAACTGAAACTGAAACGGACACGAAAGTTTAGGCTGAAACTGAAACTGAAACTGAAACTGACACTGAAACTGAAACTGGAACTGAAACTGAAACTGAAACTGAAACTAAAACTGAAACTGAAACTGAGACTGAAACTGAAACTGAAACTGAAACTGACACGAAAACTGAAACTAAAACTGAAACTGAAACTGAAAGTGAAACTGACACTGAAACGGACACGAAAGTTTAGGCTGAACTGAAACTGAAACTGAAACTGAAACTGAAACTGAGACTGAAACTGAAACTGAAACGGACACGAAAGTTTAGGCTGAAACTGAAACTGAAACTGAAACTGAAACTGAAACTGAAACTGAAACTGACACTGAAACTGAAACTGAAACTGAGGCTGAAACTGAAACGGACACGAAAGTTTAGGCTGAAACTGAAACTGACACTGAAACTGAAACTGAGACTGAAACTGAAACGGACACGAAAGTTTAGGCTGAACTGAAACTGAAACTGAAACTGAAACTGAGACTGAAACTGAAACTGAAACGGACACGAAAGTTTAGGCTGAAACTGAAACTGAAACTGAAACTGAAACTGAAACTGAAACTGAAACTGAAACTGAAACTGAAACTGAAAGTGACACTGAAACTGAAACTGAAACTGAGGCTGAAACTGAAACGGACACGAAAGTTTAGGCTGAACTGAAACTGAAACTGAAACTGAAACTGAAATTGAAACTGAAACGGACACGAAAGTTTAGGCTGAAACTGAAACTGAAACTGAAACTGACACTGAAACTGAAACTGAAACTGAAACTGAAACTGAAACTGAAACTGACACGAAAACTGAGGCTAAAGCCGTCATTTAGACTGAAAGTAAGACTGTGAGTGATAGTCAGATGAAACTGAAACTGCAAATTGTCCTGCTTCGGAGAAAATGCTCAGTTATGACATACGTGTGTGAGTAAGGCGTGTTCATAATCTGCCAGAGAACGCTAGTGTAGACTTGCGGCGAGTGAAACGATGTGAATTAATTCAGGGCATAAATTGTATGTCAGAAATCCATTCAAGGATTTGTATGCAACGCGGTACCCAGCGCTAACTAAATTGAAGTCTACACTGACAGGTGTTACCCCAAATACGAGCAGATCTCGTTCAAGATAAATAAATAACTCACCGCACAGGCTGAAGTGCGCTCCCAGAGGAATGGCCCACTCAACGTGAGTGTACACCAAATTTGAATTCTTCGCCGCAAAATTGGGTTGAACGATGAATGCGGCAGCAGGCACAGTTTCCAGTTCACAATGGGGAGAAGAGTTATGTGACAGAGATAGTCCGTGTGACATTTGAGACAAATTTCCAACGCTTTGCTATCCAAACTTTGCCGATTTGCATAAAAGGCATGAGCTGCTCGTTCCTGAAACAACAATAGAAGTCGTCGTCGTTGTCGTCGTCGTCGCCGTTGTCGTTGTCGTGAAAGGCTTGTACCCATGAGACTGCCGTTGCATGTGCTTGCGCGATGGTAGGTAAAGCGAACCCTTTGCCAAAGGTGGCAAGAAATTTGCATATATGGACATTGAAATGCGATTAGCCGTTTTGGGGGAGATTTACGAGCTTGCTCCGAATGCAATTCCCGTGAATCCGCAAAATTAACGTCTGTGGATGCACTCCACATCGATGCGTTTACACGTGTAAACATGCATTTACAGAATGCCCAGAGATGGGAAGTAATTAGGGAAATGAGTGCACATTCTGCAACTTAAAGCTCTGCTAATGGAGGACTGCGTGGAAGGGATTAAGTGTCTCAACGGATGTGTGGTGGCTGTGATGGATATTGCCCGGGCATGTCGCGGCCTCAGATTGATGGCGCACAACAGTCAGTGACAAGCTTCCATAGGAAGGACATGCGGACATGAATGGCCGGTCCAATCAACCGACGAGAACGGCCACCAACCACCCGTGAGAATAAGAACACGCGAATGGTTTCGCCATTAACTTTCACTTTGTGTCGCCCCACCAGCACAGCCGGCAGGATATTTATTTATGTCCTCTGCCAAATTACAAGCGTATCCATTCCTTAATTGCACGCGAAACATTATTCCCGCAGCCGAGGCAGCTAACCAGCAATCATGTCCCATTTAAGGAGGAACAATGCAAACATTTGCGCCACCTAAAGGACCTCATCAAGCATCGTGCTCGTTCAACAATTCGCGGCCTTGTCAACATGTGACATTGCCTTCACTAGATATGTTGGTCGGACATCAAACGCGCCTGGCAAATGATTTGATTGCTTTTAATACGCTCTCTCTCTCTGTACCTGGGCAGTCTGAAGCGCGACATCGCCCGGCAGGGCGAAGACAATGCTTGTGGGCAGTCATCTCGGTGGCCTCTAACCGTCCATTGGCGGAGGAAGATTCGCTTGTCACATTAAATTGTCGCTTTATAGCATCTAATCTGGCAATTTACGATAATCCGTCTATTCGTCGTTCTTTGTCATTGTCATCGCCGCATCCCAATGTTACGGGAGGGTATGTTCGCTGCCCAGATCGAAGACGCAGCTCGTCGGTAGACATCGACGCCGTCGCCGCCGCCGCCAGTGCCGCGGATAGGAATCATGTCCCCTGTCAATTGCAATTCCAATAGGTGCATCTGTTCGAATCGGAACCTAGGCACAACAGCAGCCAGCCAGCGACCGTCAACAATGATATGACGATCCCGATAGATACAGCGACAATGCTGATGATAGCTATTGGGCACCCAAGACTCCGTCCGCCGGCCCCACCGGTCGGTCTAATGGTGTTTTATGTTTGGTTTGTCATACGAATATCACCGGCGACCGGAGATACATTCGGCGGCAATCAGTTTCGCTGTAGCGCGGTATGTTGCCGGCAACCGGAGAACATCTTCCCAGCGGAGCGCGCCGTCTTGAAAGGTGAACCGCGCCGCAACGGAGTGCCGCCGCTTTATAGCCGTGTAATGAAAATACCAATGTTTACAATGACCATGCCATGCCGGAGGCAAAACAGCCACAACAAAAGGGAAAATATCAATTTACAGCTTTTAATTGTTAATTTTTGCATTGAATTACTTGTGATCGAAGGTTCGCTGTGCTGTGCGCCGAATCGCGTAGATTTGTTGCGCTGCCGCTGCCGCGGAAGATGCGGTCACAGGCAGACACTAGCAGCAGGAATAGAATGATACCGCCGCCATCGGAATGCCTTGTGGTTACTGTGGGATAAATGGTATTTGGAAAGGTCTGTCATTCATCTTGGGTTACACTCGTAACGAGGCCGTTCACCTGGTGCGCGGCCGCGGCCGCCTCGCCGGGGCATTGCTGTTTGCGATCGGTGATAGATTTTTATCTTAAGGCATGGCCATGACCGTCGTCGTCTCATAGTCGTCGTGTGGCTGTGGGATTGTGGATTGTGGTGGCATGTTGCAGCTAGCTGGCGATGGTGGTCGCCAATTGATAATGACTGGGTGCTGGTGAGAAGGGGAAAGGACATGAGGATGACACGGAGCGACTTCTTGATGCAGAATAGGCGCTTTATCTGCAGATGGGCTATCGGTAATTCGCAAGCAATCAGAAGTGATTTTGGGCGGCTTCTTTGGCTTATGCTCTTTGTATACCATGACAAGTGCCAGTTTATGAGCACTCTCCATTGTGGAGTCAAGACCGGGCGATCATCATCTTTCTTCTCTCTTAGGAAGTTGAGTACTCCCAAGGGGACATCACTGAAAAGGGCCGGCTTGACCCAACTTGACCTTATACTCTGCCAAAAAATCATATAACCAGTAGGCCACGCTCACCGATCGTATTCAGAGGTCCAATCTCAGGGAGAACTTCATCCCCAATACCGCCTTCCGTATCCTCATTAAATCTGAAAGATTTGTGAACCATTTCCGTCAGGGCAGCCGCTGCATAGATGCGGATGGTGCGGTTGAACCATTCATGATATTTCAAAAACTCACCTAACCCAACCGCTAATCTGCTTCTTACCCAGTCCCAGATAATCTAACTAAGCCATTGAAGCAAAGGAAGATTTATATGGCAGCTGAATGAAGATCTCTCATTCTTCGCGCTGGACAGACCGCAGCATGCACAGGTACTAGAGTGCGTGACTGGTTTAGGATGTGCTACATGACTGGAATAATGTTGCATAACCGAGCGTTTGCATCGTTCCTCTCGTTGTGGTGGTGGTGCTGCTGCTGCGAGGGCTCTCGGTCGGTCTGTCTGTCGTCTCCGTTCGATTGCCTCGATCGTTCATCGTTCATCGTCCAGCGTCGATCATCGATCGTCCTCTTCGTCATCATCATCATCATCATCAACATAGCATTGAACGTTGTTGATCGTTCAATTGGAATTGTTGAACGCGATGTTTCTCATTCATTTACTACTGTTGGTGGCTTAGCGAGAGCCTAATCGCTTGGATGTAATTACCTATTGATTAAATTGAAGTTTTTCGCATGTTAGTGCCGCGAAGCGGAGTGGATGTGGCGGCGCGCGATTGGACTGGCATGACTGCGCATACTAAAGATGAATGGGAGAGCGAAGCGTCGGAATGCCGAGATGCACGATGGGCGCATAACTTGATTCGAAACGTTGATTAATTTGTTTTGGGGTGGCATTCTCAAGGTCCGCGGCCAGCGTTATTGGCAACCTGCCGCATGCTGGATTCTGGATTGGGAGCTGTCATAAGAATTGCGAAGGGCAATCAATATGTGAGCGAGTGAGAAGAGGATCAACTAACTGGATGTTTGTTTCTATGTAACGTCTGATAGTTTCGTGGAAGGCTCCTTCGTTCGATGATTTATGAAGGCGATTGCGTATGGCATGCTGGGAGAGGAGCCAGGAGGTTTGATAGGGCAAACCCTCCCTGACAGACGGTGAACTACTGTGACTTCCGTGAGTCGAAACGAGTTAGATTTGTTCGATTTGCGTTTGATAGACTGCTGGGTGAAATAAATTTATGACAACTGGAGTTTGAGCATGGCATGAAGTCGATTTGATTTCCCCTAATGAAGGAAGTTCTTGTTGCGTGCTGTGTTTCATGAATTTGGAGTGAATTTGAGGCGGTGATCAGCAGGCGTCATGAGAAGAAAAATTACTGCAGTGGGTGGTAAATGAATGGGGAGCAGTGTTGAGACTTGAATATTTTAAGGCGCAGTGGAAAAAGGATGCGTCGAAAGAAAAAGATGATTACATGATAGCAAGAAACAGTAATTCAGTATATGTATATGAATATGAGTCGTCACTGTCATCTGTTCAATCATTGAGCCATTCTTCGATTTTTTCGGTAGACCCAAATCGGTGACCTTTAAGATACTTTTGGTATCCGCTAGAAAAAAAACATTGACACATATTTTTCGACCTTGTCATGGCCTTCGGATGTTTTTGACTGTTTTTCACAAAATGCATTGCTTAAACGCATGAGTTGTAGTCGACAACGTTTCCCACCAATGGTTTTAAGGGGTTTAAGCAGCTGATAGCAACCACACCCGTCCGTATGCAAAGCATGGTCTATGAAATGGGTATGAATTTCTTTAGCCAAGATTTCGATGAGGATTGAACGGGTTCAACAGGATTTGCACAGTATTTTTGCTTCTCGGGGTTATCGCAGTATATTCACTTTTCATATCCAGTCACGATCCGGTGAAAGAATCCCAACCTTTGATGATTTTCAAGAAGCAGTTCCGCGGTGAAAAACCGCCTTTCAACATCTCTCGGCACCCGAACGGAAATTGTTTTCTGAGTCGCTCTTAACGCTCAATTTCTCAAGTTCAAAAATTTCTGCGCTAGCCAAGACGATCTTTGTTTTCTACGCTGAAATCACCACTTTTGAAGTGTCGAATCCACTCTATGTGGATGAAATTCTACTTCCTCTGCATTTTGCTTCCAATTGGAAAAAAAACCTTTACTTCCTGCAAATTCTGTTTCCTTGAGACAAAACCGGACATTTTCGAAGAGGCAAAAAGCAAACCTTTTGTCTAATACAGACGCTGATGCACACTAGTTATTGCTGACAACTGTCACACCTTTCCAGTGACGTGGGTAATCACTTCCAAGATCAGCCAAATCTTTCAGGTGGAGCCATTAATAGTTTATATCCCCAATATAATTAAAATTTAAATTTGCTTTTTGGTAGTGGAACATTGCACACTTGTGAACCTTTCGTCGACACGATGATTTAACACTAGAAGCGAAGAACATGGTTTATAGCAGTTCAGCGGAAAAGTTCCTATCGCTTCTATGACATGGAATAGGTCCATATATTTTTTCCTATTATTTTTATCACCAGAGAGTGATAAATGGTCTTGGTGAGCTCTGATTTCAAGAAGCCAGAACCATACAGGGCATGAAACAATGGACTTGTTGAAACATAATTTCGTTGTGCACTTAGTTCTAGTTTTGTTACATTAAATTGACCAACTATATCGTACGATACTACGTTTGCACTATTTTCTCTAAAATTGTGTAAAGTCTTGCGTCTTCTGAAACAAGCCAGCTACAATTGACGGTTTGGAAGCCAGCGTCACTTATGGTATCTGCGAGATACCAGTCGCTATGAACGAAAGAGTCGCCTTAAAAATTAAAGTCAAATGATTTCCGAAGGAACCACCTCACACGTGGTCTTGGCCATCATGTACATGATATCATTTCAAAAAGTAAATGCCTCGCATTGTCCTTCTTACTGGTTGTTGACTTCATCAACAAAATTCACGCACTTCTTGCAAGGTTGCAAGAAATTGAACGTTGAATGTATGCATCGATAAATTGCCTTTCCTCTTTCGGGTCATTGGCTTTGGCGTTCACATTTTCGTAGTTGCACTAATGTTAATATTTCTTGCATTATAGGAATAATTTAGTATAAACAAGAGAAAAATAGACTTTTACATTCAATGTGAATCCTTAAGCGAACCAGCCTTTTCTTGTGAACGTAATGTAAGGCAGCTTTAGGCGTTTGAGTGTAAAACAGTTCTAAATCATGGAACGTTTCATGGTCCTTCGAGCCGGATTATCCGAAAGTGTTGTGCAGTATCAAGTACAAGGTGACAAGTGCAAAGTGTCAAGCGAAAAGTTTCAAGTGTAATAAACATCAGTTCATCGTAGAGAGAGAAAAAAAAATCAAATTGAACAATGTTCCATTCCACCGAAAATGGAATAATTACAAATATGATAGAAAGTCGCGCTACTCTGTGGAGTACCTGCTTAAAAGAATAGAAAAGCTAGAGGAATATTGGGTCGACTTTGAAGTAAATAATAAAAATACTTGGAAGATTTAGGAGAGACAGACCCGCAGCATCAGTATTTCAAGCAGAAGTTTGAATGTCAATATAAAGACTCCTTTAAGGCAAAACTGGAATCGACAAGGCAAAATGTTGATATCGTGGTTGCTTCCACTTCCATTCAACTTGAGGCAGGACAGCCTTCAACAAATACATCAGAGAAACCTAAGGCCCCGCCGAGATTGGAGTAGTCGGAAATCTCGGAACCTAGGCGGATTTCTATCTTTCTATTATCTATCTTTCTTGCTCCCTATTGAAGCATGTGCGTGATGTTTCCTTTAATGAAAACGGCCTTAGCCCTCCATTTCTGTACCTAGAGACTATGTGTGCTGCGCAAGAGCAATACTTGGCACAAAATGTGAGAATATATTTGGAAATAAGACGATTATTCGAGTTTGTACGTTTTCCTATATAATTATCCTTATTTAAAAATGCATCAATCGGCAGACCTTTTGCAAAAAATTTAATGTTTCCTATTCGATATCAACATTACAAAACACTTAAGCTCCAAAATTTGAAAGATTGAGCCCCCTACAATTTTTACAGCAGTTTACTTTCAGGTATAGCTTAGAAGAGGACAAGGCTAGAAGGCTGAATCTATTTAAAAACAGATTCACTCGCATCATTGATAGCTTAGATTTGAGTCAAAATTCAGTGTACCTTAAACTCAAGATGACTCCATTAGAGTTGTGCTGGACAAGGTTACAAACTATGAAAGAAGAAGTGATATCATCACTTGAAGAAGAGGATCACAATCAGGAGTACGTAACGAACAATGAGTTTATTAATTTGAAGCAGATGTATCAAGTTGCATACATTCAAATTAAAGAGGAAGAGAAAGAACGAACAGAAAAAATTCTTCCAGAAACAGAAACACAAACTTCCAACCATAAGCATCCACCATTTCACCAACATTCAGTGCAAAATATAAAGAGTGGCCACCATTTTGGGAACCATATGAGCGACTACTGCACCAAAATAAGTCCTGAACTAATATTGAAAGGGTTCAATATTTGAAAGGAGAAGTAGCCAGAATTTTCAATTATCTATCACCGACGACAAGCCATTATGAAACAGCTACAGAACTTTTCACTGGTAATACAATTTTGAGATCAATTTCAAATGTATGTTTTCTTTGATATTATAAATCAAACCTCACGATGAATCATCTCTTATCTAGCTAACGAAGAACAACCAAAAGTTTGAAGATCATTAAAATTGCCCTCGATGGTAACTTAGGTTTAAGTGCATATGATTTTTTTAAACGTCTTAAACATGTAACTTCTTTCTTGAGACGAGTCGCTGTTTGATGTACTTTTGCTTCTGTATTCAAAAACCCGCGCTGAAGGAGCACAAAAATTGAAAAACACTTAATCCTCTGAGTAACTAGAATTGTCTTTCTTAGTTTTAACTGCTTTGGACTCATTGCCGATTTATCAATTTGTCGAACACTTTAAATTTCCATCAAGGCAATCAAGAAAGAAACTTATAACTTAACAGTAAGTGTGATTAAAAAACACACAAACCTTCCAATCATAACACACACGTTACGTCTCACGCTTCCCACTCTACAAAATTACCACAAATCAAAGAAAAACTTCAAAAAAACTTTACAGCTTCATCAAATTAACTCCTTCATGCAACATTTACCAGTCCACCTCAGTGAACACTCTTCTGTCACCCTCAATAGGTGTGATCTCTAAGACCAAACGACGTTTGACAAAACAAACAGACCCCGAAGATGCCATCTGTCAAAGCGCACTCTCCAACAAAGCACTTCTGTCCAAGCCGAGCTGCAACCGAAGGCTCAATTATTTGCCCGGAATATTGTGTTTGTTCTGTTTTCAAGAAAATAACTGTTACGAGTATAACTTTATTTTCTTCCCCTGCTGTGAATACATGAATGTGCATACGGACTGCATAGCAAGGTAAGCGCTTCCCAAAGACTCCAGCATATTGTTCAGCTCATAAAAAGCTCATAAACCTCGGACTGAAACACTAAACGCCCCTTCCTCGTGTTTACACCGTTTCCAATAAATTACAGCGACAACGTTATTGAATATTCATTCCACATGCCAGAACTTACATGTTCACCCGCAGTAAATCAAGAAAACATGGAGGCATCGGCATCGGCCACAGCACATAAAAGAGGTCCCACACCTAACAGGTGTTTTCGTGTGTATCACTGGCAAACACTAATTACGATGCATTGTGCGGGCTTTGCATCTCCGCGAATCGTGCGCCGTTCACTCGACAGGCTTTATTGAAATTTGCAAGCTTCACTTGTCAATCTCTCCCGTTTCCCGATGGCTCATCAACGTTTACGCTGGCACTCTGACAGGCAAATGTCAATTTAAAATAGGCTCTGTCAAGGGAGAGGGAGCAGGCGAGCGAGGAGGGCCAATTCATATTAGTATTCCAATCGTTTGATGGGAGTCATGTGGGAATTGATGATTTCGGGGACTCCTGCCTGCAGTGCCGCATGGTGTGGTGAGTGCTGAGTGGCCGCACGAAGGAGTGCGGAGGAATTTGTAATTTTCGAGAAGTCGACACGAAACAGTGCGCCGTGTTGATGGAGATGCGGCTGCGATATGAACCGAATCAATCGGCTCGGATCATATTTCTGTGCTGCGGGACACATGTTAACGGACGGGGACGTAATTATCGTGAAGCCTCCACGACACATCAAGACATATTTTACGCAATGGCGCGTTGAGAAATTTCCAAGATAACCATCTGTGAAGGGGGCTGGCTCCGAATTCTGGTTCTTCGGTTTTATGAAGCCATCACGAGCGGTTTTATCAGTGACATGTGATATACATGTAAATTTTTTGATGCGTCCGAGAAGTGGTTTCGGTCAGACGACAGCCGTGCGCTGAGTAATGGGGTTGAATTCTAAATAAATCGGCTCCGGGAATGCACATGGAAACAAGAGCTGTGGTCGACGGAGGAGGTGGCTGGCTGCTTGGTGCAAATTACACCGCCATCATGTGGGGCTATCGGCGGATGGGATGTGACAGTAAATTACCGGGGCTATCTATTGAATATCTGGCTTTATTGGTTGAACGGGGAGCACAGCAGTGAAGGTGCGAGAGATGGATTGGTGTATGGACGTGCGGGTTGCACGTTGCCGCGCGACCTCATTGACACCCGATAAACTATCTTATTGATTGTGGGAGTGGTGGCGTGGTTGCGTCTGGCCCCAGAGGCAATAATGGTCAATTTATGACTATTATCAGGCGGCGATTCCATTAGAGGTAGAGGTGACGTCGGTGGAGGCAGTTATTGGCTGCACACTAAATCACATCTTTCGGGCGCAGTGGACGTTCAAGAATTTTCTCATTTAGTCGAGTTAGCTGCAGTATCGGACACTTTAATTCATAACATCAGCAGCATCTCAAAATGCGAAATTCCCAGGCTCCCGCCCACGAAGAGACTGCATGCCAAACCCACTCCAATCTCCGAAAACTGTCCACTCATGCGTCGTTCATTTCGCCTTGCCCCCCCCAGTGAATCCCGAAATTCCTCAAGAAACCACACGCATCCACCACAGCTGCATTCCGATGTCCAGTGTAAATAGCTTGTGTGGGTCGGACAGCTTCCCCCCACACCACTCTGTACACAATGGGAGATTCCATAATTGAAACACACCGGTCAGTACACACCAGTGGCGCACAGCACAAATAGTCAATAATCATAATAGTAATTTCCTTGTGCACATCGGACGCTCGCCGAGGGGCGAGTCGCCTTTGCAGTTATTTGAATTCCTTCCAAGACCATTTGTAGATATTTAAATTGCTGAAGGAGGGCGGCTGGAACGGGTGGGCTGAAGAGGCTGCCTCCGCACCGCGCCGGAACGGAAACGCAAAGCAAAGTGTCATTGCGCACTAAGACCGGACAATGGCTGTAGTCATGGCTACAATGAAGGCGATTCTATCGCACCACTGGTGGATAACAAAGGACAAGTGCGGGCATTAACAGTTAAATGCAATCGATAGGAATCTTTACAGCTTCGTTGTGCTACACACACCCGGGATTGAGTGCGGTGTAGAATTTGCATAGCGAACGATTTGAATTGACAATGTGTGTGCCTGCTGGATTAGACAATAGGCCAGCAGCGGGAGTGGAAATGTAAGGCGAATGCAAAGGCGAAGGTGAAGACGAAGAGACAGACAGAAGCACCATGTGAAGGCGAGAATCCATCCCAGGAAGCGCACTGGTGGTGTCCCCAGCTTGTGACCCGATCAGGCGAAGATTAAACGGCCTACAAATGCTTCTATTTACCATCTGGCAGTATGCGCAGTGAAGCAGCACATCAGCCAAAGCAGCCAACCAGCTAGCCAGCCAGTCAGCCCACAGGCATACTACGAACGAATAACAGACGACGAACGCAAATCGTCGAGATCGATCGAGGAACACAGGATGTGCACAACTAGGAGCCTTCGGTTGACTGGAATAAATTGCTGTTTACGTAACTGTCCTCGCAATTCTTGCAACTTTGATTAACATGTGTAGATCGAGACGTCCGCGCTGACAGCTCAATCCACTGACGAGCCCTCTCCACTTTTTATTTGACGATTTATTGCCGGTGCCGAGCTTCGGGGGACTCGATCCCGCCAAGGCGATAGGCGGCTTGTGTCTGTACGTCGAATCCGATGATGAGAGTCGCGGACTTGTTCCAAACTGGAAACCGATATGCAGATAGATGTTGCGTACGCGCACAGTTCGGCAGAAGCATTACTCTTATCGCGGCAGCGATCGGATTGTTCTTATTACCCTCGGTATCCACGTGCAGGTGCTTGGAACGTGTCATTATTGTGAGCATCGACAGCGGCGAGGGCAGGAAGAATAATTAATATATGCAATCGATGATGGCGGACGCGATGCGGACCGTCGGTGTGAAAAGTATACACGCCGGCTGGAATGAGTTATAATTGCTCAAGTTTCCAGTGCGCCCTCGGCACTTGGCGAGAAATGGGGAATGATAAATCTTCGGAATTATCGCAGGATCCATTCGAGGATGCTGGCGGCGCAATGTTCGGTCAAGGTGGCGTCCTCCCCATCGTCGGCATCAATTTCAACAAGCTCCCGATCTGTTAGTTTCGAGGGCATAACCCGATGTGTTTCCTAGACAGCTTTGATATCATCCACTACTCGCGAGTTTAAGTGCACCCACGGATGAGTTAATTGTGAGCAAGGACTAGTGTGAGAGGATCGATTTCGAGTCGGATATTGTGTCCTTCTCCAAGTCTGTGATGAATTTTTTGCCGCAATTCAGGGATGTTCCCGAAATTTAATTGTTCCAACATTCCGTTGCGCACATCTCCGGCAGGCTTTTAGCTTCAATTTGGCAGCACCCCGTGTCGTCTGTGTTGAATGGCACTGCATGACGTCTAATGGTGTGTTTGGATGATGAACGCGTAGTCTGCTCAGCAACCCTCCCATCCTGGTCTTAATGAATTTCCCACTACCGACGGATGGTTTTATTGCACAAACACCCCAAATAATATTGTGTTTCAAATCAAAAGGAAAAAGGAAATCCTTGTTTCGCCATCTGCACTCAGCTTCTATGCTTCTCTTGCAAAGCAATAAAATTTGAAAGCATTTCGCCGAGGAACCACGAATAAGGAGACGATAACCAGCGGAAGCTGATATAATAAAAACAACCGCTCCTCCAGTCAGAGAGACCAGATACGTTTGCGCTCGCGTGTGTGTGTGTGGATGTGTGGAAAAAATATTAGTACCATAATATAGGATACGTGTCTTGGGAGCTAAGCGCAACATCAGCAGCAGCAGCAGCAGCGGTAGCAGCAACAGAAGCTACCATTCTGCCGCCAACGAACCAGAATTCTGGAGGAAAGTTGCAAACAACTGTTGTTGCGCCACCACCGTATATTCAGCGGTACGGTACATGTGTGCCCGGTAATATTGTGTTGGGCTCCCCTTCACCCAGGCATGCCCTCCTACATTCAAACCAGCTTTCCTCCTCGCCTGGGCTGCGGTATCTATCAGTCCGGTATCAGTGGATTCCATCGGACCGTGTCTGTGAATCTTAAAGGAACACGATGTTGTTCTGGTTTCCCACTTGCATTGCATTATATACGCTGCAGATTATGACGATAGGAGTGAT
Organism: Eristalinus sepulchralis; assembly: GCA_944738645.1. Lineage (NCBI taxonomy): Eukaryota > Metazoa > Arthropoda > Insecta > Diptera > Syrphidae > Eristalinus > Eristalinus sepulchralis. The sequence continues at coordinate 62,535,900 of OX122885.1, read as the reverse complement.
GGTGGTGACCCGAGCTAGAACGTTTTGCGCATACACTCACCTCCCCCCCCCCCCCCCCACACACCCCAAAGGGAGTCAGGCAAAACTAAATAAACTGTCTGCAGCCAGCTACCATCGGTGAAATGCGGCGCTTTCATCATCCCATCTATCTTTGAGGTACGCTACGATCGGTGATTGTTCAAACCGATCACCTACTACAGCTTATGTGACTTGCTCCCCCTTTCGCTCGCGCTGACCCCGGTTGGTGGTGATAAGTTGCGCACAGGTGTACGATGTGAAGTGGGAAAGGCCGCATGGGGCATGGGGAGAGTGGCAAAATGCAAAGGAGTGACGAGTCAACCACTCCACTATCTGGGACTCTACATCGTTTTATCGCTCTAAATTGGTCCGCGATTGCCTGTTGCTCGGCCACATGTGTGGACCGTGTAGAATTTAAGATAACCGACCGCCGGACAGCGGCGACGGACGAATTGAGCCAGAAGGGGACTTTGATAAGGATATCTTTGAAATGATGTCCGGCCAAGTGGCGATAATCATTAAGTCCGTCCCTGGCCGTGTGGTGTATGAAGATGTGAGATTCAATTTCACGGTTGAGCAGAAGCGGTGGATAAGAATCGTGTCCTTGAGTCTGTAGGAGATTGCAAAAACATGATGACATGTTCAAGCTGGAGATGTCATCAATTTTCGGGCATTTCCCTGAAGGAGCAGACTTTGTTTTGATTGCATTTCTAACAACTTTCTCTTTTTCAGGTTTGTACCCCACTGGGACCAATGAAGAAAACTGTCAGCTCCACACAAGATCGTCGAAGCTAACTTAACCAACATTAAAGCAGTCAATGAATCCGCACGACAACTATGTGTACCCCGGACAAACGTACCCGTTGTACCCGTTACCATCAAACAATTTGTCACAGCCCCCTGGTGTCTACAGCTCCGCGCCGCACTACAATCCGGTCTACACAGGCATTACACCAGGCTACCTGCCACCAGAGATGTATCCTCCTCCGACATATGTTTCGCACCTGAAGGCAATAGCGAACCACATACTGGCTTCAGATGCCAGAATCCGCGCCAGACGAGGTAGAAAGAGTTACGCCGATCAATGGTCTCAGGCGATGATTACGCAACCGGTGGTTAGGGCTGTGGCGGATACTTTGAAACGATTGGGCGGGATTTACTGCCGGGAAGCTCAGGAGACGTCACAAACGACGACATTTCCATCGACATATCCGAACTCATATAAGCAAGATCGTCTACTTGGACAAGATCAGCAGGATCATTTCTTTGGACAAGCGCATTCGTTCAATCACTATCGGCCACTGCTTCCACAAGATGGAAGCAAGCATCAGCAACATACTAGTGCGTCTGTCGATAATGACGAAGAACATATAAATGTTGTGGACGTTGACGAGGATCAAAGTACTTCAATGTCGTTGAGTGAATTTTTGCATGATAAGCCCCAACTGTCACCACTTCCAGCAAATTTCTTGAGGACTCAGTATGCAAACAGTCTGACACCACCGCTAAGTGACACAGAAACAGAGACGGGCAATGACCGAGACCCTGGACTCGCATTAAACTCTGCAAAACTTGGACCAATAAATGACAAGTCACGTCAGACGGATGGACTAATTCACAAATCCCTCGACCTCACTGTAAAAAGGCCGCACCCTAAAGAAAACTCCTCGGGATTAGGCGCACCAGTGTCTATCACCCAAGTATCTGAACTTCAGAACAGTAAAGCTCAACCCAGGTCAGAACCATTAACAGACGCAGTTGAGGAGAGACCAAACAGGTCTAGGTCTGAGTCGATGCAAATCCGTGATGAAATCCTGAACTTAGCCAAGAGATCAAGGGAGTTGCGGACAGAAAATGAAATTTTGAACAACGCCAAAGAACCAAGAATGCAGAGGGATAACCCTGTCCACGCTGCTTCCACAGTTCAAGTTCCCTCGTCCGTGGATTCTGAAAGAAAGCAGATGGCAACGCTTTCCCAAAATCTTGTACATATTGAACCACAAGTAAAAGTGACGACCGGAGCAACCAAATCATCTGCAAGACAAGTCGGGTTTGACTGGGAAGCTCCGAAGCCAAGTTGTGACGTAGATTCGACTGCACTCTCTCCCAGAGACAAATTATCGGCTTCCTCAGTCACTCCATGTGCTCCATTCGAAAGAAATCTTCCGTATGCCAGAATGCCCTCTACAGAAGCTACGAGGCTACCTTTGCATGCCTCGGGAATACCACAATCAACAGAAACTTCGAGTGAATGGTCCCACTTAAGGCATCAGTTCGTCCCTAAGATGGAACCATCGTCTGACCCTTTTAAAGCTGGAACACCTTCTTCAACTGCCTCCGTTGAAGTTCCCCAGGCCACTTCATGGCCATGGACAGGACACCAGCCTGTAACTGCACACACACATGCAACTGCAACAGGAGCCTTTCAACCCCAACTAGCACCCAATGGAGCGACACTGGCCAACACAGTGCCACAGACAACATCAGGAGCATCAGTGGCATTGACTTGGCAGCCAGGTCACCAACAAACCTATACAGGATGTGCCTCTAGAGATGAAGGAAGTTTCGAAAAGAGCACTACGCCTCCATACTCTAGAGCAGCGTTGGCATCCTTTGATGTCCTTCATGCCAGAACTGCCAATGAAGCTACAGGCCTCAGCACCAGCGGTGATCTGTTCTCCACCAAATCGCCACAGATCCCAAATTTGCCACCGACTTCGTCAACAGTCGCCTCCGAAATATCGCACAAAAACAACACTCTGAAGAGAAAACCCGAACCCTCTCAGCCCGGAGTTCCAACGAAGCAAACCAAAACTTCTTCAATGCCTCGACTGAAGATCCCCAACCTGTCACAGCTTACAGCGGCTCCCACCGACTATGTGGTCATCGGCGACAGAGGCACCCAGGTTCAACGTGACTTTTACGATTTAATTTTGTGGGACGACTGCTTGCGCTCCACCAAGATGCTGATGCAGTCCATATTCGACATCCGTTCCATGGTCAACCTCACCGTAGACGGGCCAAAGCGCCTAAATCCAAACATGGTCCACGACATCGCAACCCATGTAGCCCTCAAGTGTGGCACTTCGAAGCAGCAGGTGCTCGACACCATGAGATACATTTGCTCCGTAGCCAAGCAGTGTTATATAGAATCCAAATGTACTTAGCCGTGGTTTAATAAAATGTAAATATGAAGTTTTCCGCGCTACCAATGGACTGCCTTTTCTTCTTGTTCTTCTCCCGAATGGGTCGCGAAAGTTGCAAACTTCGGCCCCCGTTCAAATATTTGTCGGGAAACTTTTTAACACCTATCCTGCAAAAACAGTGTAGAACGAAATCTCCGTTGTTCCCGGGCAATGACACTCACCCCGGATTAAGGGTGGACCGCCAACAGCATGCACGTGATGGGGCCCACTAACGACCGACAACTACAGCATCTTGCGGACGGTAAGTAGTCGGGAATATTTTCAGTTTCCAGAGCTTGTCCGCGCACAACAATGCCCCGTTGAAGCGGAACAATGCGACTATGTACGAGTACCTGGGAGCAGATATCACCACCAGAATCATTCAGCAGCATGGGGTTGCGGTGCGGTTGCAGGACTTTTGCTCGCTCCACTTGAACTTTTGGAAAAAAAAACGTACCACGCTGGCATTATGGGACGGGAGGGAATTGCAGTTCAGTTCACTTACCTTTTCCAGTCCGGTGTGAGGGGATGGAGCACTTGCGGTAGATGTGGGCAGTGGAGTTGTTTATTTATGGCGATGGTCGTCATAATTCGTCGGCGGGAGAGAACTCATGAAATGCGTTGCACAGTAAATCGACCATGGAATGGATTTTTGGTGACAGGCACTCGCGGTAAGGACATGCTTTGCATAAACTGCTGGTGCGGACAGCTTGTGGGTGCCACTTCAAAATTTGTGTTCTCGTATGTTGAAATGCGGGCAGAAGGAAACTTTAAAACAAAAAAAGTGATTTTGAAAGGCTTTGAATCATGTAAGTTGTCAACAACTTTGCCCAACAATAAGTCAAACACGAAATGGGTAGAAGAGGCTGCTTTGTTGTGTAGACACCCTCGATCGTTTCGAGAGCCTGAGTTTTTTGTACCTTTTTGCGTTTCTAGCATCAGCCACGAACTGTAAAGGTTGTGCAGTGGCATGCACCTAATCAGGCCTCTATCAGTTCAAGGGGTAGGTTCCTCGGTCCATATAAAGCGTTTGGAAAATGCAACAGCAACTAGTATGATTTTCTATATGAAGACAATGGGGCAACACTATAGAGAAGTCCGAGTTTGAAATGGCGTTCAGAAATGGGATGGGATCGCAATCAACTTACTGTACGAAATTAGAAGCAGACGAGATAACTTTTCAGCCAGAGACTAATGTTGGTTGAGGTTGAGGTCCACCCCGAACTCTAGCAGCAGCCAAAGCAGAAGGCAATGGCAGACAGATAATTTTCAAAAACACAGGAGGCTGTCAGAAATTTTCAAAAGTGTTGCTCAATAAACGGTGTGACACACTCACCAACTACAACTTTTCTAGTGTATGGGATCTGTTTAGACAAGGGGGTTAAGCCTAAATCGTATCTTTAAATACTTGTCCATTTACAAGTAAGATATGATAAGCGTCTGTGAGAGATGCGTGTGTGAAAGATTATCATCACTGTGCTCTTTGAACCAATAATTTTTGCCTGTTGAAGGCTGTCACGGCATAGTGGTTAAGTTTGGAAGTTCCGGCACCACCACTCGAGTTGCTGACAACGCTAAATGATTACAATGTGCTTATGAGAAGCTGTTTAAATTGTGCGGTTCGGAAGCTCGCAATACCCCTCTACTCGACACAGAACAATCAAACGTACAACAATAGAAGTTGATGGAGGAAACTAAGACTTGATGGAACTAGAATTTGATCCTGCTGGTATGACATAAGGACATGTGGCATCATGTTACTTTTCAAGGCCTCATAAGGCCTTATATCAAAATATAGTTGAATAAGTCCCGGCACATATGTACATCTAGGGGCCGCCATTAGGAAAAAATTAATATTAAGTGAACAATTTGTTAGTGGCGCCCCTTACATATTTCGGGACTTATTGTGTGACCTATTAATGTAGCTATTCAGTAAAATTTCAAACATTCAATGGACTTGAGCTATTTCACTTTTTGGATAAGGCAAAAGTGACGAAGGTATGGGAGGCCCTAAATTTACTGATAAAGGTATAGGGGATAATATTGCTCGACCACAGACAAGATGTGACTAGGTGCGAGGTGTGATGTATTTAAATATAAATTCCCAATCCGTATCAGTGGCTTAGTGTTTAGAGGGTAGTAGTAGTTAGTCAGCATGTCTCTCTTTCACACCTCTGCTATTCTGAAAAGTAAAATAGCTTAAAAGTGACATGTATCTTGCCTTTTACAAATGTTGGAATCGGTGTTAGATGCTTTCCTTATTTCCATCTAAGCTTTACTTTGTTGTAAAGACGGAAAGTAATTTTGAAGTGGAGGTGGGGAATTTTTTACATTGTGAGAGTCGAGGGTAAGTGATCTTCATTTCGCAGAGTTCTCCTCACATCCTCCCAAACAGAACTCCAGCGTGCTCGATAGGCTTGTGGCCGTAAGCACTGATGGTGGAATGAAAGTCTGAAGTAGTGGTAGGACTGAAAGTGCAAGGCCATCCATCGATACAGGTGGAGTCTCTCTAAAACAGTCGGTGAAGTTTAAGTATCTTCCCCTGTGATGGAAGGGGCAACACTGATCTTTCTAGAAAGATTGACCTGGCTCAAATCAATTCTGAAGCAGCTTGGTAGATCAGAAGTAAGCAGAGCCTTTGGTACAACTCTCACTTTTTGTCATGAAATTTTCAAAATGACAGAAAGAATAAGTTTGCAAATACACGCTGCGGAAGTGGTAAATTCAATGCTGACCTGTTACTTCTTCGGTCGGAAAGGACTATACTTTCATGGTTTGGCCACAGGGTACGGATGTAAACATCACAACTTTCGAGGAGTGCTTTAGGTTGCATCAGGTAGGCAACCTCTCAGCAGAACCAGGACTGTGTGATTGGACTAAACCCATTAACTCGCCTGGTTACGCTTGTGAATCGCACTTGATGAGTGAGAGTCGATGGTGGAGAATCAACATGCGTGGAACAACGTGGAACATGTGGGTTAAGGAAGATGATCCTGATTCGTGATCCCAGAGATACAGGATCTCTTTTTTGGGCTTAGAGAACAGCAACAACGGCAGAGCCTATTTTGGATTTGTCTGTGTCTTGTCATGTCACACTTTTGAACATCGTGAATGTATAGATCGACGAACTTACACATTTAGATCGGTGTGTCCATAATGTCACCAAAAGTTAAGTTAAAAGACGCGTTACTTAGTCGCACCACATGAACATGGAATGCTGTTCTCAGCTAGATGTTGAAGTTTGAGACCAATGCTCATGGGTACCTCGCCTTTTTTTCTACCTTCATAATATTAGCTCGTGCTTTACTCTGATTCGTTTCCTTTAGCATGCGTGTCTAATGTTTGAAATAATCCCACAGTGACTTTGAGGCCTGTTTTCGAGCAAAGTGGGCTGCTTCGCTTGTCCGAAGTCGTCTTTCAGTCTCCTTATTAAGGATACGATATCCTATCAGGCGTGGCGGGGCGTGTGTCAACCCACACAGCGAAGGTCTAGGTTCGATTCCTGGACGGAACACCTTGCACTTTTTCACAGCAGCACCTCTGGCGAGATGCTGACAACTCTCAAAGAGTACTAGCTGTCTATGAAGAGCTCCTCAAATCTCGCCGTCGGTGTCACCGAAAAACTGTAAGTCCCTTCAACTCGTGAGAAAACGCGCAACACGAGTAGTTGTTGTAGAAGCTCGGTTCTAGTCCCTTGTGGACTGTAGTGCCACGCAATTATTATTACTCTATGCAGCTTCATAATGCAAGGACAGTTTTCCGTCCGAGGTTTTCGCCTCGTTTGAGTACAGTTTTTGTTCTGATTAGACTAACCAGATTTTTGGACACCTTTTGCAGGTTTCTACATAGTTGCGACTTTCTGAAACAGAAGAGCAAAATATAACAAAAACGTCCCAAGTTTTCGACTCATTTTTAAAGGTAAACAACTTTGCACTGGAAAATGCGATTTCAATACGCTTTTCTTCCACAATAGGCTGTCGTCATAGCAGTTATTCACAACTCATGCTATGACTCCACATTTCTTCTAGGACTTACGTCTCTAGTTTCAAGCTGCATAAGCTCAAAATCGGTTATAGAACGCCGTCTATTTTTGACGAGATGACCAATCAGCTTACATTCCGCCTGCAATTTGTGCTAAGAGAAGCAGACCTTGAAGTGTAAGGCAAAAAAAACGTGCCAAACTCGCTTGAAATTCAACTAATCCAGTTCCGATACGTAAACTCCTTCTATTTGTGAAAAATTCAGGGCGGCTGTGCCAACCTTCTTCATTGCCTTATGTGGCCATGCAAAAGACAAGTACTTACCGACGTCTGTTTACATACCTAGGCATTGGCAAGATTTGTATAGATGATGGAGACAGTAATGGACAAACTGACCTTGGGACCAAACAAATTTGTGGAAACTCAATAAGTTAGAAGCCATTCGTTCAAGTGTTTGATATTCTTCTTCCCAACGCGGACAAGAACTCATTTGCCCTTAAAAAATGTTTGCCATCATTGATTGGTACGTCCTGAAAATATAGTTCGAATAGTTATGGCCATAAGAAATTGGGAACAGTTTCGGGAGGGAGTTATCTTTTTTGAGGAGCAGATTTTTTTTTATAAAAATATCAATTAAAGGGGATTTCTAAAAAGCTTTGAACCTCTTCGGTTTCATGAGGCATGGCGTTGGAACTTTAATCATCATTCACACGGTGTACCACAATCGCCAAGTACATCGTTGATTTCAAATCCTTCCGTGCCCACAGTCGTTAAAATTTTCATAATTTTGAATCCCACTTTGCATACATTTTCTACAATCATCCAGATGGACCCAATTCGGAGAAGTAATTCCAGATCCCGTCCTTTCCTCAATCACCTCGAGTGTCCTTCATGCCACTTAATCTCAATCATCAACCGGCGGCGACCACCCATGAAGTTCCAAATTTGTTTCATATCGACAGCCGCACTGGCACGGACCGTAAAATGATTACTCTATCGGTTTTCTGGACCACCCAGCCCGTTTAAATAGCGCCATGCCACCGAGCAAACACCTCAAGGGCCTCTCCACACACGGCCACACGGCGAAACAGTTCAATATGCCTTCCTTCCCACACTTGACAGCGTTAGAGATAAGAATCACAGGTACGGAGAGGGAAGTGGAAGACTGTCGAAAGTGCTCTCGTTATCTACTTATCGATTGCCCTCTCGGCGAGAAGGCCTTTTCTGCTCCATCCTCCTCCACCGCCTGATTAATCCGTCTATGCACGCGGGCTGCGCGTGTGTTTGTGCGGACACAGTAGGACGCCGTTCACAATTGGATTAATGACTTTCATTGTAAGTTATTACCTGGATAATCTTCTTCTGACAGCTTGATAAATATGATTGTTCCGATGGGATGACATTTTTTCATTGTTATTCGTCTTCTTGTCATCTCGAGGGGTGTGAGCCAATCGCCAGCCAGCTGTGGACGGGGGGAGAAGTCGAGATCCTATCTAGCGTAACAATAAATCATAATCAGCCAACTACAAGGATTACTGTCCGGATAATTGACTGGGATCGATGAAACTCGTCGGCGCCTATCGCGCTTCAATCTCACTCCGGCACTGGGCTGACCCGAAAGTTCATTAAACCACCGGCCGGGCGTAATTAAGTTTCTATTAGTTCGCGTCTGTTTTGCAATGGGGCGGATTAGTTGTGCATTGTTCGGCGTTTGGCATTTTGCGAATCCAACCGCAATGAATCAATAAGCCTGCTTCTGAAAACGGCCCGAAGGCAGAGCTGGCCTTATGCACCAGCTGCTCCTGTGCCGAACACCGGCGCTAGGCGGCCGCGAGGCACGGTTACGGTTTGTGTAATGCGTTCAACTTTAGGTAGCTGATTTGACCGGAGGGTGAGTTTGTTCTTTTGTCTTTGAAGTGGCATGCTTTCGACGTCGAAATTATAAGTGACGGATGTTGCAGCACTCAGACAGCGTCCTGGCTCTGAGGACAGCTCGGAGAGGTGTCTGTGAGCCACCTCATTAGTGCAAAGCGTACAAAAAGGGTTGCTGCGGAATGGCGCTTTGCCCTTGCAGCAAACTCATAATGAAATTACCGCCCGTGGGTAATGTGCATGTGGAGAGATGAACAGAACATCGTGTATCCTGTGCCTGACACCCCATTTACATACTCACTGCCAACACCAAGGACCGGTCGGATCTATCGATCCATTTATATTCATTAGATGTAAGTGACATGAAGGACCGGAGGGACACGAATGGCTGACGGGGGGGCAGTGGGCGACTATCTATTTTCGCCTGGAAACAGAGAAAATGAAAATTAATGTAATCAAATCGTGGAGAAGGGATCATCATAAATATACAAAAAAAAATCCATACCCTTGAGCGAAAAATCAGACGATTTTTCTGCTCGCTGCCTACGCTCATACATACGGAAGGGCGGAAGGATGTCGTACGTCTCTGAAATTGCGACAACTAACGCATGCTGATTTGTGAAAGTGTTGTCTTTCTTTAAACATCAATGCGCACTGCTTGCTGATGGAGGGGCGGAAATTGTTTTCAAATTTTCAAGTTGTTTGTGCAGAGCATACATTATCAAGATGTCGTGTCATCTACACATGTGTACAGTGACGCGTCATAATTTATTCGATATCATATTTATGGCAAAAGAAATCGGAAGGGAAACGCTCAAATCAAGTGTATTGGAGGGCCAAAGACATCTTTCCAAAGATGACAGAGAATCGAATTTTTTCCATGCCGCATGGCTTTAATAGGAAGAACAAATTTGCGCTTTAATTGTCAAATATAACGCCATTCTGCCTTCGCAATCGGGCATTCTGTCACGCCCAACTTTGAAAGACCTTGTTTAGGATTTTGGGTGGTAGACCAGAGAGTTTTTAGTTGTTATTGACCTTAAGTGCTTGAATCCTTCTTATTAATTTTTGGCTTACCCCGGCCCTTCTCGCTACTCCTTTAAAGGTAACCAAGGGGTCAAGCAGCAGCTCCGAAACGAGCAATTGTCATTGCCAGGACTCACCACTCATTTTGGATAGAATCGGTTGGTAAAATGTCTCCGAGGTATTTTCTCACTAGCTTATGAGTGTGTCCATGTGTCTGGAAACACTTATTTGAAAAAATGCTCCAAAAACCCACCGAACCTGGGCTACGGCAGTTTACAGTGAGAGTGCTGTGAGTGGACGAGTGGTGTCTTCGTTTGCGTATTGAAAATGTGGATGGTCGATGTTAATTAAATGTGGCAAACTGGTAGAGTTAGACCGACACGGAAACGGAGATACAGGAGACCCTAATCATCTATTTCAATCACCTACAAGCGTCACTACTTAACACATCTCCATCTTTGAATGCCACATGAATTTACGCAAAAATGTCTAAACATCATGAAGCGCTGCTAAAATACAATAAAATGGAGTAATATTTAAAGTGACTTGTTTTAATAATAATAATTGAGTGGAACCACAGCCCACAAGGGACCAGGGCATAACTTCTGCATCAACAACTCGTGTCTGTGTGCTATTCTCTCACGAGCAGAAGAGTCCTAAAAGTTTTTTCCCACTTCGAACGGCGAGATTTGAGGAGCTCGTTTTGAGTGATGAGAGATGTGTATGATCAGCGCAAGCTTTCATGGCCGGGAATCGGAAACCAACTAAAACGACTAAAAGTCTGAATTGATAGTAGACAAGGTTTCGTTGACTGTTTGGTGGGATTAGAAGGGAATTATCTTAAGACCGCCAGAACGTGACATCCTTATCCTCAAGCATCCACATCCACGTATGAATGAAGCAATCAACCACGAGAATTGGTAAAAGGAAAGGAATTTGTTTTCTTATTATGACAATGATGGGTCGCTGTGATAGACTCAAACACATTACAGTAGCTTTGTTGTTAAAAAATTGATTGACCTTAAGTTACAAAAAGGTTTCGCTAAACAAAGGTGGAATTACAGCTCACAAGGAACCGACGACTAGCTCCCTCAGTCACTACTCGTCGCATATATTCAAGTATGATTGTGCATGACCTATGGGTTTCTTTTTAAAGCGGCGAGATTGGAGAAGATGTCGAAGCACAATTCTTTCTCTTTACGTGTGCTATTGTCTGAAAACCTAAGATACTTGAGTTTCAGCGTGTAAGGTGTCGCAATTACCGCATTCGCAAGGGCAACCCGATTTATGAACTTAGTTGTGTTGTAAAATATTTACCCGCAGTTGCCATACATTTACAAGAGTCTTGCACAGCTTCTTGCCATGTTACACGCAGCGTTGTATAACGCCATAGAGGTGGTCATGAAAAATTGCAATTTCGGCAGAAATGGTTCGTATTGCGAAGGCTCGAATTGAACGAACTCCATGTCGAAGTGGAAGTAAGTTGACTCGTAAGGTCAACGTATACTTGGAGCCGATACAACAGATACTGAAAAATTAGTTTGGACTCAAGCCATTAGTGTTCCAAAAAAGTGCACAATCTAACACCACTTCAGAAAAAAATTGGAGTCGAAAAAGCGAAGCAGTTCCTATCCATGCAAGAAAGTGACGAGTTGCCGAATTTGTGTTTTTTTCGATGAGTGGCCATTTGTTATACAGCAATTTTTAAAATAAACAAAATGAATGCCCTAACTAGCCAGAGAGGTCCTTCGAAAATTTACACCATCGAATGGCCACAAGAAAGCAGGCTGCACCGATGGTGATGGTTTGGACCACCATAACCGCCAATTGTCGCTCTCCGCTTGTATTTTTGCACAGTGGAGTCAATATTCATGGGACCGTATGCCGTGAAATTGCCTTAGAAGCAGTATTGATGCCTTGGGCAAACATTCCAGAGTCCATGGATATTTCATCATGTAGGATAGGCGAGAGAGTCAAATGAAATATCTTGAGAGGAGTGGTGTTACTTACGACAGTTTATTGAGAAGCAAGAAAATTGACATGACAGGTTGTATTTATACTTTCATATGAAGCGGTATGCTTATGTAAAAGAAACGAGATAGTGTGAGCATCATACGACATGACAATAGTCCCTTACTTTCGGTTAATATTTACTTCTTACAATCTTAAGTATGTGTTATACGAGAACACTTACAGTAGTGTACAAAAATGCCTACAATCAAGGCTTGGGTCATCTTATATTTTTCGCGTCAACCAAGATTGGTTAAAAACAATGTTTTACACTTCACTTCTTCGATACAATAATAATAATAATAATTGAGTGGCACTACAGCCCACAAGTGACCAGGGCAACTACTTGTGTTGTGCGTGCTACTGTTCTCTCACGAGAAGAAGGGTTCTTAAGTTTTTTACCGACTCCGTACGGCGAGATTTAAGAAGCGTTTTCAAAGACAATTGATACTCTTTGAGTGTTGTCAGCAACTCGTGTTGTGAAAAATGCCAGGTGTTCCGTCTGGGAATCGAATCTGGACCTTCGATGTGTAAGTTGACACACTTACGCACTACCTCACGGCGACTAATTCTTCGATAAAATGGATTGCAAATTCTCTGGATGCAAAATCGTTATATTTCTCTGTCGAGGCTATTTTGAAGGCGAAGTTTGGCACTAAAAAGAAATAAAAGTTTGGACCACCCCAAACAAGCTTTTGTCGGGAATGGGCCAAAATACCACAAGGCCACTTGAGTGCAGCATGTGATGTGAGCCAATTATTTGCTCCAAAAGTGGAAAAATTGAAAACTACTTATATGTACAAATTTTTGCTTTGGCACAATAAAGTTTTACCATCCCCTAGTGTTGGAAAAAGTTTGTTGTTTTAAAGTCCCCGGGGAGTACGCCACATTAGACACTTTTCTTAAGCATATAAGCTACAACGTTGCCAATGTAAGATTCAATTGCATTAAAACACTGGCCAAAGGTGGTAAAGGCCTTTTTAGTTCAATTAAACATAAATGACGTGACTTAATTAAAAAAATCGAGTCCAAGTTTACACAGAAGAAGAAAGATAGATGAACAATTGAAGCTGCTTCTCGGTGGAACAAGGTGAAACCTACTATTTACAGCTCTAAGAAAGGACCAAATATAGTTGGACTATACAATATTGGCGGCCGACAAAATTCAGTATAATTTTTCATGATTGCTTGTGAGTCCTTCTATGGGTCTCTCTTTACTGACTTTGATCTACAGCTGATTCACATTTGCCACAGTCAAGGTCTTAATATTTTCGTAAAACAACTCGTCTTTCTTCCAGCTCTAGTCCATGCTCATGCCTCACGTTACCCCTCGTCCTTATCCACTGCTTCATCCATGTTCTCGTCTGAATCATTATCCAAATCAATTTTCAAGTCCTTGTCGAAGACCTTCTTACACAAGTGCCTTGCCAATGTCATCTTTCAATATCACAGCCTCCGACTCTCCCATTCACCTCTTGACAGTACAATTCTCTCAACCTAAACTTCCATCATAATAATTTATGATGAACTAGCTTCTACAACAACTACTTGTGCCGATTCCGAATGGCGACAATCTTTGAGTGTTGTCAGTAACTCAAAAGAGGTGGTGCCGGAAAAATGCGAGGTGTCCCGTTCGGGAGTCGGGCCTAGACCTTTAGCGTGTGGGTGACGCACTTACCTACTACGCCTCGGCGACCCAAAAAATAAATCTAGTCATACTCCACCATAAATTTAAGTCACATGAATCCCGTACTTTTCCTTTTCATGAAATCCATTTCACACTGTGTCACCTCAAAAACCTAAGCCTAAGTTAGAAACAACGCACTTCTTAGAGCAGTGTGTAGAAAAGTTTGATAGGTCAGAAAAATAGGAAAATAGTACTTAAATCATTTCTCAGGCAATCAGGCCTACAAAGGATGAAGACTCTATGACACTAGAAGGCGGCCAATTTTTACTGTTGATGCTTTCTATACAGGTGCCAGTTAGCCCTACGTCATGGATTTTGCATACAAAATTTGAAATTTGTGAACAAGGATTCGAGTTTAATGGCTACTCCTTAAGAGTATCATTTGAACATTTTCAACCACATCGAATTAAACTTCTGACAGATTTTCACTCATATCAAAAAACACCGCAAAAAAACGGCGGAGCGATACCAAGTACACCGAACCACTCGCGATAATTTTTTTCAAACATTTGTTCATTGAATACAATTTCAATGAATCTGTCCCGAGGAAAGTCTCAAATTGGATCCCTCGTTCCAAGCACTTTGTAGGCAAACGATTCCGATTAAACATCTCCGTCCCACCACGCCGCCAGTGTCGGACCTCTATTGCCTCTTGCGTTGTTCTCAATTCGAGTTTTTTCGTTTTATTAAAAAGGAGCGCAAATATTCAAATAAATTCTGACCCCGATCCAATATGCGCTCGGAGAGGAGCTTCCTTCCTTTCCGGCACACCACACACACCAGCGCACGCTGCACGGATAGACGACTGCTTGCGGTTTGGCAGCTTGCCATCCAAATGGAGTCGAACAATGAATGGACCACCCATCCCCCCCCCACGCAGTATGTTAGGACGCTTTAGATATAGCTGTCCTATTACTGTCACCTAATAACAATGAAATCGATATAATCTGCATTTCTTATGCCCCTCCTCGCTTACATTGAACGCGTTGAGCTCCGGAATGCCTTGCTGCGAAATTTATACCAGCCGGGTGGGCTGGGGAGGGAGCTGAATGCCAAGCAGCCGAGTGAAGCCGTGAGCAAAGGGATAGAAAATTTATGCACACACACCATCTCACAGCGACTTATCTTCACTCGTCGGCGATAATCGGAGGCAGTCGTTTAGCGTTGCAGCCACGATATGGCCTAAATGAACCTCCTGTGACAGATTCCATACGACGACGGCGGCGGCGGCGGCGGCGGCGGTGTGCATCTGTCTGACAGAAGTGAAGCAAACCGTGCAACACCTGGTGTTGGGGGAACTAGATCCAATAACACCCCCAAATTCGTTTACAGTCCCTCCGTGTTCCTTCTGCCGGGCGAGAGACTGTTTATCGTCGCTCTGGAACTGTCAAAGAGGCTCGCGTACACACAGGCCCTTTATTGCATCCACGCTCCCTTTTCTAATCAGATCTAAACTTTGCACTTTATAGGAAGCAATTTAAGAGGCCGACTTCACACGTCGCTGGCTGCTTGGCCTCGTTTCGGGGCGCTCAACGGTGATGCTGCCGGGGTCCTTCTGCCAGACCAGACGTCTCCTTGTTTAGCTCCTCAAAATCTGATATGATGCACAGGGTGTAGGTCTTTTTGTGGCCTTATCTGCTGCCTATCTATGCCGGATGTGTGCATGTATGAATTTGCAATGGAGATGCCTCTGCAGCTGGGCCTGCTATAGCTGATGGCTTAGATGACGCCTGATGGGTGGGTGGCTGCTGCATGCTTTGAGTGAGCTAAGCACAGAGTGAGATTCATCGGTCGATACACTCTGTTCTCCATTGGCATGGGTGGTGTATTTGTGCTGAAGTAGTTCGCATAACTGTTTTGATTTGATTCCTTTTGAGGACAGTAGTAGTCGTCGTCGTCGTCGTCGTCGTTGCCGTCGTCGACTGGAAGGTAAATCCAGCGTGTTGGCTAGCCAAATGGTGTGTGTTTCTGTGTGAGACGTGTGTGCTGAGTGAATCTCTCGCCTCTTCAGTTTGGGTTGTGCAATCAAAATAAATTGCTTCGGCATTCCTCGGTGGGTTAGAATAGCCGAATATGATGCGATAAAGATTTTTCCGGTATGTCCAGATTGAGGGCGAAAGGATTATCGGCTCTCACCAGACTTTCCACATCATAGTCACTTGTGGTCTAGTTGAATTGATATGTGCTGTCATTGGTGTGAGCCTGTTAATGCTTCATGTGAGATTTTGTGGATGGTGTGTGGGTGGGGTGGGAGGGTGTGGATTGCGGTAAGGATATTGGATTGTGATTCTTACAGTTCAGAGCTTCTCCATTATTTATCTGATTTGGTTGTGATACCATGGAGAAGTGGACTTGAATCTGCGAGACCGATGGTAGGTGTGTGTGAGGATGAACTGCACCCGACATAAATCACGCCAAGAACAAAATTTTTCGCTTCAAGGAGTCTATTTAATGAACACGAACAACGAAGAGGAAACTTTTCTGCCTCCCCATTCACCCAGACAGTCTACTCAAATACGACAAGCTGTCGCGTCGCTTTTCCCATGTCTTTCTTTGCTTTTCACCTGTCTCCAAACAGAGACGAACAATTTCTTCAACACAAGTGACACCGAAGTCTCCATTGTCAGTGCACACAGACGCCACACAAAGTTGCATTTACATTCCAGTTGTGACCAGAAGCAGCAGCAGCAGCAGCGGCACCAGCAGAATCCGATCCATCCCAAAGGGAACCTCATTCCACTTGTGAAATGAATAGATCACGACATTACTTTAATTAAACATCATCGAGTATCTAATCGCAGATCAATTAAGATACCCCGATCAATTGGGTTTAATAAATCTTTCCTCGGCGGCGTCCAGTCGTTGCGACTGCTACAAGATCAAATCAAGTGACTTTCCATCAAAGCTCCTACCACAGAATCGCCCCGACGAGACTCAGCCGGCATACAGACAAAATCATTGCATCCCTGACGGCCGCTGCCTCTCACCTGTTGGCCGTCCGGCTCCAGTTGCTTCCTCTAAGTGCACGTTAATGATGAGAAAATTGATTGAATTTGTTGTGACCAGACCTCCCCTTCGCCGCCATGCGGACAGAAGGCAACAGAAGCGCAAAATAATTTATCACCTGCGGTTTTATTGGGAAAACCTTCTGCTTTGCCGTGCGGGAAGGGGGAGGGGGGAAATTCGTTTGTTTTTCTCTCGACAGAGTCAACCGCCACTCCGGAACAGTAGACATGGCAGCTCTTAATGAGTCCATTCAGTCAGTCATCCGGACCACACTCGGGCTTGTGGTCTTTCTTTTGTCAGTCGTTTGTTCCCTTCCGTGAGGACTGTGCCGTCGTTGTGATGTCAGGTGATGCAGTGGATCACAAAAAAAAAAAAAACAACGCGACCACTTGCTGTTTGGCTGGTGATGGTGGTACGAAGTGAAAGTGTCCCTCCTTAAAGCAAGCGAAATTCAAATAGACTCACGACAATGGGTGTGCCGCTTATTGGGCCCACAGGCCTCCGAGGAACGTAAATAATCGAGCCCCCGTGTGATTAATTCCCTCTCAGCATTCCCCCGCCAAATGCGCCGGCGAGCGGTGAGCGGCGAGAGGCGAAGTGTTGTCGTTTAGAAAGAGATTTATGACCAATCAGTGTAGGGTTTATTTATCGCAGCAGCATCACGGGTGCGCGATCCAAGGAGCTCGGCGCGTCAGTCTCAATACTGGATTTGGAAAATTCAAATTTTCTTTTCCGGCTTTTCCTTCAATTAATTTTCATCGATTTGGGGGGGGGGGGGGGGAAACGGAACGGTTTGGGCTTTCAACAAATTGTTGGCAGCGTTACCTTCGACACTTGTGCGTTCAGTCAAAATGACGGCGCACTTGGGGGATGTCCTTTGTCTCGCTGCGCAGTTAATTAATGATGTCGAAGACGATAAATAAGCGAAAGAAGATTTCCCTTAAATCTCCAAGGCCGGGTTTGATAAAGGATACGCTCTCGACGTGGTGCTGACTGGTCCTTTATCAGGGTAAGTGTACACAACGCATTGTGCGTTGGCAGGAGAGGGTTTTCACCCGCATGTCCGAGGAAAAAAAAGCCTCCTGTCTGCTTTGATGTCTGCGTGACTCTTGTGAAAAAAGGGTTAGGCGCTTAGTTTAACAGATGGGACTGCAGAGTTGAGATTAAGTTTGGAGGGTCAGAGTTGAATTTGTGAATTTACTCTAGGATCTAGGATATAAAGTTTGCAAGACTTTAAAGGGTGCTGTGGGGATTTAAAGTTCATTGTTCCTTGTTTACCCAACTTTTCACTTATATGGCAGCACATAAGCCATGATCGATACAAACTATCCCTTGTTGCCGTTTTGAATGTATTTTTAATTGACAAGCACTTTCATGGCAGTTTGACGGGCTAAGCCGCTTATGTGCTTCGCTTTTATAACAAATTCAGTTTGCCGATGAGGCTTGGTTTGTTATCAATCAAAATTTGACAGGGTGCCAATTGCAAAACAATGCTGATGCGGAGTTCAAACGAAAAGTGATGGGCAGAGTGATGATATTTGTATGAGCGATTGTAAATTATGGAAGAATGGAAGTTTGAGTGTTGGGAATCCTTTATTTTTGCCCTTGGTAAGCTAATATGGAAACGAATGTTTGAAAAACAAAAAAATTGTGAAAAGTAGTTGATTTCATGAGAATTAACCGTAAAATGTTTACACAAACCACTTTTGTCTGAGGACAGACAGAGGTTTGTCGATAGTTTAAGTGTGCTATCGCCAAATAAATGAAATATACGTATGAGTCCTTGCAGAAGTTGCTTTCTTCTGAATTCTTCCTCACTTATGTCACTTCTACTTCTTACTGACCTCTTGAGCTAAGCCCTTACATTTACTTCAGAAGTACTAGCATCTTAAATAAATTCGCTTTAGATATTATACCATCTCTTAAAATATTTGGGAGATAGTGGAAAAATAATCGTCAAAAGAGATATGCTTTCGTTCCTATAGTCCTCTTAAATGCTCCTTATTTACGATGGGCATATCTCATTGTCATTTCGAATTTTTTCAAAAGTTCCTTTTTTTCTTCTTTTTTTCTTTTTATGGCGCCACAGTCCGGGGTGGACTTGGGCCTCTACCAACATGCCTCTCCATCCAGTACGGTCTTTCGCCAACTGCCGCCAGTTGCGCAGTCCAAGTTGGCTAAAGGTCCTTCTCCACTAGTGTGCGTCACCTTAGCCTAGGCGGTCCTCTGTTGCATTGTCACAATGGCTCAGATTCGAAGACTTTTCGGGCCGGAGCAGTGGTGTCCCTACGCTGTACATGGCCTAGGCATCATAAGTGTTTCAAAAGTTTCTACTTATAGACAAATTAAGCTGCAATCACAATTCATGACGAACTCCTCTATCGGACTAAATGGAATGCGCAGCGAAGTAAGCCAAAATCCGATTTTCGATTGACACAGCCAATGCTTTAGAAAATGTTGCGTGACCCCTGTATTCCATCCGTCCTATTCATTTTACATTGTTCGAGTGTTTTTTTAAGAATTATCACGATGCTAACATTACCGACATACGTCAAGAAAAACTGGGCAACAGTTGGAAGTTACACTCACGCATAAAAGGTTTCATTTATTTTTTCCTATTATTTGGTACAAACGAATGCAGCATGTAATATGTAAGCTTCGGGTAACAAAACGTGCAAATAAGCATATATTTAATTGGACTACTAAGTTAGACGTGAAACATCCAACCCAAACTTGTACACACTTCAAGACATTTGATTCAAAATTGGAGAAATTGACGATGATTGAAGATGTCTCGAAATTTTTCAAAAACTGCATATTCTGATGCTTCTAGTTTTTTCTTTGTCCTGCTATGCTCTACAAAAACCGTGTGTCTTGAAATTCGTTATCGCCGATTTCAAAGTACGAATGTTCTGCGCAATTGAATACAATGTTGGGCAACTGAATGAATATCAATTCAGAAGGCTAGAGCTTATCAGACTATACAGAAGTTGATTCCTACTATTTGTTCCTACTATTTGCAGACATTTCAAAGCGGATGAAGCGGATGAGGAAGCCCTTAGTCTTTTTGAGAAAAAAAGTCTTGCGTGCGTCTGGAGGAGAAGCCTTATGGGCTGCACAGCGACATGCGCCTAGTCAATCATCTCCGGACACAACGCTTAAGATGGTTAGGTCATGAAAAGCGTATGTCTTCGAATCTGAGCCATTGGGACAACGCAACACAGGACGGCCTAGGCTATTGTGGCGCACACAAGTGGAGAAGGACCTCAACAAACTTTGAGTGCGTTGGTTGAGGCCCAGGTAAACCCCGAACTGTAGCACCACAAAAGAAGATAGTTGCATAGTTAATGCGAAAGCAGCATCTTCACCACAGTTGATCCTACAGTACCGTGCCGTGAAAAAATTCGAAGTGATCCTTCCGGGAATCGAACCTAAACCTTAGGATTGTGTGTCAACGTAATTAACCATCACGCCATGGCTACCACGACTCACGCTGTTGCCGGCCAAAAAAGAAGTCATTATTCGAAGAATTTGTCAAAACCTTTGAAGACAAGTGTCATAGTAGTAGCTTGTCAGAAAACAGGACAAATTTTCTCAGTCAATGCAGAGATCAGTGAAGTATTCTAGCACATTTTTTTATATGATATCGATGCCTTCCACCGACATGTGCGTGCCACGGACCATTGATCTCTGATCACTGTAACTTCCTTTATAAATGTAAAGCTCTTGCCAAGACCACCTATAAGCCTACGACTCACTTATAGATGGTGCAGTTTTATAACCACATCTGCTCCTCAAATTTGAATAATCCTCCAAAGCTCGATTAGGACTCTAAGTTTGGCGCCCACCCACCTCCCCTAACCAAGCCTTCTTACCGAGGCAGACGTCAAGTGGCTTGCCTATGCAGACCCAATCAAATTCCCATCATGGAAGATGGAGCCGTAAGCTAATTTTGGGAAATTGGACTTAAAAGGTAACTCCACCCATACATATACCAATCTTAGTCACAGTTATCATTGAAAAAACGTATTATGCGCGATTTCCTTCTCACCCTTTAAGTAACTCTTCCAATTTTAGAAACAAACGAATGTTAACTTGAAACATTTACCTGACATCCTGACACCCAACATCCTTCACCCCCCGTCAGTATCAATGTCATGTCCTCCTCACCGAGGTTAGTGTAAATTTTCAGCGATAAAAAGTGAAAACGAAATGCGAAACATGTAAGAACCTCCCAATGGGGGTGGCACATAAATCTTACTATCCTCCCCCCCTCCTCCGTATGAAAATAAATTGAACAGAGGATCTGAATTCCGCAGTGTCTTCTCATATCGCTCATCGCTCGCCTCCGGAATGTCTTCTCATCTCTTCACGTGCATCCAAGCGGACGCTTTCGCCCCAACTTTTCTCATGTTACATGAGTGAAAACGACGGCAAAAAAGTGTGCGACCGAGGGATCCAAGAAATTCATTCCATTCTACGAATTTTGTGTCACTTCAAATCTTTCCACCCAACCACGTGGAAGTCGATATTAAATTGAAATATTTCAACCATGTTACGAAACCCTCTGAATCTGATGCACTGAATCTTGAGCATTGCATATTCACATTCCACTATCCCCTCCTTCCCGTGCCCCTCCCCCCGTTGCCACACATGCACACCGTCCATCAGAAATAACTGTAAGAGAACTTCGGAGCCATGGAATTCAATTCCATAAGCCATGAGCAATGCATGAGAGCACTGACATGTTCAATATGAACGTTTCAGCACAAATTGGAATTGCTAAACAGGACGGAGTTTGTCCATCCGTCCGTCAAAACCGACCGACGCGTCAGTCGGTGGGGAGCCAGCGGGTGGCGTAAGTACTTCAGCTATGAAATTTTCAAATTTCAAATCCAACTTTTGCAGCCCATTGCCGCCCAGATGATCATCCAGGTTTTTGGCACGGAGCACGGGTTGCAATCGCTGTGAATGGCTTCGCCCATTAAAGCCCATCAGCCGGCATCGGTAATGAAAAAAGTTGCATCCCTCGTGCCAGCCGGACACACGGGGAACATAATTTCGGAGTTGTCACATTAAAACAATAAAATTTTATGAACTATCTGTTGTTTCGGTGCGCTCGGCTGTGTGCTGTTTGGGGGGGGGGGGGGTGGTGGTGATTCTTACTGCGCTTCGGTTTCCGGATCGGAAATTTAAATTTGCATTAGTTATAATTTTCAGCACAGATCCGGAACTCCCCGAACGCAGTGGTGCTGCGGGTGGGGAGGGGGGGGGGGGGCGCAAAGTTTACCAGTTTGTGCAGGGACGACATGCTCGAGGGGATAGAGTGTGGTTCTGTTTAAATTGCGGCTTCTCACGTGAGTCCGAGTGCAATGCTGAAAATGGATTTTTATTAGTTTTGATGATGGGTCGAGATGAGTGTAATTAAAGTTTCAGAGTGCTGAGTGGTGATTTTCCTCTTTAAAACGTGACTTTAGGGACCATAATGCTGTTGGTCTGAAATGGCGTTAGGATCACAAACTTTATTCATACTTGCATCAAGGATTAGGAAAGCCGTTAAATCTTGCTTATCTCCAATGGTTGACTACCTCTGTTGAGGAGGTTAGTGGTCTAAGACTTGCTCCGTTCTGAACACAGTTTTAGACAGAAGGCTTAATCTTGTACCAAAACCGGTGCTCTTTGAGTAAATTCTACGCGCTGAGGGTTTCGTGCGGTTGTTTGAAAGGTTACCTGGTTCTGGAGCAAACATTTTTACAGTCCACAGTTTGCGTTCTATGCTATTCGTGACACTAGAAGCAGGAAGTTCTTAACATATCGGAATGTGACAAGGTACTATTTCAATATTTCGACATGGAGTTTCGAGATTCTGAGTAGACTTCGTGCTGTCGAACAACTTGCAGAGACTCTAGATCAGACGACTGTCATCGCCGTGCAAGAAATTCGTAATGAAAACGAAGGATGAAAGACAACGTGAGCGCAATTGCTCCTTCCAGGTAGATAACGACGCCGATAGTCTACCAGCATTAGGACAACAAGATTCACACAAGAGTCTAAATTGGTAAGACTCTTTGGTGTGTCTGTTAATAAGGTATCGAAACAATGCTGTCTTATGGTGTGCTGGGTTAAAAGACAAAAAGATCTGTACCAGGAAACAGGTAAGAAATCAAGGTAGCCAGAGGCGAACACAGTATATAACGAAGACATCTTCTCTGTACCAAGTGCAACACTAAAGACCATGGTCGTCCCAAAGGTGGAAAGCAGCAAGACATATGGGAAATGAAGACAACAAGGCCGACAAGCGTGAAAATTCTCAGAACACACTACATTGAGTAATTTGCACCACAAGGGCAAGAAGCAAGAAGTCTAGGTAAGATGTTTCCAGCTTTAGGAATAGCCGTGTAGTAATCTCAATCGAGCACAGACTGACTCTTAATCAAGCAACTAAAGACTGACCTCTTAACAGAATTATGTGTTACTTGTGTTTTTTTAGTTTAGCTTTGAGGACAATTGTGCCTTGTAGCTTATTCGTACGGATCTGCAAGTTTCAAAAACCTCGTAAGGTAAAGTCAAACTGGATGAAGTCAATACATTCTATGGGATAGTTGATATCCTAGTTTCACGACCATTATTTCCTTCATGCTTAATAATGACTATGGGGTAAAGGTCTATGACGTAGCAGCAGGAGCTTCACAGGGATCAGTCCTCGGACCTCTTCTGTGAAATTAAAAACTCCTTCTTGTGGCGCTACAGTCCGGGATAGACCTGGCACCCAACCAACATGCCTCTCCAGCCAGTAAGGTCTTTCGCCAGCTGCCGCCAGTTGCGCACTCTAAGTTGGTTGAGGTCCTTCTCCATTTGTGTGCGTACCTTACCCTAGGTCGTCCTCTGTTGCGTTGTCCCAATGGTTCAGATTCGAAAACTTTTCGGGCTAAAGCAGTGTTGTTAATACGCTCTACATGGCCTAACCAGGTGTATGTCGCTGTCTTGCCTATGGAGTTCGTCATGGAATCTTTTTCTCCAGATGCCGTCAACGCAAACAGGACCAAAAATCGCACGCAAAAGTTTTCTCTCGAAAAGACTAAGGGCTTCCTCATCCGCTTTTAGTAATGTCCAGGTTTCCGCACCATAAAGCAGGACTGGGATGATCAGGGTGACACATAAAGCAAGCTTAGTCCTTCGAGAGAGGGCTTTATTACTCAATTGCCTTGAGCCCAAGAAACAGCGATTGGCAAGAGATTCTGCGTTTAATTTCGTTACTGGTATTGTTGTCCCTATTTACCGCGGAGCCAAGGTAGACGAAGTCCTTGACTACCTCAAAGTTTCTGCTGCCTAGTGTGACGCTCTGTCAGGGACGACGATGTTGATCTTGAAGATAACATGTACTTCGTTTTGCCCTCAGTAACCACTAGATTCATTTTAGCCGCTTTCGCTTTAATGCCAGGAAACGCCTTATTGACGGCTCGCTGTGTTCGTCCAAGCACGTCAATGTCGTGGCTTAAGCTAGCAATTGAACTGACTTTTGGAAGATCATGCCCCTGGTGTTGACTTGTGAGTTACGCACGATCTTCTCAAGGATGATGTCTATAACCTTTCAAGGTGTTCTACTACTGGTTGTTCCTAATGGAGTGGAAGTATTCGGCTTTGCTGACGATATCGAAAAGCACATAGAGAATGTGGAGACAGCTACGAATACAGCGATCTCGAATGCAAAAGTGTGGCCCGAAAATACCAGGCTGGAACTTGTGCCATTGAAAAGAGAGGCGGTAGTAGTCACCAACTTCATGGTTGGAGATCAGGCAATCAGGTCCTCGGAGTGTGTGATGACCTAGGGGTTATGTTGGACAATAGTCCGTCCTTTAGGGAACACGTAAGGTATGCCAGCGTCACTTATACAAGGCACACTCTCGAATCCAAATATTGGTGGACTCCAATTCTCTCATGAGTAGGCAGTTCAGTTCTCCTGTACGTAGGTCAGATTTGGGCTAGAACATACTTAAAGGAATGATGACGTCAGCGTACTGACTGCGCAAAACGGACTTTTAGTGGTTTCACGACCATTTCTGATGGGGCGGCGTTCGTCACGGATAGAATTCAGAATTCAGACAGATATTCTTGCAAACGAGCTTATGACGGTATACCATCCAAGAACTCAAGGCCAGAGCTAAAGCAAACTTAAAAAAGGAAAGAAAAACAGCATACATTATGATGTGGAAAGCCAAATGGGACGCCAACCACAAATGGTAGATGGACGCATGTGCTCATCCCCGTCATCGAAACCTGAATATCAAGATCCTAAAAGGAGTGTAACTACCAACTCTCGCAGTTTCTGATAGGTTTGGGTACGACAAATCACCGCTTTGCCAACAATGTCCAAACGGCAATGAGGACGTACAGTACGAAGTTTTTATCGCAGCCGCCTTGCTCAGGAGAGAGACATGGTAAAGCTACCAATCTAGAGGGAACTTAAATTAGGAAAGCTCATTCATCGGGAAATTGAATTAAAACTAAGATAGGCTGAAGCAGGAGAAGCTTCCCTTCGCAGCAACCTCGCGAAGTCATACCTAACGCCAGTTCCGCGGGCTGAGTAGTTGGAGTGTGCAGGGTGTGGATTTATATGTTGGCGTCTTCCCATTATGGAGTACTGCAGGTTGCGAATCGTGCATGCTTGCAGCTCGGGATGCTAGTGCCTTGGGAAGTTCAGACATCCCTTGGGTGCATCCCAGAAGAAAAGATCAATTTCCAACAGTTTCAGAGCTCATTCAGCGACAATTATGTCGTTGCCTATGATCGCTCTGGCTGTGAAGCACGTTAATTGTGACACAAGACAGCGGCAAATTTGATGTTTTGCCGACACACGGGTGTTGGTTGATTAACAACTGAACCAGTGGACTCGACTGCATTTACCAGTCCTCTCCGAACAGCCGATACCTATTTGAAATATCTGCAAAATTTCCAGGAAGTTTTGGCCACATAGAATGCCAATAAACCGCCTTGCCTCCAGCAACACTTCAATCCTTTTAATTAAGCAGCAATCCCATGTCACCCCCATATCCCCGCAGAGCATATTTAACACTTTTCGAAACATTTTTATTAGGTTTCTGAAGCGTGGTGCGGCGATCATGTGACAAAGTCAGCTCCAGTGATTCTTTTCTCATTTTCCAATCATCCACTAGACCGACCCACCTATGGGCACAGACGACCACTTCACTCTGTTGTGTCGCTTGCAGGAAAATTAATTGAAATCGAACGATTCCATAGATGTACCAGTACCAGCACCCTGCCGAACACTATTCAACGCACCGCATTGCCGGCTGCATCCTCACTACGTGAGCAGGTATATCTGAAACGAACAACCTCACTTTGGTGTACACACGGGTACACACGGATCACGATGACACTGAATATATTAGCAATAGTGAGCGCAATCGACCTGCAGATAGCGCGATTCCTCGGAACCTATCGCCTAAATGGCCTTTCTTCGGTGACCACCATCACTTCAGCCGCCCAGCCATGTGTCCCGGTGCGAGCGGCGGCCGAGGCAGAGACAGAGGAGACGGTCTTGTTGAAAACCACAACATTCCCTGTAATAATGCAAATTTTATTGCAATTTCACATAATACCCCCGCCATAAATCTGGACAAAAAATGGTGTGTGTTATTCACACACGACAAGAGAGCCGGAGCACTAGCTCCAGCAGCATTGGGAATCACAGGGGAAGGTGGCCCAGACAACTCGGGCGAGGGCACATTTATAACAGCCGGCTGTGTCGCGCACCGAGCCATCCTTGCCGTGTCGTCAGTTACAGTTGCTTTGGCGTTGTTGTCGCAAGGATTTTCGCATATAAAACACTTCCTTTGGTATCGCGAACACTGCGTCTCTTCCTCTTCCTCTTCCTTCATCCGACTCACTGGGCACTGTGTACTTGCGGAATGGGCCAATGTCATGATATTCATTCCATTGCTGCTCGCTGCTCGTTGCTCGCTCTGTACTTGGGCGCAATAAAATATTCCCTCGGCGTTCGGCCAGGGCAACATTCCTCAAATAGGTGACATTAGATGCAACATGCAAATAATTAATAGCATTATAAGATGCACTCACGAAATCTGCCCGCCGCATTCTCGGAGGCCTTTCATTGGCTCGGTGTCTGCACAAACGATGTCGAAGTGTAGCAGCGTGGGGATTCTTTTTGTTTTTGCAGCCTTTCGTTTGTAGATCTATGAGCTGTTACAACGAACGATATTTTCCCACCTCGCTGGCAGAGGTAGGTAGCAGTGCCTCTAGATGTCTGATGCGCGCATAAATATTCCAACGACATTGAGATGGTTGTTTGCCGTTGTAGCTGCGAGCGACGATGGTGATAGATAAACTTCGCCGGGAGGGGGGGGGGGGGGGGGCGTGTGTACTGTGCTGCGTGCTATAGCATGGCGGAGGATGTGCCGTGGTACATGATTTAGGTGGCGAAATGTTTCAGTGCCGCGCATCCTGTGCACAGATGGGTACGGTACACGGCACAGTGACAATCATTTGCATTCACCACATGCTCCCATTTAAGGTGCGCTCCGATGCTAATGCCTCGGTAAAAGACTGAAGCTTAGTTCGGTGAGTTTTTCACCCAGAGCCGGCATACTTGACGGGTTCGAGTGAAATCATACTTCAAGCGCAATTAAGTCCAAGACGTGAGAGGTTTCGTCGACATGTGCGGGAACTTTTTTTTATGAAATTTCACGGAACAGAGAGGGAGCAATATGTGTGACATCCTTGGAACGTCAATCACTGAGGGTAATTGATTCTGTTGAGTTGTTTGTGTTTATTCTTCACAGCTTCTGAATTGATAAGAGGGTCGATTGCAATTATTCTGGTTCAATGCGAAACGGGAATGCCGGGAAGTTATTCGAACTTTGGGATTTTACCTTTTTTCAAATTTCTGCCAGAGAACCGAGTACAGCCCCCCACAGCAGTGAGGACTTCCGAAACATAACCAAGGCTTAAGCAGTTTTTTCCGGACTTCAGAGATGGTCGCACTGACAAGCACATACTTCGAAACATATGATTGATTTCAAATAAAAATTCTTAAGTATCCACAAATCAGACAGACATGGAGCCTTCGTTGATGGCCCTGAGCACGCTGCTCCCTGTCATTATAACCCAGCTGTAAGAGTTCTTATACCGGAGATTCGTCCTTGCACTGACTCCCGAACCAGGAGTTTCGCATTTGAGAACCTTCATTACTGGTGCTCATGAGCTCGATTTAGTCTATTGCAGTCAACGGAGTCTAGCCTTAGTGCAGTTCATACAATTCGCGGTTTTATTTTCTCCTCCATTCACTACCTTTATAGACAGGACCATATTTCTGACGTAGAATTTTTTTGGAAGGGAGCAGGAATCAGCTTTCTAGTGTTGCTGATCATCCAGCTTTCGGCTTCATATAGCAGGACGGGTGTTTTGTAAAGCACAATGCTTGAGCCCTCGAGTCAGGGGCTTCGACAAACCGAAGCACAACGGCTTACGAATAATGATTCTACTTCGACTCTCCCCTAGGATATCATGCGTGGCGGTTCACGTTTTCCACCTAGGAAGACAAGCTCCTTTCACACAAAGTTTAAGCTTTCGATAGGAATGTTTGAACCAAAGTGGTGGTCGTTTAGGTTCCTAGCTCTACAGCACAAACTTCGGTTTTCCCTCATAGACCTGTTCAAATGAGTCAATAGCCTTGAAAGCGTCAACAACGGCAAATTTTGAACACTCGATGGTATCAATGTCATCTGCGCTTCTCAACAATGAGACTAACTTGTAGAATATAGCGCCTTCCGTGCTTAAGAAGATTGAAAAAAGAAGATACAAGATAATAATAATAAGTGAGTGGCACTACTGCCCACAAGGAACCAGGGACTAACTTCTACAACAACTACTCGTGTTGTGAGTGCCACTGTTCTCTCACAAGTGGAAGGGACCTACAGTTTTTGCCGACTCCGAACAACGAAATTTGAGAAGCTTTTCAAAGACAATTGATACATTTTGAGTGTTGTCCGCAATTCGAAAGAGGTGGTGCCGTGAAGAAGTACGAGGAGTCTCGTCCGGAATTGATCTGGGTGTGGATCGACGTACTTACCCACTACGCCACGGCGATCCATAAGATAGAATATTGAAAAAATCACAAGACAAGCACCGAAATACGGTGAACTTTTCAAATGCCTCAAGCTGCAAGTGATGAACTGTAGGTTCAATCGCGTATTGTTAGCGTCGTGTGCCACAACTGGATAATTTTTCCCGAGATTCTCATTTCGGCCATCGCGTTGAATGGCCAACTCGATGATTGCTATCGTATGGAGCCTAAAAATCGATTAAAAGATGATGCGTGTCAATTTGAAGATCGATGGTCTTTTTAAAGATTTGCCGTAGTGTATCGCTCTAAAGTCAATTTTTTGAGCCGGAACTGGCAATGGTGAGTGCCGATTAGTGCGGTGCAAAGAGGTTTCTCATGCTCACACCGTACTGTGGACAGAATCTTATTTGCTATGCTGAGCAAGGATTTACCTACTCGTACATAGGTGATGGAAGAAGATGCAAGTGGCCTACGGAGCGAATGTTTCAGTCGTCGTGCATGGTATCGTTCTCCCAATAACACTGATGAAAGGGTGCATGTCCCCTACCACAACACCACAACGCTACCGGTCTGAACGAGCTCCGATGGTAAGTCATTAGAGGCTGAGGCTTTGTTTTTAAAGGCTGTTCTGACTTTTGTAAAGTAAAGTGGACGTCACTTCTTTATCGAATGGAGTTGGAACTTCTCGAATACCAGCAAATTTTGAAATGATGCACATTTTCACAAACTGTGGGTGTGACACAGCTCGAGAACCTTTTCGAAAGGTAGTGAGAAAGTTTTTGGCATTTTCATACAAGACCTTCATTTTCTATCTGTCTCAAAATATTCATATTCTGGGAGATTTCGGGAGTGCTTTTCTTCAGGCGTATGAACTTCTTCTCCTCCGGTCTCATCGCCCGATACTCTTGTATACATTGCAGCGTCTTTTGGCATGCATCGTCGGTTGCACGGTTTTTTCTGCGAACTTTGTCATCATGCAACGAATTTTTGAAAGTTTGCAAGATATACATAGCACATCACTAAAGGACATCCCAGGACATATAGTGGGCGCCACTAATAAAGAAATTATTGCTATACGCGTAATTTTTGTTAGTGGCGCCTCCTTTACATCCCGGGACTTATTGTGTGATCTGTTAAAACGTGTTGGCATCCTGCAGAATTTCCATCCAACCAACACCTCTTCCATATTGTGCTGCCACAAACCTCACTTGAGACATTCAGAGCCCCTATCGTAGACCAAACCTTACCCCTACCTCAACCTTAAAGGAACCCTTAGTTACAAGTCTATATCACAAACACACACTTGCGTCTATAGTGCCGGCTCAGAAGTAAGGTTTCTTAGTAAAATTCTCAACTCCTGTGGGATACTTTTTAAAAGATCTTTTGAGTCCTACATCCACGTTACAACCGGTCTACTACATTTCATCCACACAAATTTCTATACAAGTCGTAAGCCTAAGTAAACTTAAATTTGACCAAAAAGTGTCTCAAGCAGATAACACTTGAAAGTGAAAAGCAATCGCATGCACTTGCAACAAAAGCTCCTAACTGCGTCATCTCAAGCATGTTGCAGACCCTACAGCACCCAGCACTCTATGACCAGTGTCTACTTATGCACACGTTAGGAATAAAAATTTGCCAAAATCTAAGCCCCTCCTAAACTGTAATTAACGTATTCGTTTGGAATTTTAATTTCCTTCTCCTCTCGTGTGACGAGGAAACAACGTACGCTCCCGACAGGCCATTGTCGGCCACTCCAAAGGCGACTCATGCAGCCGAGTATTGATTGCACTCCACAGGACAAAAGCACACACAGAGAGAGAGAGAGAGCCAGAGAGTGATTCGTCTGCGAATGACTTGCCACGAAGGCATATTCCGTGACCAGAGTTCGAAAACGAAATGCGGTGTCACCTCGAACGGAGCCCCACCCTGTTCTGCAAAAACTGTCACCCCAGATTTCCCCACCTTGAATGCCTTGGATTTCGTTTGCAGATGACTACACCCGGCTGTGTGTTCCCCAGCAGCCAGCAGGCTTTCCCAGCAGACCTCCGTATTCTGTGTCACGTCACTGTCATGCCAGTGGCGGGATGATGAAATTGTAGAGGATGTCGTGGTGGCTGGCTGTAACGAAATTAGATTTACATCACGGCTGTCGCGTAGGAAGCGCGGCCCATCTCAACAATGGCCTCCCCTCGGAAAGATCAACTCGCTGGCTGGCGGCGGAATGCGCATCAATTAAAAGAAACAGGTGTCGAAACTGCCAGCCATTGCGCAACCCCCGACTCAATCAATTTTCATGCAAATTAGGATCTCAGATTTCACGGTGTAACAGCGGCGGCAGGGCAACCAACCCAAATCCATCACAGAAGTACAAATTATGTATTTACTGGGGAGTGCGCTGCTTTGCGGAGGTGTACAGACGACGACGGCGTTGTATCAATCGGCTGGCGCACGACTTTGGTGCGCTCCTTCCTCCGACGACTCCGCCATGGACGCCTGCAGCAGAAGCGAATCGCGTAGTCTTTCTCACCCATGGACACGCTAGTGCAACTGCAACCCGCTCCTGCCCGCCATTGTCGTCGGTGGCGGCGGGCTGGCATAAGCGACGAATATTGGCTTAAGGTTCGGTAGCGATGATGCGAAACTAAATGGGACAAGTGAAAGGGGACAAGGTTGATGGTGGGCGCAGTCGGTGGCGGGAAGCGACAGTGCAGTTATGGGATTCTATTCGCTTCTGCTCATAGGTTCAGCATCATCTCGAACGCAGAATGTATTCGTAATGGCTTCGTTTCGGATTGCCTCCCCACTGCCAACAGCCGACTATCGACTGCCGACTGCCGAGTGTATTCGATCTGTGTGGGCACGTTTGATGTTGCTGAGCATCTGAGGAATCGTTAATTAATTGCTTTTAGGTTCAATATTTGTTTGCTTTTCCTTCAGCACGGGCATGGTTGCGATGATGGGGTAGGAAATTGAATTAGTTAGGCTCGGAGATGGGTGGGGCACCGCCCTGGTACCGTGTTGCGAGTGCAAAGGGCATCGACTTCTTCATCCCACCGCTGAGCAGAGGGGAGTGAAGTCAAAATTCACAAAGCGAATTGACTTGTAACGATATTCGAAGCGGAACTCTATCCAACTGGAAAGAGTCGATTTGTTCACTTTAGTCACAGTTGCCTAGGCGCCCAACCGAGTGCGTAAGTGAACTCGCGTCAAATGAGTGACGGTGGGCAGAAGAGTCTTGTGACCAAAGAGTCGCTTTTGAGGAGAGATTCTGCTTAAACACGGCCCAGGAACAAGAGCAATTATCGACTGCGGCCGAGTTGCAGAAATTTCGCAGCGTCCCACCAACCAACGCATCCTCCAGTCAGAATGAAGTCAAGAAATTCCTGCGACTGCAGCTACCTAGATCGAGTTAATTAATCGAAGTCCACACGAATTCACGAGGGCTCCACGCACAAAGGCTCCACACAATCGGACAATGCCACACATCCTTCCGACCTGACCTCAAAACAACACGAAACCGAGAAGATTAACGATCCCGCCAACGTTTCCAAAAAATTGTCATCAAATTCCTCGAGTCCAACGAAAGAGACTGCCAACTCCGGCATACCACTAAATCGTTTCAGAACCCAGCACAGCCCCAGCCTTCCCATAGAAGTTGCTGCGGCTGTGGGACTAATCGCTTGCATCGGACGCACCGGTAATTATCTGGCAAGCCTAAGGGTTCACAGGTGGATATCACGATTGGCCCGCACCATTGTCACCACACACTGCCTGCAAACAAACAAACGAGTCGGACTCTTATTTTCGGCGGCACCGGAATCCGAGAAATTTCTGCTGGAATTAACGTGGAACTAAGCAATTCCAGACTTAAGGACCTTCTCGGACTGGCGCAGAGCGCCACCAAAAATGACTTGATCAACGGACGGTCCCGTCCCATGGACACGGCACGGATATCGATTACATCGGCCGTCCTGCGTTTGCGGGTTGCCCAGGTCGAGTGTGTCCTCCATTCAGCAATTATCCTCTTTCTCTGCGCCTGGGAGACGATGGTCATTGTCGTGGAATTCAGTAGCAAGAGTTTCGTGAAAATTCTACCTTTTCTTGCCGGCTGCGCGCTTGGGATTCCGTGCAGTTTGAAGTCCACGAGGTACGAGGAACCATTGAATTCCGCACTGGGAGCTGGATGCGCTTCCAAATCAACAGGGGCGGCCGCTGATCGACATGCGGAATGATCGACTCTACCTGGAAGTTGAGGCGCGTTGCGGCGAAACCAATTAACCGCGCTATGCTGGGCGGCGTCTCTTAGATGTTTTCGGCAAACAAATTAAACGGGATCACGCCCTTTCCATGTCAGGCTCTATTCAAATATTTGCGGTCATCTTCCGCAATGATCTGCTCGATGTTTGGCATGTGTCTCGCCCCGCCATATGTCCGGTTGGATGTGGGTATTTTTGCGCGGCACAGTCCCGCCTCTAATTACGGCCTGCGGTCTGTGCGGCGCAGATAATGGCACTAAGAGCCACTGCTGCCGCCGGCAGGTTTCTAATCGAAATGGAAGGCTGCCACTTCAGGGGCCCGCTATGTCGCCGTGTGCTCGAAAATGCAAATGAAGACGTGAGCGCATCGTGTCATGTGCGTCTGTCCACTGTGTGTCGTCGGTCTAATATTCAACTTTCTGAGGGGTGGGGAGGGGGGGGGCCTTAGCTTACAGGTGGTCAGGGTCTGCCTGAACTGGTGATCTGTCGTCCCGCGCAATGGATTAAGCCGATCGGCTCTACAACTGCCGCACAGTGGGTCGGGATGGGTGCGTAGGGCGATCACTGATCCCGCCTGTTGGTTGGCAATTATAAAGTGGATTTGCCCAGCGCAGATCTGTGTCTCGGGCGGCGACGACGCATGTCGGCAACGGTGGTGGCGGCGGCGTTGGCCTCCATTAAGTCATCGCGCCATGGTCGCCGTCTCGTTTGATGACGGCCGTTTTTTTCTTTGCCGTTGACTCTCAAATGATTACAGAGCCGCCGTAATCACGGTGAGTGGTGTGGTAAAATTGCTGTAAAGTCGTTGTCTTCGCCTTCATCAACGTCTCTCTGGCACTCAGTTGCCGGCCGTCTGTTGGCAAAGCGCTTGAGTGTGGACTCCACCGGAATGCGGCGAGCTAGGCTGTGTCGCGCGTTAATTATGTAAAAACGGTTCGGACTAATTGCAGACGGGATGTGCTGGGCCAGACCGAAGCGTCGAGAACCTATTTTATTGTGAGCGCAGAATGATAGTCATTTAGATTGTCATTTCTTCTCCTCAACGGTTCTTCCGATGATGGTTAAACTTGAGTTAAGAACTGGATGTGATAATTACTTGTACAGTGTGATGTCAAACAGGAATGGGCTGCTGCCTGGAGCGTGGATAAGACTGATGTTGGCGCGCTTCTTTGAGGGGGGCAGTTTCGCCGTTGCTGCTAATGATCTGATTTCCTCAACGAAAAGAAAAAAGTCCGAGAACGGTGCTGAAGTCACATCAAACTCTCAATCATTTGAATGCTTTCCACTTCGGACGTGCTCTCTTCAACACCGTTAAACCCCTTCCCCATTGAATTCCACCGACAGCCTTAAAGTTCGTAAACCTCCCGCGTAGTTAACAGCTTTCCGATGTCACACGTGACATAGAAATCATGTCGGACCACCCTCTGTTCCCGAATTCACCGCACAAGCCTCTCCCAGTTATTCCGAAAGTGAATAACGACCGTGTGGCCCGCAGACAATCCCGAAGTGGTAACCCCAAGATCGATGTGTCATAAATCAGTTCGGCGGGCAAACAATGAAGCAGCCAATCAAACCGAACCAGCTGTAATGTGTCCAACTTGAGCGCATACATTAACCGGATTATTGCGCTGCACTGGCCCGCCGCGACGATAAGCATCTGAATAGTTCCCGGCCCGAAGTCAATTGATCGCCTCCTCCTCGTTGGTGGCTACCGAGGGTCTCTTTGCACGACCGCCCATGCATGATGTTGTGACACTTCGATCAGCGCACACATCCCATAACCCACCTGGAAACTAATTTCTGATTTATGCCGCCCTGGTTGACTGATCGTTTGATCGGTCTCGTTACCTGGAAATCGCTTCGATCATTAAGTTTCGACACAACAAGAGGTATTGAAGCGAGTGATGGCAGCGGACCGTGTCGCGGGACTTCAGTGTCGCTCACATTTTACAAATTAACGCTGCTGCCCCGAGTGCGTTGCCTGCCTACCGCTGGGAAATGTGTCAAGCTGTGCGCGGAGACATCTCTGAAATGGATGTCTCTATCCATCGTCTGTCCTATCGGCCAGTCGTAGCTCATCATCGGCAGCCATGCTTTATGAATGCACATGCCAGTCCTGCTCCTCCAACGGATGACGACCGTTGACGAGCGCACCGGCGAACAGACGACATCCATCGTGGCACCATTGTTGCCAGCAACAACGCATAAATTGCGCGCTGCGGAAAAAACCGAATCCGCGCACACGGCCGATGCCGATAATTTATCGTGAGAAACGTCACACACTGCCACGTCCATGTGCGCACCAGTGTTCCAGTGTAGCAGTGTAGCAGTGTCCTGGCCCAGCCACTCCACCGTGATTTCCACTTAACATGTCCATTCTAATACCCATTCATAGATCAAAATAAATTAAATTCAAAGCGAATGTGGTGGAATTTTCACGAAATTTATGCGCATGTAATAAACCTCAAGTTGCACGGGATAATAAATGGCATCACAATCCTGGGCAGATGCCTCTGCCACTGCCATTGAGCGCGGCTCTGTCGCGGGCGAAATGTCCGTCGTCGCCGCCATCGATGGCGGGGAATGGCATGGCCATGGCCGTATCTGCCGGGACTTTTCAGCCTTCTGACAGCGCTGGGGTGTGCAAGTGCTGTGCTGCCCATCCTCATATGGCGTCAGAGTGTTGGTACAATTTAGCATACCGGGTCGCGCCCTTCTCGCTCGTTTAGCGACTTCTAATTTATATTCTCGCAGAATGTGACCCTCTAAGCGGCCATCTATTGGTGTTGCAATGGATTTCTTGGAGGAGCTGCATGCGCTTCCAAGGATCCTCGCCACTTTGTGCGAGTGCAGGGCCCGGCAATCGTCTTCAGACTGCTGCGGGTGTGCGCCGACTGCTCCTAGCCGAGCGCCGCAAAAGTGCGATGACAATAAATTTCGCGGCCAGACATGAATGTTTAACTTGCGACCAAAATTGGCAGAAAGAGCGGGAGCGTGTGGTTGGGTTTTGCGGTATATAATTCAAACCGACACAAAATGTGTCCTTGTCGCGGTTCCCTTCATTTCGTCCGTGATATCTTTCATCAGTGTGTGCGTTGCGCGAGCATTCCGTTTTTGGACTGCCCCCTCTCGCCATATGAGGTGTTGGTGGGGAATGCATCCAAATTGGCAGTCGCCTGCTGCCCAAAATAACGAGCTAAGGCATTGGGACGTGAGCATGAAAAGAACCGCAGTCGTCTCTGTTACCGATTTGAATTAGAGCCTTTGCGGCGCGAAGGTGTCGAGCTGCGTTCTAAGCCAATGATTTGTGACTTTCTTCGCATCGTTTCGCTATTGACAAGTGGTGCGCTCTTTTCCCGCCTTTCACCCTGAATGTCTTGAGAGAGTTATTGACGCTGGATGATGACTCTTAAAATGTAGTCGTGGAGAGAGTTTCCACCTCCACCCACTCTTCCACCTGTCTACCCAGTCCGGACACTGTCTGTCATTCAGTCAGCTGCGCCAGACAGCGAATAACTTGCCGCGTTTAATTGCATGTTCCAGTCTAATTAATTGTCTCCATTCCGCGCTGCAGTCTGCGTCACATAAAAACCCGCGCGCCAGGACCAATTTTGCGCCGTTTGCACAACTCATGTTTGTCTACAGTCTCACGTTGCTCTGTAATCAGGAATGCAATTTATGAGCATTTCAGCACCAGTTGATATTTTAATTCGCCCGCATCCAGAGTGCCTCTCAAAACCTCAACCACAGTACCACGAGTCAGACCAAAGCCGTCGCCACCGCCGTCAGTGCCGCAGGAAACCACTATTTCCCACTTTTTTCCATTTTTTGACAGATTTTCCAACTTCAACTGTTTAAAGTGCCGCGGAAGGCGACGGAAGGCAGTCAACAAAGGCAGACTTAAAACAAGGCTGAAACGGCAACTGCATACCTCCTGTAATTCAGTGCGAGGGAGCGCTACTAATTTACACCACGACAGGCATATCCACTGGATCGCAGACAATCTGTGATTTTCCCTCTCGTCGTCCTGCAGTTGTTGCCTTTTTCCGCAAATCGCAAAGCAAACGCTGCAAAACGCTATAAAATGACTCAAAAAGAATGTGTGGCGGAACAAGATAGATAAATAAAATATCCACATGGCCGATTACGTTGGCTGCCATAGTGTTAGCTCATTTAGAATGCAAATTCGCATCACCCCCTCACGCTGGCCGTTTTTTTTTTTTTTTAGCGTTTCTTTTGGTGTCCAACCTGTCATTGGCGTTCGTTAGGTAGGACGTGACTTGGACACAAATTTGTATGTTTACTCTTTTTTTTCGGCGTTAATTACCTTGAATTTGTATAACAACCCAGATGAGAGCGGCGGCGGCGGCGGTAGTTATGATTCATGGTGGGCTTGTTGACTGCCCGTTTAGCGTTATTAATTTCCAACTGCGACTGGTTGGGGATTGTTTGCCAATGGAATCCTGTTGATGGAGAGTAAGTTTGCCGCGGTTGGCAAATATCACAGCGTGACAGAGTGTACACTTTGAATTTAGCTTTGCACTAGTGAGTGAATTTTTAAAGCGCCTTCCACAACCAAATCGCAGTCACGAAAAATCAATCGCTGATTGTGATTTATTGTCGTTCAAGTTTCAATTAAAAACTAATTAAACACTCATTGAATTCGCTTCGTTTCACAGAACAACAAATCAGTTCCATTGTGGTATGAAGTAGGATATGTTGTTCTTTCTTTCTTAAAGCGGTTCCGATCACTGATGAGTCTCTGCTTCAAGCATGACAAACTTTGAGGTTCTGCGCACCCGGTTACACAGTTCAAAGTTATCAAGGCAAAGCTTTGTACTATCTGCAATATCTGGGTACTGGAAACGATGATTCTGTCTTCCGTTTTGATTTATTTTTGAACAAGATTACATTTTAGGCATTTTCTGTAATTAGACACTTTGGCCGAAAATGTCCCCCATCTCGTAAACGCGACGGTATACACCGATAATTCTTTCACCACGTAAAAGAGCAGGCTTATTCGGTGTAGACCTTCTACCGTTCTGGCCAAAACTGGGTCTGGTTAATACCTTTAAAAAAAGTAGAAAACCCTTAGACACAATTCTATCTTACATTTTGCACAAAAATTGTCCATAGCTCGTAGACCTGGAGATGTACACGGATAATTCTTCCACCGCGTGAAATAAGAGTTTTATCTGGTACAGATCTTATGCCCTTTTGGTCAAAACATAATATCTTTAGCTCTGGGGAAAACTTCCAGACACACATTCATTGGACATTTTGCCAGAACAAGTCTCATCCCAAAGGATATAATGACAAGAATCAAGTAACTCGTTTTTATATACCGCCAGTTGAAGGGGCGCAAGATAGTTGGCACAATGGGCACCCCAAAAGAATGCATAACACATATTCTGTATCGAATAAAGGGCACGAGAAAGCTGTC
Source organism: Eristalinus sepulchralis (assembly GCA_944738645.1). Lineage (NCBI taxonomy): Eukaryota > Metazoa > Arthropoda > Insecta > Diptera > Syrphidae > Eristalinus > Eristalinus sepulchralis. The sequence continues at coordinate 62,497,311 of OX122885.1, read as the reverse complement.
TTCTTGGTCAATGCATAAGTGCTGCTTACTCCATAAGTGCGACCAGCGAACCACTTCAGATCAGTATTTGATAATGTTTAGACGCAATCTAAAGAGCTTGCCTGCAGTTTCTTGACCGACGATGAACCATAGATGGACTTGTGCACCCAAGGAAACTTTCGAAGTAGTTGAAACTTTGTAGAAGCCGACTAGAAAGATACTTGTCATAATTTTTTAAAGGATTCACAAGTTCCCGATCTACACTGACTTTGAGAATGCCGAAATGGTCACAGGCCAATTTAACGATGAATCGCCCAAGTGTCGAAGCAAAAAACTCTCTGAAACAACATCACCAGCTTATACATACCTTAGCCGTTGCTACTGCCAAATGGACTGCTAAGGGGTGCCTCAATCACCGTGTTCCAGTTTTGTCCCCGTGCTGTTTTCAAGCCTTCAAAAATAACTCGACGGGCAGGAATTAAAGGGACTATCACGACCACTGGATCACCGTGGCGTAGTGCGTCGACCCACACGCAGAAGGTCTAGTTTCGATTCCCGGACGGGACACCTCGCATTTTTTCATAGCACCACCTCTTGTGAGTTGCTGACAACTATCTTTGAAAAGCTTCTCAAATCTCGCCGTTCGAAGTCGTCAAAAACTGTAGGGCACACACAGCGCGAGTAATTGTTGTGGAAGCTAGGCCTTGGTCCCTTGTGGACTGGAGTGCCACTCAGTTATTATAATTATCACAACCACGAAGGCCTTCTTTGAAGACATTCAGAAAAAGCAAAGAAAATGGAGAACAGCTTGATGGAGCCAAAGGCGACTTTCTTCTTTTTCTTCTTGTGGCGCTACAGTCCGGGGTGGACCTGGGCCTCAACCAACATGCCTCTCCAGCTAGCACGATTTTTGCCAGCTGCCGCCAGTTGTGCACTCACAGTTACTTGAGGTCCTTCTCCACTTGTGTGCGCCACCTTATCCTAGGCCCTCCTCTTTGCGTTGTCCCAATGGCTCAGGTTCGAAGACTTTTCGAAGACCATACGCTCTACATGGCCTAGCCATTTCAAACGTTATATCCGAAGACGGTTGACTAGGCACATGCATCTGTACAGCCCATAGAGTTCGTCCTTAAATCAGATTCGAAAGGCGCCCCAACATAGGATGTCGCGATTTGCATTTTTTAATTTAGACCTCGATTGTACATAGATACCAGTCAAATGCCGTCGTCTGTAATAAATTGAAGCTCTTACCCGAATGGCTTTTATTAAATTCAAAAACGAAACCTTCTATTTGTGAGTAGAATCCAAAATTACCCAGGTTAGTTGATAAAACTTTACTATAATTGTGTATGCTTCTGAAATATCTCAGGGGCAACATTCTGCTTTAAAATTTCTCTTTACATTCATTAGCAGTACTAACATCTTCGAAAATACGCCTTCTTCCAAACGAAACCCTAATTCTGTGAATTTATTCACATGCCACGTACCCACTTGTAAATAAGTTTATCAGCTAATTTGGTGTATGAATGTCAATGCCAACCAGGGATCATTTCCAAATCACCCCGTTTCGAATTGCCAATTACCCGATTCCATTCCATTCCCCCCATCTGACCCGAGTAAACTTCTGCCTCACACCTCACAGCGCTTTGAAAGACCAGAAGCATAATTCCAAGTAATCCCACAGACAACTTCATCTTCCCCATTGACGCACCAAACTAAAACGTTCCACACTCCACACAGCGGCATAAATTTCATCTCAATCTGATTCTGATATCCCATTAACCTCCCCCCGTCGGCCAGCGATGACGTTCGCTGTCTCATAAAAGTAACGAATGACACTGCTCCATTTTGGAGAAACAAGACCAGGTTGACTATTCAGCGCAGCGACAAAATGCCAACAACTCTAATTAGTCGTTTTATAATTTTCTTAGTTTACAGCGTTTATCCCTTTCCATATAAATCATTCGGCCAGCCGACCATTTACCCGCCGCCGACTACTGGTATCATAAATATTGATTCACAGGCAGCTGGCCATCGGCTTATCTCTGTATTTACATCTCCGCTTGAGTGTGTACTGGCCGCAGTTACGAGTGCCCTTCAGGGCATTCCTCAAGGAGGATTTTTCTCTCCTCCTCCTTCTGCCGTGCTCCGTCCGTGAAAACAAACAGAACAACGACGAGGAAACTTTCGATTTGTGAAATAATAAATTCCAATTATATTAAAAATGCAAAAAGAGAATATGAATGGAATTTGTTTAATTAGGACCGATGGGGCAGATAAGGGCCCCGGCCCAGCCGACTATGGCCGCCGGCCAGTTGTGTTTATTCAGCATCAAAGGCAGCCAACCAGTTCCGTTCAATTTTTCCATTGATGAATTTGTGTGCGACAGTGCGGCTCTTAGAGACTGATTTCAGATGTAACCGTCAGGAGTTGCGGGGGTGTTCATCTCTAGCTTTGTGAAATGGAAGAAATGTTGAGGTTCCAAATTATGACACTGTTAAGCTGGAAAGCCATCTGGGATGAGACCAAATTCATCCTTTGTTGTATCCGCTCAATGCTGCACAGGTTCTTGATATTTCGAGCGAAAAAATAGACTTTCGTCAGATATCATGCCAAATGTCTGTGAAGGCGGTTTGAAGAGAAAATAGTGAGCTGATGTAATGGACGTTGTTCGAATGATGACGGACAGCCGAAGACAATTACTTGCACACATCAGGCACGTGTACATCACTGTTTCATTCGAGATGGTCTACGAATTCGGGGTAACATATAGAAAAAGAAGAGAAGGGCCGGAACTACGCTCACGAGTGTAGGCAGCAACCTGGGAGACCATAAAACGAAACTCCACAACACGAACAACTGTGGCATTCAGAATCTTCTGCTTCTCAAATCTCATCGTTCGGAGTCGGCAAAAAAAACTGTTGGTCCCCTCTTCTTGTGAGAGTACAATGGCACGCACAACCCGATTACTTGTTGAAGAGGCTAGGTCGCGGTTCCTGTTCCGCTTTACTCAATTATTGTTTTTATCAGAATAGTCGATTGGAAGAGGTAAAATACCGAGTAGTGATGTTCGACAACAGGCTTCGACTTACTCGACACAAGGACTGTGTAAGGAAAAGGCGTTATCGACTCAAGTGGCACTATCTAGGGTACTACTGAACGTCGGTGGATCAGGGTATGCATAGAATATTCTTTTAGCTGGAGTGGTCAGCCTGTCTATCGTAGGTTGCAACGGCTTGGGCAGATACGCTAAAGACAGCAACAGCATGACGGAAACTTTTATTGGTCTACCGGCTATGCGCTCTTAGAACAAGAAGCTTCTACAGGAACATCTTCAACGCGGACACTTTTGTTATAGCAGGATGACACCGATTGACATCCTTGCGGACGAGATGCAATTGCTGGGAAAATAAGGACCATCGACGCGGAAGAAAGAGCTCGTTCAATAGATCTGTTGTAATCTCGATGGGATATAACAACAAAGGACGGTATCTTGATCCCACAACTCGAAACGCTGCGACTATCATCTAACACAGTTCCTGATGGGCCATGTAAAGTAATTATGCCGATTTGGAAACGACAACATCCCGTATTGTCCAATGTGAGTATACCAAATGGAGGATGTGGAGAACATGGTCTTCTATTGAAGACTATTCATGGAATGGAGAAGTATTCTGCCGGACCCAACATATCTAAAAAAAAGAGAATGATGGCGTCGGGAGATTATTGATTGGATATTTGTGATCGGACAAAGAGAGTGCAGAAAAAATTATGGAGATTGGAAGCTGCAAGAAAACCGGCGTAGGCAACAAAATTAGCAGATTTAGCTTCTTAAATTTACCGTGGACAGGCGAAATTAAGCCTCGATCCGTCAAACACAACCTGGGACAGAGTCTGTTCAAAATATAAAGTGAATTTTCGTTTTCTCAAAAATATTTATTTATTCATCAATTTCTACTTTGTCCCCCTCAAAGAGGTCCCCCCCAAATATAAGTCAATTGTACTAGAATTTCTTTTCCAATTACCGAAACATTTTTGATACGCACTTTTTAGTATGCCCTTAAGCTCTCTCAGAAATTTGGTTTGTATTTCCTCATTTGTCGCCGTCCTTTAATGGGTCTCTTAGTAACAGTCTTAGAAACAGGAAAAACTCGCATCAGGCCAGATCTGGTAAATATTGCGGTTGATTACGGTGTTGTTTTTGGCCACAAAATTACGTCAAAATTCAGCATATTTGCATACGAACGTCGCTGCCGCACGCTTCACCCCCGACATCTAAAGCAACTTCTCTAATACTCATTTAACGACTCTTCCTCTTCTTTTGGGGTTACAGTCCGGGTGTACCTGGGCCTAGACCAACATGCCTCTCCAGCCAGCAAGATCAAAGTTGGTTGAGGTCCTTCTCCACTTGTGTGCACCACCTTAGTCTAGGTCGTCCTCTGTTGCGTTGTCCCAATGGCTCAGATTCGAAGTCTTTTTGGGGCGGAGCAGTGGTGTCCATGCGCTCTACATGGCCTAGCCATCTTAAGAGTTGTATCAGTAGGCGCTTGGCTAGGCGCATTTCGCTGTACAGCCCATAGAGTTCGTCAAAACTTTTCTCTCGAAAAGTCTAAGTGCTTCCTCATCCGCTTTTTGTAGCGTCCAGGTTTCCGCGCCGACGGCTCTCCACAACAGTTTTCTTCACTTTCTCAATATTTTCATCGGTTGCTGAAATGCTGGGGCGTCCAGGGTAAGCATCGTCATTCACCTTCAATAACAGGCTTGTAAACATCCGTTTGACTCAAAGAACACTGACCGTATGCCACTGTCAACACGCGAAACACGTCTAACTTATATGCCTCTCTCTCCTAAATATGCTTCATAGCTGAAAGTGTAAACATATGTTCGATACAAGTGTATCAACATTACAAAATAAAAAATACTATAATAGGATGTAGGTAGCCCTCGAAATTTTAAAATTCTCTTCATTTTTTGAACCGACCTCGTAGAAAAGGTGTACCATTGATTGCTTACTGGGCCCATAAAGTAAAATCGGGACAGCAGTCCCGCCTGTCGAGTGGCTAAAGAGAGCAGGCTGTGGTTAGTATTCCCCAAATTTAGTATATGGGTTTGCAAATCATACCTGCTTACAGCCCTAGCTATAAATCCATTTCGAAGACTGCCATATACTTGGATAAGACTAACAAACAAAACACACCAGCCTAATATTACACACATGTGTACATATTTATGTACGTACCGTCATAAAAATATTTCCAATTTGGCGTCTTCCTGCTCCGAACCTTGAGTACATTTCAATAGGTTCATTTCCATAGCGTGCATAGGGTGGCGATCAATTTAAGATCTTGATCCATCTTCAGTTATGTGGGGACCAAACCCGAAAATTAGACTTTCATCTAAGAACAGTGTCGAAAGCATCTACACGTATCCCAAACTTCATTAAAATCGCTTCACAAGTTTCGGCGATATGAAGAGTGCATCAGACATGAAGAAGAGCAGGCGATGGGTGTTTAAATTATTCATTCTTTGACAGAAAAGGCCAGAATATAAAAAGAGGCATCAAAATTGTATTTCTTCCTCAAGACTTTTCCCCGCCATATACGAGCTCGTAGAGCAAAACTGATTGGCGGCACATTGACATCACTCAGCTGGAAGTTCTACCCTCAGCAGTCTTGGTCCCTGCAAAGCAGAACTATGCTTCGTAAAGGTGCACAATCCAAGCTTCTCACACACTTCGTAAATCCTGCCTACAAACAAAATTTTTTTTCGAAAAACATTTGATGTGAAGCGGTGGCTTCCTGTCAAAATGTGTTCCAAACTTCAATTTCAAGTGAAGGTACAATAGCTGAAATCTGGTTGTAATAGTTATCCTGTCACGAATCGCATGTGAAACCTCAAACGTAGCACAAACATATTGACTCCAACAAATGTCACAATTTCAAATGATTACTCAAAAGAGGTATTTTCCCCATAAATTGCATGACCAACGACACAAAAAAGCCCCCCCCTGGGATTGACAGCCATACCAATGTCCCAACAAACTTCCGGTTAGCTCTTCAAAGCACCTCCCCATAGGTGGGCGTTGGCCATGCGATTGCATTGAAACACATAACCCGTCCATAAATTGTCCTTATCGACACACAAACACCCCCTCCCTGCGCACCGGCCGGCAGAGTGGTGATTGTGCTTTAGCACCCGGCAAGGACTAATCTATTCCAGCAGGCACTTCAAAAATCCATTCAACCGGCACGCTATCATTTGCTACAGAAGACATCAAAGTAAACTCGGTACACAGAAGTTATGAAATATTACGTGAAATGATTTATTGTCCCTAAGTACCAGAGGAACCATCTGTTTGGAAAACAAAGTCCGCAGTTAAGGACTCTCTCCGCTTACAAGACACTGCCAGGAGGCAGGCAGTGTGACAAAACGGCAAACGTATTGAGTTACATTTCTCCTGTCTTTCGCCACCTAAAATTACACTGTAAGTAAAATGATGACTTTTACCATTACACAGACAATCAACGTCAGCCCATCGAGCTTCTACACATCAAACGTCCTTCTAAATTATTAAATACGAACGAGAACACGTCTCAGCGCAGACACTCTCGCACCTCCTCCTCCTCCTCCGTGCCCTGCTCGGTGAGGGTCCTACAATCCTACAAGGCATGAGTGCTGTTTGACATAGGAATGCTGTTGTGAGTCAACACTGAATGGCGCTGGGTAGTGCTTTGGGTAAGGACTTGTCGGTCCCTCGCCTGCGGAGAGCAGCAGTGGCGGTGCGGCGACGGCGGCGGTGGCGGCGTGGGTGGGTGCAGATTGATGGATGGATGTTAAGATGGTGAAAGTCACATTTTTTGCCCTCCGTTTACGAGTTAATCTGAAGGAAAATATTACCTCTGAACGGATGGTTTTTAATTACATTTCCAATGTGGAGCGACGTTGACGGGCGGACAGATTGCGGAAGAACCCAGTAACCCGGAAGGCTGAAGGACTGACAGCGCTGACCGATGGACAAGGGGGGGGTGGCGCAAGGCGGAATGTACTCCTGATTTATTTGATTATGATTTTCCGGTTTTCAAGTTGTGGCTAATAAGCGCACGGAGTGGGGGGAAACTACTTCAGGGGGGAGCATGTGTTATCTGCTTCCTCGCATCTACAAGTATCCGCAATCTCGCAGATCGATCTAGTATCGGGCGGGAAGGCCCTTGGGCCGGCGGTCTTTCTGCACCCAAACGTTGTGTTTATCCCATGAATCATGTATGCCGGAGCGCAATTATTAATATTCAAGCCGGCGTCTGTTTAGTTATTGCGCCCAGGGCTCCTGCACGGACTGCAGCATGCCGACGACTGTTTGCTCCCTACTAATACCTCGTTCCAGAACCCCCGGCAATTACGGCAACAAGCCAACACCACTTGTACCTTAATAGAGTCGTAATGAAGACAACTGCAAGTCATTGCAGTAATTGTAGTAAATATCAGTCGATTTCCTGTGGCAGCACTGGGGGCAGCCGGCCATTGAAGTGGTCACCTGAATGGCCTTATTGAGAGGGTATCGCACACAATGATGGACAATGGACGCCACTTCCACAGAGCATTCAGTGTGCGTAGCTATCGCCGGTCTCAGTGTCCTTTTGTGAATTTTATATGCCACAGTGACTCAACGAGTGGAAAAGTTACACAAGTCACTTGATCGCAGACAGAGAATAGCTTCAATTAGGCAATCGTTCAACTGTGCACTGGTTGCGCGATTGGGTGATTCACTGGAGTCCGCTTGTCGTCGGCCGGTGTGGCGTAATCATCAAACTGAAGGAGATACTCGGCCGCTGATAGGTTTATATTTCTGTAGAGTGGTCAGTCAGTTCAAAGCGAACGATGCCCAGGTGCGTTTGTTGTTTTATGACTCTTTTGTTGAAGTGGATGTTCATGCCTTTAATTGCAATGAAGACTATGGTTGGGCTAATCGCTGAATCCGCTCCTCTAGATTTCATCAATGCAAACAGGAAATTAAATTGCACATAAAACTCTCTTCTCGACAGGAGCTTCCTTAAGTCCTTTGAACCTTTGAAATTCTTTAATGTAACTTCGTGGTCTTCCAGTTAGCGCTCCCATTACAACAGCGCTGACCTGATCTGAAAGACAGAGGAAGTGTGTTGCCTATCTTCAACTTCTTCACAGGCGTCGCATAGGGTACCATCATTAAGCCCAAGCAAACTACAGTCCTTAGCGAACGTGAAGTTTTCGGCCCGTGCTGTGACTTAATACCGGTCACTTAAGGTTACTAAATAATCCCCTTAGCGCGCGCCAATTATACAAAAGTGTTCTGTCTGTACGCCAACGAGTCATATGCAGCCTTTCCTATCTAGAAATAACACAGATTTCTGGCTGACACTTGGGAGCATTGCAGACTCCACCATCGACAAAATCTTCACACTATGGCAGATCTTGGAAAAGACCCAAGAAGTGCAAATCGACACGCACCACCTATTCGTCGACTCGAAGGCCGCAGTTGACAGCCTGTATAGAGATGAGCTATTTAGTGCCATGTCTAGTTTTGGCATTCCTATCGAACTCCTCAGATTGTGCAGGATGACGATGGAGAACTCTCGCTGCTCTGCCAAAGTCGGGAACGAACTCACCGAGACCTTCAATGTCACAAGAACGGCTTTTTTACTGGTGGTTACACCAGAACCAGCTTTCGATGCCGCTAACTTCGCAAACAAATAGCCGGGATAGTTGAGTCTACAGGGCCAACTCACATAGGTTAAGGTAGTTTTTAAGCGGTTATTATACAAAACAAAAAAAAAAAAAAAAAAAAAAAAAAAAAAAAATTAAAAAAAAAAAAAAAAATGAAAAAAAGGTGCATCACGGCGTATTTGATATATATTATGTAAAGCATATAAATAACACATACGCCCTGGTGCACGTGTCCGTATACTTTTTACGGACATAATTAAGTTTAATATAAGTAGACTTAAGTTTTAGGTTAGTTTAAATTGTATATACTTATAAGTTTTAGTTTAGTTTTAGGTAGTATAGTTTAGGATGTAGCGCTTTAAGTAGGTTAAGAAGTAAATATAATTGTGAATTTCAAGTTTTTAAAAAAAATTTTCTTGAAGGATTTAAAAAAAAAGAAAAGTGTAACTAGTTTTTAAGCAAAGAATTAAAAATACAAGAGGCCGAAAGGCAAAAAGAAAAATATACAGGATTAGCTTAGAGTACTCGCGAAGAGTCAGTAGGTTAGAATTAAGATCAATGAATTATATTATTAAGCTAGATTTAAGTATTTTTGTCTAGCATTTAAGTAATAATGAATGAATAATAAAAAATGCATTTAAATTCAAATTCAATTCACCTTCAATGTCACAAAAGGTTTTAGACAAGGCGACGCACTGTCATGTGACTTCGTTTACATTATCCTTGAGAAGATCGTGCGTTACTCACAAGCCAACACTAGAGGCACGACCTTCCAATAGTCTGTTCAACTGGTAGCTTACGCGGACGACATTGACGTGATTGTTCGTACACAGCGAGCCGTCAATAAGGCGTTTGCTGGCATTAAAGCGGAAGCGGTTAAAATGGGTCTGGTGGTAAATGAGGGCAAAACGAAGTGCATGCTGTCATCAAGGAAGGACACACAACATCGACGTCTCGGACAGAGCGTCACACTAGTCAACAGAAACTTCGGGATAGTCAAGGACTTCGTCTACCTCGGTGCCGCCGTAAATAGGGACAACAACACCAGTACCGAAATCAAACGCAGAAACACTCTTGCCAATTGATGTTTTGTTAATAGAAAAATAAAGCCCTCTCTCGAAGGACAACAGCTTGATGATCCCTGTCGTCCTTTAGGGTGCAGAAACTTGGACGTTACTAAAAGCGTATGAGGAAGCCTTTACTCCTTTCGAGAGAAAAGTTTTGCGTGCGATCCTGTTTGCGTGAATGACATCTGGAAGAGAAAATTTAAGGACGAACTCTATGGGCTGTACAGCGACAAGCGCCTGGTCAAGCGTCTGCGGATACAATGCTTTAGATGGATAGGTCATGTAGAGCGAATGGACACCACTGCTCCGGCCCAAAAAGTCTTCGAATCTGAGCCATTCGGACAACGCAACAGATGACGGCACACAAGTGTAGAAGGACCTCAACCAACTTCGAGTGCGCAACTGGCGGAAGCTAGCGAAAGATCGTGCTGGCTGGAGAGGCAAGTTGGTTGAGGCCCAGGTCCACGCCGGACTGTAGCGCATTCCAGAAAGTCATTATATCTCTGGTTTTGCTGTCGGCAAACGCAACCGTCAACAGAAGCCCTCACCACGATCGCGAACAGTCCCAAAGGTCGGTTTGGGCCCTACGAATGCCTCTTCTGATCCTTGTCTAGCAGTTTATCGGCAACCTCGTTTCCCATGATCCAATGGTGTCCCGAGAGCCGCACATTTCCCCTTCGTCGTGTGTGCAGAATACACAGTGTGACGTGAATGGCAGGAGTTCCACATCCTAGACATTCCCGCCCTTTTTTCCAGATTTTTCGACTGTAGATCAGCATGGTCTAGCGGCTTGTGGTTTTATCATGCAAATGAAAATATTAACTTTCGGGTATTCTGTTCCGTCCCTAATGGGTTTTTGTTTTTCAAAAACTTACATCTCCCGTCTTCACACAAAATGTTCCCATACATCCTGCAACATTGTTCGCAATCTTATCCAGCACATCCCCTCCCTTCCCAGTTGCAACATTTACAAATTCAATTTTGCCATTACCCCATCCACCGGCCGAATTCCGGTAGATTCTACAACTCCAAAACCTAAAACGCACAAAATTCCACTCTCAAGCTATGCGCTCGCACCGTCTTCGGTCATCGCTGCAGTGATATCTTTACGATTATTTCCCAAGCCACATTTACATCAAGGGTCATCCTCCCGAAGTCAAATAAATAAATGTATTTATGAAGCCATTAACATTAAAATGACCTCCACAGCAGATACCCTGCAGCATATATCTTTAAAGCAACACCTGACAGCAGAAGTAATGGAAAGAAAATTGAGTAATTAAGATACCTACGTTACGCCCTACCTGAGATTGCTGTTAAGTTTGTTTCGTTTCTGTGAGATACGTGCGCATACGACGGAAGGGCGGAAAGTGGTGGCAGTGGTGTGCTGCATGAGATTGTTTCAATTGAAATATATGAAATAAAGATGCGCCCGTAGCGGACGGACAAGGGGACGGAGACGGAGGCGAATTAAATTGAAAGATTCATTTGGCTCCCAGGGGTGTGTCTTGTGAACTTAGCTGACTTAAGGAGATGTTAATTGCAGCTGGCATGGAAATTGCTTGGAGCGGGGGGAAACTGCAATTGTTCTGCGAGGAAAACAAGAGCCTGTGGAGTGGAGAGAGACACAGTTTCTTTTAGCGAAATTTGTGTACAAAAACAATTCACATAGGGGTTAAGTGGTCCTCAACGAAGAAAGAAACGTAATTGAGTGCGTCCCTGTACATCTTTGATATTATAATTACGGAAGCGGAACCGGCGGAAGGAACACTGCGCATCATTTACTGTTGCATGATTTATGGCTGTTTAGAACCATTGGTAACACCTTTCTCTGGCAGCTGTCAAGAGATGTACTTTTAGCTTGGGTTGGCACTTTAACCTGAATACAAGCCTGAACAGGACCGTTGTTCCCTATTATCATAAGGGAATTAGCGATGAAGCCCACCTTCAGTTGAATGGACGCGTCAATGATAATCCTCAAGTATATGTATGCACCGCTATATCCAAAATACTGACTCTTTCGTGTACCTTATGAGCTGGTTGAAGCGTACTTGGTCATCTGGTGTAGCAAGAAAAGCACACTATTCATGAAAAATTCTTTGGCTACATCATGGTCTTTATCAACAATTTCAACATTACATCAAGCTAGACAAGGAACTAAACAAAATTTTGAACTTCGCTTAAATCCTGTGCTTGTGTGCCGAGACCCGAACAAGTTTTACGGAAATGCGTGTGCCTGCCACATTGAAGGATGCATTCCTGTGCTTTGTTGGACGTGATTACAGGGTTGAATACGGCATTGCCCCAGCTTAACTGTAGCTACAGACGCAGATGCCTCTTCACAATATAGTTCGTGGCCATTAGGATCACAAAGGTTACCGCTTGTGAAGTCTTGTGTTGTCGTCTTGCACGAAGGCTTCAGCTACAGATCCCTCTATCGTGGACATAGGAAAAGTCAACTTTGTATGAACGACGCAGTTGGATTTTTGGTGTTGGTCGCATTCGACGGCATGTCCGTGAGATTAGTGTTATAGGCAGCGTGCGAGGTCATTAGAGCTCCAGTGAAAGTTGAACCTAAAACCATTTCTTTTTAGTCAAAAGATCTTGATTGTGTTTCCCATAATGTGGATATCAAGAGGAGGGAGATGGCATCAAGAGCAGAGCCAGGCGTGCTAGGCAAAGCCTTTGTGAAGACGAGACAGCCCGTACTTTGAAACCTGGTGAAAGAAGCTGTCACGTACTTTTGCGAAAGCTATCCATACTATTGTCCCCTATTCCTCAACTAGAGCCGAGTGAGCATCTGTACAGCTGTGTTTTTTTTTTCTTTAGCATCAAATTGGCTCTACCTTCGATGTTTCCGAACTTTATAGTCGGTTTGAAGCAGATTTATTTTTATAAGAATTTTCATCATGCTGTCCACTTTTGTCAAATGGAAAGGTCTCTGGCCAACAAAAATGATGCATTTAAGAATATGGCGGTAAGCTCTGATATACGAGTAAGTCTCGAAAACGAGGAATGTGGTCAACTGGGACTAGTAATCTAATTCTCGAGATGGCGATGGCTATGCATAGCACAGCACATATTATCCCAAATGACAATTAGGGTACTCTTCGTTTTCTTCTTCTATTTCTTCATCATTTTCTTCCTTTTCATCTTTTCCGGGGGCTACAGTCCGGCGAGGCCCAGAGCCTCAACCGACATGCATGTCAGCAGTCCGAGTTTGTTGAGGTCCTTCTCCACTTGTATGCGCCATCTCAATCTAGGCCGTCTTCTGCTGCGTTGTCCCAATGGCTTCGATTTGAAGACTTTCCGGGCCGGAGCAGTGATGTCCATTCGCTCTACATGACCTAGCCATCTTAAACATTGTATCCGCAGACGCTTGACAAGGCGCATGACGATGTACAGCCCATAGATGTCATCCACGCAAACAGGATCAAAATTTGCATGCAAGACTTTTCTCTCGAAAATACTAAAGGCTTCCTCATACGCTTTCAGTAACGTCTAAGTTTCTGCACCCTAAAGGACGACTGGGATGATCAAGCTGTTGTCCTTCGAGAGATGGCTTTATATCTCAATTGCCTCTTGAGCCCAAAGAAACAGCGCTTGGCAAGAGATTCTGTGTCTGATTTCGGTACTGGTGTTGTTGTCCCTATTTACCGCCGAGTCGATGAAGTTCTTGACCACTTCGAGGTTTCTGCTGCCTAATGTGACGTCAAAACTAGACATGGCACTGAATAGCTTGTCTCTATTTACGCTGCCATATGCGGCCTTGAAATAGACGAATAGGACATGAGTGTCGATTTGCATTTCTTGGGTCTTTTTCAGGATCTGCCGTAGTGTGAAAATTTGGTCGATGGTGGACTTTCCTGAAACCACACTGCCAAGGATCTATCAGCATGTTGACTTTAGGCGTTCACATAATACGGCAGAGAGATGATCTTGTATGCGATGTTAAGGAGACTAATCCGTCGATAGTTGGCTCAGTCGAAGGGGTCTGTTCTCTTGTAGACCAGACAAACGACGCTGTGATTCCACCGTCAGCTAATAGACTTAGACTCATTCTGTACTTCTTTTTTCAGGATCTGCAGTGAAGGGAAATCTGCTCTATTGTGCAATTAGAGTGTACATACCTCAAAGTGAAAACTATACTCGACGAATGGATACCCCTGAAGCAATTTTTCTAGTGCAACAAAAAAACAGAGCCAAGAGAAGAGAAGAAAAATAATTCCAAAAACACGAACTCCGCTCTTGTCAACCACGTTGTCGACGAGCCCAAGTCCACACAGTTGATTGACCACCGAATGACCACCTTCGAGTATCTTTCCACACAACGAATACGTTGACAGTTTCCTAAAAAAAATTCCACAGAAACCCCATTCCCTGTCGACAATAATTATTTAGGATGCACTTCAGTTTTCCGTGGAACACATAAAATAATAAAGAGGTAAAGTATTACTTTACTGCCCCGGGAGCGTTCTCCTTTTCTTTCTTTCAAAGAAAACAAATCAATAAAATCTGGGAAACGAAACAGTCGAGCCCAACCTGTGCGCAGAGCAATTAAAGTGCACACGAAAGATTTACGCTCGTAGCACGTTGCTGGCGTCTGACACATCTGATTGGGTCAAACCATCGACGACAGATTATAATCCGAAGCAGCGAATCGTCGCTTGCCCATATCAGCTCCCAGCCCTCGGCCATTGACGACACTAAACCGTAAAATGTCATCATAAAACCCCCGGCAGCCACAAAAAGGGGGGGAGGGGGAACCCTTGTAACACGTCTGGAATTTTATTAGTTGAACGGAATTTCGTGTCACCCTTCTGTGCTTGTGTATCTGTACGTTGTCCTGGGACTCTCATTGTTCTATCATTAGTTACAGAGAAAGACACAAAACTCGTAATGGGGCGAAATTCCTTCATTAGCAGAACTCGTCCGCAGCGCCGATGGCGGCAACGGCGGAGACACACCCCCCGTTTGAACGGACATGTACCAGAATCTGCACGGAGCACCCCAATCTGGCTGTGACCCAATTACTCAGAGACAAATTTCATGTTAAGTATCCTTCTTATCCTGGTGCCTTATCATCGTTTAACTTTTGGTCGCTTAACGGCCAGCAACGTTAGACGGTCACGGCTGTGCTGTGGAGGCCGCAGGGGAGAGCGAGACGTACATTGTTGTAGATAATGCAGGATGCTCCAGTTGGCACCAATTAAGTTGATTCACTCGACCTCACACCCGAAAAGCTAGCTCTGGCTTGATAATGATAGAGTCGGTGGGCGGAAGGGAGGGCGAAGTGTCGAGTGTCGACCGTTGTGCTTGGACATGTCCTGGGAATCCCTATGCTGGCGACGACACAGAAGCTAAAATCTGCAAATCGGATTATCCCTTAGTAGTTCGCTTGTATCCTTCGCTGCTGCTACTGCTGCTGCTGCTTTCGCCACCATGAAACGTAATCCTACCCCGTTCACAGGATACCCCATACAATCGGCCACATCCCGCATCTGCTTCCTGCCCCTCCCCCCCCCCCCACTACGCCAAACCCAATCCGTTTCAATCCTTCGGCCTGCTTAGAATAGACGGTTTTCGATGCAGTGACAGTAATTGAATTGTACAGCAAAAGGATCGTCGGTCTCTGTTTGCTGGAAGTGATGTGAATGTTTACCATGCAAGGATGTAAGTGTTTAGCACTTAAATTGTCCTCCTTTGCACAGAGACAAGTCAGTGTGGTGAGAGGGCAAATTGTTGCAGTTACCTGAAAAGCTTAAATTGAATTTCCCTCAATACATTCTCACACATACCCCTCGCACTCATGTATGTACGAATAAACGTATGAATTGGTTCATGACATAGCTTGATCCCGTTTAGGATTTATACGTCTGCTCAGCTGTGCTGTAAGGACACTCAAACGTCAGGTAAAGTACGAAGTAATCGAGTTAGGTTAAGCGACACATAAATTTTGTATTTCGAAGATACTTAACTCACGGCTGTAGTAGTGAAAGACAAATCCAAGGCAAGTGGCAGGTACAAGGAAGAGGACATTCTGGATCCATTACATGAATTGAATAATTAACGCTTGACTATTGTGTGGGATAGCCTTATGGGCCTGTTCGTTAGTTGATGAGCTGCACTGATAGGAAGGAAGTGCACTCCCGTGCACTCCTTTGATCTGCTCTGCCGGCGGAATCATACTTGTCGGCAACATGAATTCATTTAAATCAGATTCCCAAGTGCTTGGGGTGGGGAATATTCTGCCATGACTTTGGGGAGTGGAGGGATGCTCATACGTTCTTGAAGTTACGCCAGTGGGCGATTATCAAGCACATTTCGCCCCCTCACCGCACACGAGAATAAATCTTTCATGTGGCTAAGGAGAAAAATGAAATGATTCGCATCGCCGAACATTAAATTAAACGAGAAGACGATCTAAAAAGTAACCATGCAGGAGAGCCAGAAAGCAAAAGTGAAGGTTATCCGCATTTTAAGACACGTATAAACACAGGAAAAAATTCAAATTCAGGAAAGGTGACCGGAAACTACCGGGATGCGACCCAGCCAGGGTATTAGTGAGGAAATAAAACCAGGAAACGAGAGCACAGCATAGAGAGGAGCACAGATAATCCAGATGAGCATCGGGGGCGAACGCACATAAGTAGCCATATGAAAGTGAAGAAGACAATGCGAATAGACACAAAACAAAACCTGCCATAAATACTGGCATTAAATATTAACGAGAAAAAAAAGAGGAGACGAGCGAGCACGAAAGTTCCCTGAATGCACAATAGGGACACGGAATCGGGTCAAAGCTAGAAATTAAAGCGAAATGAAACCGGCTGTGCAGACAATGAAGGGCTTCCCGAGGACCGCAGTGAGGCGAACCGAAAAATATTTGACGTGCCCAAAAGGAATATGAAAACAAACATGACCTAAAACATGTGTGCACCTTTTTGAAGAGGCTGGCTGTAGGGGCAGCTACTAACTGCAAAGCGTTCGGAGACCTGGTTGCAAGCCTGCAACCAACCAAATTAAGGGTAAACATTCAGGTGGGAGTTCCTCATTCAATGGGCACACACGTGTGTGTGGGTGTGTGCAGTGTGCACAGATGCACGATTTGGGAAATACACATGTACCTTCGAATCGATGACACAGTTTTAAGGGCTACCACAATAAGGTTTGCTCATGTGATCATCTAATATTTGAATTAGATTCATTGCATAATTTGATTGTGAGGTCTTCAGATTCACGTGAGACAGGTTTGGGCTCACAAATGTTGAACTTAAATAAACAAAGAATGAAAAAGAAAACATTTGCTGATGAGAAGTGCGTGCATTGCCCCCAAAGTGCGCTGAACTGAAATGAACTCGCCCACCGCAAGTTATGCTCACTCAGATATGGTTTCGTTTCTTCATGACATCTTTCGATAGAGGAGGTGCAAGTAAGAAACTAGAAACCAAATTCGCAAATGGCTTGTGAGTGGGACTTTATTGAAGTTACCACGAAATAAATATTTCACATCCTCGTATCAGAACTTCAATTAATTTGACACAACCTGAACCTGCTGCGGCCCGCCAAATCTGGAGGAAGTGCTTAGCAGCTCAAGCTGTGGGCTTTTTAATGAAATTTTGGCTGAAATGAAGCATGTACCGCGAGTTCTGAACAAAAATTCATCCTAAAGGGCCGTAAGACTGGTATGCTAGGAGACAGCGCTCACGGTCCTAGTTGCCATGCGCTATCCACTGATGATAATGTGACTGCTGTGGACTACATTGTGGGACTCAATTAACGAACATCGACTCGCCATAGAACTCAACAGTTCAAAACTTAAAGCTGTAGACCGAGAAAATTTCTGCACAAAGAGATGTACAAAACTATACTAGGAGACGGCGCTTCTGGTCCTAGTCATCATAGGTTGTGCACAGATGAGAGTGGGATTACTATGGGCGTCAGTTTGGGACTCACAAACATCGATTCGCCAGCTCAACCATCAGATTTCTGCACAAAGATCTCGGATAATTTGCACACAAAGTCCAACTGACTCTGCAATTGAAAGGACGAAACCGTCTGCTTCGTTATCCCTTTGCAGTTTGGACCTTAGAGGAGCTTGAATTGGACAAGTAGTTTCGGCAAAAAATTCAAAAAGTCTTCTGAAGAGGCGTATTCTCATATTGGCGTCTAAGCTAAAAAAACAAAGCTCCAGGACCTGAGGCTCGGAAAGCACGCACTATGCATCCATAGAGAGTGACAATTTGCATTATTGGAAAATTTTTGTTCATAACGAATAACGTGTCGGTCAATGGTGGGTGTGACAGAGCCAAATTGAAAACACAGATCTGAATGACCTTCAGTTAGTGAGTGTAGGATGGCGCAAATTTTCCACACAGTCCTCCTCCATCTTTCGAGGACAAATTTCCTAATCAGGCGACTTGGTAATGTTGGTGAATTGCCTGCATCGGAGTTTGCGATTGTCCTTTATTTAATATTTATCTTGTAGTGAAGCGTTAAGGATCGATGTTTTGTCAACAAAAGTGAAATGAATCAGACACTTTAAGTCAAATTGAGTACGCTGCAGGCCAAAATCAGCAAAATGGTTTTTGAAACACTAAATGGAAATTAACATTGTTCCCACCTATCCACAGACAAACATTCGTGTCCTTGACTGTCAAACGATACCGACATAGTTCACAGCCGCACCCTTGAAGCATTGCACCCTTGGTTTGCTAAGAGATGGCGTAGCTTGTATTATTCAATTGCAACATGCGTTGGAGAGCAATCATTTCAGCACATGTCATTCATTTGAAGCGTAAACTACAATATAGTTTTTCACTCAAATGTGCCGAACTTTTTCATTTCATAAGTATGAAGAAAACTTCTGCCGAAAGTCATCGAATTTTAGTGGAAGTTTATGGTGAACATGCGCTAGCTGAGCGTATGTGCCAAAATTGCTTTGCACGATTTTAAATTTGTGATTCTGGATTTGAAGACTATGAACGTCCTGGGCAGCCAAAAAATTTTGAAGACGAAGAACTTAAAGCATTTCTCTGCCATACACAAGAAGAGTCCACAGAATCCTTGGCTTTCACTCAATCAGCCATTTCAAAGCTTTGATTTATTTTAGGCGATTCACACGCAGAAGGTTTAGGTTCGATTCGCCGACGGGACACTACACGAGTAGCCTAGAACATAGGCCCTGATCCCTTGTGGTCGGAAGTGTCACTCAATTATTATTTTTTATTATATAATGATATCATGTAAGTCTTGGACAGACAAAACATTCGGGCTGGTCCATTCGGAAGATCCAATTTTGGGCGACGCGTTCACGTATGATGACTGGTATCTCGTGGATAATACAAGTAATGTTCCTCTAACCCGTCAGTCGTAGCTGGCTTATTTCTAAACACATTCGCATATCCCCACAGAAAGTAGTCCAAAGGTGTAAAGTGGCTCTATAAAGGCGCAGAATCTAAATCGCACTATCTACCGCAGGAAACCGTGAAATTAGGAGTCACATGAATTCTCAACAAGTTCATTGATTCATGCGCTGTATGGTTCGTAGCGCCGTCTTTTTGACACCTTAGCTCACCGAAACCATGTCCTTGAATTTGAGGCAGCATGCAGTGCCTTAACATGGCGCGATAGCGACGCAACGGTGACATTTTAAGGTGCCTAACTTCGGTCGTTGCCGACAGCTGCTGCAGTTTCTTCTTCTCTGCAGAGCTGGATGAGGTCTATCCAGTGGAGTATCATCCACTTATGTAAATTGAGACTCTAATTTGGGAATAGTTTGCAAGTTTTTTTAATAATAAGAATAATGTGGGCACTACAGCCCACAGAGGAATAAGGCCCAGCTTCTTTAACAACTACTCGTGTTGTGCTTGTCATTCTCTTATGAGCAGAAGGTTCCTACATATTTTTGGTCAAATCGAACGGCATGATTCGAAAGAGGTGGTGCCGTAAAAAATGCAGTGTGTCCCGTCCGGGAATCGGACCTGGACCTTCAGCGTGTAGGTCGACGCCACGGAAACGTATTGTACTTACATCAGTCGAATAAATTTTTCTAATTTAAAATAGAGCTCAATATCTCCGTTAGGGTAGTTTGCATAAAAAGGGAGGGAAGCTGAACCAAAAATGTGTTTATCTCTACGTCTGTCGATTGTATGTTACTTCTGAGGAGCACAATGAAATTTGTGGTTTTCACGCGTCCTTCTGAAATAGGGGGGCAAAAACTAGCTTGGAAGGTAGGACTCAAATTTCGTGTAAATCGTGTCAGTAAAACAATGTGGCAAATGTACTCGATAATGGTTTCGTTTGTGCAAACAAAACTACAAGAAAAAGCTGAACACAGACAACCAGCTTAACAAGAACTCGTGCTGTGCCTGAAAGGTAAATTGTTGATAGCAGCTGTTGTCACAGTAGACACATACTGCATGAAGTGAAGACACGTCCATTTGTCCGTTGTCTCTAAATCAAGTCAATGTTTCCGATGCAATTTGGTTAGGGGCCCATTGTATACGCATGTCAGCCGGCAGTCCTGGGAAGTGGCTGTTCATAAAACGGATGACATTACGTCGAGATGTAGATGGAAATGGTTCACATTTCATAGGGATCATAGGCACCTAATGAATGCCTTGAGTGATGTCAATTTATTGTGACCTCCATATGAAATTGATTTGCAATTGTGAAAGCCATCCGGAGCGTAATTAAGATGTTTCTGGAGTCAGTATCAAATGGGCAATGCGTACATTTATGTCTTCATCTTAATTATATGAAGTCAAGGATAGTGTTTATTGGGAACTTCATTTGCCCTACACTCCGCACTGAGCACTGGTCATGGCAAAAGTACATGTTGCGCGAATGCGTGTTCCTGAACAAAGACACAACTCAAATGGGGTCAACATCGATTGCATTGAAAATCCATTTCCTAGAAAATGAAGGGGTGGTTGACTTAGAACAGCCGAGAACAATGCAAAATATGCAAAGACAAACGTGCCCATTGAAATTGAACAGAAATGCCTAGTCGGGCGGACTGTCCCTCAAAAGACGATCCACCCCTATTCGCAAGGCTGTACACCATTTCTATCGCAACAAAATTCATTGCTCCACATACCCCCCTCTCTGGCATCAAGTTTCGCAGAATTTATTGAATAGAATCATATGAGGGAGACATTTTCCTTTCGTTCTGCAACGATTGCTGAAAATTTTGCCAGCCACTTGCATTGAAACAAAAGGGAAAACTCACGACTATTGCTGGCGGTCGTGGCCGAGGACTCGGCTACCACACAATTCACTTGCGCCCAGTACACCGCCAATAAATAATCGGAGGTGAAAACGTTTCAAGACACAAAACACTTTTCACTTGCGGGTAGGGAAGCGAATACAATCGATAACAATCCCCCGATACCGGGCCCGAATCACTGATTCCGCTGCACACTCAAAGGCGATGCCAGCGATGAATAGTCCCCCCATTCTCGGACTCGATAATAATAACAATAATAATGGATCCATGATGTCCATAAATATATTTCTGAGCATCGTCGCTGCCTTGGGGCAGCCGGGGTGCCCCTGCATTACATCGGTGTGCAGTCGCCGTGGATTTGCGCGGCGTAAGTCTAGCACGGGGTCGTTGGGGGTAGCGAGGTTCAATCGCTGGGAGATTCTCCACCATTGTAGTACCTGTCCGTGGCCTTTTCACAGGTCTTCCCACTGGCAGCAGCGGCGCATAGCATAGCATAGCACACGCGTGATTAATATCAATTTCCCATCTAACGTCTTCGAATAAGTATCCGTTTGTGCGCGGAGGATCCGACCGAGCGTGGCTGGCATTCCGGGTAGAGTATCGCGATTGAACTCAGCCGAAATATCTGCGAGGTGCACAAAAAGCAGAAGCGACCAGAACAGCCGAGTCCCACATGTGTATCGCCGCAGCGGCTATTACTCATAACTTGCCAGGCCGGCCGATCGACATGCGGACGCAGACGCTACACGAAGACGTCTTGTGCATAGATCGCTGCCGTAATTTGTTTGCTGAGCAGCCCCTGATCTGATTCCAGGACAAGGAGGCTGTGGTCACGACAAAAGGCTGGAGTGAGGATGATTGCCAATTTGACATGTTGATTGAAAGCGGCGTCAAACCAGCTACTTGCACAGAGCGATCTCATTAGCGCAGTTGCACGGAAGATGTTATGCAAAGATATTCACTCCCGCGGACATTAGTTCGTACCGTCGAGGCGCCTGTCAAGCGATCAAATTAATACGGAATCCCTTCGATCAGACATTCACCGCTGGACTTCCTTGATCAATCGACATTAAAACAAACGACTAATCGGACGTGGCACAGACGTGCACTCCGTATCTCGCCGATAAGCGCTGATATGCGGCGCACATTAAGATCTGCAATACACACGCTCAGAGCCGGCTCGTTGACTGTGGCAAGGGGCTACCTATCGGCGGCCCACAAATGGTGCGGTCGACTGCAGGCCCATTTGCCCTTTCTTCGCGGCACCCAACCATTCACCCCTCGCCACTTGCCACTCGCCACAACTGGACAATTCCCCGGGGGCAGCTCGCTCGGTTTTGGCTATCGAAATCTTCCCCAGAACCATACGGCCGGTTCTGCGAGGGAAGGCCATCTTTTCCGCGTCTTCGTTTGCGCGGGAACTTTATGAGGCCATCATCCGCGGAACAGAGGAATCTGCAGAATCACTTAGCTCCGCCGCGGTTATCTAACATAAATTCACAGATTCGCATCCTTTTTGCGAAAGCCGCCCGCTCTGAATCATGTGAATTTATTCACCCCGGCTGATTCCTTATCACAATCGTCTGCCGTATATTACCTTTTTTGGGCATTTCTAAGGCTGCGTTGCGGGCTCAACGAGTTGGGTCGCCTCCCCCTCCCCGCCCTTCACCATAGCACTCACTATCTGGGCTTCGTTCACGTGTCGAGGCGAAGGATACCACGGACTCGCCGAGAGGCGAAGTGGAGCACAAAGGCGAACTGGCTGATCGTTCATTTGAGATAAGGCCCAAGGAGCAGCGCGCACACCAAGTGATGATGGTGGTGGAGTTGATGGTAGTAGCTTTTGTTTACTTTCGGCCCGGTTCTTGCTACCCAGGGGAAGAGGTTGTGCGAGAGCCGAGTGCGAGTGCCGGTCGTAGTTGTTGTTGCTGTTGCTGCTGCTGATTCCGCGGATTTATGCAGCAGCTGTGCCGTGCCGCGCGCGATGTGTAGACTAAAGTTATTAGTTTGGCCAAATTTGGTAGCCAATAATGGCTTGGAGTGTTCTACACGCTGCAATGAATGACAGAGATGTTTATGGTATGGGACGCGAAAAGTTTGAATTCCACTGGGGTCACGGATGCCTCTTTTTCCTCTTCAACGTTGGCATTCAAATTTCGCAGGCGGAAGTTGAACTCTCAACAGTCACGACCATTTGTGTGACACTCACACACAGGCACATGTCGGCTGACCTAATGAGATCTAATCGGGATCGCAGCTAATCAGTCCTTTCAGGAAACTTTCCCGGTGAACGTGGCACCCTGAAAAAAAAAAACCAAAACTTAGTGGCATTTGCCACTGCGGGCAATCACCGCACATACGTGACCTTTAGGAGCAGAAATTCGAAAGTCAAGCCCCTCACGGCGGTGGCGACGACAGCGATGGCGAAGGAGCTCTTTATTATGTATGCACACAAGCGATAACCGATCACAGCATAACGCCACTGGAACGGAGGAATCATGTCTCCGTATGACAGTATGTCACACGAATCACGACAACTTGTCTGGCACGGCAAGACCCACCATCGCCCAATTGGCGAGCAGCGGTGGCATGTGCATGGCAAGTTTACGTACCGGCTGCATACGAATAATGTCGTGCCACTTCATAACTTCATTAGCGCACTCCGCTGTCAGACGTCACATTCGGTTAGTTTGCATATGCTTCGCGATTGCCGTCGCCCCACTTTAGGCCGGCCGCGGCGTGACGCTAAGATCGCGGATATACACATCCAGTGCTCGTCGGTCGTCGGTCGACCACCGCAGAAAGAACACACACACACAGGAACATGTGTTCTCGCTTATTTGGAGGACATTTGTGAATGATGACTGCTAAGAGAACGTGGGCTGGGGAACGTTTTTGGTTCATTCTTACGCGTCTCCCACCTTCAGCCGAACACATCGTACGAAACTCAACAATGTTGCGGTGACTTTCAAAACCAGGCGGCCGCTGCAGGAACAAGTTGTGTCACATGTCCGGCGAAATTTGAGTTAATGGCAAGCAAATGCTTGCGAAGTATGGACGCAGGAGACTCACCTGCATGCCCCGAATCAGGCGATGAAGCATGAGACATGATTACTGTCTAATGGACTAGAACATGGTGCAGCCAACAAGTTGAAGTGAAAAATATTTGAAGTCAGGCTTTCTATCTGCAACAGGATGATATAAAGACTAAAATTCATGCTCGGGAAATTTAAGCGAAATATACGGTTCTTAAATTAGCATTCCCATCCTATCATCAGAGCAGTGTGTTGTGAACGCGGATGTTTCTATGGTCACTTGACTAAGTAATAAATGTGTAACTCCGTCGCGGCTCTATATCCTGCTAGTTCATGTATAGCAATGTTCACACAGCTACAAGCTTGAAGTAAAGGAGCCAAATTGATGTCAGATAATAGGTGATCTTCTACATGATCATCATACTGCCAATAAGGTCTTCGTTGTCTCATCTTCAACTTAAGTCCTTCCTAGATCGAAGGAAATGTTCGAGAGGCAGTGTCTTCGGGCCTGTCTTCGCTTCTATCCGACACCTGAATCCCAGTACAAAAACTTTGATCCCCACGAGGTTCTACGTCTATGGGCCTAACGAACTGAGCCATGTAAAGGTGCGTCATAACGGCTTAATTGCGGCTGAAGCTTTCCTGTATTTCGGAAAGAAATGCTTGATAAAGGACATGAGAAGTTCCTCTCAGTCCTATCATTTTCCATGTTGCTCGCCTATCAGACGTTTCTCACAGCCACAGACATCTCCCACGGCTATCACGCCCACCACGGTTGCAAAGACACTAGTTCATAATTAATGATTTGATGCATTAAACTCCATTTTATTGAATATGAATAGCTGAATGTTCTGTCATGCCGGAAAGTGTCGATTGGACTAAAAGGAGCAGACAAGAGATCTCTGCTCAAAATGAAGAAGATTCGTGGGCACAAAGCAGAAGCCTGGTGAACACTATCATTCGTGTGACAGATTTTAGACTTTAACCCTTTCAAACAAAAACTTAGACATGAGAAGTTCCTCTCAGACTCTGTCAAATGAATTTGAAATATCAACTCCTACCTTTTTTCAAGGCTCAGTTGCACTTTTCGGTATGATATGTCATCAAGTCACACGTACCGAAGATGTACTTACTAGCAACAAGATTCCCCGGTTTAAGGTAGTACTTTAGCTGACGGTAGAATCTCAGCGTTGTCTGTCCGGTCCACAAGAAAGGAGACCCCTTCGACTACGCCAACTATCGAGGGATTAGTCTCCTCAACATCGCGTAAAAGATCCTCTCTACCGTATTATGTGAACTCCTGAAACCGTTCTTCAACAACCTGATAGATCCGTGGCAGTGTGGTTTCAGGAAAGTCCAACATCGACCAAATTTTTACACTACGGCAGATCCGGAAAAAGATCCAAGAAGTGCAAATCGACAATCACCACCTATTCGTCGACTTTAAAGTCGCATAGGACCCCCTGCATAGAGACGAGCTATACAGTGCCATGTGTGTCTAGTTTCGGCGTTCCTACCAAACTCGTCAGACTGTGTAGGATGACAATGGTGAATTCTCGCTGCTCCGTTAAGGTCGGTAAAGAACTTACAGAGACCTTTAATGTCAAAAAAGGTTTTAGACAAGGGAACGGATGACTTCTTTAACATCATCCTTAAGAAGATCGTGCGTAACTCACAAGTCAACGCCAAAGTTACGATCGTCCAAAAGTCTGTTCAACTGCTGCTTACGCCAACGACATTGACGTGATTCGACAAACACAGCGAGTCCTCAATGACGCGTTTGCTGGCATTGAAGCTGAAGCGGCTTAAATGGATCCGGTGGTTAACGAGGACAAAACGATGTACATGCTGTCATCAAGGATGACACACAACATAAACGCCTCGAACAGAGCGTCGCACTAAGCAGCCGAAACTTCGAGGTGGTCAAGGACTTCGTCTACCACGGCTCCGCGGTAAATAGGAACAACAACAGCAGTAACGAAATCTAACGCAGAATCACTCTTGTCTATCGCTGTTACTGCCCTCTTTCGAAGTTGAAGTCCTTCTCTTAAGACCTTCTTGTGTTCGCCACCTTAGGCCAGGCTGTACTCTGTTGCGTTGTCCCATGGCATGTTGGTTGGGGCTCAGGTCCACTCCTGACTGTTGCGCCACAAGAAGAAGAACAAGAAGATTAGCTGACGGTATATCAGTATTTCCAAGACCTTATCGTAAATACTATTGACAGAGATCGCTAGGAGGTAAGTGATGAACATCACTCAGTGTTGTTGTTTTCGACTTACTTGGAAAGAATCCTAAGAAGAGCCCAAATGGAAAACCATTCGCAGTGGTTTTGCCAGCTTAGAAGATCACTATTTAAAAATAAAAGGGGATATAAAAACAGGGCCACCAGATTTGGTCATGCTGAGATCCTTAAGAGCCCCTGCAACTTGTACTCGTAGAGAGCTCCATTCGAGTCTTACCACGCATTCTTCTTCTGTTTGATGCACTATGCACTCGATGAGAAATGAAGGACGTCATCCCAAGCAAAGTAAATGTGCGAGAGGTGTATTCCACGTCGCCACCGACGAAGCTTAAAGGGCATGTTTCACATTCAAATTATCAGTGGAAAGGGAGCGAACCACTTCGCTGCTGTTTTTCAATAGATGTTATAGCTGAATGCGCAACAGTACGCCGCAGACTACTAAACGATGTCAACGTGGCCACCAAAACTTTTAATGCCTAAAGATGGTCTCAGACAAGGCGATGCATTTTCATGTATAGTTCTTAACAAACAACTTTGCTCAAAACTCACTTTCAGTTGTTAAAACAAATTAAATGAGTTTGAGACAAAACATACACTCTCGTCAATGATAGACGCATAAGATCCACGACTTGGAGTGAGCACCACATTGGGCAGCATAAATTATGAGGTAGTCCAGGATTTGGTCTTCTTCAACTCTTTACTACAGAGTTGAGTGAAGAGTTAAGGAAAACAAAATCATTACCAGAATCAAGAATTACTCTTGCCAATCGCTATTTCATTGGACTTAAGGGGAAAAGTGAGGGCCCTTCCTCGAAAAACTAAGCTCGCAAACTGTACCAGAAATTAGTCACCCCTGTCTTGCTGTGTGTCGCAGCATCATAATAATAAAAATAATTGAGTATCACTACAGGCGACAGGGACCAGGGCTTAGCTTCTACAAGAACTACTCGTATTGTGCGTGTTACTGTTTCACGAGTAGATGGGACCTAAATTTTTTTTGGCAACTCCAAACGGCCGCATTTGATAAGCTTTACAATTGATAGTTTTTGAGTGTTGTCAGCAACCCGAAAGAGGTGGTGCCGCAAAAAAATGTGTGTTGTACGGTGTTCCGTGCGGGAATCGAAATTAGACATTTTGCATCGGAGTTGACGCACTTACTCACTACGCCACGGTGATCACAGCAGCATCATGGTTACTAAAATGTGCAATTTTGGGTCCCGTTTGTGTTGATGGCATTTGGAGGGGAAGTTTCAAAGACGAACTCTACAAGATGTACAGCAACGGGTGCCTAAGTAAGCATCTACGAATTTGATGCT
Source organism: Eristalinus sepulchralis (assembly GCA_944738645.1). Classification (NCBI taxonomy): domain Eukaryota; kingdom Metazoa; phylum Arthropoda; class Insecta; order Diptera; family Syrphidae; genus Eristalinus; species Eristalinus sepulchralis. The sequence goes on along the minus strand of OX122885.1, from coordinate 62,469,745 downwards.
TATGATGGCTAGGCCCTGTAAGGCGCATGGACAACACAGAAGCCAAAGTCTAGATATTGGGGCAAGGAAACAAAGGACGGTCTCATCTACGATGACGTACACAAGTGGGCAAGAAGAACGAACTTGATTTGCTAGTTGTAGCTGGAGAAGCCTTTTGGTTAAACCTCTGGTCTACATTGAACTATCGCATCAATTGAAGAAGAATACGAAAACGAAAGAATATACGATTAGGCTTTCGCATCTTAATCCGAATCAGAATTCGAACGTCATGCAAATAACACTTCTGAAAAAATTGGGTCCGTGCCAAGAAGGCTTAGTGCTTTCTCAATACTTACAAATGCTGACCATTCTTGAGTTGCATCCAAAATCCTAAAAATGTCAAAGTCCAAAATTTCCAAATTACTTATTTCATCGTCCGGTTGTGGTACATGTGGTGCAAAAAACTTCGTCCAAGAGTAGCAAACCTGCCAACGTACTTACCGAATTATCGACTATTGAAAATTTTCGACCTTCAGAACTCTCCTCCCAACACCCCGTGAAAAGGAAACTCTTCAAAAATAAATTTTAAAAGTTTTAATATTTTTATTCCAAGATTTTCTGTTTTTTTGTTTTTTTTTTTTGTTTTTCACAATTTAGTGTATTTTTCATCAAATTGATAGGTTCTCGTGTTTTATACATTTTCTAAAAACAATTTACTCGTTTAGATACAATTCTATAATTTGCTTATGAGAAGTTCGTCCGTCCCCCCTGCCTCCCCCACACACACAGATACAGGTTAGACAGACAGACGGGGAGGAGGAGCAGGACGCATTGCAAGTTGAAGTAGTTAAAGTGTTGGACTATCGTTAAACTTAACCGTTAATCTTTGGCATTTGTTTTAAGAGCTTACGAACTAAAGAGGAATGCAATGTGTTCTGAGTTACAAAAAAATATCTTAATCCTTAAACTTTAAGCAGGAATCTTCTTGGTTATCCATAAATAAACACAAAAGAGTCAATGAATCCTCCGCGGAGGGTATTTACAAACAAATTTACATTAGATCTGAGTTCTGTTGTCTTTTATTTACAATTGGAAAATAAATGCACTTTTCGAAGGACGAGTAACTTTAACGGGGCTATTAGTGTGTCATTTAGTGTCTAAGCCTGGCTTTGAGTTATAGTGAGTGGCTAACGTCTATTTAGTTTAGTTTTTACAAGGTATGATATGAAGGGATTCACATGTACTAGTCTACGGACATGGCCTAAATTTTCTAAGAACGGAACGGCGGAGGGCGACGCGCGGAGTTGTTGCAGCAGGATGCGACGACCGGATGCGAGACGACCACATGCAGCCCCGGGGAACACCACAAACACTCATCGAATATGTATTTATGTATCTCGTGAAAGCCTCAGTTATGAGTTTGTGTTCAATTTTTTTGTTTTTTGAAATATGAAGCACAGGCCGCAGAGCGGGCGCCTTCTCATTTGCCAACAACCACTTCCCGTTGATGATGTATCCATGTGGGTCATTCGAGCCACAGCCACTTCCGGGGTGGCGGGGACGAGCCAAATGTGTGCAAAAAGTGTGCAGAGTTGAAAATGATAATTAGTGAGTGGGCAGCGGACACACGCACGCACGTGCGCACAGCATGGGAACAAGGTGACCCTGTCGGTGATGTGCTCCGGATGACTTCGTGTCGTTGGCTCGGCTACTCCAGGGAGCGGTGTTCGCTGCACGGCGACGATATCCACTGTTTCAACTGGGCACCACGAGGGTAGTGATGTTCGGCCAATTGCACGTATCTATGGGAACCATGCCGTTGCTGTGGTGTTGCAGGTGATGTGGAAGCTGTTGCTGATGGTGTACCTGTGGCTGCGACTGTTGCAGTGGATGCTGCTCCAAATGCTGCTGCTGCTGCTGTTGTTGATGATGATGATGATGATGATGGTGGTGGGGATGTGGGTAATGATTATGATTGCGAGGATTGTGCTGCTGCTGTTGCTGTTGATACAACTGCGACTCCTGGGGCTGCAATGTGACCTGCTGGGATGGCGGTGGCTGCTGCTGCTGCTGCTGTCCGTGCAGTCCTCGGATACTATCTGCAGGATGTGCAGTGTATATGTTGCTTCGCCTCAGATGGTTGTTGTTGTTTGGGCGCTTGTTTCTTGACCACCATTGAACATGTGTCTCTATAAAAATGTTGGGTTGGGTTTGGTTTTTGTTACTATTATTGTGCGTTGTTGTGGCTTTCATGAGGAAAAATATTCATGTTTTCCTCATTGGAGGTGGTGGTGGTGGTAGAGGTCGTGTGGTTATATGATTGGTAGTAGAGATACAAGTAGTAGTAGTAGCAGAGGTGATATTATGATTCGGATTGTGATTATAGTAGATGGGGAGCCGATAAATTGATGGAAGTGGAGGATGTTGTTGGGGTTTCGTGCACTTACCATTTCGATTGTTCGATGATTTTTTTCTGTAATATTTCGGAGAGAGAGAGAAGAAAAAAAACGCAAATATTCATATCGGGTGCAAAAAATATTTTCATATGTTAAAATGGGAAATAAAAATTTTAATTGAAACTGCTGAATGAATGAGGCATGAGGTGAAAATGAAAATTTTATGAGGCGTGACCGTCAGCTTGCGCGGATTCGTGGGGACTTGTATTAACGGTTATTGCACAGCTGGGTGATTTAAATCAGTCCGGCATCCCGGTGCAAATTGGGATGCATTTGGATTGCAAATTGGCAATAGATTCATGGATGTTTTTTTTTCCTTTTTATGACGATGCTTGCAATTGACCATGGATGGGGATAATTTCTTTGGAATGAATGGTTCTCTGTATTCTCTCAGGCAAGATGCATTGATGGAAGCTTAGATTTCTTCGCTTTATAAGGTGAAAGTAAGGGAAAAGCAGCGCAAAGGCTGTCACTTGTCTTAATCGCAAACATCACATCTCATCGCATGTGACTCACTTAGTGCCGAGTCTGAGTGCTAAGGTTTTAAAGCCATGAATGGATGCGATGTGCTAGAGTTTAATTGACGTTTAGGTGCCGCAGTTCATAAGGAAGCAATAACAATCTCTTAGAGCAGTCATTTACGTTGAGTATCCTAATCTAGTACCAGGGGACTTTGATATGAAGTTTTCAGGCAGTCTTTAGTGGCGCGACAGTGAATGAGGAACAAGTGCCCAGATTCTTAAGAACCCTCTCACATTGAACGTGCTTCTGTGTCAGCGCGAGTGGAGGAGTCCAACAGTTGGATACCGAGACCAGAATCTATCTCTTACAGCTGATATTTATGTTCTGTGTCGTATTCGACCTTCAGGCGACCTTCTGTTACCACCGATACCGGTAAGCTTTGATATGTATTCTTCAGTCATACTTAAGTGGCGCTAAAGTTCGTAATCTACATGGCCCTTACTTCTCGAGGAAACTGTTCACACACGAGTATAGGAGGCCACTAGTCTTGTACGGATACTAAGTGACCAGCTTTTTGTTGGCAGTTAATAATCGAAAAACGGGAATTCGAGAAAGGAGCAGGAGTGGAAAAATGTAAAAAGAGATTGTCCTAGTTATGATCTTAAAATCACTGGCTTCTATTTATTTTCCTTTCGCAAGTGACTTAGTTCTTGGCACATCCCATAAGACGGAACTCCAGCTCGCGCTCAATAGGTTTGTGGCCGTATGTACTGAATGGAATGAAGGTGAACGTGGACAAGACCGATGTAATGATCATTTCCAAAACGCCTGACCTCTACATGTTAGTGGAGTCCCATTGAAACAGGTGGAGAACATTACGTATCGCGGAGTCTTTTTCACCTGTGATAGGATGAGCAACACTGAGTTTTCTTGTAGGATTTATCAGAATGGATCAGATTGTGAATACAAGCTGCCGAGATGAGATTTCTCGGTACCGTTGCGGGAGTTATTAACCGGGTGAGGCTTACCACGGGTCGGTTGGGGTGAACTCAAGGTTGAGCAGCTACTTCTTTGGACGGACACGTGGTAAGGGTATGCCCTTTATCACGACTTCCGAGTGCCTTAGATGCAATTACATCAGGTAGGTCGGTCGGTAGGTAGGCCAAGGGATAGGGATTTAGGCAGGTCTAGGTGGTTGGATCAAGTCCATAAACTCGCCTGGTTGCATTTGGGAATTGTTCCTGATTAGTTAAAGTCGATAGCGGAGGATCAAGTGCCCGGAGGTCTTTTGTGCGTGCGGAGATGGAGTATGCGGATTGAAAAGATGATGATAATGATAAAAACCGTGATTTTGAACAATAACTAATTTAAATCGACCGTTTTGCAATCTCAGAAAATAAAAAAGATTTGGCGAAGAGGCCAGGCGCAACATCCTCTCCTTAATCATATAATTGTGTTCGATATATCCTGCGGATTTTCTGCTACCAAAACTTGAATAAACCAATGAAGGATTAAGAAAAATGGCTACATAGCTTAAGCCTTATTGTTAGACTCTACTATTAGGTATCATGTCAAATTTAATCAACAAGGTTCTGGCACACGTAAATTTACAAAACTTTAGTTGAACACTTTCTTTTTATCCGGTTTCACAATGGAGTTTTGACAGCAGTCCATCTGTTGGAGTGACATATTGGAAACCATCTGTCTTCGGAAAACGTGTTTCACAAGATTCCAATATTATCTGATGTCCATAAGCATCACACTATACGTGTGGTGGCTAAAGTGGTTAAGTAAGTGCATCGACTTATACAACATAGGCCCCTTTTTCCTGAACAGAATGTTTACCTCATATTTTTTTGGTTCTCAACCTGGTTGGTTCTGGTCGCTCACAATACTCAAAGCTAGTTGCCTATGAAAACCTTCTCAAATTTCGCCGTTCGGAGTCAGCAACAAACTGTAGGTCTCATCTGCTCATCCAACACGAGTAGCTGCTGTAGAGACGAGCCCTGGTCCCATTTAGAATGAAGAGTCAAAAGCACTCAGTCGAGATGAAGTATCTCTGTGTTTTGGATAAATGTTTACCCGAAAGTTCAGAAATCAAGAAAGACAGACATCGCCCCATTCTTGTGCTTCCGAGAGAATTAATTTTCGGACGTTCATCATAATTCTGGCTTTCGAATGTTACGACTTGACACTTTTGAGTTTTTACTTGCGTCTGCACCCGCAGGCCCTTGCGACTAGGTCTCTACCCACAGCGGAGCTCAAATCCAACACAAGCCATTTATTTCCTAAAGGAAGTTTGGATATTTTGGACGCACATCGACCAGAGAAGCCATGGCGGACACTTAAGCGATGAAATTCCATGCAGGACGAATATACAATTTCACTTGACTTTTTTTATAGTCTGAGGCAGGAGGCACCAAGGCAAAGTTCCTGTACATGTTCACTCTAACGTTGCCAAGCTCAGAGGGCCGAGTTTACTAGCCGACATGAAATCAAACATCCTCTCCTCATGACCTCCCTCAGTTCTCTCCTTCAAGACGTTCCAAATTGATCCCTTAAACACTTGTTGTACTCACCTTTTACATCTGACCACTGTGACCATGATTATTGCACCTAGTATTGCCGATAATAACGAAACTATGATAAGTGTAAGTGGCCACCCCAACTCGGACGCCTTCTCTGCAGAGACAACGAAAAAGAAAAAACCAAACGTGCATCCATTTAGTCGACCGTTCATCCAGATGTGTGAAAGTTTAATTTTCAACTTACCTATCGTCCCTTCGAATATGAATGTGCTCTTGGTGGGCATTGCCCACGAGCACAGATCACACGTTGTCAGTCCATCGGTCAGCACGGGCTCGTCCATGAGGAACGGTGGCCTCGGCGGTGGAGGAACAAAACGCCCATTGAACAGGCCGTTCTCACTAGCATCAAATGGCAGAGGTGAGTTGAAAAATTCAGCAGCATCCTCAAAGAATTCAAACGACTTCTCCTCATAGTAGACGGCATTTGAACCCGATGCCAGCAAATTGCCCACGTCGGGTGGACTTAGCGCGGCGGGTAAGTCGAAAGCCTCTGCAATAAGGTTCGGTATGATGGGCTCGGCATCTGTTGCACTGCCTCCGCCCCCACCACCTCCGCCACCACCATCGCCGATGCTCGACGGGACACCGGCTCTAATGTTCAACGCAGCTGTGTAGTTGGATGGACTTGCTAATACAGTCACTAGTGATGGCATCTTTCATGAAAACACTCTCCGACGGTTGATGGCTACTCGAAGACGATTGCGGCGATTCAGAAGTTGGCTAAACAGGTGACTGCTTATGTTTTCATCTTGACTTGAATATCGGCCTGAAACGAGAAGAGGAAGAATTTCTGTAAGTGAGTCAAATCAAAGCGTATGTGTGTTCGGCCTCGGCGAACACAGCAGGGCGTGTTGCGTGGCACCCCCTTTGACGTGAAACATTTCTCAACAACGGATTATGCGGTCTAGAGGTGGGCATGTGGGTACCCCGGTGAGCTGTCGACGCATGAATCATGATTTATGCGCGAGCACCCGCATTCTGGTGCGAGCACACACCCTCCCCCCACCAATTTCAGCCGCGAATCGGTGCCTAACGCATCGTGAGTGACAAGCTTCTGTGCTGCCACAATGGATTAACCGCCAACGGTGCGAGATGTCAAATCGGAACAACGCACATTAGCTGTCAACTGCGTGTCAAAAATTCACGCCACCATCTGGGGGATAATTATGATTGCCAACGGGATTTAAACAATGTCTACATCCACTTCCAAGCACCCAAGATCCCCCCCAGGATATCAAAAACTCATCTAATCCGATTACAAAGAGGGATCCATTGTGGGTGCGTGACCATAGAGAAAAGTTAATCACACATCCCCAGACAGAGACAAGACAAGAAAAATAATAAGAAGAGGGAAGACGGGAAACGCTTCTCTTGGTCCCGACAAAAGCGTTACACACACACACACACGCACACGCAAAGGGGATGGATGTCGTCAGCTTTTCAAATCGAAAATGTAAACATTGTCCAATAGATGTGTTTCTGACATTGACTCGGAAAGATGATATGACAAGGCAAACACCCAGGAAACCGAAAAGGAAACGCAACCGAGACGGGGAAGCGGATTGTGGTCGGTGTGTGTGTGTGTGTGTAATACGTTCGGACTGTCTGGCAGACTGTCAGGACGGACGAAGGAAGGATGGAATGAAAACTTTCATAATAAAAATATTATGAATTCCAATTTTTGTAAATCTGACAACTTCGGATTAAATTTCCACAACTCGTGACGTGACATTGATATGGGTCGGATATTGGTGCATGTGCTGATGTGTTTGCTGATGTCCCGTCCCATTTGCGAGTCGAGGCGCTATCTAGCCGGGTGGGAAGTGCAAATGGATTTGTGATGTTAATGACAATTTTATTCGGGCATGGGAACCGAGATTATGGCATTTGACACTGCTTAACTGAAGTGAAAGTTGTTCACACGTCCTGCGTGGAGGGCGGACATCCGCTACCGGAAGTCGTGCATATTTCAGTTAGACTTTGTTAAGTAGACACTAATTGCAAGAATCAACATAATGAGGGGACACTGAACTAATCTCATTTGTCTTCATCGTCTTCCCAGAAATCATATTTCCATAATTTCACAACCACCGCCAGTGGTGGTTATCTTTGCATCAGTTCCCAAGTCAAGCGCCAGACACATTCTCATAAATATCCAAGCATCACGCAGCTCGGCACTCGCATCTTCCACGCATTCCACGCGATGAGCAAATCAATTTCGTTCATTAGGTAACAACGATGCATGCACCGTTCTTCCCTAATTATGCTTTATTGCATCTGACTAACTGGCATCGTTCTGTTTCATTAGAATCGAGACAAAACAAAGGCCCACAGAACGGCGTCGGGGCGGCCAATAAAAGCCCCACTGGCTAACGAATCCAAATTGCACTTGATCGCGTCCAGCTGCGCGCCGATTGCTTTCCCAGCCGAACCATCCCACTGAACTGGAAAATCTATTTTGCTTATTAAACCCCTCCAGTCCCTCTGGTGATTATCCACAGTGCGGAGGGATTTTTTTGAGAATCAAAGTCTAGAGCCCATAAAACAGTTGATTCGATGTCATCCTAGCCTGCCGGACGGTGGTGCCAGATTAATGAGCACACTCCCAGAGGGGGGGCACAGCACACCGACCACGAACGCCCAACACAAGGCACAACAGCCGAGAAGACAAAGCGAAGGTATGCGTTCCCGTGGCTCAACGCGATCTTGGCAATTGCGACAACTCAACCGATCGATAATCGTCATGACTTTGACAGATCATACATCACTTTTTTTTTCGTTTGTTTTCTTCCCCGTCGTGCGCCTGGCCTATGTGCGCACGGTCATGTCCGCTTGACAGAAGTAGCTGCTTCTGTAGGCTGTTGCTGCATTGCACAAATTTGTATCAATTAAGCTATTAACTGTGCGCGTCGGCCAACCCGCCGGCGCGCCGTCCCATGTCCAGATCCAGTTTTACGATCACGTTTTGACCGTATAAGGAAGCGAAGAAACAAGATTTCTATCAATGGCAACATTCTGATTGGCAACATTGTTGCGTTACGACAGTGTGTAATGTAGTTCAATCACGAACCTGGGAACCCCACGAAACGGCGAGTTGGCTCAAAAACGCTGTCACAGCATCTGCCAAATGACGATTTGCCATCGCTGCAAACAAGATGTTGCGCTCAGCTATTAGGCTGTGTCCGGAGAGTTGTCCGACAAGTTTTTAATTGATGTTCGTGCAGACGTCTGTGAAGCTCACTCGAGTGTCCATTTGGGTTTACGACTTGCGCAATAATCAGAAATTTGCTTCATTCATAGTCGGAATCGTCGCGTGGCAGGACCGTGGGGACTGTGTTGTGCGAGGAAGCCAGATTCGAACCTGTTACGCGATCGCGGTGATCGACGCTAGATTGACTCAGTTGCGGACCCAATCAATTTTCAAATCCACACCATCCCCGTGTCGATCAATCATCTAGTTTATGCTTGGCTTGATCATTAACTCTGATCGTAATCAGAGCCAAACGATCGATCATTGCTGCGGCTGATGTTATCTGACTACGGTCGCATGACGAGACGGGGAAGGCACTAATCGATAAATTAATGGCGACTATCCAAGACGGATCGTTTAAGTTTCCTGAGTGTGGGCTGACGTGACGTCTAGTTATCGGGACTGCTGTTGAAAGGTTAGGAGTCCGCGCTGTCACGAGACGTCATTTATTTCGGAATGGATGCGAAATTTGACAGACTGGGAGAGTGGCTTGCAGGGTGGGCCACACGTCGGATGGGAAATACGTGAAAATTGCCCCGAGCTCGACTGCCACCAGGGAGTCCAGTCAAGGGGGACATTCTCGGAATAGCTCACGCAAGTCGTTCTCCCCAGCCCCACAGCGAATCCATCAAAACCAATTGAAGAAAGTTTATAAACACGCCTCGGATAATTACAAAAATTCCCTCTTTTGTATTCCAAGTTCGATCCCTCAATCGATGTCACGTCCTGTCTAATGGCGATTACAGCCAGCCCCCATTGAGGCACCTATAACTGCCACCACCCAAGAGTGTGATAGAACGGATGGAAATAATCATAAGAAATGCATAGGAACGCTTAGATCTGAATGTGCGGTGGGCTGCTGCAGATTGCCTGACACAGACGAGAGGCAACCGCCGCCGCATAGTTGTCCACAACACCACCACCACCGCCAACGACGATGCGGCGAAGAAAAATATCTTTATTCACGATGGCTTCTGTGGCGAGGGATAGAAACTTTTTGCTAACACATGCAGATACCCGCTACACGTAGATTCGTATGCAGATGCCTCAGCCAACATAACCCGACCCGTATCGGCGAGGTGTTGTACACCTTCGAGGGGAAACGTGATGAGAATAAATGTGCACTTGGTGCTTCCGAGGAGGGAACTCTTCGGCAACTCGGAGGCTCTTCCTGGTGGGCATACACAGGTTGTTCTCCTTTACCCCTCGAAATTGAAGGCGAGATGTGTGTGGGTTACCCAAACTCTGTGCGGGGCTTGTAATTATTTTCCCTTCAGTCTAAACGACAGGAAATTTGTTAAATAAATTTTATCTGACGGTGTAATTGACGACGCGCCAAGTGTTGGCCACCCCACCTGCGTGGGAGGTCTGCCGGCTGCGCGCACATGATCGCCTCTCGCGCGATGGGAAAGAGCTTCCGTGTGCTGGAGTGAGGATTTCCCACTTCGCATCTGGAAAATAATCTAATTAACCACTTCGCTGAGTAAACTCTCCCATTTATCATGTTCCGATGGTTTTGAGGCAGCAATTCGGATCAGCCATCCATAAATTATTGAAGGCACTCTTACACCAAGGAGGTGTGCACATAGAAAACACCCTCGGCAGCACATCTCCCCGTCGGCCCGGCCGACGGATGTACAAGTGAAAACCCATTGAGCGGGAAAAATTCAATTACTCGACGACGAGAAATTCCGCGCGCCCCAGCCTCCGACATCTGTCGTCGAGCTGCGCTCGGACGGACGGTAGCTGGGAGCTGCTTTTTCACTGCGCACGGCAGGGCATTCTGATAATAATTTCATTACAGTATCTAACGTCCTTATCGCCGGCACTATGTTATTCTGTCTCAAGATCAGTCCATCAATTCTGTGGAGCGACAGTGGCTCGGGGCAGAGAGGTTGCTATCTTCGCCGTCGTAGTGGACCGGGAGCATCTGTGCCGTTCTTGTTGTCTTAACAAATTGCAAACAATTAAATCATGTGGGCACTGGCTAATTTCCCGACTTAATTTCGCTCGTGTCCTGCCCCCGTGATGTGGTGTGTTATCTCTGCACATGAGATATGACGTCTGTATGTGCTCCGTGGGTTCCAGGTTGTCCGCAAAATGTGGGAGTGTTGCTGGGGGGAGGGCAGGCAACTTGATGAAACATGCTCCACCCCGTGGGTGAGGTCGCTGATCGCTCATCTGAATATAGATTTGGTGGCGATAACGCCATCGACCATTTGGCGGTCGGGTGTTCCACAACTTTCCACACTTTCCACCACAGAGTGCAGCAAGGATGTAAATTATTTTCCACACCCCGACCAGCAGCCTTAAGTAGTCAGCTGAGAGCAGGGCCCTTAGAATTTATTGCTTTTGTCTGGGAGTAGCTCCCCCCACCGAGTGGCCCCGAACACGCGCGCACCCACACCCGTGTGAAACCCCTTCAACAGCAGAACTTCATCGTGCTCCCCTTCGGTAACACGAGCTTATCATATGTGCCATCCGCAAAATATTTCCACATCCTCCGACGGAGTTCATTGAAAATCTCAATTTCGCCAGATCCGACCAGCATGTCCCCGCCCTGGCTGCAATGCAAAAAGAATACACGCAGGAATCTCTCACAAGGATACTGCAAATTAAATAAATGTCTTTCATTTGAATTCGCTTAGAGATGGGAGGCTGCCGCGCCGCCTGGTCAGGGAGTGGTGGTGGTGGTTCGACGAAATTTATGTTATTATACCGTGTTTCTTTGCGTCTGCAAGTTTGTAGATTCCCCCCGCTCATAATCACTCGAAGCTAAAATCGATACCCACCAAGAACCGAGATGTGCGGAGCGCGCCACCAAATCAAGGCGTATTTGAGATACACACGTTTCTGTAGCTTCGGGTGCCTAGGCTCCCCAAAAGGATTTCCTCCTACTGATTTGTTTTCCGGTGTATTGTATTGAATAGACTCCCCTCGTCGCATACTCGCACATCCTCCGTTCGACGCCGCCAACGCCGTACCTGTTTTCAAGGAGTGCTACAGCGTGGAGGAGCTCCAGTGCTTAAGCATTCAGCGCAATCACAAATTACGATCTGGAAATTAATTTCTACGTATACGAAATCCGAGAAACAATCATACGTTAGCTCACATCCACACACAGAGTCTGAAGTGGGTACTGGCACACCCGCCACCACCGTCGCACCGTCAAGGAAGCTTCAGGGTAGATAAGAAAATCGAGTTTCCTCGGCAATGTGGCTTCCACACCTCCCCTCCCACCCATCTTACGGGGAATGAGTGGAGTGTGTGTGTGCGGCTCAAATCTTGGTTTTTGGGGGTGGGTGGGGGGAATGCGAGCTCTTCGCTTTGTGTATTGTGATCCTTTGCCAGTTATCATGTTTCCCAGGCAGGCACGAGTGGGTGGGCGTCTGGCAGTCTGCTTTGTTATTCATAACCGCAAAAGTGAAGAGGAGCCCAAAATAGGAGAGGAAACATTTTCATAAGAACACCAACACCTAAATTGAAGTACTCCTTCGGCTGCGGGGAACCGTATCGATTTAATGATTTTTGGGCGGCGGCGGCGGCGGCGTTTGTGGGTGGCAACAGAGGATGCGGAAGAGGAGCATATTAATTGAGAAAAGGGAACGGGCATGACATGGAACATCTAGTGGGCCTAGGAGTAGTAAATTGTTTTAAGAAGATTTCCTCTCATTTGCACAGAGTTTACCAGGGAGCTTAGAGCGTTTTGTCGGTCTAGGGCTAATGGAGGTGATGGATTTATGTTTCAATTTGAAATCCTCAAGTTTAATTGGATTTTCAAGTCAACGGATGTTTGGTTTGTTTTTAGTGGGTGTGTAAACTGGTCCGGAAATTAACTCCGCCTAACTCGATTGATGTGGTTGGCATTGCCACGGTGCGAGGCGAGGGAGGGTATATTCATATGTGCACATACCAAGAGCGTGTGTGTACAGTGTGTAAGCGGGCACGCGCGAATTCAAATTGATTTCACATGCTGTGATAAATGTAAACACGGCGGTTGGGATGCTCCCTCGTGGAACAACTCAACACACCCTCCCCCCGTCTCTTTGCCGTTGTTGAAACATTTACCCCTACGAGCATAAATATTTACCGACGTAAATTAATTCGAAAATTGAAATGAAGCGCTGAGTAGGGAATTTCAAAAATTGCACGCCGTGTGCGTGCTTTTTTTGCACGCGTGTATGGATTCCAAAGTCTGGGGATAAATTAAATTCAAATTGGAGCTGGACAACTCTGAAATCGATGTAATTCCCCTGTCACGCACACACCCGCACACGTTCGCGGCGTGAAAACATTCCGTAAGTGAAGGGTTTCGTGGGAAGGAATCCATTAAAGTTGTGAAAACTGAAAACTGTAGGACCATCACCACTACATTCCAATTCAAATGAGAGCGACATTCGCAGAGAAAAGAAACCAAGTACTTGTATTCCTAAGCAGAACCACACATTGCACGTATCATTATAATAGGGGGTGTCATCCCCCCCCCCTCCCCCCACCCATAAGCCACCACATGCTGACAACAAAACAAAGACTCTCGTGTGTTGTTGAAGCTCCGAAAATACCGAGGGATTTGCAAATGTGGAATTCAATTCAGTCCAAGTGGTAAGGCATGAAATTCAATACCACTCTCTGGGATGTCAGGATATAATGTCACACAAACACATACGCGCGCACACAATTTGTGTGTGCCATCGGTACCTCCCAAGAGACTCACTCGGTGGTGGTATCATTGAATTCCTTATAAAGAATTTCGTCATTTCGTGCGTCATTTCGGAGCGCACAACACGAACTTGAACTCTGATATATCCACGGTAGCTGGCTAGCTGCCTGTCCTTTGTCCTCAAGTGTCATGCTGAGGTGTGAGAAGCAGAATCGCAAGTGGCACAGCGATAGTGACCAACCGACCTGGCTACCTACCCATTCCAGTTTTGTGCTGCTGCTGTATGGCCGTGCCGTGCTGCAGATGTCGGTTCTGGTGTTTCACGGTTGATTTAACTCGAGTTTCGCAAATGGCAGAGGACCGCAATTAAAAGGACTATTTCGTGGAGGGTTGTCGCCTTCCACTTCCTATTGTCTTCGCTTTGTTAATTTTTTGATAAGTTCACACCTCGCCTTTGTTGTGATACTGCGGCGCAGAAAGGCACCGTAAAAAAAAAAACACACACACACTGTCTCTCTCTCGCCTCCTCTTCAAACAAAAGGACCTCAAACGGTACGCTTCAGAAATTCCCATGATAGCAAGGAACATTTAATTATTTTCACCCCACCGCACCCCGCCCGCAATGTGTGAAGAAGTGTAGAAGTTTGGCGCAGTGATACAGATACAACCGTCGTAATCCCCTGATCCCCTGAGAGCCTTCTGAGGCAAGAGAGAGAACTTAAGATGAATATCGTTCTGCAGAAAGGAGAAAAGTCAGTCCTCCGCTCGCTCGCCACACAAAGGATAAAACTTGAAAAGTTTCGTTTTCTCCCGACTCCCACTGTTGGTCGGTCGGGGATTGTTCGGCTACTTCCTGGGACCCCAACCAGAGAGCGGCGGTAACTCAATGCGACTTAACGAAATGAAATAAAGAATAAGCAGAAAGGACGAGGCAACAAATGAGGATGGGCGATGGAGATGGAGATGGAGATGGAGATGGAGATGGAGATGAAGATGGAGATGGTGTTGGGGATGGGGAATGAAGAACGGCGAAGCGACACTTCTCTGCATTTTAAGAGGGTGACATATTCAGGATTGGGTGAAGTCCTTTTATTTTTTTGCCTTCCTTCCACATTCAAGTCGATTGCGGTTTTGCCCTGTGACTGCTTCCTGCCTTCATTCTTTCTCTATGGCCATCGTGTCGACTGCTGGTGTTGGCGAAATTGCGGTAAACTCGGAGACCCGCCAAGCATGGTGTTGTGCCACTTTTTGACACTAGCCAAAGTTTTCCCATAGTTTTGTGCGAGTGGCTGATAAAAGTATTTAAGTTTTAATCGGTGGGACGGAGACGAGAAGGGACGAAGGGGAAATGTATGCCAAGGCGTTGATGGGGTGCCCGTGCAGGGGTGGCCACCCACCGAAGCGTGTTAATCTTGGAATCTTTTCCTGCGAAAATATGAGTTTGGCGTCATCTGTTCTGGAACAATACTTGAAATAGGAGCGAACAGGCTTCTGTTGACTGTTGCGATATTTATCGACCTTTGAGGCAATATGCTTCGCAATTATGCGAAGGGAATTGGAGAAAAGTTGAAGGACGAATAACTTTTAGAAACTGTGGGCGGATTTATTGGATAATTTCGCTTGTTGTGGGTGCTCGCCCGTTTCCTCGGAGGGGACTCGTTTTTTTCTTTGTGCTGTCAATTTGAGTGGTTTCCTTGAAGGGGCTCTTAAGGAAGTCAAATTAGCAGTGCTGCCAGAAGGTTCGTCATTAAATATACACAAAATGAAATTGCATACAATTAGAGGGGAAAGTAATAGATTGTGGAAAAGTAGGACGGCCGAAACGACTTTAGGAGGGATTTTTTTTTTCGCAAGCTGGGTCAAGTACGGTTGAATTAATTATTCGAGTGGGCAGCTGAATCTCAAGTTATTGAATACCGATGTCGTGCCATAACGATATTGATTTTGAATTTCCAGTTTTTCCCCCTATTTTATGCAACAGACACTCTCAAAATATAAGAAAGACAATATTCAGGAATGTCCATTTCCCACACCACATACACTTAAAAGATGCAAACAGACAAAAACAGACACAATCAGCAACAAACAGACACAAATTGTCAGAAGGAATTTAACATGGCCACACAACAGACACTTAAAAGATGCAAACAGACACAGACAGACACAAGCAGACGCAAAATATTAGAAGGAACTCCAACATGCTAGCTGAAGTCCATATCCAATATTTAGGAATCTGCCTCATTTGCCAATTTCCCTCACAACAGACACTTAAAAGATGCAAACAGACACAGACAGACGCAATCAGACACAAACAGACACAAAATGTCAGAAGGAGCTCAAACATGCGAGCTGAAGTCCATGTCCACCATTGAGGAATCTGCCTCATTTGCCAATTTCCCTCACAACAGACACTTAAAAGATGCAAACAGATACAGCCAGACGCAATCAGACACAAACAGACACAAAATGTCAGAAGGAACTCAAACATGCGAGCTGAAGTTTATGTCCACCATTGAGGAATCTGCCTCATTTGCCAATTTCCCTCACAACAGACACTTAAAAGATGCAAACAGACACACACAGACACAATAACCTTCAGTAAAACATCTAACGTCACAGCTGAAGTCCTCGTAAAACTTTTCGGAGAAGATTGATGTAACATAACCAACAACTAACATCCTGTACGTTGCGACTCTTCACTGCCCAAGTGGCAGTACAACTGTCAACTAAACTCGTTCTCAAGGAGACTCAAGTGCCTCTGACAAGCTTATTACTCGAAAAACTCCTTCAAACGCTCAAGTGATTGCCTCAAATCCCTTCTCGACAAAGTGGATTACATTTCATCAGGAGGGAAGAGTGAAAAAAGGGGAAAAATTACAAATTTCCTTCCCAACCATTTATTCATGGTTTTCTTGGAGTGAAATGAATTTAATATAGACCACTCCGCAAGCGGTAGGAAATAACAACAACCTGCGCCTGGCCACGTCGCACATCACTACGCCACCACACCACCCCATCACCACACCGCCGGCCGCACAGCAGGAACGAGGGGTGTTTGGTTTGTGTTCGTTACGACCGTGTCAATTGTTTATACAGAATACAAAATCTGCAACAAATGAGAGATATGGCGTCTGAGCGGGTGGCATGGAATACCTTGGGATGGGCCCTCTCCACCGGTAGGTAAGTGGCCACTCGAGACGAAACACAAACTTTTGCCTACGATTATGGTATTTTCTTGCTCTACTTGGCAGCTGACAGAAATGGGCTGTTGGCTGAAGGGGGGCGCCGAGATGATGTAGTAGTCACATGGCAACCATCAACCGGCAACGGGGCAACTCGATGCCAGAGTCGAACCCCTTGGCTGGATGGCTGGCTGGCTGGCTGGTTGGCGTTGTTCTGTGGAGCAACGAGCTAAGATATTAGAATCCATTATCCTCTTTTGCCTACTGTTCTACTCGGCATAATGGTGCGTGGGCGGAAAGTAGACGCAGTGTAGGTGTGTATCACTTAATGGGGTACAATGGCCTTCGCCGGAATGAGATTTCCTCAAATAATTCACAAGTCCCGGCAAAGGGGTTCTAACAAAGATTCATTTGTTTGAAGTTTGAAGGTTCTTTAAGCCATTCATTGTCACTTTCCTTCGATTTTTTGTTCAGCTGCCGCCTTTCGAGCCTCCCCAGTGAGGGAGTTAATAGAATGATCTAAGCGAAACGCTAATGGAAATATAGCTCAGTGGTATAATTAAGTCGAGTGGCATTTTAAATTGTCTAGAGTGGTAGTTTGAGCGATGATGTGTATGTGGTTTGGCAGTAGCTACTCGACTTCCCCCCGCCCTTATACGCTTATAATGTAAACGATTCTGTGGCGGAGGGGGAGGGGAGGGGTGAGGCAAAAGGGTTTTTGTTCACTTTGTTAACAATTTGAAGAGGGTTGTGCTGTCATTACTTTTGTAGATCATAATGCGAAGCACTCCTTGAGGAATCTATTTATTATACTCGGAGAAGGAGGTGACAAAATTTGTTAGGCTGTCAGTGAATATTTGACACATGACTTAATTATGATTTTATTAACTAAGGCAAACCCGAAGGCGAAGCATTTCGTATACTTTTTTGACTTTGTACATAAATTAGTTGGAACTACAGTCGGCAGGGCGTACTCAAATAAACACTTGAGTTGAGCTCTGTTTTGAGGTGAAGGAGAATTACAGGCCAACGCTGAACAGGAGAGTTTTTTGAGAAATTGAGATGAACGAACGTTCAATTTATGATTTGAGGCTTGATCCTCCGCGTAGAAGGATACGCACTTACCAACTTTGGCAAGACGAGTTCAAATGAAGGCTTGCATCGCAATAAATGAGACTTTCAAAACGACCCAAACTACGGCCTCATTTGAGCTTACCTTCCCTCACACATTACGTGCAGATAGAGCAACGACCTCAGCGATTGTTTACAGAGCATCCTCGCGATTGTTCGATTCACATTTTGGGCACTGAACAAGACCTCATGCCCAAACTTACTGACTGCACCAAACCCACACTCGAGGAATTGAGATCTTCGGCACTTAAAGAGTTCCTATTCAGACGCACTTATTTCAACTCTAAAGACGACATCATCATCATCTTCTTCTTCTTCGTGAGCCCGTATGTTTCACTAAAGGTGTCGCAGGGGTGGTACACACACGAAAGACCTTCACGCCGTTTGATCCTCCGCCTTCTATTCTAACTCACCAGGAGCTATTCTCAAGCCAAAGCAGGCGAGATAAAGAATTAGACACAACCACTTCGCCCTGGATCTGCCGAGTAGTCAACGTCCTGATGAAATTGCATCATACCGTGAAAAAATACGAACTGTCACGTCCGGGAATCGAACCTAGACCCTTTGCGTGCGGGCCGACGCACTTACCCACTACGCCACGGCGACCACCAGTACATATGCCGCCGAAATTATTGAAGCGCCTTATAAGTGGAGGTCATGACTATAAGCGAAGCAAAGTCACGTCCACACTGGAATGCAGAGAGCTATAAGATCACACTTTGCAGCCTTTACATGCCCTTTACCAGTCAAGGATCGACAAAAGTGTCGCACGGGCATATGTCATCTGTTCAGTATTCGCTTGTGCTTGGGATCAGGTCAGACAGACCCAGCAGGAAACTGCAGGCCGAATGAACTGACCAATACCGATACAACATCGTCGTTTTTCAAGATTCATAAACTACTCGGAATCCACTTGCAAACTACGAAAGAAGGGCACCTCTTCGAAAGAAATCACTGCTTGACCCTTAAGAGATGAGATGAAGGACCTCGAAGATAACCCACAACCATCCAAAGCAGTTTGCAGCAGATCCAAGTGTGACTAGTGGAATGTATCATTATTGAGCTCTCTGTTCTAGACAACAACCCCGTCTGAAGAAGAAAATATTCCCAAACTTCTCACTAACTGCCGTGCACCTGCTTGAAGCACACTCTTTCGACATTCGAAGTAATTCTTTAGCAAAACTTGCTGTGCTTGCGGCATTTTTCAGTAAGTGCGTCGACTCACATTTCACGGTCACGAGACTTCGTATCTCGATGCCAAATTTTTAAGATTATTAATTGCCTACTAAACGTTCTTAAATCTCGCCATCTCTGTAAAAAATTGTAGTTCCCTTCTACTTCCGACAGAACAATAACCAACACAATATGAGATGTTGCAGAACAAGCTAGGCCTTGGTTTCATGGTGCCTCCCACAGCAGACCATCAGCTCAAGTTGAACCACATAGTCCCTTCTCTGGGAAAATCCACCTGACTGGACCATGGGGCAAGAGATCCAACTAACCACTTCAATTTTCCATCCCACCTAGCCACCACCGTGCTGACAACCCCTCGAAATCCAGGGTGAACCTTGGCCTCAACCAACATGCCTCTCCAGCCAGCATAATCTTTCGCCAGCCACCCCTCGAAATGTCAGCATAAATTAAGTAACGAAAGTTTCAGTTAAATTTGAGAATAACGAGTTCACGCCCTTCAGCGAACACAATTGCTTGTGATGTTTCTGCAAATTTGTGTCACTTCTATTAGAAACAAAGTGGACGCCTGCAGCTTGGAATGTGCAACAAACTTACAGATGTCGCCGAAGTCGAGTTATTCCCTTTCAAATTATATTTGGAATCCAGTGAATGAAATTAAAATCACTAGAACTCTTTGATGCAAACTTGTTTTATGTGACTTGGTGAAAAGGCCAGCGACACCTTAGGTTTCTTTCTTCTAAGGATCCTCTACCATAGCTTCTATTTTTGGAACAACTTTAGATACGAAGACATAGATAGAAGCAGATAGAAATAAGTTACACTGCTCTGGCAGACTAAGCCATTCGTTCAAGTTGAGGTCCCAAGTGTAGGAAATATTTTTGTGATCACTTCTGTACGCCACAGACCGAGCACGACTCGAACATATGTAAGTTCGATCTTAAAGCAAGATTCAATCAGTGATTGCACTTCTGAACGATGATCAGTATCCATCGGCATTCATAAAGTGCGTACAAGTTGGTAGCGCAAGTAACTTAAATCTCCCAAACTCAGCAATCATTAGAAAATTTAAAATATTGGTTCCAATAAGTTGGGCCACCAAGCCATACAATCCGACCAATTTTGGCTGTGTTCAGTGAGAAGTTTCGTGGTTGCGTACTTTCACGTTTTGGCGACATCAATTGTCCACTAAGATCATGAATTTTGACACCGATCGTGAATACCCAAATAGTTCCCGAACTGTAAACGCAATATGGCAGAGATAGCGGCCGAAATGTGCAAAAAAGTGGCGAGAAGTTATCTCAGGAGAATCGTTTTCTGTCACTCTTCTTGAGACCGTTTTTCGAATACAATTGTTCTTTGGACTAAATGGCAAGTCACAAGAATTATTTGGATTTGGAACTTTTACCAAATATACGTCGCTGTGTGTACTTTCAAAAGCCTTAGTTTCGTAACCAAAGGATGAATGACGCTATAGCATGTATATTCCAAATTGTCTCACATTTGCAAATAACTTTTCACTGAAACATTTACGAATTGTATAACGAATTCAAACAAATTGAAGCCTAAGATTCTAAGGTTCATTTATCGTTACCAGAGCTCTTACTTTTTAGAGACATTTGGAGCCTTCTTGAATTTTTTAAGTTTACCAGATTCCCCGAGAACACTCCGTTAACGCATTTAGGTGCTCCCTTTCTTAAAAATGCCTTAAAACCAGCTTGATACTGGATCTCGTGTACAAGCTCCCACTCGACCAGATTCTCTGCGTGATGTATGCTCGGCAACAAATCATTCCAAACATCTCAAAACTTCGGCACGTCACAGAGATCCCGTAACGTAAAATTAAACATTCCCATCCCAGTCCAACTTACAGATGACATCCTCACAAAGACCGTCCCAGCTTGCCCTCTCACCGAACCGACAAACACACACCAATTAGAGTCAATAGGGAATTCCCTGTGTTCCCATTTGTGAATCGGTGTCTCATGGGTGAAGAATTGAAGTCCCGCTCGGACCCACCACATGGAAATTCATCAATACTTCCAATTCAGTTAAGTTCTAATTACAAATCGATATCGCCCCGAGGGGAGGGATCGCCAGCCAACGGAAAAACTACGAAATGAGAAGAAAAATGAAAAAAAAAAAACAGAAAAACTCCGAATCACACTAATTCAAGCTAATTAATTCAGAAATTTCCAAATGAGTGGCACTTTCTCAGAATGCTAATGAAATTCCACAAAAAGCGTGCGCCCTTTTACACCATTAGCGTCGGTGTCCCTCCGCCCTGGGGCCACAAGGAGTCTTGGTTTCGAAAAAAAGTCGAAATAAGACCGTAATACCGCAAGATTGAAGTTGAAACTTTTTCGTTAAATTCACTTAAAGCAACTATGGCCCGTCCGTCCGTCCGAGGGATGATTGATTGATTTCGCTGCGCGTCCCTCGTCATCGTCGTGGGGGGAAAAGTTTGTAGCAATTCGGTTTTCTTAATGCGATTTGTTCGGTCTCCAGAGATGGGCAACCTCAAGAAATTCCTCTCGAGAATTGTCTATTCCTTTGGTCTTCGCTCTCTTCGCTGTCTTCGCATTCCCTCTTGGAGCCAATTTGAGCCTGGTGCTATGGACTCCGTGATAAATGATGAGTTTCGAGCGACATTTGGTTGTTCATTCCACTTCGCTTTGTTCTTTGTTCGCTTCTTCTCCTCAATTTAATCGAATTTGATATCCTTTAGAGGTCATAATTTTTGATGTAGACAAAATCGAAGAATCCATCCACAAAAAGAGATCATCCCACCACCCGCAGGTGGGGGGTGGCTTGCAGAAGATGTCTGCTCTCGTTCATCATTTTACGATGTCTCCCGTGGGAGTTTCTTTGACTGTGTGTGCTAGAGCGAACGGTCCTTCCAAATGGCACACAGAAAAGGGATAAAATCCCATTCATTCGCTTATCATCGATATCCCTAGAATAAAGTGGAAACTGAAGATGCTTCTGACTCTCTTCGAAGGACCAAAAATTAAGTTGCTCCCGCCACCGCAGTTGTGTTGATGGTGGTGATGGTTGTGATGGTTGCGGTGGTGGTGGTGACGGTGGCAGCGGTATAGGACATCGTAATTTCGGTTATCTAGTCGTATTTGGTTTTTATGAGACTCTGTTATCCTGCTGTGGATAAAGGTACCGCCTACTGTTATGTGTTAGTGTAATAATCGTAAATTTTGTATCCACTCCTTTGGCTGGTCCTCCGCCCCCCCCCCTCAGCCCTCTGTCCGGGTGCTCTCTCAATCTCTAAGTTTTATCTCGATTTTTTTCTATTTGATTTTATTCCTTGCCGTCTTTCTTTCCTTCGTGCCTTCGTCCGGCTCCTGTTCTTTCCTGCGTTGCGGTCCTTTCCTTTTGTCTTTGGACTGGACACTCAGATAACTCGTGTGTTCCATTTTTTATTACATCAGCTTACAGAGTCCTTTCAGAACGGCACTCTTAACTGCTGCTGATCGCCCCCGCTCCTCCTGCGCCCTCGACCCGTGTGATTATCAAATTGCTCACGAAACGAAAACAAAATTAGATTGTTTTCCACTTGAATTAGTCCCAGTATGTGAGGCACTCACTTCGAGTCCCTCTGGCTGTGTCGTTGGATGGGCATGTGTGTGTGTGTGTTTGTGAAGGCGTGGGATGATTGTTATCCTTGGCCGAGATTTGTTGAGGGATTCCACGAAAACGATGATTTGATGCTGTGTGCGAGTGAGGTCGAAGTCGGCGAAGCGGGTGACGGTGATTGATCGGAATTGTTAATCATGCGGCGGCTTAAAGCTGTCGAACTACTTAGCGTCAGAAGTGAATACACGACGTGCGTCGGTCGTAATCTGTAATTTATCACCTCTCCAAACGGCTCGGAACGACTCAAGTGCCTTTTCTTCGTGATTTCCCCTGTGACAAATTGCCATCACTAAATTCCCCGCCCAGAGAATGGAAAACGGTGAAAATATGATAACTTAAGACGCAGGGGCCATAAAAATCTCACCAAATCTAATACACGGGCCTTAACTTTCATCTCTTCTAGCAGGCTGCCGCCACTGGCGACATACTTTGGGTGATAATAATTGTGCCACAGCCGCCGCCGCGGCCGCCGCCGCACCACACCACACCGCAGAGGATGAAGCCGCGGACAGCGATGCTACCTGCTCAATCTTGGCTGCGATGTGCCGTGCACATAACACACATACCTTAACCTCAACCTCATCGTCAGCATCAACCACAGCCGCAGCAGCAGCAGGCTCAGTCGTCTAGCCTCGGTGACTTAATGACTTAATCAACACGCACTTAAGCGGGTCTTTGGAATTTTGTTTTGTAACGAATTGCTGTTGGTGTGGCTGGATTTGAGGCGTTGCTTCTGGCTGCACTCGTATATGGGAGGATGACATGGAAAAGCTTTTATCTACGACTAATTAGCTCTCAACAAACAATGACTTAATCGGGAGGAGTCATCTTCACAGAGCCTCTGTTCCCATTTTTGTGTGGTGGCCCCAGAGTATTTTTGGATACTGAGATGATCAATTCACGTGCAATTAGATGATCTCTATCGTGGGACGTGGTACATTCACCTTCTTTCTGCTGTTTTTTTTTTTTCTTCGTTTTATCTGGAGGCAGCATTTGTAGTGACTTCTGAAAGGCGTTGGGGCCATTAAGCGGCGTGGGGGACTTGGCGTGGTCCAACTACTTACCGAAGATTTACTCTTCACGTAGACGATTAGAGCTTGTGTTTTGGTATCTTTATGCGTCATCTTGTTCAGATGGGTGATGGGGGCTTGTTTCTCTTTTATGACCGATGGCGACGAGCGGTGAGTAACTTGACATTGAAATGAAAAGGATGTGGGTGAGGATGGACGGATATTGATGAAAGTCTGACTAGTGGATGTTTGTAATTTGAATTTGGATTTATTTTCTGTCTGAAGGTGAACCAAACTGACTCAAAATTTATAACGTAGTGGCTTGAACTGTGCGAAGGAGCGAGTTCCTACATTAATCGAAAATTGAACATATGTAAGAGTCAATCGGGCTCTGGCTATGTACAACACTGGTGCAGCTGGAAGAGTCTGAAGAAACAGCGGGACAACGCCATAGAGGATGCGAACGAACTCGATAGTGCGCACAAAAGCGCGACATTGGGAGCACCTAAAAGATATATGTTCTGCACACTGTAAGTTCAAGCAGCATTGGTTGGATGTGATCGCCGTGGCGTAGTGGCTAGGTGTGTCGACTCACACGCCGAAGATGTACATTCAATTCCCGAATGGTACATATCGCATTTTTCGGGACCACCTCTTTCGAGTTGATGACAACACCCAAAGAGTATCAATTGTCTATGAAAAGCCTCTCAAATCATGCCGTTCGCAGTCGGCAAAAAACTGTAGGTCCCTTCCACTCGTCAGAGAACAGTAGCACAACACGAGTAGTTGCTGTAGAAGCTGGGCCTTGGTCCCTTGTGGGCTGTAGTACTACTCAATCATTATTATTAGCATTGGTTCGATAGACTGTTTGATGTTAGAAAATTGTATCGTGTAAAATAAATTAATTTGGTGGCACTACAGCCTACCAGGGAACACCGTTTTCGGAATTCAATACAATTAGAGTCAGCCTGCAGTTTTCTTACCAACTTCGAACGACTCATTGACAGCCAAGGCTCTTTGAACATTGTCGGCAACTTGAAGAAGGTGGTGCAGTTGAAAAAGTGCGAGAAGTTGAGCATCGGAATCGAACGTGGGCCTTCAGCATGTGAGTCGACGCACTACGGTGGCTACTGGCGGTTCAAAATTGACAGCTAAGAAATGAGTTCTAAAATCTCTGTAGATAGCAGGTCGATTTTTACCATATTCTAGGTTTAAATGAATAGGATGGAGCTAGGGAGCTAGAACACAAACATTTTTGGATGTTCAAGCAACAACAAAGTCAATCTTGACAGGATTCCTTATCACAAAGGAATTTTAAAAATTTAAGATGACCTTGCTGGGGCTGGTTAGGAAACTGCAGCCACATGTACTCAACCCCACAGTACTGCCAACTGGACATAAGCTTCAACACAGATAAAGAAAGAGGATCATCTAGATCATTGAGCCAGTGGAAAAGGTCTTATGTGAATTCAAATGAATAGTCAACTCTTTCTTCTTTTTCTAATCAACTTTCCTACTGGGCACTGTCGTCATCATATTGAAAAAATTAATCTACGAATGTAGGCACTAAATTGCAACGGAAAAATGTTTTCAATTGGGAAATACTTTCTTCAGTAGAATAAAAAAATTCTCCAGCTCAAAATATATTTCTTATAAGTGCGTCTTTTGGAGCCAATACAACATCCGATAAAAAAGATCCCTCTGGAGCACTATGTCGTAGGCAAAGTTGGTGAGCCTACGAAGTGGGATTTAGAGTCCTTACTAAAGGAAACGTAAGCATTTATGAAGTTTATATACCTTGTCCATGTGTTGTCCAAAATATAATGTACCTTGCACTTTGAGGAGTGCGATGGAAAATGAAACCTAATGAAGGGACATAAAATTAACGAACCACTTATTGTTTGAACGTGGACACAACTTAAGAACAGAATGAATAAATCATCTATTTCTTAGCTGTCCGATTTTGTGGGACTTCAAAATTGGGATATTGGACGTGGGCCATTGCACGATCATTCAACGATGGCTGTATGTGGGCGCAATATTCACATCGCGTTTTCTTACTAGAAGAAACGAAATGAATATTAAAGGATGCCACAACTGTTTGACTTACTGGCTTGAGATGTTTTTTCTGAATGTGTATACATAAATAGAAGAATGAAGCCACCATACGAAACTCGACTTAACATCACCACCGGCAGCACATTGTCACAAAAATAAAAAGATTGAATGGCATTACAATTCATACAGGACCAGGTCCTAGCATCCACAATAACTACTCCTGCTGTGCATGCTACTGTCTCTCACGACTGGAAATGACCTACAATTTTTTGCCGACTCAAAACAGCGGAATTTCTGAAGCTTTTCATAGACAGTTAGTACTCTTTGAGTGTTGTTAGCAACTCGAAAGAGGTGGTGCTTTGAAAAATGCGAGGTGTTCCGTCCGGAAACCGAACCTGGAACCTTGGCATCACTTACCTACTCCGCCACGGCGACCAAGGCAGCACATTATTAGTCTATTGAAAAGATGACTAAAAGTGTCGACCAGTGCGTCAGTTTATTTACTATATTTGTTATCTCAGATAAATGTGTGTTTCTGTTTTATTTTGCCGCAAATTTATACCAGCAGTGGAATTTCTCTCAGTCAAAAATATTTTACACATTTTTGGAAACTTTTACAATCGACCAGTATTCCTCACCACTGGATCCACACGCAGCAGGAACCCAAAAAAATAATTTAATTGCCAAAATCCAAAAACAATGGATTCCAAAAAAAATTACAAATTAAGAAACCTTATTATACGCCAAATACCATCCCACTTCAGATTACGCCATTATGTTCAAATTAAAAATAAATTATCAAAAATCCAATCCCCAATGAAATGAAATGGAATGCATTAATTGAATTCAGCCATTTGTGATATTTTTCATCCCCTCGCCAACAATTTTTCCTGCCACTTGATTAGGTACGCATTTTTGCAAAAGCTGTGCGCATCTGAGTACATTCCAATGCGTGGGTACTATCTGTGCAATTTTGTTCATGCCACAGATATTACACACATGCTGAGCAAGCACATCGCTTCTAATGATAAAAATAAACACTTGCATTACAGTGCACATAGCTTTCCAGTTCTCGCGTTTGCCATTCTGATGTGACCAGTGCTGAGTCATTTTGAGCAAATTTACATCCTTCGGGTGGATTGCCCAAGTTGGGCAAAATTGGCATGTTCTCCCCTTTGGTGCATTTATGTCTAGGGAAGGTCGAATCATATTGCTGGGAACTTTGTTGGGGTCTTGATTCATTACTACACATGTGAAGTGTGCCAATGAATGGGTAGTAAGTTTTATATATGACGTTTGTTTGAAAAGGTTTCAACTGCAAAATACGAAAACATACTCCTTCCAACATGTAACTTAATGCGAGTTGTCCTTTCCGTACTCCGAGAGCACGGTTGGGAAGTTGTTTGACATCCGGAGGTTCCTCCAAACCATACCTTGTAGAGTGAGAATTTTTCTTGTTGCTGTCTATCGAAATGTGTAACTGCAGGAGTTAGAAGAAGTTGTGCAATTTTTGGTGGAGCGCCATACAAAAAAAAGACCTTGAATTCAGGGTATGCCATTAACAGCAATGGCGAACACATAGTTAATTAATTTGTTGGTATAACCTGACCTGGACTCTGAACTGGACATTCCATTTAGCAACACAAGTCACAATACGAAAATACTATCAAGTGTTTAAAAAATGATTCTATAGTAAAATTTGCAGTCTTGGGCCGGCTTTACGTCTGTCATTAATAGTTGACGTCCGTCCGGCCCATAACCACTAGTGTTACTGATGAGGCTAGAATATGGCTTCTTGTACATGGTAGTGCCACATAATTTGTATTTTCATATATGGACGCAACCAACACCGCTTATGCTTTACACCGCATTATCTCCTGTGAATTTTTTGTCTGACAAAATGACAAGCTGTTCGGTGTCGGCCTAGTACAGGTTCCGTCCATTCTTGAGCGAACTATAAAACGTCTATCACCAGGGGTTGTTTAATGAGTCCTGGTAGTGAACTGCAGTGCACTGTGTCGCCACTCAATTCGCATTGTTTTTGACGATAATTTAAACAAAAAAATGATTAGTGTAGTTTTTTATTTTTTTATAATTGGGGCCCGCTAAAGGGATTATTTTGTACCCTTATGTGACCGGAATTAAGTCACAGCACGGGCCGAAAGTATAGAGGAAGAGATGGAAAGTGTCTTGACGAGAAAAAAAAATCTAGAAGTGGTACTACGGTAATTTACGGACAAGAAAATATTCGCAAAAGGCAAGGACAAGACATATATGGCCAAATTGTATTCAAATTTGATTTATTAAAACTAGTTTCCAATAAAAACTTTTATTTATTTATTTTTTTATCTTCTTATTATATTTATTTTTTATTTAAAAATTAGAAAAAAATGTTTATTTGTCTGCCATATAAAAGTATTATGACGATAGAGAGAGAGAGAGAGAGAGAGAGGGAGAGAGAGAATTGAATGAGACTTTCTTCTTATTTTTAAATTTTTAACGTTTATTTGAATTTGAATCCATTTTTGAAACATGTATTTTTGCCCAAATGAGATTTAAAAGAAAATGCTTCCTCATCATGAATTCATTCAATGAGTCCTCACAACATCAAAAACAAAATAAAAAGAAATAAAATAAAATAAAGATTTAGTTCAAGTTTGAATCCAATACATGCATCAAGGATAATTTGTGACTTCCCCAAGTCTGCACAGTTCTCTTTTATGATTTGTGGAGCATTATCGCTTCAACACTAGCATATTCAAATTTTCTTTTATCAAAAATGAAAAATAATTATTCACAATTGTTCAATATCCTTCATTGTCGTCAAAAAATAAATAAATACAAATGAGGCGTAGAGAAATTGAATTCGACTTGATTTTCCATGACTCCCATAAATAATTTTCAATTAATCGAATTATCTCCACATATATCTCGTGATTAACATGGCAGATGCATTCTTGGAAAAAATCAAGCAAACCGAAATGAGGCCCAGTGTACAGAATACAAAGCAGACGGATATGTTCCATTAACCTAAAAACCGTGTAAATCGATCTGAAGAAGATAAAGAAAAGTGGAAGATAAGTCTTATACTAATCTGATATAATGAGATGAGGTTTGTATTATGAGATGAGGATTAAAGAGTGGCAGGTGCATTTAAGTTTTTCTGTCGAACTGAACTCTTTTCTTTTCGTTGGTCGCTGTTTCTGTTTGCAATTCAGGACTCTAGTAATTCTGAAATGTGGCCAATTTGCGTAGTGGGCCCACACGCCGCATATCCTTAGATTGATTGTTGTAAGGTTCGTGTCTCATTTTTCACAGCAAATCCGCATTCAAGTTGCTGACAACACTCAGAAGGCACTAGTTCTCTATGAAAATTAAATCGGTAAAGTATAACATTTGTTTTTTCTAAGATTTCTGTCATTTGCTCAGGCTTGTACCGAGATATTGTTAGAAAACACCAATCTTACTGATGAAACTTTCATCTGACAAATTGGATCTTTTCTTAAGCATCCAATCTAATAATTGGATGCTTAAGAAAATGTACACTTAGAGAAAGGACTATAAGCCTCCATATGTCAGGTTCCCAAATTTTTAAATTAACGCACAACACGACTGGTTGCTGATGAACCAATGTCCAATTTGATGAACCAATTTTAAAGAGGTTCTGGCACGGTAAGGAAATATATTTTTAAAACTACATTTTTGCTTATTATTGTGGTCGCCTTGGGGTAGTGCGTTCAGGTTCAAGGTTCCAGGTTCAATTCCCAGTCGGAACACATCGCATTCTTTCACACTCGAAGAGTACTAATTGCCGATGAAAATCATCTCAAATGTCGCCGTTCGGAGTCGGCATAAAACGGTAGGTCCCTTTGACTCGTAAGAGAGTAAGAGCACGCACAACACGAGAGCTTATCGATGAAGCTAGGCCTTAGTTTCCTATGGGCAGTAGTGTCACTCAATTATTTTAATAAGTTACCTATTATTGCAATTCCAAAAAAAAAAAAATACTTAGACGAGTTCCCACATAAGAGGTCGATGCAAGATAGAGCTCCAAAAATGCGCAAAACTCAACCATATTGCTGTATAGAATAGGAATGTTTATTGGATGACTATATGAGCTTGTAAACGGTACCCCTATTCATATTATAGTGACAAATACCGGAATACCAACCTACTTTCTTCTGTTCAAAACGCAAGTGAGTATCGTGCAAATTGTGGAATGGATACTTTCGTAGTCAAACATAATGTTAACGTCAGTAGTTAATTTAAAATGAAAAAAAAAAAAATAATTGGAAAAGGAGTAACCATTTTATTACCACTAATTGAATTAATAGTCTCCACTGATGACTAAAACTACTGCAGTAGGTCACTTAAATATCGGCCGCCACAAAGAGGTGCTCAGAAACTCCCAAAACTGTGTTCTCTTTCACGAATTTTGATGGTAAATTGATTTAAATTGAATAATGTATCTTTTTTTCATTTTAATTGGAAACAGCTAAATATTTTCAACCACCTTGCGTGAAATTTTCGAAAAGCAAAAATGATTGCGGGCACTAATCCTCGCAATGAATACAGAAGCTCTACTTCGTTCTCTCACTTTTGCAACCTTCAAACATATTTTCGAAAACAACACGCAAAGATTCCCCAAAACATATCAACTATTGACTGACTTTCTCCCAGAAAATGCTCAGTCCCAAAAGATACCCCCAACTTCAGAATATTCATCTCTATGAGCATCATTTATTTTTCGATACCGCCTCTCATAACATCGCTCCCTATAAATTCCTAACTTTATCTAGTAAATCGTCCGGAAACGGTAAGTGCCTAGGTTAAGGCACTTCTCACAGTTCCTCCGCATCCACGCAACATTCTCCAAGTCCCCGATAACACTGTCACTGTTGTTTAATGCCCACACTCTCGGCGACTAATGTGTTAATAAGAACTTTTCGACAGGAGATGGCTTCACATCGATAACCGCGATCCCAGAACGAAAGTCTCGAGTTTCAACTTCTTCGGTAAAATACCAACCACTCGAGATGCACAATCAAATGGGATCGTTAAAATTAATTTCGTATCGGCATATCGAATGTGCCCCTCTCATAACCAATCGAACATTCCTAATCGGCCGTCGCTTCTGTCTTCCCATTGATGATCGTCTCTTGCAGTTCGTTGAATCAATAGGCGCTAATCAGATAACACGTCCTAATTAATGGCGCATAAGGAAAACGAACGTCCAGAAGGATGCTGTGCCGTGTATCGTCTCCATCTCGGTGATCGTTGAACGGCAATAAATCCCACAAACAGCATTTCTCCCATTTACGCGTCCAAACAACAAAGACACACCTTCTGTTTGAGTTTTTTGTAAGCATTTCAATTAGGCACCATTTCAAGAGGCAACTCTCTTCCTCTTGCCGTATTTGTTATAAAAATTTACACTCCACCACCACCACCTCCAACACCGCCCGCTTATAAAGCGCTAGATGAAAGATGAAGCGTACCCACCTTATTTGTTTTCCAATTTCGTTGCTTCAAAAATGAACAAATCCAAGTGCTGATAATCCTCAGTTTCAAAAACGGGTACGGACTAGCCTATATCACTTCCATTAGTATGTATGCACAAGAAATAAACAGAACTCAACGGAGCGCACCATTCACTTAAAGATAATCGTAAACAAACAGGAGAATTCTGATTTGTATTCGTTTGGAGTTGGGAGTCGGTATCCCGGAATCGCCGACACACTTCTCGACGTCTTCGCACCTTTAATTTGATCCGGCAAGGCAACGGATTTTCACGGATACTCCCTTCGAACTGCACCGCACCAAGCACACGCGATTGAAAATTGTTTAAGATTTTTTTTTATTTTTTCAAAATTATTTTTTTTTTTGATTTTTTTTTGTTATGATACAGCCCCCACGGAAATCCGACTTAAACTGCAGCGTAGTCCGTATGTACACAGAAATCGCCTCGTACAACTTGAACCGGTCTCAAGCACTGAATCGCACTCAATGCCAGAGCCACTGAAAGGGGGCCCACGGACTCTGACTGGATGAATAGGTGGACTAAGCGGTGACCACTACACTCCAAAAGTTGGCTGCTCAATTGAATGGAAAGCTCTGCCAGATTGACGGCGAACCGAAAACGAATCGAACGGGCACTGCCAAAGAGCCGAACAGAGTCCCAGAACAAAACACACAAAAACAACGACGATAAACTCAGGCATGCGTTCTAGATACGAATTCCCGAATGCCAGGAAGAGATATGCCGGAGCGGTGTTGAGCAGACCACGGAAGAGTGGTTGTCTGCTGACGGGTAGGAACGCGAGGACATGAAACAGTGGTGAAGAGCACTCAAAGAGAAGACACTATCCGACCAGCAGAAGGTAGCGCTTGGGACAGGTTTGCCTGCCGTGTGGGACCGCAGAAGAGCGACGCTGTTCGGGGTGACTGGTTCCAGGTAGCTCATCTTATCAGTGTCATGGGATAAGAACCCGAAAGAGACTCAGACTTACCTGTAGCGAGTCGGAATGGAAACGGAACCCCGAACAGTCACTCGAGTCAATGTGTTACCTGTGTGTTGAGTTACCTGCGTTGCCTTTGGTCGCTGATATTCCAATACCTTTCCAATTGGAAGAAACGAGTGTGAACAGCAAGAGGCGCTCAAGAGCTGACTACTGCTGAAGAAAATACGGCCTCGGTGCCGCCAATAAAAATGCAGAGGTTGAGATAAGTTTAAGAGCCAATTAATGTACCTGTGATGCCGAAGAGAGCTAGTTCCAGGTTGTGATGCTGTTAATTCATTAGTTTTGATTGACAACATCAATGGGCCCTAATTGAGATCCTAAAAGGAGTGTGGGATTGCTTGAAAGAAATTTCATTTCTTCATCGGTAGCGTGCGGATAGTTTTCTGAAGCATCGGTATGTGGGTGCAAGGAAATGGTGATTAGGGGAAATGTTTGAGGAGGCATGTGTAGTTTTGTTTTTTGGGTGTTAGGCACATTCAAAGGAGGGAAACTGTAATTTGTGATGCATTCATTTGCTTACATAGGGACACAATTTTTTGAAATTAGGGCAATTTTCTTAAAAAAATTCTTTCCAAACTTAAATTGAAAACATGAGTGATATTTATGTACTGCAGCAATTCAGTTCGGATGTCCTTTATACATTGCTTAAAAATTGTGTCTGGAGTGACTGGCAACCGTGTCTCAATGTTACTTTGCAAGTGACTCTAGAGCGCAAATTGTTAACAAAAATACCGGACCGGATCTGCCTTCTTCAGGAATTACTTGTAGCGTGCGTTAATTTGTATTAAATGGGAAAAGGAAACCACGAATTTAAAGGCGATTTCGAACTGCAAAATTGCAGAATTATTTCATAGACCTTTCGCAGCCTGTAACTGTTGTGAGCAACAGGAAAGAATCATCGACCAAATCTTCACACTTCGGCAGATCCTGGAAAAGATCCAAGAAAGTGCAGATCGAAGTGCACTCACCATCTATTCGTCGATTTTAAGGCCGCATAGGACAGCCTGCGTAGAGACGAGTTATACAGTGACATGTCTAATTTTGGCATTCCTACCCAACTCGTTAGATTGTGTAGCATGACGATGGAGAATTCTCGCTGCTCTGTCAAAGTTTGTAAGGAACTCAACGAGACCTTCAATGTCGAAAAAGGTTGTAGACAAGGCGACGCGCTGTCATGTGACTTCTTTAACATTATCCTTGAGAAGATCGTACGTAACTCACAAGTCAACACCAGAGGCACGATCTTTCAAAAGTCAGTTCAATTGCTAGATTACGCCGACGACATTCATGTGATTCGACGAACGCAGCGAGCCGTCAATGAGGCATTTGTTGCCATTTAAGCGGAAGCGGCTTAAATGGGTCTGATGGTTTATGAGGGCAAAACGAAGTACATGCTGTCATCAAGGAAGGACGCACAACATCGACGTCTCGGACAGTGCGTCAAACTAGATACGAGGTAGTCAAGGATTCCGTCTACCTCGGCCCCGCGATATATGGGGACAACAACATCAGTGCCGAAATCAAACGCAGAATCACTCTTGCCAATCGCTGTTTCTTTGGGCTCAAGAGGCAGTGGAAGGCCTAAGCGAGTATTGTGTAGCAGCTTGATCATCCCAGTTCTACTTTATGACGCAAAATCCTTGGACGTAACTATAAGGGAATGGTGAAGCCCTTAGTCTTTTCGAGAGAAAAGTTCTGCAGTTTTTGATCCTGCTTGCGTTGATGGCATCTGGAGGAGAAGATTTAATGGCGAACTCTATGGCCTACGACATGCGCCTGGTCATTCCTTTTGGGATACAACGCTTAAGGTGGCTAGGCCATGTAGAGCGCATGGACACCACTGCTCCGACCCGAAAATTCTTCGAATCTGAGCTCTTGGGACAACGCAACAGAGGAAGGCCCAGGCTAAGGTGACGCACACAAGTGGAGAAACCTCAACCAACTTGGAGTGCGCAAGTGTCGGCAGCTGGCAAAAGGCCGTGCTGGCTGGAGAGGCATGTTGGTTGAGGCCCAGGTCCACCCTAGACTGCAGCGCCACAAGAAGAAAAAGAACAACAGGAAAGAGGCTGTGCTTTGAAAAATCTGTAGATTAGTCCTCAGTCCAGAAATCGAACTGTTGGCGGTCATTAATTGAAGTAAATGATAAAAGGCTGAATTTAACCGATGGCGTATGCTATGCTTATGGTTTTCGTGGCTTAGTGGGCAAGTACGCCAACTCATACGCTAAGGTCCTAGGTGCGATTCAAAGATTGAATATTTGCCTCTTTCCACGGCACAGCCTCTTTTATATTTTTGACAGCACTCCAAAAGAAAGTTCGTATAGCAAGCACAAACCTGTAGTTACCTTCTACTGGTGACAGATAACACGCACAGCATGAGTACTGGGTGAAGAAGCTACATATGTAGGTGTGCAGTGCCATACAATTTGTTAATTTGTGCGATGTGTTTTGTGCTTTAAAGCTTCTAGCGAGGTCAAATCGAACAATCTCGACAGCCCTAGATGACAATGCCTTTGGTACAATCGAACAGAGAGTGGCGTAAGCTCTGATGTTAAGGACACATGCCGATTATGTTTCAAAAAAAAAGCTACCAAGACGTTGGCAATTATCAACTTAATCTTAGAGCTCAAATAAAGAACTCTGTAGACTTTGTCTTAACATGCGCTTGTTGGTTAAGTTCTTTGGGATACAACGCCGAGTCTGAAATGTCTTCAAGGTGTAGTCAAAACAGCTTCTTCCCAAAGAGTCGGCGAACAATTAAGACGTCTCAACGGTAAAACGTCCTCGACTGAAACAGTGCACACACGTGAAAAAAGGCTTAAGGCTGTGAGCAATCCAACGAGAATTACTTTTGCCAGTAGCTTCTTTGGACTCAAGAGGCAATTGAGTAATAGAGTCATCTTTCGAAACAGCTAGAAATATTTATGTTACACTCTGATCATCTCCATCCTGTTTTGCTGCGCAAAAAAATGGGCTCTAGTGAAAGTGGGTGAGGTAGTTGTCAGTTTTGAGAGTTCTTCTGCGTGCGATGTTTGGCTCTGTTTGCTTTGATGACATTTGGAGAAGAACATTCAACAACCAACCAGGCTTTAAAGCAGCATGCAACTAGTTAAGCGTCTTCGAACCCAATTCTAGAAATCGCTGGGTCATGCATAGCTCTGGCCTGAAGAGTCATCGATTTCGAACCATAGGGGCAACGTAGCAGAAGACGTTCTTCGATGAAATGGCACACACAAGTGTATAAGGACCTAAACCAACTTGGAGCACGAAACTATAGGCAGCTGGTGAAAAATAGTGCTGGCTGGACAGGCTTTTTGAATGAGGCCCTGGTCCATCCCGGACTGTAGCGCCAGAGAAAGAACAAGAAAAAAGTGCGTGTTACATTCACACATTGTTGTTTTCATTTTCAAGGCAGGAAACCTTTGTAGTTAAGGTCCGTCTGTCTGTCTATCCAATCGTCACTCCATCATATGAAGAGATTTGCATGAAAATTGTATTTTGGGGCATAATTGGTTTTAGTTTCCATATAAAGTAGAAAATTGAAGTTTAATTTAATTTGTAAATTATGTCGAACCACAGAGAATAATATTAGGATTAGTTTTTGGGTTTGCTTGAGTTGGAAGTCGTTAAAGACAGAATATGTCTGCCCTCCTAGTTTCTGCATCGGTGTGCCTGAAAGTCTAGCACACACAACGTTATTTAAATTAAAACATATTCCAGTAAAATACTTGCAAATGAAATTATTCGAATTCAAGTCCACACTTGAATTGCAATTGAAACCTTTTGTGTTCGACTCTAACTCGCATATACCCAGTACACTACTTTTTTTAATTCTATATCATCTGTGCTGTTGGAAACCATTTAACTGATACTCATACATTCAACCACGTCTCAGGATTTCACACGCCAGGAAAAGCATGCCTCTGACTTGAGGATGATTCCTTTAGTAAGTAAACATCTTATCTCATCAACCCACCTCTGTCCAGGAACAAAAAAAAAAACAGAAAACGAATCCAAAAGTAATCAGACCCAATTGTCTCCTTGATCAAATTCATCTTGATTTATCAGTGCTCCGCTAGCAACGTCGAGTCGCATCGTCGTCGTCACGCGACAACGGGCAACATATCAAAGTCATCCAATCAAATGCACTACCCACTGCCACAATTGCAATTGCAATTTTATTGCACTCAGCCAATTTAATTTAGCCGAGGAACCTTGCCCACGTCCAAACACCACCCAGCCGGCACACCACCAGTTCTTGGATAAATTAAATTCACCAACAATCTTCGACGAAAATCACTCGGCAAAGTTCCTGATCCTGAGCTCACCTCTATCGCACAGAGACGTCATGTGAGAATGAGGAAACCGCACCGACTCACACTCACACTCACTTCCTTCGGTCTCGTCTTCGTCGTCTGTCAGTGCGCCCGGAAAGAAATATGATGGAGCAATGATGAGTTTTTGGTTTGGCACTGAAAGTTCCGGCATTTTGCTGCTTGGGTGCGACACTCTATAAATTGATTCCATTCACTTGGCTCCATGGGGTTCGTCGCAGTCGCAGTCACAGTCGCAGTCGTCGGCATCGTCATCCCGTCGTTGCCACCTTATTTCGATTATTATTATGCAGTCGGAATGGAGCAGCAGCTGATGGCTGCTGCTGCTGCTGCAAGCAGAGGTGATGTGTCGTTCGCTTAGAATTGCAAAATAATTGAAGCTCTCCTCCGTGTGCTCCACAGAGAGTGCGCTGCTGGAAGAAAAAACAGGTCTACTCGTATAAGGGAGGAATATCTTTTGTTAATGGACTGAGGGTCAGGAGGTGAATTGGGTGACAATGAAGTCGCAATCGTTTGCATATGGCTCAGTTGAAGGTACTGTCAACTGCTGTGTGCGACTGTGTATCTGCAGCCGAGGAGGAGAATTGCAGAAAACGGATGCAAATTCAGTTGCAGTTGCCTCGCATTGGGAATGAAGCATAATAGTTCAAATTATCCAAAAAAGAAAAAAACACACGAATTCTTCTAGAGCGGAGCTAGAGTCAATGTCCTCCGGTTTCGCCCCAAAGAAAGCTAGTGTACATGCTAAACAGGAAAGGACGGCATTACCGGCAAGGAGAACTTTTCCGCTTGCGGAAGTTTTATCATACTAATAAGCATTAGGTGTGTGGGCAACTACAGGCTTTTGAAAATATAAAATTAGGTTCTCCGCTGAAGTGACGATGTGCTCTTGTACTGGAAAGTCTGGAGTTCATGGAACCAGTTATTTAAATTTCTCCTGGACTTTGGAAAGGTGCTCATTATGCAAATGCATTGTAGGTCCAAGGATAAGCTAAGCACTCAGTGGAGGCACGAAAGTACTTTAATGTCAGGTTAAGTTGCGATAGTTGCCGCTACAGATGCAAGAGTATTCACTTATGTGTCCATAATCATTGGTCTGTGGAAACTGTATCTCGAATATGCGGCACTGTGAAATAGGTCTGTGATCGAGGAAGGCAGGTCGACATTGAATGAAATGGAGAGAGTCCCCTATTTACAAGTCTCTACATCTGTCGCAGTCACGCATCGGCGATGAGCATCCCAAGGCTTCAAGTGCCCTGGTCTACACCATCTGTTCAGTTTTGGCATGGTCTTCCACGGTGTCGTCTACCATGCAACGAGCTGCCAGAACTTTCTGCAACAAAATTCTTCTTCTTCTTCTCTTAATGGCGCTATAGTCCGGGTGGACCTGAGGTTCAATCAACATGCCTTTCCAGCTAGAACGATGTCTCGCCATATGCCTTCAATTGCACATCCCAAAGTAGTCGAGGTCCCTCCCCACTTGTGTGCTACATCTCCACCTACGCCGTTTTCTGTTGCGTTGTCCGAATGACTCAAATTCTAAGGCTTTTCGGACCAGAGCAGTGGTGTACGCATGCTCTACATGGGCTAGCCAAACTAAACGTTGCATCCGAAGGCTCTTGACTATGCGCATGCTACCGTACAGCCCATAAAGTTTATCGTTGAATCTTCTCCTCCAAACGCCATCAACGCAAACAGGATCAATACTAGCATGCAGAACTTTTGTCTGATAGAGACTAAGAGGTCGCGACGTAAATAAGGACTGTGATGATCAAGGTGTTAACCAGTTTTGTCCTTCGAGGTAGAGCTCTATTGCCTCTTGAGCCCAAAGAAGCTGAGATTGGCAAGAGTGATTCTGCGTTCGATTTTGGTACTGGTGTTGTTGTCCCTATTTACAGCTGCGAAGAGGTAGACGAAGTCCTTGACTACCTCGAAGTTTCTGCTGCCTAGTGCTACGCTCTATTCAAGTCGTCGATGTCAATGTCATCCGCTTAAGTTACCATTTGAACGGACTTTTGGAAGATCGAGTATCTGGCGTTGACTTGTGAGTTGCTCAAGATCCTCTCAAGAACATTGTTGTTGTCGCCTTGTTGCAACAAAATTATCGAATTCAAACTTTTTAAGCCAGTGTTGGCACAGGCGATTTTCCGTATTCATATGTGACAAAAATGTCAATAATCCTTACCTCGCCCCTTCATTGGACCATTTCACACACTAGCCTTGATCTATCAGCTTTCAAAACTCGTAGCTATTATAGAGCCCAATACCTGTTCTCGCATTACAGCACAACACGCATTTAAATATCATGAAGAAACAGGGTCATTAATTTCTTGGTATCAAGTTGGTAGCTCAGGCATTTGACACCTGCCAATCATAGCTTCACTGGATGAGTCACGATATTAGCAGACTGCTTGGTATATAATAATGTCAAAGCATTGAAACTTACTACAAAATGGTGACTTAAACTTAGTTACTTCATGCCCATTACGCGTAGTGGGCAAGTGCGTCGACCCATACGCCGAAGGTCTAGGTTCGATTCCCGGACGGGAAACCTCTAATTTTTTTACGGCGCCACCTCTTTCTAGTTGCTGATAAGCCAAAGGGTGTCAATTGTCTATGCTAAGCTTTTCAAATCTCGCCGTTCGGAGTCGGCAAAAAAGTGTAGGTCCTTCTACTCGTGAGAGAACAGTATCACGCGCAACACGAGTAGATGTTTCTGAAGCTAGGTCTTGGTCTCTTGTGGGTTGGGTTCATCTCCACCCTTATGAAGTTCAATTTACGTAACAGTTTAAGCCCCCTGACCATTCAGAATGACGTGAATGCGCTTCTTGGATGTTAGGACGACAGCCGACTAACACCGATATTCCGAACAACATTTTCATCTGCGATGAGGCACATTTCTCACTCGCTTGGCATGCTGTCGAACACAATTTGTCATATATAAGGCTCAGAGAGCCCACAAGTGTCGAAAGAGGTGTCGCCAACTCTGATCGTGTTGACTGTTCAGGGCCCACTTTGATCAAAGAGTTTGATGCGTTTGACTGGTGGGTGATTATAGCGAATTGGAAACGCTTATGATCGAAAGAATTGAATGCTAGCGATGATGAATTATGAATGCCAGCGATTGAAGGTCGTGTTTGACCATATGCCATTCCAACAAGGCTCCAGTCACACAACATGACCGGCTCTAATGCTCGAGAAGCTTGAAAGTAGCGCAATTTCACGTTATGGTGACGTCAATTGCTCACCAAAATCATGCGATTTGACACGGTTTTACATTCTTCTGTGTGGATAAGCAAAAATGCGCTTATGTCAATAAACCATTCAAAACCAACATTACTCAAAAGACAGTCAAGATGATGCCCAAAATATACGAAAAGTTGGTCAAAAATTACCTCAGAAGAGTAGCATGCCGCGAATCTTTCAAAGTCGAATGTTACCATCCTTTGTCCTATATGGCAAAGTCCAGATTTTAAAAGAAATTACAACTTTCATCATAACTGTGTCGCCGTATATTTCGAAACCGAAAAATGAATTTTCTCCCAAAAGAGTGCAGTCTTCAGATATCCTTGGCAAAATCCAATCAGACACAGGACTTGGCTTAGGTAGCGTTCCATTTCTCTCACCTCGAAGACATCACCCATCCCACCTCGGTTCGCACGCAACAAAACAATAAACATTGTTTAATTACACTTAATGAAACGATAAACCGACTTTCCAATTAGTCACACGCATACGTGAACTCCTTTCATTATAAAGCGATTAGCGGCTGACTGGCCAACTGGTCGGCTGGCTGGATTTGCGCTCAGCCGAAGA
Source organism: Eristalinus sepulchralis (assembly GCA_944738645.1). NCBI lineage: Eukaryota > Metazoa > Arthropoda > Insecta > Diptera > Syrphidae > Eristalinus > Eristalinus sepulchralis. Next base: position 62,429,460 of record OX122885.1, on the reverse strand, counting down.
TGGCAACACCACCGCCGCAGATCCGAGCTGAAGGCCTAAGCTGAATTAATTGATATGCTGATTGCAAGCAATTCGCCTAGGCACCCCTAAATACAGGACATCTCGCCTATCCCGGTAGGCTGTGAAGATGATAAAGCTACCATAAGCTAAAATGGCCTTCACACATGCTTCCTGGGCGACGGCGACAGCAACGGCAACGGCTGCCGTTGGGACTGGTTCTGCAGCATTGTATGGACAAAGGATGTTGCTGGTTCGCTTGGTCGGTGCTCGTGTTTAATTAAAAACTCATTAGACTCGTGTTGTTGTGGGCAAGCAAGATGGCACGCATTGTGATCGGATGCTGGGTTTTTTGTTTGCCCCCGCAAGACTGAGCTTAATGCAGAAACAGGCTTCGGGTAATTAGTGTGCGGTTTATTTAACAAGGATCAATCATGAGAAAGGTGGAATGTTGATGAATTTCGTGGAGTTGATGGTAATTAGCACCTAGTTCTGCGACGGTGCGGACGAGCAGTGTGCGTTTCGAGATGGTGCAAGGTGTCAGAGGACGCGTGAGTAGATACGATTGGATGCGTCATTAGGGGAAGGAAATGGCTTCATAAGTGATGATTCGGATAAACAGTTCGTGACGCGGCAACGGATGTTGTGGTAGTTGCCTTTTTCAAAGTTTCCAGCTTCTGATTGTGATGTCTTCTGTTGGATAACAGTTTATCTATTGCTAATGAACAGCAATGATTTCACGATGTTGTTGAACTGCCCTTAAAACAAACACCAACCCCGTGGCGCAGTCCACAGCGGAATTGAGCTTCTGTGCATCTGGACAAGGTTATGCCGGTATGCCGGTATGCCGTCACTGACGCACTGACAATGTGCAGTAACAACACAAAAGGGTACACATCATGACACCTGAACACAATATTCTTGTGGAAAAAACTACGCCGCCGCCGTATGCCACCTTTCGTGTGTTATTTCAGCTCGTGTTTGCCAAATGGACCAGTCCTCCCTCATGTACCTGCAGTACGTTGTTTCATTTCAAGTTACACACACACACACCCTTCACCGCAAGCGGTAACCAACATTTTAATTAAAATATCACTCAGACAATGTGTGTATGTGTGTGAGTACCGCAACAAAGCAATGACAAGGACGACGACGTTGTCGGATCGATTCTATCCTCAAACTTGACCCAACCACAGGTAGACGAAATATTTGATAGCGCGATGGTACGTCTGCAGGACCTTCGCTGTAATTTCATGGACAAGTGACAGTGAGGAGTAGGTGTAGATTACACTCTTCATTCTTCTCAAATGTCCGCCGGAGCTCGTCAAAATACCGGGTTTGGTCGTATACCGGCCGGCCGGCCAGCCGACGCGTATCCGTGACAGGCTGAAGACACCGAGTTCGTGCGATGAAACTGACACCAAAACACACGCCGAACCTTAGCGGGGGCAATTCGTTTTTATTTTGTTGCTCTCGTCTGACTTTTCAGTCTGTAGATGCAAATAAGTTGCATATGGCCAACTTCTATGCACAGTGTGGGGGGGAGAAGAGCGACGAGAGGGAACATCATTAAAGGTGAATGAACGAAAATTTAGCGCTCGCTGTTCCTTTTTTTTCATTCGTTCTTGACGGTTTTCCTTTTCTCAAAATATAATTAGCTCTCGGGTGTAATTTGCAAATTAAGTCGTTAAAGGAAAAATTTACTCGGAGCTCCGTTCATGCGACGTGGTTCACATGCACACCGCATGAGAGGAATCATGCCGTTTCCACAGCAGACGATGATGACGACCACGCCGACGTCGGTGGTGGTGGAGTCGGTTCTGTTCGGCTCCGATCCTATGCAGAGGTGCAATCTTAGCAAATGGCGCATCAGTGCAGGTAATGCTGGGTGCTGAGTTGGTTTTGACTGATTTTCGCAAGGCAACGCTTTCGGTGAGGGTTTTGTTCGTTTTATTTGCACCTTTGACTGGTTTTCTCCCATGGCCATCGTCATCCTCGTCGTCGTCGGCGCTGATGAGGATTGGTACGTTGAGTGTGAGCAATGAAAAAGAGAAGTGAATGGATGTTTGTTCAATACGATGGTAGGTGAGGTTTTCAATCAGAGGCGTTCGCTAGTCGAGGTTTGTTGGGGCATAGATATGAAACATTGGTGAGAGTAGAGTTCGACCCTTTTGTTGTTGCAAATATTGATCCTGAAATTCAGAGTTCATCTGTATCGAATTCCCGAACTGAGGAGAATAAGGACAACGACTTTCCCTGTCGAACAAGTTTAAGTGCACATTATGTTAATGGACTGAAGTTATGCGCTGCATTCATCTCTTCTCTCACTTGACTCATTCCATAAATAAGAGTTTTCAGTTTTGTGATATTTAAGATCCTAGCTCGTTCCCTTGAGGTTAGATCTATTCACAATAGTCTGGCTTAGAGCATTTGCTAAGTCACGGGGTGCTTAGATTTGAGAATGTGTTCAAATACATTTTCAAATGCCAAGCTTTGTTAGAGCGGCTGGTTGTCATCGGGCACCCACTCTTAGGTCGATTGTGAACGCAGAGTGACACGGCGCGGATGTAGACAAGTGTCTAAGTAATTTGTCTACCTAGGTTTCCAGGAAATCTTTCTAGCTTGGGGATGGCAGAGAAGGTGAGAAATTCAGAAAATTCTCAGACTACAGAAGTCATTGGGAGGGATGCCAAGGCTGAAGGTAACACCTATAAGGGGCCTTAGACATGCTTTGTCTAAATTGACGAGGCAGAGGGATTAGTTTGTTTTGGTTATAAGCCACGAAGGGCTCTCGGATAATCTTTTGGTTAGTTCGGACAACGTGTGTGTTGTAGGACGAGATTTAATGTAGCAAAGGAATTCAATGAATGCCACTTTTGGACGGTACCTGGGTTTTGGCCACTTTTGTTTTTGGTACCGCGTCTAGAGAGCGTGGTCGCCATGGCGTAGTGGTAAGTGCATCGACCGCCGCCCAGAAAGTATAGGTTCGATTCCCGGAAGGGACACCTAGCATTTTTTTCACGGCACCACCTCTTTCGAGTTGCTGACAACACTCAAAGAGTATCAATTGCCTATGAAAAGCTTCACAATCTCGCCGTTTGGAGTCGGCAAAAAACTGTATGTCCCTTCTACTCATGAGTAGCACGCACAAGACGAGTAGTTGTTGTAGAAGCTCGGCCCTGGTCCCCTGTGGGCTGTAGTGCCGCTCAATTATTATAATTATCCATGCCATGCCAAGCCAGCAAAGAATAGCGAAATATGAACACAAGCCAATCTGCCTGGGTAAGTACACAGCCTCAGCGTTGAAGGCGGCTGATTAATTCGCTAGAGGTACTGACAGTGGCAGTGACGCGGTCTAGGGTTTTGACCGAAATTCTTAAATTCCGAAATCCAAAATTCGCCAAAATCAAAAAATTCGAAAAACCAAAATGAGCACAATGCACAAATTCAGGTTTGCGGCAGGTTTCAGAACGGCCTCATTCCATACCAAGGTGGGGTGATTTTCCCTCAAGCATGATCTCATTTGGTACTTGGGTAACTAAGGCGTTTAGTCTTGAGTTATCTACGACTCTTAGGAAAATAGACCCCGTTATATAAAGGACAAAACACCAGTACTGAAATCAAGCGCAGAATCACTCTTGCCGATCGCTTTTTCTTTGGGCTTAAGGGGCAAATGACTAAGCTCGTTTTTTATAGCAGCTTGATCATCCCAGTTCTACTTTATGGTGCAGAAACCTGGACGTTATTAAAAGCGGATGAGGAAGAGGCAGTTCATCACGTAAAACCAAATCCCACATCTGTAGACGCTTTACTAAAAAGAACCAATGTTATAGATAGACTTCGACCCAAAAGATGTGGCTAGTGGTCCTGCTATGTAGGGTTCATCTTTTACTACATACTGGACTCCTGAAGACAATAAACTGCCTAAGTCCCAGCCACACATGCCAGATCATCTTTAAACACTGTCGTCCCTTTACTCACCTTCGCACGAATGTATCAAACATCAAACGATCAATGTCCAGAGCCTAGATCGGGGTGAAGTCACATCGCCTGCTAGGAGGCCCAGTTTTAAAGGAAATGAGAATGACTCTAGTCGCGTTTTCTCTGGCTTCCTGGGACAGTATCGGGTAGCCGAAATAAACGAACAGTGTCCTTACCCGGGTTATTGAAAAAGCTTTACTCCCCACAACGTTCCTCTAAGACAAACTTATACAGCAACCTTTTCTGAAGCGTTCAAAATCCATCCCACCAAAACTGGCTCAAGAAACAATCTGCATCAGTGTTAACACACCTGATGTCAAATCACTTCGCTTTGCGTCATTACCAACCAAAAGACGTGATTGTTGAAAATTCCATAGTGTGACCCTAAGGAATACTCCAGCGAAGTGCTTGTTTCGCAGAACTTCTCCAGTGCCTCCTTAACCTCCCACAGAACGATTCAATTAGCTCACCGATTCAGTTGCAATGATTATGAGTGAGCGCCCTGCACTTCATCAACATAGCCGTCACCACAGCGGGATCAACTATCAGATTCAGAATCCCCACGTCTTCTTCTCGCGTTATTTGTTCTGTCTCCTTCTGTTCTTTATTTTTTCTGCAGTCTCCCAGCACGGCATTGTTCAAGAAGTCACGGGCGCCTCCTGCACTCGTACACTTTCCTCATTTAATTAGCACACCATTCCTTACCTTCTCTCTGTGTCTTCTCTCATTTGGCTGGGAGGGAGCAAATTTAGCAAAAAGAAGACAAACTCGAAAAAACGCAAAACAAACGAGCGCACCTATGCACCCCGCCACCGGTGCATCCTTCCAAACTAACAACGTAAATATCAGTTTGTTTGGTTTAGTGCAGTGCATTCTGGATTCATATACGTGTGTATGGAAATACGTCGTCATCATCGTCGTCGGTGGTGGAATGGGGAAGGACGAGGGCGGCGGTGATGCTTCATCATTTTCAGAGATAACCTAGAGACACCAGAGGCAGCTTCGCTTTCTTTCCTCCGCAAGAAGATGGAAACGAAATACAAGTAAGAACGAAACAAATAAATAAAACGGCTGAAGGAGGACAATGCTTTGCATTCCATTGTTGTATCTGTTATGGGATTTTGTTGTGGATCTTTACTTCTTGGATTGAGCTTTGCCAACAGTCACTGATCGCACGTTTTTTTGGATAAGCTTAATAGATACACAATTGAGCAGAGCCTTAAGCTTTTTCCCAACTCGGGAGAATTGTACTAAAATTTCAAGCGGGTCTGTAGGAGAAGTGAAAAAACCTGTGAATGCTCGCCTAGTTCGTTCCGCGGAAGAAATTGCTGTTGGTCGCGATAGTCTTGCAGAAACCCAGAGCCCGGTTGGGTGAACCTCGACTCGTCGTCATGCCCATCAATTGAACTTCTCAAGTTCACCACTGAAGCGAAATTTAAATAAAGAAGATTTGACTTTCGGCGCCTTCAGAGTTCAAGAGCTGAAGCCTGCTGACTATTTCAAGCACCGTCAATACGCGGAATTGTTGATTGAAGAGATCGAAGTGAATGGTGACTTTACAAAGAAAATTCGTTTTGTTTGTGAAAATCTGAGAGCGATTGGTGAACGGCCGACAAATTTACAAAGAGGTACGGTCTACTTGCGGTCATACTTCTTCGAAAATGAGATCGGAGAGGCAGTTCCTGTGAATGGTGTTCGCTTTCCCAAGATGATAACGGACCTCTTGTGGCCAGATACTAGGGATATGAATCTGAGCGACATGTGCTACCAAGAGGATGGCTGGTAGCCACACATCCAACGAAACAACGACTCTTTTACGCGATAAATTCAATGCCCCCAACCCGTAAAGTCTTCGCTTTGTCTCAACTCAATTTCATTATTCTCGCTTAAAATGCTAAAGAAATTGCGAAAACTTTTCAGTGATCCCAACCAGAAAAAGCAGGATAGGCGGAGAGTGGGATGAGGTATCGATGCAGATTCGTCCTAAATGACTGTGGGTTGTAATGGAGAGGAAACATTTGTGTGGTTTGGCCAAAGAACGTTTTTCTAAACTAAAAATCTTGTGTTTCTGTTCGTTCTCTTGACTTAAGTTTTGGTCCATTTTGGACTAGAGGACCTTCTGAAACTTTCTTCCTATTAACACCAAACTCCAAACAAGTCTGTATCGTTTAAAGGTCCATTGAGTATATTGACCATAAGATCTCAGATGGGTGGTGAGTAGCGTTGCCCATTTACCTCCAATCACGGCCTATTCCCATCATTTGTCGCCGCGAAAGGACAGATTAATGGAGTATTTCTTTGACTTAATAGCCTAGGTTACGTTAAAATTTCGCTGTTTTCAAGGGTAAGAGCAGCAGTACCGAAATCAAACTAAGAATCACTCCTTACAATTTCTGCTTCTTTTGGCTCAAGAGACAATTGAGTAATAGGCCCCCCTCTCTCGAAGGACTAAACTGGCTTTGTACAACATCTTAACCATCCTAGTCCTCCTTTATGGCACAAAAATTTGAGCGCTATTAAATGAGGAAATATTTTGGTCTTTTCGAGAGAAAAATTCTGCGTGCGATTTTTGGTCCTGTTTGCATTGATGGCGTCAGGAGGAGAAGATTTAACGACTAACCTTATAGGCTGTACGGTGGCATGCGCCACGTCAAGCATGTTCGGATACAACGCGTAAGATGCCTAGACCATGTAAAGCGTATAGACACATCGAATCAGGCCCGAAAAGTCTTTGAATCCCAACCATTGGGACAACGCAACAGAGAAGAAAACATGGACCAGGTCCACCGCGGGCTGTAACGCCAGAGGTGTCACCTCAGTGTGATTGTCGCTTCCTGAAAACTGCTTCTATAATGAAGTCTATAGGAACTTAATTTGATGATTGAAATGAACATCAAGCGAGAAAAGAAAGCTCTGCGATTGTAGTCCGTTATGACAGCACAACAAAGGAAACTGAATTCATTATGTGGGGACTTTAAAAAAAGGATCGCAAAAACATAATGGCTGCTGTTACTAAAATCAAGTCACACGGAAGTGAAGCAAATCGGTTCTAAAAAAACAAATTCTCAGAAATTCAAAATCAAAAAAAATCTTAAATTTTGAAGTCTTAAAAGATCAAAATTCAAAAACCTTTGAAACGTCGGAAAAAATATCAGATGAACAGAAATGAGGTGGTCGGCTTGCTGTAGTGGGTAAGTCTGCGACCCATACGCCAAGGTCCCAGGTTCAATCCGCGGACGGAACACTGCATATTTCACGGCATCACCTCTTTCGAGTTGCTAACAACACTCACAGAGTACCAGTTGTCTATGAAAAGTTTCTCAGATCTCGCCGTTCGGATTCGGCAAAAAACTGTGGGTCCCCTCTAGTCGTTAGAGGGCAGCAGCACGCACAGCACGAGTAGTTGCTGATGAAGCTAGGTCCCTTGTGGGCTGTAGTGCCACTCAATTATGACCCCAGCTGCAGGATTTGGAGTAGTTGTTGAATTCAATAAATGTAAGCATTCTCTAAATTTGATCAATTTTAAAAAGCAATGTTTTCATTCTCGACACAGATTGGGTATATGACTCCCAATGCCAAATTTTGATAACTCTTGGGACCTGTGTTTGCATCAATAACAGACCATAGTAGGGTATTACAATTCTCGTTTACAATGAAGCTGTCAAAGCCAATGAAGCCAAGTAGCTGACTTCTGTATTGGAACTTCGAAAGTCCTTAGTTATCCACCTGCCGTCGATCAGGCACGAACTCAACATGTGACATGCCCTTACTCAGGCGTCCGCTAAAAAAACGCTGATTATGTATGAAGAACGTATCTTCGATCTGAACCTAAGCCAATAACACAATAGTCCTCGTCTAAAACAGCGCACTCAAGAGAACTTGTCTCTAGCTAGAAAGGTATGCTGGTAAAGGCATTGGTCCAAGTCGAATTGTCCTGACACCCTAAGACGGATCAGTCGGACACAGGGACCTTAAAGGGTCTTGTTAGGTTTCAAGTCTCACTATCAGTTGCATTTTATACAAGGACACTTGGAACTACGTTCTAGTTTGACCGAAAAATAATAGTTGTGTAACTGTTACTCCTTAAGGCAGGATAACAAGTGTCATTTCTGGTACTGTTGCAGAAAATCCACATACCTCTGTGTAATTCAAACAAAAAATACCGCCCCAAGTGGAACTTCTTTGTCTCCTGATACGGGTCGGTTATCAAAGAATGACCAGTGATCCAAGGCCACCATCCAAATCACCCGAAAACAACCAGAAAATTGGCAATTAATCGCAATTTCCAATTGGATTCGGAAAGGAAGTGGAAAAACCTCAAGAGCTCTCTTCTCCACCGCAGACAGCCACTTTCGCATTAGCTCTTGCTGGCCCAGGTACCCTCTCAATCTGCAATTGACTGTGAGCACTTGAAGAATTTACTCAGTAGAGTTTCCTTTACTTGGGACATCCTCCAAAAATCCTTCAACCTCCTTTCGAGGTCAAATTAGCGAAATGAAGCGAACAGATTGAAGTACTTTTTTGCCCAGAAATTTTGAAACGAGCAGATACTCGATGTTTCAAAGACATTTTACAGATTGCAAAGAATTCAGAAGATTTCACAAGTGGACAACTCCTCAAGTGCATTCCCCCAAGAAAGTCCTCCCAGTAATCGTCTCTTGTGTAGTTCGGTCTTCATGAAAAGTTCAGTTGGCGCGTATGCATTCAACGAAAATCATTGGACTCCCCCAAAGCATAACACAAATTTTCGCCCGTTTGCAACAATTCATTTGTTCTTTCGCCTCATTCTACTAAATAAACGAATGTTGATGAAGTCACGATTTCGTTTGCGAATAAAAACCAGGTTCACTGAAATCAAGGGAGCCCAGTGCGCCGTCGCCACCGCTACTGCCTCCAATTTTGTTTCGCTAAATGAAGATATCACCAAGAGAGCGGACGTCGACACAAAAAAAAAAAAACACGGCGGCGGCCACATAGTCGCGCAGTCCCACATCGCAGTCACAACTCAGAGAGTAGTTACAGTCGTAACAGATACGGGCATCTCATTTTCCTTCTCAAACACACACATCTGCATCTCACCTGGGCGTATGGAAACGAGTCACTTAACCGCTCGCCGAGGACGAGACGCAAAGCAATTCCAGAAATTTGAGAAATGACAAACAACTGTCTCGTAGTTGTGCTCCTGGCCCCTCCCCGATGTGGCAAGATTTGCTGGGATAGGACCCCAAATTAGTATGAGGAGCCGCACTGTGTGGCTTGCCTATTGGGGTTTTCGGAAATTAGAGAATCTCGCGATTCCATCTGTACACAAGCCAAGTGAGATCTCCTATCCTCCTGGCTGTCGTCATCAGGCGAACACACATTTCGCATTCCTAATTTTCGTTTGGAGCTAGTCTCGTTTCCCCCAGCCAGTTAGAGTGTGTAGGCCGCGAAGAGAGAGCGCCGCGCCGTCTTAGGCGCAGCGAAGCGGTCGGGAAGACGGGTAGCACAGCAGCCTCAACATAACATATCCGAGTAACTAATGCAATATCAAGCAATTTACGTTTGCATTCAATTAAAAGCGGAACTGTGGCTGTGGCCATGGTCATGGCCAAGGTACGGCCGCTGCCGCTGCTGAGGTGCTCATAGCCCCACAGGTATTCCATGTCCTCGGCCATTCTGCCTTGGTTGCTCTCTCTCTCTCTTTCTCTCAGTCAGTAGCACAGCTCGCGAGCGGTGAAAGATTTGCGAGCGATGTTAGCGATGTTGATGACAGTTCAAGGAATCGACATGCTGGAGGGATTTGCCAGCTTAGCTTCGCTCATCCTCCACAGGGGAGGCGGAAAGCCGTGGTCATGGGACATAAGTCAAGTTAATTTATTGGTTCATTCCGCCGCCAGGGAGAAATGAAAATAAATTAGCATGTATGTCCCGGAGAGTACATCTGCACGGGGTTCTCGGAACGGAGTGTAGGGGCGCGGCGCTGCCGCTCATTGAGCCGGATTACTCGTACTCACAACAAAAACAACTGCATTAGCCAGCGCGATAGAGTTGCGAAATCCGAACGATTGTTCCACTTGGTAATTGATCTGATAATTTCGCTGGCTACAGCACTGATTGAGATGAATTCGCCCCCTCTCCGCTTGTCATACCCCCTCCTCCACCGGTGGCTGTAAGTAGTGCGTCCCGTGGATTGGAGATTTGTGGGCTTCCTCTTGGATTTTCCTGTGATTTGATGATGGCAATTAAAATGGAAATGTGACTGAAAACTGAAAACATAAAATGTTCACAAACAGTTTCGCATGACAGGTGTTTTCAGTTGGCAGCGACAACTCCAAATGGGTTAACTAGACAATGATTTATTTTTACTCTGTACCTGTGTCTGGTGGAGACACAGTTTTCAACCACAAGAGAGTTGCCCATTCAATCGGACTGATCTTGGCTGACAGGTCGCGTTGCTGCTTAATAATTTGCAATTGGCATGCATTTAGGTTCATTTGTGCTACTAGATTGGGTAAATTGCTTACATTTGGGAGTATGAGTATCACTGGAAGTAAAAAAAATTCACTCGCATATTTAGGGTTTCGTTTTTAATTTCAAAAAAATTTGCTATAAATAATCTGAAAGAGTGAGAAACAAAAAATTATTTGACAACCAATGTGGTGTAGCGACGACTCACGAGTTAATGGTCTTCTTCTTACGGTTTTTGCTGAAACGCAATGAGTTACAATTGTCTGCGAAAAACTTGTCAAGTTTCATCGTATGGAGTCAGCAATAAACTGTATGTCTTCTCTTCTCGTAAGAGTACCTATTTTTCTTTACGCGCAACGTGAGTATTTACTGAGGAATACTCCTCCTTGATTCCTTGTAGGCTGTAGCGGGATATTATGTAAACATTTCAAAACGTAAATCTGCGGTATGTCCTCCTAATTTTGTGTAAGAACTTCTGTTCATACTGAATCTGCCTTAATATCCATAAACATTTCAATAAGAACGGAATAAGGTGGCAGGACATAGCAAAAATATAATGAACTCGTTTGTGAAAACGGAACCATAAAAATAAAGGAGTGATATCAAAACTGTTTCAACATCCATATCGTGCTAGCGTCACTAACAAATCGGGCATTAGTTCTCTTTTGCGTTTTCCATGGCTTGTCCTCCCTAAAGTTGCACTCTTAGGCGTTATTTCTGCCCCTAAAAGGTTTCGTTTCAGCCTCTACTAGTTGTCAGCAATAAACTCTAGACAACGCAGGACGAGTGGCTGTTGAAGGCGGAAAGGTTTATTTTGTTTGCATAGTTAATCAATAAAAATTGTATAAGTGCTACATCCTTGAAAAAAATTCCTAATAAGCAACCTTAAAGAACGACATACATACATTCATACTTTCTCCCCCATTTCACAAAGCTAATACACAAGATTGCAAATTGAACCATTTTTCTGAGAAATTCAAAAATAATGTCTACCAGGGAGCCTTTATTGGCCAATTTTCAATCCAAATGCGACATCTCTTCGTTTTTCCTCTTCCACAGCGGACAGACAAAGCTTCATTTCCTGTGCGCAGCGTTGAATCAATAAATTACAGTGTTCAGCCGTACCAGGATTTCAACAAAGGCGAAATTTCCCCATCTCTGAGGAGAGACACTTTGCAATCATTTTGACGGATGGCTGTCTATTACGCCGAATGGAGTGTGAAACTTATCAATAATTGCGCATTCACTTGACCGAGTGCGTGCTTCTTAAAGCAAATGCGAATATTTCTCAGTTGAAATCTGTTTTCAAAAGAAGTACGCTCACAAATTGAGCGCTTTGTTACATTGTAAAGTCCTTGCACGAACATTTATGTGGAGTGTTCTCAGCACACAGACAAGACAGCTTTTGACGTAATTGGAAAGTACGAGAAGGGAATTCAAGAAGATGACTTTCGGAATCAAGAGGTGTGGTTATTGTTTGGGAATAAGTTCAATTATTAAGCGGAAATAAAAAACGGAATCCGTAATGAGGTGAAGTACATTCATGGAAATGAGATTTTGTGATTCTTTTTAAATCCACATGACACGTGTAACGTTGAAAACGACAGTTTCGAAGAAAGTGTTCAGTTGTTTTTTTTTTCTGTTGGAATGTGAAGCCATTCCGGCACTAATTCGTTAGGATATCATGTTACATTGGCCGGTCTGTGTTTCTCGAATGGGTGTGTGGCCATTTAGATACAGCTTCTGTAACTTCAGCCAATCTGGTCTACAATAAATACTTTCATACTGATGTTCCATACTCTTGATGAGTTGGCAAACTGGTCGAATAACGTCGGGTTGGAAATCGTTCTTTTGAAGACGAGACTGGTTGCTTTCACGAGAAATTACAAGTTTCCCAAAATTTTAAAACTGAAATTCAAACCGGCAGCCAAGCGTTTTCCCCTTCAAATCAAATAAAATGGATCGCACGAATAAGGCGACAGAAGCTCCATATATTTATAAAAAGGCCTTAATTCTCATAAACATGCAAAGATATTGGTATTGTTCGTAAATAGGATTTATTAAGAATGAGGAAAACAGACAAGTAGGATTCACTGATCTTCATCTCGAGCACTCATTCTTTAACCCCATTCGGCTTTCTAGGACACACGGACAAGCAATTGTTTGCCTGAGAGTTGACAACTCCGACCACAGAGCATACAGACTAGAATTTTCTCACGGTCCACTCTGAACTTATTAACACAACAAGTGCAAGTTCGACACCCTACTACTTTTAGGATTTTCTTGGATGGCTCAAATACGAAAGAAAGGAACAAGTTTAGGTGTCCACCTGCACATCACCTAATCGTTCATGAGCAGCATGTATAAAACTGGCAAATATTAATCTATGGATCTTTTCTTTCTTCAGATCTCTTTAGATAGAAGCTCGTCTACAGACTTCCGTCTTTGGTTAGGGTCTTCATTGCTGGGCCCCTTGAAAGCACAACCGAAGATGGCGTAACTATCCTAGACGTAGACAGCCACGCGCATGCTTTCTTTTGTAGAAACTTTTGCAGAAAAGACTGCAAACGACTTACTGACGTCCTAATATGTTTCTAATCCTTCTACATCTTTGCTAAGCACTTAAGTCTGCTCTGGATAACCTTGAAAATCCCCTTCGACGCCTTTGGAGAGGACGATGTCAGAGCAGAGCTATTCCTCTGCCACTGTTCGAATTTGTTCAGATCAGGTGGACGATATTTGGTGCTGACGTGATGAGGGAATATTTTGAATCTGGGTGATACAGTGTAGTGTTTTAGAACTTCAAAAAAAGTGAAAGTCCAAGTGGACCTAAGGTCTCAGCCATCAGCTGAATTTTAGATGCTTAAGCTTTGTAGCCAATGCTTTAATCATATAGGGGTCCCATGTTATCTCACCTTATGCTAGCTTCTTGAGCATAACTACGTTCTGAGCAGCAAGTGAGCCGACGACTTTGCAAAAAAAAAAAAAATAAAGTACTTGGGTAGCATCTAATAATGGAACACTGTTTTCTCAAATATCAGCAGCAGGACCAAAACGCCATCAAAAGTGGGGTTAGTGGCTCGTAGATAGGATGAACTGGTAAATAGTAGGGCAGCTTTGATGGAAATTTATCAACACCGGGGAAGGACCTACTGACATTGTTTACCAGCGTAGTCTGATAGGTAATAAAGTAAAAAGTTGGCTAGCTTACGCAATGACAGGGCCATCCCTGATTTCTCCCAAGACACTTGCTAGTGAGAGCGAGAGACCAAATGCTGTTAAGAAGGATTCGCAGAATGATTTCCTGACATTTTCAATTTGCTTAATATTTACTTTCATCTCACGTATAGACATTGCAAGTGGTGTGGGGAGGGATGAGTGGGCAGACGGTTCGACAGTCACTATGAGCAACAGCAGAAGCGACTTGTCTGCCAATGAAGTGACAGCAGGGCACACACGAAGCGACGACGCGGTGATCTGCTGTGGTTGCAGATGAGGATCCTCCGGTAATCGGAAGACATTACTCTACTAATCTCCCTTTGGTGTTGAGTTGACCAATATGAAAATGGTTGTGTTCCTCATAAGGCAGAAACCCGCTCGTCTCTGGAATATAGGGAAAAAGTTAAACTGCTGCTCCAAACTGATGTTGTGGTCGCCGTGGCGTAGTGAGTAAGTGCGTCGATCCACACGGGTTCCCGAGCGGGACAAAGCATTTTTTCACCGCACCACCTCTTTCGAGTTGCTGACAACACCCAAAGAGTATTAATTGTCTATGAAAAGCTTCTCAAATCTCGCCGTTCGGAATCGGCAAAAAACTGTAAGAACTTCCAAGAACTGCGCCACTAAAGGGTAATAAAATGTTTGATACAATGTTTGACACGATTCAATTAGTTTGCCAATTTCGCTTCAAGACCTTAGTTTCGGACGCAAAATCGATGTCATTGTTTTCAAAATACCGCTCAAAGACGCAGAATGAAAGATCTTAGATCATCAAATATCCTCAGAGCCTCAGTTGACTCCAAGACTGAAAGCAACACTGCACCACCCATTGCTTTCAAGTAACCCGACCCATTCCAATCGATCGAAATCAGCGCATAGGATTTATCAACGCAACACTGTTGTACATTGTACGTGTAGTCCGGAGCCGATTCCTCATCAGAGATCTCAAAAAGGCTGCCCTCTGCGTGCCCTCGGCCATCTTTTTGCGCTCTCGCATGTCTGTGGGGACAGAGTCACCGAATCAGCGGCCGTGCGCGCACACTACTGACCAAAGCACGGACGAGGTCAACGTAGATATTTATTGTCCCGACTCTAGTGTTATTTATGGTCGCATTAATTGAATCGAAAACGACGCCGTCCATGGCATCATCTAACCATCTGAGAGAACCGGCGCGGCGGTGGTGGCGGCGGTGACGTGGATGGTGGCGGTGGCAGGCCACTCCGGACTCCTATTATGAAGGACAAATAGAAAAATTTGAATACAGCCGGTTGCGCATGCTCCCTTTCGTGCGTTTGATTGCGACAACGGCGGCTGGCCGAACGAGGGCCGGCCTGTTCATAAGGACGATGACGGAGGTTTCACTGCTTGTTTGTCCATTCCGGCTTCTCTCGCATGGCCAATTAAAGCCCCATTGGCGGCCGAGTGGAGTTTGGGTTGACAAACATTCTGCCGTCTGTAAAACCGCACACGCATATTCTACATTTTTACATACATACGTGCGGTGCGGCGGTGGTGCGGCCGTTCTCTTCCACCCGCACACAGCGTACAAGTGTTTTACCCGGCCTAGCGGATGAGGCGTGTGGACTGAAGTGGATGTTGCATTGGAACCTGATCCTGGTGAGGAATTTAATTCTACTTGACTCAATGAACCGCAAAGCATTCATTCGATCGGTTCGTTCTCTAGCAGCCTCTGGTCCGACCGCTGCGCTGCCGTGGATGTTGCCACCGCCTTGTGCACAACAGCCATTACTGCTCGCGCCCCCCCTGCGATCGATGATGGTCTATAATGATAGATGTATGTGTATCAGCGCGATGACCATGCCAGCAGCTCGCTCGCAAGCGTTCGTCTCCTCAGCCGCCGTCTGCCATCCACCATTGGGCATCGGTCGTCGTCATCGTTGTGGTGGATGTGGCGGATGGCGACGTCGAAGCTGTTGTCGTAGTCGTCGCTGTTCAGCGCTTGTGGCTGAATGTAACTCCGTAGCTGCTGCTTAATTATTGAAAATGCTTAAGGAAGGAGGGATCACCGGGAACATGACAGCTCACCGTGCTGTACATCATCATGCGCCGAGTGCCTGGAGGACAAAAACGTACCTCGGGAAAATGCAATTTTTCTAGTTTCCCCGCCGCCATTCGCCACCATTCTTCATCCTTTTTGCTCCCTCTATTAATTTACCTTTGATGTGGTCCTTCGCGTGTTGCCCAGCAGCAGGCAACGGTCGCCTCGCCCGGCCGAAGCTGAAAAATGTGGAGCAAAAAACTTGTCTATGAAAGGAAAAATTAGTTATTGTCGATTCGTACATGACGCGGGGAGTTTTTCCTCGGCCGCCCGTTCGTACGGATCGGCGAGCCATCTTCGCCGCTGCCACGGACGACTACGTGGCAACACCGGAGACAGGCTGAGTGGAAGCCTTGTAATTAGTGTGGTCGCGGAAGAATTGCGAATAAGATTTTATGCCTATTTGGGTGTTAATATAATTATGTGTGTGCGAGAGGCATGCACTCGGAGGACGGGCGGCGTAGTGAGACGGCGCTTTTGGTAAGGTACGCGCATTGGATCGTACCCTAATTAAAAATTCACATCATTAATGGACAGAACTAGCAAGGGATTATTTAACACGCAGTGGATGTGCGTCTTGGTGGCGGGCGGGGTTGCGTGTAACTGATATCCGATTTTCCCACGAAGCGGTGCGGCGGCTCAGTGACGTTTAGGTGGCGCATTAATTGAATCGTCCGGTCTGAGAGCTGTGCCTGGATGTGTGTCAGGATCCGTGGCGACGATGGTGACGGTGACGGTAATGGCGACAGCGACTAGGGGGAAATTAAGTTGTTTCAAGGTGGGGACGAATCCATTATGAAATCCAAAACGTTTTCCGTTTGCGCGGCACAAAGTTCGTTTAATTAACGTGAATGTGTGAGTGAGTCCGTCCATATCGGATGACCGCTTCAAGCGAGCGGGGGGCAGACCGGAATTGAGGCGGGATTAGGAAATGAAAAATGACGAGGAGAGAACGTTTCTTTCTTGCCGTTCGTGGGCGGTTGACAGAAATTTTGATTTAAGACCATAAACGATTAAAGATTTTCTTCGGAGCGCTGGAGCAAGTGCACGTAAAAGTTTTAAGTACCTGTCGATGACAAATTGCCAAAGGTTGTACTTTTTTATGAAAGCGAAGTGACCTGAAACGTTGCTGTGCACCGTCGTTTGGAAACTTAAATTGAAGTCATAAAAACATCGGTAGCGTGTAGCAGTGTTAACCAGCAGGTGGTAACATTTGCCACGGCTGCATTGTTTGTAATTTTAACATCTGTGTCAGAGACAGACCACGCGCTTAAAATATGTTCGTTAAATGAGTTTTAAATCGATGGGGCAGGAGTGGTAAAACATCGACACGTATACGTGCTTTACACTTTTAGAAACATCGTTGCAATTAATGACAACATGAGGAGCTGGGTGTACAGAGGAATTTATTGCAAATTAAATTCAATCCCATGGTCGGTCGAATAAACTCTAAGCTCTGAATATTGTGACTTGTGTTGTGCGAATTTGTGATGAGTATGGATGGACTTCGAATACACAATATTCGGTGCACAATTGCCCCACACGAATATATTTCAAACAGGATGAGATATAGACTTCGAATTGCTTACAAATGGATGCACAGGTCTCGTTGCCATCGAGGACATCTTCTGTTAGGTTGTCTTAACAATCGTAGTGTGTAGAGCTTAGTTGTTTAAGAAACGTACAGGATGGGCCATCAAATTTTTTTCTAAATCAAAGGTTAATGTTACTCCGAAAGCTGCTTCGAGCTCCAAATCTTGGGCGAATGTCAGTTTTTGTTTTGTCTGCGGAATGAAATGTGTTCGCTTTTCGCTCGAGCAACTTCCAATGTAAGTGCTCCGCCATGGCGATATAGCCTCAGAGCGTACATCGGGTTACAATCTACGAAGAAGCGCGTCTTCGTAGATGAATGTGTCAGAGACTTTATTTCATCAAGAACTCGGTGAATAGATATCATAATTTCTTCACCTTTGGTGGTGGATCTGGGCTTCAACCAACTTGCCTTCCCAGCCAGCTTCCTCCTGTTACGCACTTCAAGTTGGTTGAAGTGTTCATCCAATTGTGTGCACCATTATGAATAGCTAACAAGAGATTTAATACTGAATCCGAAGGCTTCATCTTTCTCTCAACTCACCTTCACGCTATAGAACTTTACGGTCAGAGACTATGGAAATCAAAAGTTTCTTTCATATGGAAGGAAGTCTCATATTATCATCTGCTCCCACATCCAGACTGAAAATCAAAACAGTGGAGACCACGACATCCGTTTGAATGGGAGGTATTTGAGGGGTGGCTACATACTTAAACATTAATCTGCTAGGATGCCGGGATACAGTGAAATACAGGGGAGTTCCGAAGCTGATGAGCTCACTAGATAATCATAACAATTGAGTGGAACTACAGCCCACAGGGGACCAGGGCCGAGCTTCTACTACAACTACTCGTTATACAGTTTTTGCCGACTCCGAACGGCGAGATTTGAGAAGCTTTTCATAGACAATTGATACTCTTTGAGTGTTGTCAGCGACTCGAAAGAGGTGGTGCCGTGAAAAAATGCTAGGTGTCTCGTCCGGGAATCGAACCCAGACTTTCTGCGCTGCGTTCGATGCACTTACCACTACGCCACGGCGACCATTTGGAACAGCTTGTACCTCCCTCTGATCAGATGACAGTAGTATTTCTGTACGTTCTTATCGATCGTAAAGAAATACTAGTGCGGGCTAATAATAGCAATAAGCCTTCACTCGCTGTTCTAAATTAATTTCATCCCCCTCGCAATAGCCCCTTGTAGCCAATACTCTTGTGCCAACTTTTTGTTCCAATTTTGGGAATATGATACAAAACTTCTTTAGCAACTGCCTTGTTCAATAGTTTCAGACATTAAGAAGCTAAGTTTTAATTCTTTACAAACAGTCGCCGATAGCAAATACTAATGACGTTAAATTTGGTACAGATGTCAGAGAGGATTAGGACCACAGTGCGATTTTACGTGACTCCTCTTCAAAAACTTGCAATTAATGAGGGAATCCAAGCCAAGTGCTTGTTTGTAAACACCAGCTGAATGCTTTTACCCGATTAACACCACCGCCAGTTCTGCATCAAAACCCCCCCACCAAGCACAACAATGGAAATGCTGGATTTCGAGGGAAAACGTTTGCTTGGTGCAGACACACGTAAGCGTTGCGAAATCATCGAGTGAAATATGACTGTTTGCAATGACATGCTCAAGATGCAAACAAACGAAATGATTTTCGCCAAATGCGCAGTCATTCCGGCTGAGGAGACGACGGAGGAGTGTCATTAGTGCGGCATTGTGTGAGAACACACTCGTGCATCACATTCCCCGTATTGACACATACAGCATCTGACATGCAGGGTATTTATAGGCGGGCACCGTGCATACACCCGGAGATTTCCTGGAAAACAAAAAATTGAAAGTACTAAAACAAGTATCAGAGTATCGCAAATATTTACAACATTCATCACTCGGCACCCATTGTACGTGGCGGCCCCTCCGCCGACGTCGCTGGACACTGCATCGCCAAATACCAGCACACACCAGCCGAACAACTTCAGACGATGGCTGCGAGTGTCTAGCAATTTTTTGGCCGCCGCCGCCACTTCAATCCGATGCGATCCCTCCCCCCGCCACCACTCGTCAGCGTGCCGCAGATGATAAATGTCCTGAATTACTATGATAAATGCAGTCAATTGCTGAAAGGTATAAATCAATAATAAAATAATGTGGACACGATGCGAGAGGAGTAAGACATAGTGACTGCAGGCTTGTCGGCCTGTCAGCTGAATTACACTTCCAGACAAGAACAGTAGCAGAAGTGCAGGGCTGCGCACAACGCAGGAAAACGGTGCCAATGATGGTGGAACGGCAGCCGCAACACTAGGAGCAGCACCACCGCCAACAGCAGCCAACCGTCAGGCGATCGATGAAGAAGATCGAGGATCCATGCACTGATGTGTCATTTGTACGAGTAGCCCGTTCTGCGCACTGTGTTGTAGGTGATGATTAGTTGCACTGCGCGAATGCCGTGTCAGGTTGGCTCATGTTGCAGGAAGATCGCTGCGACAATAAGACGGCAATTGAGTTCGATTTGCTTGCGCCCGCGTTTCCTGTTTAGCAGCATCGCGGCCGATAGGGGAAGTGTGGTTATAAATTGCTTCTGTCAACCGCCGTGACCGCCATCATATGCGGAGATAAAGCCCGCCTCCCTGGGAAGTGGAAGTGGAAAACTTCTCACACGGTGCAGCACAACGAGCGTCTGCGCTTCGCTGACCTCCGCCGCGCATGGGATGATTCCCCAGCCGATTCCTGTCAGCTGAAATTGCCGGAGAAGATTAGAACAATACCGCGGTGCTTTATTGTTGGCCAGATATCTCTTTGGCCGAGGCATTCCACGGGTCTCCGCGCACCATCTAACATGTGACAGGATAAGTAGTCTCAAGTCCTAGACACGAAATGAATGCCTCGGCCGGGTGAGTAAATTAGTTCAGACCACACAAACCATGCCAAGCTGCCCGGTTAGCAGATATCCGCAGCCACCTTTCGGGGCCAGACACTATGCAGATAACTGGCCTTAACCGGCCGGCCGGCCGCTGCCGCCGCCGCAGCCATACGATCGCATATCCTAACTGACTGACATCCATGACGTTCAGATACAAACGTTTTTGCGCTAGGAGACTTTTTAAACGAGCGGGCGCAATTCACATTACTATGCAGTTATGTGGCCGTACTCGTGCCCGTGCCCTCGACGCCCCGTCTCTGCAATGTGGCGCGTGAGTGCTGCACAAGGAGGCGGCGGCTATCCAAGAAGCGAGTGCACCGAACCACACATGTGCGGCAGCGGAGTGAAACCCAACCATCGTGGTCGTCGCATTCATAAAGAATGGATTTTTATGTGTGCCGGCGCATACGGCGCGGCTTCACAGACGCGCACGGGATGAACAGTTTTTAAAAGTGTTCCCATGTAGCGATAGGCTCTTATCAATTGGCCCAAGAAATGAATGTGGCCCAGAGAGATTACCACAAGTATCAAAAATAAGAGTGCTTCTCTGAGGGTTTTCTTTTTTGTTTTTTTCATTTTGTTTATGAGTGCATTCCTCGGGCGCATTTTGCAGTGTGGCTCCACGCTCCACGCTCCACGAAAGACTTACGATGACCTATTCAGGTCCTGATTTAAGGGAAGCCATGCACACGATCGACGCGAGGCGTATCAGGATGCAATGCAAATGAGACGTTTTCGGAACTCGAACTCGAACTGATTAGATTCCCCGAGAACTGGAGTTAGGCTCTGCCAGCGACAGGCGACAGCGAAAGGGGTGTGTTTATCCAGGAGTAACCAGTTCACCAGAGGCACCGCGCGAGGAGGAAACAATTTTGGCACAAATGTCTCGGTTGGGTTGCGACAGGAAACAGAACGACGCTCAGAAGTCGATGAGCCAGTCTTCTGAACAGGAAAACGAGGTGCCTAAGTGGCAGTGGTCCCTCCTGCCAACAAGAATCCATTACACAAACGGCCTAGCACCTCACTACTCCAAATCACCGCGTAATTCTAATGAACGCGAACAGAAGTGCCACTCATCAGGAGGAATGCAGATGCATCAGGCGACTGCATTCCGAAATCCACTCTATGATTTATTACCCCGGCTACGACCACCTCCTGGAATGATGATCCCAGGAGAACAAGGAAAAAAACGACACCAACCGCTTCATCCAATCTCCTCTTGATTATGCTGCCACTAGCAGAGCAAAGCCGAGCCAAAGCCCGGCAGCCATTTCAATAATTCAAGCCTAACCACACACACACTCCGCCTGAAGCTGTTAAGGTTGTCCAATCAGCTCCTGTCGTTCTTTTTGCGTGCGCTCTCTCCATCCGGAGTTGGACTTTTTTTTCGCTTGTCATCCCTCCGCGTCGCTGGCTGGGGAGGGGACTTTCTTCATTTGATGCCCGATAGATAGCACTAACGAGACCTCGTATGGGAAATGCATCTGAGTTAGCACCCATCTCAGCGATAATTCATCACTTGAATTAAACCGTTGCGTGCCATCTGAGAATCAATACCACCACGCAACACAGCACCGCCAAGAAGCCGCGAGAGGAGCTCTGCCACGTCCAGTGCTGATTGAGATAGCAATCGAACAAATCGTTCGCGCTGCTTATGGCCGCACTCCGCTACATAAGAACCACTTGGCTAATTGGATGATTTAATAGGCGATCTCCTGGCCGGTCAGACTTTCGCGGGGAACCAAGGGATTCCGGGAACTGGGATACATCGCAAATGCAAAAGCAATCAAAGTCAAACGTGACGCATTCCACAAACGGTGGAGGCCCTAATCCGCGGCGGCGGTGCACTGATCAGACGTCCGAAGCAATTAATTTTCCCACATGTACACCGAACGACAATAGTTAATCAAACTGACAGTACACCGCTTTGTCATCCACGACCACGATCACTGCCCACATCCTTCACCCTCGCAAGATTTCGATTTCACATCGCTCCGCCGTCCGAGTAGGAGATGACTTTCCCTGGAACCGGCTGTCAGTCTAGGCTCTCCGCCGTGTGCCTCGCATTTTAATTCGTCGGACAATATTCCCAGTTTACCTGTTCAAGTGCACACTCCGACGCGGCGGCGGTAGTAGTCTCCATTTTAATGAGGCCAGCCAGTGTTCCGCGCCATAATGTGGGAACTGGGGGCAGACGGAGGGCACACTGACAATCACTCCCTAATTCGTGGAAGAGCGCGCGGAGCAAAGAACGAAGAGCAAAGAGATGTCCTTCCGCCTCCACCCTCGTCCGCAGCACTCAAATGAGGTTATTAATGGAAAAATTAACACCGGCCAACCATTAGAGGCCGAATGAGCCGGCCTTATGCGGGTGTGTGAATCATTCCTTCATCATTTGTCACAATCCCGGAATGATAGTTGCCTCGTAATCCTTCGCCCAGTCACCTGAACTCGTGATCTTTCACTCCGCCGAGGGTGAGAAGTCGCATGCGGGAGGGTAAATTGGTTAATTAAGTATTGTGGCACAAGGTGTGAAGTTATGCAAGTCACTCTGGCGAGGGCTTTGTGGGGGCTTACTGTGTCTACAAAGGCCGACCGTCGTGGACGGGGATTGAGTCATATTTGCGGTTTGTTGGTGTTTCGTGTCGGGGTTTCGGTTTTTTTTTTTTGCTTCCTTTTTTGACTTTTCGGTTCTGCATCATTGGACACTGGACACACAGACACATCCACACGCGTCCCCCGTCTGACGGATACTTTGGCTGCACGAATGCCGAAATTTTGAGGTGCTTTCCTACCCGCGCCAAGATAACAATCTCTTGATGAATGGGAGGCAAGAACCGACTTCATTGCGAGGGAATATTTCATTTTCGTATTTTTCTAACCAGAATGTTGGCGAGTCATAAATAATCTGCAGCTTGATCGGCCAAGACGGTGGCGCGGCGGTGAATTAACAATAGCGGGGTGACGACGAGGGGAGCGCTCGTTGTCGGTCTGGCCTGCAGAGGAAGAAACAAAAATTCAAGTTGTATCTGCGAAATCTTCATCAGTGGAAGTGATGTAGATGCAAGTGATAAAACAGTTTAAAAGAGAAACGTGATGAAGTATGCTTTGGACTAGATGTCGGAGATCGGGTATGTGTGTCCTGGTGGCTGGTGGTGGTGCGCGCTCTCTGCCGCCGCGGCGGCCGTGCCAAATGGGAGTCGAAGTTGAAAAGCTGGTGGCGCAAAGTTGTATCAGTTTTTTTTTCCTGTTTTCGGTGGCCTGCAGGCCCGAAAACACTTTGACGCTGTGTTTGCAGGAAAAATATTTCCTTGTCGAATTAACAGATTACGTGGGTAGATTGACATTTTTCTTTCTGAGATTCATCGTGATTGGTAAAAAATATATGGGAAGATTTACAGCTGCGGAAGGGAGAAAATATGTCGCGGAATGGCCCCCACAAAGATTCGTATTTGTGAAAAAGTTTAAAAAAAAAAGTACTCAGCTCAAAGAGCTAACTCGGAGAGTTTACATATTCTTAGTGAAGATTAAACTCCGCATTAGTGTTTGTTTATTAGGGGTTTCATATTAATATGTCTGGCACCTCAGTCTAAGATGGAGTCTCAACATGCTTCAACAATTTGCACGGTCTAGCAGTCGACAATTGCGCACACCCCATGTATTGTTGCCCTTCTCCACTTAAGTGTGTAATCTTAGAAGTTTGCTTTGTTGTCCAAATGGCTCAACTTCCTCAATCTAAAGCTGTTTTTATCCGTTTTGCATAACCTAACCGCCCTAAACTTCCTATCCGTTGGCCCTTCACTAGTCACAAGCAGCTGTACAGTTTAAAGAGCTCCGCATGCCATCAACAAAAACAGGTCCAACAATAACACACAGAACTTGTTCTCTCAAAAAGACCCACAGTGTCCTCATTCGCTTTCAGTTTCTGGTCCATAGAGCATTACACGGATGATTAAGCTGTAGGGATGCCGATTGGTCTTTCGAGAAAGAGAGGGTTCTACTATGCAAATGTCTCATGAACTTAATCAAACAGCGATTGGCAACAGTGATTATACGCTTGATCTTATTTCTGACGTTGTTGTCCCAATTTATTGAGGGAGCTCAGGCAGACAATGGTTGTCAACAACACCATCTCTGCCCGTCTGGAGACTCTGTCTGAGACGTTTATGTTTTGCGTTGTTGCCTCCATCACAGCGATCCCTATTTAAGCCGTGTTTTGACCGACCACTTACTTTAAACGTCTATTTAGAAGACCATGCCTCATGCACTTCGCACGAATCTCTCAAGAATGATCTTAAAATAGTCACACATTTTTTCTTTTTCGACAATAAGGGTTTTTGTTGTTGATTTTACTAGTGCAGCTGAAGGTTTCATGGGTTTCCGAGACAACCTAACGAGTTTGAGAGCAGTGTCAGAAGTAAACGCGACACTGTATTTGCTTGTCTCCATGCACCATATGAGGCTTTAAGTCGACAAATTTGTGGTTTGTGAAGGTCTGATCACTGCGATAGACACCACAGAAAAAAAAACATAAAATCGACATAAACCGTCACTTGTAAACTTTACTGTGTTGATTGCGGAGCTCTAAGGACGTTTTCTGCTGTCCAAATAAAACGGGGTTCGACACTTCTTAATGGGGCCCAAAACTTGAGCATATGACGACAAGGTTCCTTGATCAAGGAAGTCGGAACTTATTTGAACAAGTTCAACAAATTTGAGAACATTTCTGATTTTTTTTTTTAGAAAGGCTGTACCAACATCGAAATCGATGCAGTGTATCATCTGCCACAACGAACATGCACTAAATGTGTGCCCCATGAAGAACTGACGAACCAAAGATTTTCTAGTTCGGCAATTTTTTACAATATGCAATTACTCGCAGAAGTTTGTAATATCTCGAAAATCTTTCACTTTTGTTGTTATTGGTGTAAATATTAACAATCAATACGTGCCTTACTTCAGGGATTTTTAGCTCTTGTACATCTAGACCGAATAGAGTCGAAGCCATTCAGGGCCGTCCCACCACAGGTGATTACATTTTATCTGTCCTGGTAAACATCCTCTGGAAGCTGCATCTGCCGGCTTATCAGAAGAACTTACGTGTCTCCGTGAATTTTGTTTTGTCGCTTCTTGTATATCCAACACCCTGTTTGCTACAAACGTTTTATAAGTTGATGGACATCGTTGAATCCACAACAAGACTGCGAAATTACTCCAAGTGAAGACTTCACCTACTCGTGAACCAAATTTTCTTTTGATCTCTGCCAGTGTTTTAGGTGGTGGTAGGTGGTGGAGCTCTTATTTGGCACGTGTGAGCCTTTTCCGAATAGGTGCTACCTCTGTACATGCTGTTAACAATGTAGAAAAGTTGCAGTCATTTTCGAGGGTTACTCTGGAATACACAATTGCGGCATACGCTGTTTCTGATCCGACTCGAAGGACCAATGTTGAAGTCGAATATTTCCTTACCACTGGTGGGGGAAAAATAAACTACTCTTGTTGAAGTTTTCTCAGATACTCTAAAATTGCTAACTGTACAAAAATATTCGTAATCTTATCCGCAGACGACAGGCGACCTTTAACACCTTCATCCGTGTGTAACCTTTGTTGCTTCCAGTCGCGTCACACGAGTCTGACACGCAACACTTTTGCTCTGCATATAACAGCAGGATTTTTTAAAGCGCCTTCCATTCCACATTAACCCTAAATCCACGCACTCTCTGTTCTAGCGAAACTTTCATGTCGCATCGCATTTCCTTGCGACAATTCGGTGGACATTTGGAATAGTTTGGTGGAACAGTTCGTACAGTGCATCGTGGGGTCAGTCATCGCTGTGTAGGGTAAGAGGCAATAGATGTCCTCGCATGCGGCGATATTCCTCAACTCGGATATTGTTCTTCTTTTCTAGGACACGTCTCAGTGTGGTATGTTTGCTTGCCGAGGCAGAAGCTACACTTTTCTCTGCCGATTCGTGGTCTGCGCAAACGCTTCAAATGCATTTTGATAGCATGTGACATATACTCGGATTATGTGTCGGTAACTTTTGTAAACCTATTTGAAGTTGGGACATATTGAACTGTTAGTCAAGCCCCAAAGTAGGACCTCATCCACCTAGGACAAGGTTCTATTTTTTAACCAACGATTGGGGTTTTTCAAAGCTGACTATTTTTTCAAAACATAAAAGTGGAACAGCTTTTTCCTTGGCGGTAAGTGAATTTTCTTCCTCCAATATTACTCTACTTGCTTCGCAAATCAAGCCGTTTTAAAGTCTTTGTAAATACGACCTTCTACTACCCGTGAGTAGGCCTCCTTACAGTGCCTACTTTCCGGGCTTCAATCCACCTCCCTCTTGCTTAGCTCTCCCAGAGACACAACCATATGTTATTGTCATATCCTCGACACCTCGATTGTACTAAAAGGCTGTGTAGAGCCAGTTTTTACAACGCAAGCCCTGATGTCTGTCCTTTGGTGCAGTATTTTCGCCCTACTGACTTTCATTTGTACTACTTCTGGCACCCGCCTTCGACTTAGGTGGTAGTTCAAATCCTTACGTGGTCCTGGCTACCTCATAGATGATATCATGCCCACCGATTCTTGACGACTGTGGATGGTAGAGATCGATAGAGAGTCCCTCAGCACTTTCCATAGACTGACTTCTCCAGTCGTGATAAGACTTCTTGCCATCGCAATTTATTTTTGTGAAAGCGTGAAAGTACAATTTCCTTATAAAAAATGACCACTGTCCTCTATTCCGGCACTCCGAACCACAAAGCCTTCATCATGCTGCTCGCAGTCTTAAAGAATAACCAAACATGTCACCATTTAACACAAACGACATCACGGCCCTGTTCAATAGCAACCATAAATTATCAAAAACCGTACTCCGACACACACATGGAACATTAATCTTCACTGACTTTCACTTTCGTGCCCCATCAGATATTGGCCTAAATCACGATCTACCCAAAGCCCAGCAAGGCTCTTCACAGACCCACACTAGTCAGTGTGCGGTTCATCTCCCCCGGATCGCCACCACCGCCACCGCTGCCGACATTAAAATGGTGTCTCAGTGTGACACCTCCTGAAGTGCCTCCGCAATTCAATTGACAGTCCAGATAACAAAACTCTTTCGAAACCCAAGAGGAAGACACATTTCGTGTATCCTGGCATGGATTACACATGTGCCTCTGACGCTGCTCGTTTTCAGATGAATCCCCAGCCAAAACTGAAACCGAAACCGAAATCGAAATCAAATGTCTAACGAGTTCTCAATAATTCCCAACACCATCGCCTCCCGTGCATCCGTACTTATGTGTGGGTATAAGGTGAGCGGCTACAACTCTAAACAACCGTAAAAAGGTAGACAAATAAATCACACCCGAGAAATTCTATTGTCCTTTGCGTCTTCGTTTTTGTCTCCCCCTGGTCACTGCGGCGTGGCGTGGCGTGGTGTTGTGTTTTGTTCGTGAATCGATGTCGATTGTTAACATAACACTGGGCGCAGAGCCGACGGTCTTAGCGGTCGCATCGCATCGCATCGTTCGTGTTGTTAGTAAAAAGGTACCGAAAGAAGCAGGAGGCGCGCGCCTTCACACAAAAAACATTGAAACACTTTGCTAAAAGGCATGTTTTACACAATACTCCCTGCATAGGAAAGGTATGCGTCCCTCCGCTGCCCACACTCGCCACGGCCGCACCACCATCACCAGCGGCGGCGGTGGCGGCGTTATCGCCGATGACAATCTCGACCACGAATCTCAAATTGAATACAAAACAGCCACGAGGCGGCGACGGTGGCGAATGCCCATATTTTTCTGAATCAATTCCATAATTTTTCTTGTGTCTCTGGACGGGAGGAGGGGACGAGGATTAAATGTGGTGCTCGGCGTATGAAGAAAATTCTTAATTCAAGGGCTCCTCTCCTCGTGGCCTTTAGTATGGGTGCTTCCAGGAATCTCCGCATTGCCCTTCCTTCCGATTGAATTTTAATTTTCCATGTTTACCGTCGGCTCCTGGGGCATGCGTTTGCCCCCTCAAGTGCGTGAGAACTGGGACTGCCTGAAGGGCTGCTCTAGTTGGCCCATCATTTCTGGAGACCGGAAGTACCTAATGGGCATGGCTGCACAATAGGCACAAAACGATGTAATTATGACCATCAATAATTGTTTCGGAACCGGGCCTAAGTAATAGGTTTCCGTTTTGCCCTCGAAATTTGTTTCGGCATTGAGTTGAAATGGATGCAGGAAGTGCTAAAGCGGTTTGCGAAAATTTATTAATATTGGAATTTGATGATTTCAACTTCAGATTGGCAGAGAATCGATTTAGACTTGACTCTGGAAATGAGAAATATTGCGATAAAAAATTTCTTCCCTCCTGGTATGGATAGGCTGAAGTACCTTCACTAATGAGGGAATGGGTATACAGTGTACCTCGCTGCTGTGATGAACGGGGAATGCTGTGAACTTTATATGGTGTCGGTAATCTGGGTGGAAACCTGAGCCTTTTGTAGGCTTGTTGAAGGTCTTAAGCTGCCTTCTTCCTCACGAATGTGTCTGGTTTCCTGTTTCGGGTATGTCCTGAATTTTGATATCTTCCTTCTGTTTCATACTCTGCTGATATTTTTCTTTAGTTGGCATTAGAGTTCGAGGTAGATCTAGATCCTAGGCCTCTTCATCTAAAACGGTGTCTCACCGATTCCCAACAAATTGATAAAGGTGCTTCCCCACCTTCGTGCGCCATCTCAGACGTGGACATCCTATGCAATGGCGTCACAAGGGCTCCAATTTAAGAATCGTCTATGCCAGAACAAAGTTATCCATAAATCCAACTCCATGACCCGACCATCTTCACCGTTGAATAAGAAGACGCTTGACATGTCGACAAACAGTCCATAACGTTCGTCGCTGAGTCTCCTCCTCCAGATGTCATCAATGCATACAGGATCAAAACTCGCGCACAGAACTTTCCTCTCAGAAAGAACAAGAGTTTTCCCATTCGCTTTACATACCGTCCAAGTTTCAGCTCCATACACCAGGACAGGGAGAGAGGATCCTATAACTCAAATTTCTTATAAGCCCAAGGAGACACATGTTGTCAACAGATGTGAAATTTGGTTTTACGTGGTCACCTGCCTTCTGGCTTATATCACGGGGTCCATTTTCCCAAGTGTCGTAAATAACGCAAGACTAGACACCATAGTGACTCAAGTACCAAATGAGATCATGCTTGAGGGACATTCACTCCACCTTGGTGTAGAGCGGGGCCTTTCTGAAACTTTCGCCGCTCTATGGGTCGCACCACCCGGGTGAGAATGCAATTCCACACTGAGCCGGAAAAGTCCTCTGTCCGCCTGGCCTGAATAAGTAGGGTGAACAACCAGTCAACACGGTACACTAACCACGGCTCTGCTCACGATATGGGTATTAAACCACAGCCATCACGGTACTCTCACAAGGTGGCCTACCACACGATCAGGCCGAAATCGAAGTTCCAGGGGCTCCTAACCTCCTCTGGCTCCAAAAAATAAACTCTGGTCAAGCTGTCATTACCAGTCAGGCTCCCTCAAATCTGGGTCTGGTAGCCGCCATTCCGCCACCGAATGGCTCCATCAGTGATTCCGTGTACACAAATAAGAGTGCTACGGATGTGATTTTGAATCAAGTGATTCATAAATCCAGTCACATCATCTGCAACAGTGATTCTGCGCCTGGTTTCGAACCTGATGATGTCTTAAATATGGCCCCGTGAAAGACGAACTCTTTGACTGCCTCTAAATTTTTGCTGGCGATTGTGCCGGTCTGTGGTGCATCCTTCACAAAAGGCTACTTGTTTGGTCCTCGTGTACCAGCAGACTCAATTCAGTGGCTTCCATTTCAATGCCAACAAACGCCGCATTGACAGCTGCCCGTATTTGTCCGACCACAACAAGGTCATCGGTGGAAGCTATTATTTGGAATGCCTTTCGGAACATTGCCTCTTGTTGACTTGTGAGTTTCGCACGAACAAATGATGTCGAAAGAGTGATATGGCAATGCGTCATCTTGTCCAACACCTCTCAGGACATTGAGTGTGTCATTGAGTTCGTTATGGACTTTTTCCTTTACTGATCTGAGTCCTTAACAGATTTCCCCGCCCTCTGACATCCATCTTAACCAGCATTTTTTTGACGAACATAGAATTTGTAACAAACGAGAATCTATTTTACTTACAAGTCATCAACTGGGTATGGAAAAGAATGTCTCACATTAATCAACAGCACTTCGACTTCACAACAAGTGACTACATGCCTCGGTATAAGTCGTAAAATTTGAAAGGGCTATGCAGATGGTTATAAACTTTATCGTGAAACAAGTGTAAAATTCTAGATATCTTATCACCGCAGCCACAATAGGAATGTAAATTAATGGCGCTTCGGTTTTCTGGCTAACAGAGTCTGGCCAAAAGAGGCGCGATTTTATTTATTCGTTATGTTGCTGTTTTCGGAGTGGACAGTTTAATGTCGACTACGAAAGGTGAATTTTGAAAAGAAACAAGATTACATGGGACACGAAAAATGTTTGCTAAGGCGTGTGACCACTGGAGCTTCGAAAAATGAGGGTGGCGCTACGGATCAGGGAGTGGGGCACGATCAAGTTTGATAGACCTTTCTCATGACCGATAGCTACCTTCTTCAAGAACGGAAGGGAGGTGTATTTCGTACAATGCCCGTGTAGGAGTCACCACAGAGAAAAGCGACAAAATTTCCTTATCTCCATGGTAGATATTTTAAATGAGCGCCAATTTTTGTCTCGTCTGAACAATTAATACGCAGTACAGTCAAAAAATAGACGCAGCTTCGGACTTCCTTCTTCTTTGCGTATGGCTGTGACTATCACTTTAAAGTTGCAATTTTTTGTGCAATTCGTGCCAGCAGACCTACACATTCTTTCGAAGGCTTAACTTAAAAGATGGGTGGGGTATACAAATTAAAAAATTACAAACCATAGATATTTATATCTTGCATAACTTAACAGTAAAGCTATGGAAAAAAAACCTTCATTTCAGTATTTATCACCCATCCGCGTATAAGGAGATACGCTGTACCCCTGCACTTTCCTGCTGCATATAACCTCATCACATGTGGCAACAGATAAGATCGGAAGTGGTTGAGCATTTAAGTGTGATAAATATTTGCCATCCAAGTATCGCGCAGATCTGACAAATCATTGGAACTGACCCCCTCATTATACCAAATTTTAGACCGCCCGTAAGAGACGCTTGTAAGCTTTTACATTTTGTTTGTCAGTTCTAACAAAGTCCAAATAGGAAACTGGATGAAATCTAAAATAAAAATCCAGTAAGCCAATACCCCGACAAATATAATTCCCAGAAGTAAGTGTGAGCTTCCATTCCGCAACCACCTTGCTTAGGGTGGCTGTGGGACTTCGAGCAAGAGTTCAATTCAGATACTCCACACGAGAACCATATTAAATTTGCACAGAAATGGAAAGTTCTATGATATTGGATTTTTATCCTTTCGGGATTTCGAAAATTCGCGTCTGTGGCCACTTTGGATCTTAGAATCCTGTCTGTCTATTAGAACAAAAACGCTTGAATAGTCGTTTAGACTGCCTGTGACCATCCCGCTTTTCACTAAGGTCCACGGAAAGCAGACTTTCTCATTGTATTTTAACTCTCGTCCAACTGAGACTTAATGTTCAGGACCTGCAAAAACGCAGTTTCCTATCACAATACTCCACAGATTTGTTGCCGTCAATCTTCTTGACTCCTGTGTTCAAGATGGTGTATAAAAAAACGAGCTATAGTGCATCATAGCAACATTTGACCATTTTACAGGTCCCTTAGAAAATGATTACTTAAGCGTTGCCGAGCTTTCTGTCCGAACTTGCAGTTCAAGCTTGAATGTCATACTTTTGAAGAGATCTCGACGGCAGATCTTCATGGAGTAGATGTAAGCTCTAAACATTGACTCGAGTCCATTGATACAGAGGTTCAAGCGTTGACTCAAAAGAATCCATGTGTTGGCCAGGAAACCATTTTCGGTCCCGCTGTTAACCAAACCGATATCTGGTGTCAAGTATACAAAAATTCTTCCAGTTCTAGGACGAAGAGGCATGCTGATTGAGGTCCAAGTCCACCCCAGACTGAAGCGCCACAAGAAGAAAAAGAAGCGGCAGAACGACTCACAAGTTCTTGTGAGTCTATTGTGTTACACACTTCCCTGGATCTGAAAACCTCCGAAGTATCTTCTCTTGCCTGGGTATTGTGAAGACTGGGAAAATCTTAAGACAGTACTAACAGTTGCTTTTGTCTTCTAGTCTCTCCATACAAAAGGCACCGGCTTATTGGTTGTGACATATACACGAAACGTCAGACATAATCATTGAAAATTACTATGCGTGGTATGAGATCAAACGTCGAAGTTTTTTTGAAATCTGGCTTAAGATTTCACAAAATGGCATCACTTTGTCCATGATTTGCCTCTCGCACTTCAAAATCATTCAGCTCCCATATGTATTTTTGAAACGTTCCCTTTCCACCCACCAATGTCTAACCATCTTCTAGGCAGTAGTCAGTCACATCCCCTTCCCATGCGCATAACAAAAAAAAAACTGTTGTTCACCCACACGTAATAAACACTTCCACACTTCATACAATCCCAACAAATCCCACGGAATTAGTCAACAAATCATCTCGACCCGCCTCATTACGTCGCCCAATAAAACCAAGCCCAGCACAACCCACCTGCCTGCACCCGTGTGCCGTGTCTGTGTGATGTTGCGTTCATACTCTCGCCAGCTCATCGAAGCGCGCGGGAAACAATGAAATTAACAACACAATCCTAGAGTAACCTCCAGCGTTCATTAGATTGAATTTAAATACTTGATTGAGTAATCAAGCCGATTGCGCGTCCTTTGTTTGCCCTTCTCCAATTTACGACCTGCTTACACCAGCTCAAGTCAAAGAGGGAATGAAAAAAACCCTCAAATCCAGCACGGAAAGAGGCAAGGACCAGAACCGGTTGCACAGCACACGGACCGACCGACCGACGACGACAGGTAAGCCCGTCAACATCACCTAAGGAGAACAAATAAAGACTTCCCTAATCCCTTTGATGTGCTTGCATCATCAAGTGTGTATCTCTCTCTCTTCATATTTCCAGATAAACTCGATCACGTGACGCGCGACCACCACATATACTCGTCATTTTTTTGGGTGCGACCATTTGCATTCGAATGGCTTAGCCTAACCGGCGAAAACAAATACCTTCTGCCCGCGACGACGACGGAGAACAAAGCAGGTATCAACATCATCATCATCTTCGCCATCAGCATTGTCAGCGGCGATGGCGAAGGCTAAGGTGAAGGCAGAGAGCATCTTGGGCCACTTAGGCGTCTTCACCAACATTATCCGCCCCGGGTAAGGGCAAATAGAGGCGAGAGCAAACAGCTTTGACTCATTGTTTACCTGCGCGGATCGTTTTCTTCAGCTGGGTGTAGCCACTTTAGCACGGCCCAACAATGCACATCCCTTCCCCGAACAATACCACTTACCGGGATTAGACGCATTTGCAGCGGCAGAGTTGTGAGATGTTGTACGTCATATTTGCCACTCACTCGTATTTGGCAGAAAATCGCTGCGCACCCTGCTTTTCGTCACTCCGACCGCGACGACGCACGACGCGAGTGAGAAACCGTGCAGATCTGCTTTGCGTACGCGTCGCCGACCGGTGTGTGCTGTGTCGTGAAAAATTAAGAATCACCCCTCTCCACACTGAGAGACTTCCCAGCACTCAGCATGGTCATGCAGGCTGCCGCCGCGGCCGGTTCCTCGTTTCGGCATCGGTCCTCTGTTGGGGATCCTGCTGTCGCCGCCTTCAGAGGAAATTAACATTTCTCGGTCGTGTTTGCATTCATAATTCTCCTTTTCTCTCTCCGAGTGTGTTCCTTCCCTTTACGGGAACAGTGGGAACGATGGGAGGATTCTTGTTCTTGTCGACGACGGCTCACTCGCTGCGAAAGGGGAGAGAAAGGAGCCGGCCTTAACAACCGAATATTAAGGCTGTATTTGGACTTTTTGGTAAAGAATTGATTTATGGAAGTACAAAGGGAAATCTCCTTCGTGCCGCGACGCGGCGCGGCGTGGTGTACCCTGTACCCTTGGAACTGTGCGTGACGATTCAGGTTTCAGGACTGCTTTCTCGCCGCTCATTCGAAATGCATACCGCAGGGAAATGTTTTCAAAAATAAATGTCTTTATTAATAAAAATTCCAAGAAGACTGTCTGGCGTGGACAGTGCGCTTCTCACTTCTGAGGCTCGGCGCTTAAGTGAAGAAAAATTGTCACCCACGCCATGCACAAACAAAATGGTGTCCGTGGAGCGTTCTGTTTTCTCGTATCCTTCTCAAAGGACACATTTAATTAGGAACACGTCTTGAATTTAATTTAACATCTGCCAAAATATTGGCTCAGCGATGCTCATCCTCGACAACTTGTTGACGGCCCACGGACGGGTACCCTCTTCAAAGGTTCGCATACAAATATGACAGTCCAGACCGCTGTCCCAATTTACAATTCATAACAGACATACAGAGAGGGAGAGAGAGGGGGAATGAAAGAGATTCCTTAAAATTCATTGAACTATGCAAAGCAAGGAATTCGCAATTTGTTACTTCCTACAGGCTGCCACGGCCATCCCTCCTCCAGATCGTGGTGCTCTCTGCCTCTGAGGCGATCCTCCTGCGACTCATGTCACTGTCATCGTTTCACATTTTCATTCTCATTTCATCTGCAGCTGGTACCATCAGACTCAGCTGTCACTCATAGCGCAGCGCTGATCGGCAAAACGGAAAACCACGACCGAGGAAAAGAGAATGTATCCATAACTTAGCATAAATTTATGCGAGCCCAGTTTGTGTGTCCGTTTCGGAGAGCAGCCATAGTGCACCTCCATCCCGTAGGCTGGTCTCGGTGACAAACATGCATGTACCACAGTCTGCAGGCAACAGAAACGGAAGCGCTGTGGGTAACGTTTCACTTGCAATGATCAACACTGATTGCTCCCAAAAATGGCCAAGTTGGCCGTGCCTTAGCGACACACGCAAATTGTGATGCAATCAGGTTGATGATCACTGGAGCAGCAGTAGCCTCGCTCTACCCAGTCAGTCTGGAGGCGATGATTTATTTCCCGCTGTCAAACCATAGCCAAGTACGCGGGCACAGTATGTGGCTTAGAGTTGATTAACTACACACGCGTACGCGACGCGAATATCGGATGCGTGCATCCTAATGAAACCTCCGTCAGATCTAAGCAAATATTCCAGCTCAGCAACCAAGCCCATGCGATTCACCGACTCCATGCGATGAAATGGAGATGCGGGACGCTTGATACCGGTGCACCGGGACGCTTCTGTTGGGTGGTGGAGTGGTGTGCCTGCCGATTGTGGTGGTAATTTGCATGACATGATAGCCTTACATTACATCTGATGGCGGCGTAGCGTTGAGCTGTCTTTGAAGCTCCGCAGTCAGCTGGCGGGCCACGCAGAAAGGACGTGTTAAATTCTGTCCGAGCAGCAATTAAAAATGTGTCAGCCTGAATTAAGTGAGACTGATTGGTTATTTTGTATTTTGCGATGGCCGCTGCGGAAACACAAGTGCTGATATTGGCGCTGCGTTAGTTTGTAATTATGCCGGCTGGTAATCGGTTGACGCGACATTTTTCATTTGCACGCACAGGCCCAGGCAACGGACACCCCACACGTCCGCTAATTCATTCTCAGGACTCCGATTCAATCTGCTTTCGGCCTAGCGCTAAAATGTCGAAAACGTGCAGGTCTAAGTTATGCCTCTGCCACCATACGGGGCTGCGGACTCATGTAGCGCGACGGTGGTCGCTGCGTGGAGCGAACACGGGAGCAGTTAGCTGAACCATATTGGTGTGCCGAAGCTCCACTGTACCCACATGCATATTGAAGCTTCGGCACACCGTGGCTCCGTTGGCCGAACAATAGGACACTTCCTCGATAATAAATAAACATATTATGCCCAATCTGGAGGGGCCGCAGCCCGCCGGCTCGCTGCTAGAACGGAAAAATTGTCAAAAGAGTTTCATGCGCCGCGTGGCAGAGTGGAGAAGAAATTATATCTCGCAGCGACAATCTCTAATGGACAATTCGCGCACCTACATGCTGCCGCAGCAACGCTCCACAGCGCGTACAGAACCGCATGTACATGAATGTGTACCGCGCACCGCGGCGACTTGTCTCGCAAATGGAAAAATATGGAAAATCTAAGATCGCGAACGCAGCATGGCCCCACCGGAATAATGCTGATGATGCTGCACATATGTGCGTCGTGTCCCAATAACGCACCACGATGGCAGCAGCCAGCACTGATTATGGAGCCGGGATAACGATTATAACAACAGTACACGACGACATAGTGGCGGTGGCCGTCACTGTGTCTCCCCACAGCGGAACTGTTACCTTCGGCGAAAGGGAGATAGAAATCATCGAGGAACACATTGTCCTACGCCGACAACAATTTTCCATACAACCTTTATGGTTATAATAATAATATTTGTGAACATGTCCAGCATTCTCATTAATGTTGCGATTTCGGTTCGCGCAAAAAGACATTGGCCTAGGCATCGAACACGCCGAACACAGAAATGCAATATGCAACTCTTTGGCGAGCGCTTATCGGGTAGCATGAAAGAATGTCCAGGGGACTGTTGCTGTTGTGGCTGTTGTTGCGGCAACGACCGCGACGGTGTACAAGGCGAAAGAGTCGCGAGTGCGAATGCGAGTACGCGTGCGCGATATTTCCTTGGGATCGGACGCGTTGTGCTGTGTATCTGTTGTCCGTTAAGGATGCGAATACAAAATTATGTAGTTCAATAATAGTGCGTGTTTGTGGTCTTATGGTTCAGTAAAATTAAACAAGTATGAGGATGAGACTTGGCGTACAGTAGAGGCGTGCATTGTGTGACGGGAACGTTTTTTTTTTCGGTTTGTAAGATGCGATCTCAAGTTTGCACATCAACTCTTTTATTTGTTTTTTTTTGCTGTTTTATGCTGATGTAAGATCGGTGCTGCTTAGTTTGGGAAATGAAAAAAATGCAGGATGTTTATATTAAGTTAGTTGAGATCAAAGGGATTGTGCTCTAACGAGCTGTTTCTTGGTCAAGAAAGAAAAGCAGAGATTTGGTGCCAGAGACAAGTTTCATTTAAAAGTCTTCGAAGTCTTTTTTCGGGATGAGCCCTCGCGTGCTTCTTCATTTTACTACACTCCTGAGAATAAAGTGTCGTTACTGCAAATCGTTGTTGAATTTCTTATCAGCAAAAGACAGTGGTCGAGAAAGTAAATGTCGTCCACAGGAGAGGACACACTCAATCGACTTATCTAGTGGAATGACAAGTTGAGCAACAAAATGTTCAATATTATCAAGGATTTCGACAATTTCCCCTGAAATGTGAGGAAAGGAGAGTAAAGAAATGTTGCCCCTATCATGGAGTCTCCTCCTTTCAAAAAATTAATTCTACGCATTTGGCCTTGTCGACTCCGGTGACATCTTGAGATGAAGATTCACATTTGTCTTAAGTGCAGAAGGGGCGACAACAAGTGTACAAATATTTATTTGACCAATCTATAGCAGAGCTGCGTTCGAAAGAGCCGTCAAAGCGGCTCAAAAAAAAAAAAAAAACACGAAGGTCGTAGTTTTTAATCCAAGTGATAAAGTGTAAGGGAATTCACCGATTACGCTTGTAAAACAGAATTGTTCTTGGAAGCTCATTCTCATCCCTCACCATAGGATCCCAATTGTGTGCGATTGCATCACATAACTGGCCAACAAGACAATCGGGAAAATGGATACTAGATCCCGGTGCACATTAAATAAATTTGACTGTACCTCTTAAAAAGGTTTTAAGGGAGAAGAGGATGTTCATTCTTAGTCAGGCACGTTTTGCTGGTTAATTCTTGGGGAAAAGGAATGTGTTGGGTTAGCCACAGCTACGATGAGGTGGATGAGGACGGGGGCATGCGTGTGGTTGCTCAGCTCAGCTCGTCGGATGGGGTGGTTCTTGTCCCCGTAAAGGCACATCACTCATTGCACACAAAAAAAAAATCGTGCCTAAGCTAGCTTAATGAAGATAGAAGGTTGTAGAGAATACGAAAAGCCCAAACCCTTACTTGACAAAGGAGTAGCTCGACTGAGTATGAATTATGTCAATAAGGTATTTATAATTTTTTGACGTAAGTGGAGGGAACACTTCTTGTGGCGCTACAATCTAGGGTGGACCTAGGCCTCAACCAACATGCCTCTCCAGGCAGCACGATTTTTCGCTAGTTGCCTATACTTTCGCACTCCAAGTTTGTTGAGGTTCTTCTCCACTTGTGTGTGCCACCTTAGCCTAGTCCGTCCTCAGTTGCGTTGTCCCAATGGCTCAGATTCGAAGTCTTTTCGGGCAGAGCAGAGCCCGAGAGAAAAACCTTGCAGGAGAAAGGTGACACATTGCGTCGATATTTGCAGAAGTTGATGGACTTAAAGTGACAAGATTTGGCCAAATAAAAGTTCCTTTTCCAAAGTGGGTTATTACTATTTTGTTTCCTTTTGTTGGAAGTTGGGAAACGCTACACTGGGTAGAGCACTCAGACGTAAAAGCTATTCCATTGTATTACCAGTCAATAATCTAAGGTTAATGTAATTTCGTGGTCTCCTCTAGAAATACCAGCAAGCATTTCCTTGATAGATAAAAAGACTAAGCTTACAGTTCCAACCACATCTACATCAAACAGCCGCCATCTGATCCGAGCAAACGTAGGAAAGTGACGGAGGAAGTACTCTGCAGTGCCTTTACCTTCTGTACAGGCGACGCAGAGGGTTTTACAACTAAGCCCAAACACACAAACAATGCATAGCGAAGTCGAAGCGTCCCTCTAGTACGCCAACGAGTCGTCTACAATTTTTTCTGTTTAGAGATCAGAGAAATGCCGCGAATTTTATACTGACTTTTGGGATGCGCTTGGTCAGACTGCATCTTGGAGAGCCATGCTAAATTTAGTTGTGCTGACAAGGGTCCCAACTGTCGATGGAAGCCCTAACGCGGCCAGTCCTGAGATGGGTTCGATACCCCTGAGTGACTTTTTTGATCCTTACTAATGCATGCATTAAATTAAAAAAAAATACATTAGTTTTGCCTTACGCCTCTTTTGGTAAGAACACTTGTGGTCATTAGTTATGGTATACAACGTCATTCAAGGAGCTAGCTTGGTTGCTTTTGCAGTAGCGCATTCAGTCACTCACATTTCTTAAAATCCTGTTGAAAGTTTCGGGATGTTACTCATGGACAATGATCTTATCTGCTTGAATTGTTTCGGAATTATTGGCAAAAGGGCTGTTCCTTACTGTTTCCAAAAAACAAGTGTAGATGGATGAAATCTTAACATCAAGGCTTCCAATTGACTTTGCCAAAAAAGCTGGGAACACGATTTGAAAATATGATGTCCAAGGAATTTCTTGTGGCATGTGCTGGTCCTTAAATTTGATTTCTTCAATATCGGTAAACAAAAATCTCAGCTAACTCTCTCTGCAATGATGCTACCACACTACAATCTACACCAAGCTGCTCGAAAGGAAATGCGCCTTGTCAGAAAAGACAACTTTGAGCTAAACATCCGAAATCCAATCTTCACCTCTGGCTAGAGCGTCAACTGCTGAGCTGTTCAGATCGATGGCGAGTTAATTTCTCTTCTTGGGAATAAGTTTCTAGGTCCTGAGCCCCTGAAATTTCAGTTTCAGACCGATTGTGCGGTTGGCTCCCTTGTGGGTGTATCGTGGTCGCAGTATTTTTAAACCCAATATCGCGGACAGAGCCATATTTGATGCACCCTGCTGACTGGTCTGTATCAGGTTGTTCACCCTTCTAATTCAGGTCAGGTGGTTAGGGGACTTTCCCGGCTCAGTGTAGAGTTGCAATCTCAACCGAGTGTTGCGACCCATAGAGCGGCAGAGGTTTTTTTTTTAGAAAGGACGGTGATTGTCCCTTAAGCATGATCTCATTCCGTACTAGGGTAACAAAGGCGACTAGTCTTGCAATAACTACGACTCTTGGGAAAATGGATACCGTGCTAAAAGCCAGAAGACAGGTGATCACGTAAAACCAAATCCCACATCTGTAACCGGCCCACAAAAAGGAACCAATGTATAAGATAGGCCTTGACGCAAAAGATTTGGCCAGTTGTCCTTCCATGTAAGGTTCATCTTCTACCACATACTAGACTCTTGAACGTTCTCATTCACTTAATTGATACCCTACTGACATGAATGTGAAATATGCCATTAAACAGATTTACGCACCTCTCCAGCTTTCATACAAAATCTAATCTTCCGCTGGTCAACTTTCAAAATGACGGTACTGTACTCTTGCATCGACCTTAGACCCTATCCGCACGGCATCATCACACATTTCATGTCCACGTTGCATTACACAAGGCAACCTCTGCTCACTGATTCATTTAAAATTTCACTTATCCATTCAATTTAAAGAGACATTGTTGTTGCGGCCATCCAGCCGCTACGGCCACCACCACCGGTGAGCCAAGATTGTTACTGTCCCCATCTACGTGGAGCGTCTCCACCGCAAAACAACCACCGGCGGCGGAGGCACTCCCGTTCCCATACTATTCCCAAGAAAATTGCTGAATTATAAATATGTGCACACAATATGCTACCGTTGCCCGTTCGTCTCTGATTCTAGCGCCTAGTTATCATATTCCTCCCCGGAACACGGTATTGCTTTCTCGAGCGTCGATACACTGTCGCTGCGCGGCTCCGAACCTCAAATTGGCCGAAGACAAAGATTATGCGTAATGCCCGTACGCAGCGGCGACATGCCGCGCTTATTAGTGTACTGGGAACGCGCGGTTGCAGGGGGCCCATGCACCAGAATGTTTTGGTCATGGAGCGCAGTGCACAGTGCTCGGTTCGTCGTCTCGTCTCCGGCTGCGTTGCCGGTAGGACTCATATGTCCGTCAGCTCATGGAATTCATAAGCACTGAAATGTAAACATGGGTTCCATGTCATTGTTGCTGCCGTGGTCCATTCAATAGTGGCCTCTTGAGAGTCTCAAGTGACCCTCGAGAGTGTGTCCCATTGTGACTTGTGTGTATTTTCCTCGACGAATGTGTATATTCTCTCCCAGGGGGAGAACAGGACTCGTACCACTCGAGAACACGCAACCAATCTAAAAATGCTCACTTGGACACAGGAAGCGAGACTCACTGCCACGCCGCTCTGGACGCCGGCCGGACGGAATTCTACTAAGTGGTCAATTTGAATTTTTGGTCAAAACACATGAGACGCAGATTGTGAGAGAGAGAGAGATCCCTGAGACAGACAGTCGCGCCCAAGGAGGCACGACGGCGCTATTAAAAATTAAAGAAGCTGTAATGGAATTTTAAATGACTGCCTTGCGCTTTGTTCCACGTGCCAGCGCAAACGGCAATGTGTTGCGATTTACTGCGACGCACACAGCGTACACCTGCTGCATGCGGAGCTTCCGCACTTCCCCGTGCTTGAACTTCAATCCAGTGCCGGAGGAATGTGTGTACGAATTTTGATGGAAGCCGTCGTGGAAGTCGCTGTGAGTTACTACTTGCACCTTGCACGTCATCCATCAGGGGAGTTCGTGAGTGACGCAGACACACGCACATGCACACTTCAAGTCACAGTAGCGAATTGTGAGGGCACAGTCCGAACCTTAACGACTCAGAATAATTCGTTTCATGATTTATAGACTTGCCAGGCGGTGTCCTCTCGAAGGAAATTTTTTCTGCCGTTACCTTCAGGCGTCATCCTGTGGACTGAAAGTTTGAGAGAATTGTTTGAAAATCGATTAAGTCGGCAGAAATTGGTGCCCGGTACACCTGCACAGGCGTGCAATGGGCGTTGTCAACATGGGAGGGGGTTTGACAGCTCCTTGAGCTGCACATTTGACGAGCTTTTGCTTTTATGGACAATGTAGGAAACGATCCCCATCACAACATCTGCAACAAGAAGGAACATTTGATTCGGTTCATGTTTCCGGTGAACGTATTATGGGGGGGAGGGGGGCTGGAGTAACTACTCAAACCTCGTCCCCAGGTAGAACAGCAACACGACCCCGAGAAAACCCATTCAAAACATGTCTCAACAAAGCGAACGCCTTATTGGTCCTACAATTCGTCTTGCATATCACTCAACCTCGGCGGCACTGCAGATATCACCCACTGTCAGCCATCAGTCCCAGAGGCAAAATCCACCGGTGACCAGTGGCGAGTGGCGGGTGCGGTAGAAAAACACCTACGGCCAGCGACACGCTTCACTCGTCTAATTCTGCCCTCAATTGACTGGCTGTCAATTCACGCCTTCTTCCCCTCTGTACCCCAATACGCCGCACATTATACCCTCCCGCTGGCTGCCGCTGTCATTTCATAACACACTCTGTCTCTCGAGTGAAAAGATTGAAAAATAAGAAGGCAAGGGCGAACCAAAAAGAGATATTGAGAATTTGTCGTCGTTTTGGTTTGTTTTTCTGCCTTGTTTCCTTCTGGGGAACTAGACAGTTTGGACATATTGTCAGCCGATACCGAGACTCTTAGGAGTTGCCCAACAGCTGCGGTGACAATGTTTGAAAGATTGACCACTCAACTGGAATTTGTGGAACCTTACAGACATTTAAGTTGTGGCTGCTGCTGCTATGGCTGCTGTTTGTGGAAACGACGACGGCGACGACGCAATAGTGCGTACCCACTGCAACTGCTCCAAACGAACACATCAGTTTTACGACAATTGCTACCGCATTGACATCAGGTACAACCATAAAACCTTTACAAGTGGACGGGCGGCTGGTAGCACCCGTGGCACAAGTAAATATGACCGCTTGTGTGAGTTGAAGGCGCGTATTGTCCGTGGATGTCCACTGACAATGGCAATGCATGGTTCTGTGGATTAATGCGATCCCCAGTTAACCCCGAGTTTGGAGATTTGGGTTGGGCCGTGGAGTGGCTTACAATGTGGAGAGGGGGTGCGACACGCAAAGGAAAACAAAGCAGAGCATCGAGCAGAGAATTTGTGTTTGAATTTCACGTTCACTAGAATGTGTGGAGGTTCCTTTGAACAGGGAATTGAAAACGCCCGACTTTTGGAAGACCACGCTGCAATAGGCACATTTCGCCGAATTCGAACTAAATCCCTTGATATCGCGGAATAAACTTAAACCATATTTTGGCTCTTTGCAGTGTGAAAGGACCCCCTTGGTTTCAGACTTGAAATTAGCAATTTTATTTTTACTTAACAACATTGTTGGCAACAATGTTAATTCATTGTATTCCCTTCGGAGCAGTTGGGAGAGTACCACAAAAAGTTTAGATGACTTAAGCTACATTTGTGGAAAGTCTATGCGAAGATCAAACCAATTAGTTGCAGTCGATGTTTTCAAAATTCAATTTCTGAGCTTCGCCTTGGGTGTCTCCACTAAGCCCAAGTAGACTCAGGTGCTTAGCGAAGTGTACGCCACGACTTTTCTGCACTCTTTTCTATTTGGAGATAACAGATTTCTTGCTGACATTCGGAAGCATGCACTTAGTCAGCCTGCATCATGGAGAGTCATGCCATCTCTGGATGTGCTGTTGCCCGTCGACGGAAGCCCTAACCAAGAAAGTGGGTGGTCCCAAGGTGGGCTTGCGCCCTTCGAATGTCTCTTTAGAACCTTGCCTGGCTAGTTCATGAGCAATCTCGTTTCCCATGATCCCGTGATATCCTGGGACCCAAACAAGTCGCAGCGAATTCAGTTTGCCGACCAAATTAAGGGAGGCCTTGCATTCCTAGACTATCTTGAAAGTGGTTAAAGGGTTGAGCAAGGCCTTAAGCACAGATTTGCTGTCGCTGCAGACGCAGGTACTTCACCCCTTCTACATGTTCTTCACAATAAAGTTGGTGTCCATTAGGATTGCAAAAGTTTGTGCCTGGAAGACCGATGCGAAATTACCTAAAGAGGTGTGAAATCTAATGTTGTCGTCTTCCACGAAAGCAGTGCCCCCAGATCCCTCTGTCTTCTTGGAGCCCTCCGTAAAAATCTGACTACATTCCCTTCTCGGTTCAGCCAGAGCCAGTATTGGACGCAGGAGAAGTCGACATTATATAAGCTGGATCGTTGGTAACACTGCATCAGGCGGCATGTCCATGAGACATGTGTTAAAGGAGATT
Source organism: Eristalinus sepulchralis (assembly GCA_944738645.1). NCBI lineage: Eukaryota > Metazoa > Arthropoda > Insecta > Diptera > Syrphidae > Eristalinus > Eristalinus sepulchralis. Next base: position 62,384,986 of record OX122885.1, on the reverse strand, counting down.
CTGTGCGCGAGGTCATCAAAACTCCAGTGCGATTCCAACCAAGGACCTTTACTTTTTAGTCAGGCGATAGTCTTGATTGTATAGCCCATGATGCGGATGTCAAGGGGAGGGAGACTTAACAATGCATGAAGAGCAGAGCCAGGCGTGCTGGAGAAGGCCCTTGTGTAGCCGAGACAAAGGCGATGCTTGATAAAAGGAGGAGAACCGTCCGTGAGCTCTTTGAACTTAAAAGAAAAAACAGAAGACCGTCTTCTCAAAGGGAAAAGAAAGAGCGTGAGCACGCGCCATTAGGGAAATCAGGAGTGTTACGGCAGAAATGGCTTTCAAAATTTTTGCCAACGGCCAATGTATATTAACTTCAGACCGAAGCTTGTCGCAAGAAAGACTAACAACTCGTCGTAGAGTCCCATTCGTTACTGGGAATTCAAAGGAGTCATTAAGTCAATACCGATCTCACCGAGACTTTCAAAATCAGTAATGGTCTAAGCCAAGAGCTGTCATGTGACTTCGAGAAAGGGAACCATAACACCGACGACACGGCTAGAACGTTACTATAAGCAGCTACAACTTCGAGGTAGGAAAGGACTTCGTCTACTACGATTTCTAAGTTAACAGTGGGAACAACGTCAGTCCCGAGATGGAACGCAGAAGAACTCTCCTCAGTCGAAGGACCAAAATCAGAGTAGGATATTCTATGGCGAAGTTTGGACAATTTCAAAAGAGAAACAAATTCAATCTTCTGCCATCAATCTTTGGCCCTGTTTGCGTTGACGGTTTTCGGAGAAGAAGATTCAGCCACGAGCTGTATGGACTGTAGAGCGACATGAACATAGGCAAGTGTCTACGGAAACAAAGCCTACGATGGCTGGGCCATGCAGCGCGCATGGGCAATACTGCTATAGCCCACATGGTTAACTAGTGCGAACCAGTGAGACCACGCAAAAGACAACAGCAACGAATTCAATGGCGCACCCAATAGGAGAAAGACAAAGGCAGCCTAGGATTGTTCAGGCGAGAGAGGCTTGTTGGTTGATGCCTAAGTCCACTCCGGACTGTAGGGGAGAAAAGAAGAGCCGTACTCGAAAAAAAGGTTTTTAAATGAACCTCAACTTCAGTCCGTAGGATATTGGAAAGAAGTTTTAACTGGAACCACGGAAAGCTGAATACGTGATGACTGTGCCAATTGCATCTACTAAAAATTGAGTGGCACGACAGTCCACAAGGGATCAGGGCCAAGCTTCTACAACAACTACCAGTGTTGTGAGTGCTACTGTTCTATCACGTGTAGAAGGGACCTACAGTTTTTTGGCTACTAAGAACGCCAAGATTTAAGAAGCCCTTCGTAGACAATTGGTCAAATTGCAAGGTGTTCCGTTCAGGAATCGAACCTGGACACTTGGCGTGTAAGTCGACGCACTTACCCACTACGCCACGGCGACCACCCATTGCAGCTTCATTTATCCAAAATATTGTCAAAATCGTTTCGATTAGACAGACATGACTGATAGTGAAACACACCGAAGCAAAGGCTTAAAAATTAAATTTTTCTACTGATTGACACACAACTCTCCCGTTCAGCATCAACAAATCCTTATTGCCTTCTCAGAGCATGTTCACGTCTCGCAAAAATGTTTCGACAGAAAACCACCACCAATTGACGAACAACACAGCCCCTCGAAGGATACGAAAAATCTCAAATCCCACAACTCTTCACTGATTCCCACACCGTCCGCACATCGCTTCAGAATTCAATGTTTCGACGAAATAATGACAACCGCTGCCAAGACGAATACGCATCGACGCACATATCTCGTGAAATGAAAAATCGTCTCATACGGGAAACATGCCTTTGTCGGAGTCCATTTACTTTGCACTCCGGCATCACTTAATCGCTTCCCAAAATTCCCCGACTCCGACTTTCACCGCTTTCAACGCAGCGGCGATCAGTGTGCAGCGAGCAGCGTGCTGACAAATCGCAGTAATTAGCGAATTGATGACTGTCGATTGTCGGACATCTAAATGAATTCAGGTGAAGCGGATGTTGAGGAGTCCCCTCAGAACACCTCCGTGGAGAGCTCGTAACTGATGGCCGGCTCTGACAATTAATACACGAGGCAACATGGCAGCACACAGCCGAAAGATATGTTCTCAATTCCAGGCCAACTCAACCGACATCTCTTTAAAATTTATCGCCGACAGAGGTCCAAATGAAGGACTATAACGACGAAGCTGCTGCGATGATGATGATGACGGCGACGACGACGACGACGACGATGGCGATGACGATGACGATGACGATGACTAGGAATCAAAGGCACATTCATTGGGCAGGGAGAAGGATCAAGCTGTGAATTTAAATCGTTTTCGGGATTATCCACATTTCCGGTGCGCGCGCTGGCAGCGCAATCTAGCGAACATTGCATCTGTATTTACACTGCTAGCCGTGGATGGGTGACTCTAATCCGAATAGACAGAGGCAAATTGCAAAAATGTATCTCCAACCGCGTGCCTTTGGAGGCCCTGCGCCCCTGTAGGTGTTGTGGTTTCTCTCCGACGGACTTGAACCAATTACATGCACCTCAATCAATCTGTTGCGCTGATGTGTCGTTTTGTTTTTCTAGACCATAGGGACCTTGTGATTATCCATACACGTTCTCGCGTTCACAGTGATGCGCCCCGTTCGCTTCGCGGCAGCCAACAGCAATTTTGCCCGCGGCCCAGCCACTCAATGTGCGCACTCATTTCTTTTTCGTTTCAACTGACTTATCCCATAAATCGATTGGAATATCAAGTTCTTATCGGACGGACCACATAGAGATCGTATAAATCCTTCGAAATGACTTTCGATGCAATTATCTTGAGCTCGGTGGGCTTCGGAGCGCGCAGCGATGGTATGACGGAAGGACGCAAACGCTCCAAACTGCGGCCAAACTCTGTGTGTGCGCGATGCGAGTCAAGGGTGCGATTGGATAAGTGCCTAGAACCAAAAACGATATGTGGTGTTTCGTTTGCCGTTTCTGCGGCGCACAAGGCGGTCCGCCAGTCAGCCTTCATCGTGGTGGTTGTCATAAATAACAATCATCACACTGGCGCGGAATATGAATGCGCCGCCTGTGCGGGGAGTTGAGAACTTGTTCGCGGGATCACTGTACTGCTTTGGGTGGCTTCGCGGTGCGCAATCTAAATGCGGAATCGGGCTCTTAGATAAATTATCAAATTAGGCGCTGTGCGCTGTTTAGTCCTTAATTGATGAAAAACGTGCGCTTCGCAATTAGCTTCCCAACTGAAGGGGTCACTGGTCACAAGGCGAAGATACTCCCGAAAGGTCTATCGCCGCAGATTGATACTCACTCCGCATTCGTGTCTGTCACAGTGGGCAGCAACCATAACTTGCTCCAGAGTTAAGGACCATCGAGTTTTGAACCTCGTGTGTTGCTGTTCTCCGAGTTCTCACTTCCCCCGCAGATGTGTGAAATTCCACTTTTGTGTAGACTCACGCATTACGTCATGGGAAATATTCCGGAGAACAAACAAACGCGTTCTTATCGCAAAAAAAGCACTTCCTACCCATTCTCAAGCCCGTTGTCGCCCGAGCGAGCTTTTCAGTCCGCTCTAAACCATCCGCACCGCCACCAGACGCCGGTTTCTCGCGCCACAAGATGTTGCTCCCCAAGTTCGAAGTCTACTTCTACCTCACCGTCTACATCTCCCTCCTCTGCTATGGACTCTACCAGATGTACGCGCTTCGAGACCAAATTCTCGCGATATCTCAGCTAAAATTCGGCACAGGCTGGAAGTGGATCGGCCGATCACAGGACAACACCGAACAAGATTTGGTATACTTTAAGAATCACCTCCTTAAGGCGGCCCACTGGTATGCAATTCATTTAGTCGCCTGCGAGCTGTGTCGCATTTTCAAGCCGCACTTGAAGACAGTCAGCCATTTTGCTGTCGGCATAGCGTTCGTCGTGATGAATTTCCAAGCACACTCGCTGTTCCTGATCTTCCTGGAGCTCGTCTCCTTCTACTTGGCATCGAAGACCTGTTCAAAAATGCTCCTTTGGGTCGTCGCCTTTGGATGGATGTGTGGAATAAATCTGCTGACCGTGAACGAACCCTTGAAGAAGGCTCTAGGTGATGAGGAGTGTCGCCAAATATCAGTGTGCTTGGCCTGGTGTATCCTGAAAAGCATGAGTTTCGGTCTGACTAAGTGCAAGAGCAAGGAGAAGAAGAGTTTCAATTTGAAGACCTTCCTCGGCTACGTATTCTACTTCCCGACGTTCGTGAACGGTCCGATTATGATTTATGACCGGTACGTGGTGTGCACCAAGGACATCGAAACGGAGCTAAGGCTACTTGATCGTTTCGCACTTCTCATCAAGCGGGTGGCAAAAGTGTTGTTTTGGTTCTTTGTTCTGCAATTCACGCTGCACTTCATCTACATTCACTACCTCGAGGTGGACATGAACGCCATTAGGCTGCTGGGAAACAGAGAAGCCCTCTACATGTTCGGCCACTACATGGGACAGTTCTTTTACGTGCACTACGTCATCACCTATGGCTTGGGGATCGCTTTCGCCACCTTCGATGGAATGAACCCGCCGAATCAGCCGAAGTGCATCGGATACGTTCACCGCTACTCCAATATGTGGAAGTACTTCGACCAAGGCCTCTATGAGTTCCTCTTCAAGCACATCTATTGCGAGCTCTGTTCCAAGGGATCGTCGATTGGGCGAAAGATCGCGGCCTCGTTTGGGACGTTTTTCTTCGTCTACTTTTGGCATGGCTACTCGGCGAACATCCTGATGTGGAGTATGTTGAATGTGTGCTACCTGATTGTGGAGAAATGCCTACAGATCGGTCTGAGGACAGACTGGTACAAGGAGAACATTGGCCGGAAGTTGGGCTTGCGGAATCAGCAGCGACTGTACGCGCTCATTGGCTCGCAGATATTCATACCGTCGGCATTCTCAAACTTTTACTTTTTCGCTGGCTCTCACGTCGGTAACTATTTCATGAAACTGTCCTACTGGAGCGGTCTGGACCGGTACCTTTGGATTACTTTTTACTTCTACTGCATTTTTCAGTCATCGGAATACGTTGGGAATTTGATTAGAAAGAAGAAGTAGTGTCGGCTGTGAGACTTTATTTGAATAAATGATGGGTATGGAATTGGTTGTGTTTTGATGACTTTTGGGGATGAAATGAAAATTACACTCGCTAGGCTACGAACGCAAGGAGTGAAATGCAGAAACTTTATCAGTTCTACTCCATGTCTTGGGAATTCTCAAAAATTCCTTCATGATTAACAGACTCATTGTGTTATGTTAGAGTGTCACAACCTTATAAGTGGCAGATAACAAGTAGCCCACAAACATCATGAGAAGTTGTGAGTTTTTGATAAACTTTTTTGCACACTGAAAAACTGTAATATGTCGTGGCGATAAACAATGTTTTGTGAGTTTCAAGGCAGTTCCGTATGGAAGTTCAAGATACTTTGAGTGATAAAAAGGTCATTCTGAACTTCTGACTCAGCAATTGTTTTTCGCCTGGTATGCGTTTTGTACTGATGTCATAGTCTACAAGTACAATGCCAGTTTTATCTTACTCTTAGTATTTTTTGGGAATGTAAGACGTTGGACAATGTAATTTAAACAATCTTTTCACACGAAAGCAACGCATAGAAATACTGAAGCTGTACTCTAAGTCACTTTTAATAATGTCAGCTTAGGCTATTATCGACATCGTCTGACATCATTTGCCGCTTGGATTCAAATGTATATACACGGGATGGAGGGAGACGGCTAATGTACGTATTAGGCACGGAAGAATTAAAGGCCCTGAACCTAAGCTAAAAATATTGATAATAAGTACTCGCTGATTCCAGTTTTCAAAGTCAGACGTTCAGCATCACCGCATTTCTTAGAGTCCGTCATCAACAGATTCTCGAAGGTTTCTGTTTTTCTCAAAGTTTTCTCTTTTCCTTAAGACCAAAGTCGGGGATTTGAAGACATGAGGTATATGAGCCAATATCCTGCAGTTCATCATGAGGGTTCATTTGTGAGGTAAAATGAAACACGTAATTTTAAAAGTGAACTTGAAATTTTTAGAACCGGTATAGAGAACAATTCATGGCATTTACTTTTCAAATATAATATTATGTAAATGTAACCCACGTCTACGCCTGAGGTGGTCCATTCGGAGGGTCCAATATCGAAAGACTCGTTCAAGCATACTGCTTGTTACCTTAAGAATCACAGAGTTAGGTTGGCTTCCAAAACATCGATCGTAGCTGGCTCATTCCTGAAGACATGTAAAGAGGTTTGATATCGGACGATCTCCTCGGCCAATTTACCGTGACGGAACGCGTAATTAAGTGCTCACCGAAAACAATTTTTTAAAAAGTTCAATGTTTCACGCGCTGTGTGACTTAGAGCACCGTCTTGTTGAAGCCAGAGTTCGTGGAGACAATTTGCTTGAATTTCAGGAAGCACATAGTCCGATTAGATATCATTGATGGCAACATTCTGATTTGCCTCATTTCAGTCTTTGCATAGACGTTAAGCTACGGTAGTATGTGCTGCATTGATCCAAATGTCATCCGCTAAAGTAAACTGAGACTCAACGTCGCGTATGATAATGGCAATAGGAGTCTCAGTAGGTCGTTCATGTGCACCGTAAGTTTCTCAAATCGCATGAAGAACATTTCTTACATGTTGAAAACTCTTCTAACGCTGATTTTCGTAATTCAGTTGACCGATGTGCGTCGTCGCCGTGGCGTAGTGGGTAAGTGAGTCAACTCACACGCCGAAGGTCTAGGTTCCATTCCTTGTGGGCTGCAGCGCCACTCACTTATTATTAGCTGACCCATTTGGGAAGGCTGTTGGGGTGTGAGCCTTTTCTGAATTACTTGACAAATGAAACTGAACAGAAATTACAAAGTAGTTTGTAAGTCTCCAAATATTACGGATGATTATTGAATATATACTCACGTGTTTAAGATATTATGGCATCAATCCAGAATGTGGTGAAGAGAGAGAATTTGAAGCAGTTTTCACTTTGTCCACAGATAGAAAATTTAAAGACTGCGTATTCAGATGCTTGGCTAGAGTCCTGTTCGCTGCTTGGCTAGCGTACTGTTCGGCGCTTGGCTAGAGTCCTGTTCGATATGGCCTCTAATTAATTTATAAAAATCAAAATGCATTTGAAACTGATAAAACCTGAAAATTTGTATGTCAAGCACCGAACCAGGAATGTTATAGGGGAAATCTGAAAGACGGCTTTTACCTGCACATGGCTTCGATTACTTCTTAAGATATGGCATTCGTTCGGTGCTCATACGAGTATATTGACAGCTTATTGGACAAACAAGCTTTTATGTTCTTAAGGGTTGGGTTAAAGTAGTCAAAGCCCATACCCGGTTTAAGGAATGGTCCTTGTGGTATTATTACAAGATCAAGAAAAGGTAAAATGGTTAAACAACCTGAAATTTCTTACACAACCGAGGACTAGCTGATCGATCTGTCTGTTTGTCTTGATTTTCGCCAATAAAAGTTGAAGAGTTGAGTTTGTTGCAAAATTTACATTCATCATTCCCATTGCAAAATCGACTACATCTTCAATAAGCGGCCTGTTCTAAGAATATGTCGAATTTTAATTTTTCTTTTAAAAATATTTCTATATTCATCAATTTGTAGTTTGTTCCCCTCAAAGTACTCCCTCTTGGTGTTTCCTCCTTGAAGCAGTTCTAATGGGCACTTTTTGGCATGCTCTTGATCTCTCTCAGTGATTCGTTTTGTATCTCCTCAATCGTCGTCCTTTCATAGGTCGCGTCAATCTTTGTAACAGGTAATAGTGGCAGGGGTCCAAATCTATGGTATGCGGTTGTTGAGGATCGACATGGAAGCTTTTCAACAATTACTGAGCGGTGCTCATGCGACAATTTTTTTTTTTGGTCAATTTCGGCAATTTTTGGAACGAACTTAACTGTCACACGTTTTATGCCGAAAAGCTTGAATACCATGAGTCAACTGATATGCGGACACCTTCAGCAGCTTTACTAATAGTTGGTCGACAATTTTTTTCATTTGGTCAACATTTTCATTGGTTGTTGATGTACTGTGGCGGCCAGTGCGAGCGTCGTCATTCACATCTTCTCGACCTTCTTTGAAAAGCTTTTCCACTTGTAAATATTTATTGACTCAGAATATACTCACCCGTTTCAAATGTTTGAATGTTGACAATGACTTAATTCCATTTTTCACGCAAAATTGAATGCAATTTCTTTGATCCATTTTTTTCGACAGGAACGTTTATGCCTCTCACAAGCTAAATAAATATGCTACATAGCTGAACCCTGTAAACATATGTTCGAGACGGGACTAGCAACATAACAGCATAAAAAAATCTGTAATCGAGCATACTTAGCCCGCGAAATTTAAAAATGCACCTTCTACTTTGAACAGACCTCGTAGTCAGTGATGCACACAAAAGAAACCCGATCTTTGACAGCCAACATACAATAATGAAAAATTGAGTTTTAAATTCATCTATTTGTCGATAAGAACACACGAAATCAAATGCCAACAAACCACATTCATTTTGTCATTATCTTCTAACACACACTGATACTCGTACATATTGAAAAACAAAGGAATACCATTCATCCAGTGGAGAGCACGTTTCTTTGGGTAGCCGAAGTCATGTACGAAGTAACATTTAGCGAAAAACGTGCCTCTGCCAGCTGGCCTCTCATCATCCCAACCGCGCAGACTGTGTCCCAGACATCAATTGGATTGATGACATTTTTTTGCTTCGTCTCTCAATTACATTTCCCGAACAAGCGAGGAATTCACATGACAATTTCTAGAATTCGCTTCTGAGAGTGCAATCGAAACCAGCGACTGAGTAAATCGGGCATAACAGAATAAACCAATTTAGCGAGATTTGATTGTGCTGGCAACGCTTTGCCTTCCATGCGACCAACAATGTTCACCTGATTGCAAGGAAAACGTGATTATAGCCACTGGAAGTGGTCACACACACGATTTTCTGTGTGGTTCGTCCTTAAGCTATTAAGTGGGTCGCTCGAGAATGTCACTGCTGCTGAGAATTTCAGCGGCAATCGTTTTAGAAGTGAGTAATTAAGAAAAATTATTGAAATTGCTTTTCTTGATTTAGTTCAGGTCAGTGGAAGAAGAAACGATTTTAAAGAAACCTACCCTACATTGGACACATGAACGTTCAAAGTCGAAGGATGATGAAATAGTGGGCATACTTACATGAACTCCGTACTCAGTCTGGCCGTGTATTGTTGTGTTTTGCAGGTATGTCGAGTGGAGCTATTAATGAGGCTGTTCGCCTTCTGCTAATGAAGCCCATAGGTGGTGAATTTTAGCCGACTGAACATAAATAATGAGATGACTCTAGAAAAGAAGTATCCGATGGTTAAACGGAAAGAAATTGTAGGCATAAAACGTCAGGAAACATACTTCTCTCTAAACCCAGTAACAATGGATTAACTGAAGAGTTTTAAAATGCTCTCTTATCCTTCGCCAAACACAATTAAGTGAATATTGGCTAGGGCACTGGACACAAAGAGATTCCGGGCACACATACACGTCAGAGCTGCTTCCGAAACTGCCTTTCCTAAGATATAAACTTCACAGTAGTGTCATCTAGACCACAGCTAAAACGATAATTAATGAATGGCAGCAGAGGCCTCGTTAATCTTAGATGACAAATGAGCCGGGCTTTTTCCTTCACAGAAAGCCTTCATTAAGAAAAGGAAGGTCTCCGGAAGCCAACGTTCCTTCTCCTGGAGAAGACCCAAGAAGTGCAAATCGACACTGACCACCTATTTGTTGATTTTAAGAGACGAGCTATACTGCGCCATGTCTAGTTTTGGCATTCCAACCAAACTCCTCAGATTATATAGGATGACGATGGAAAACTCTCGTTGCTCCGTCAAGGTCGGGAACGAACCCACAGAGGCCTTCAATGTCAAAAAAGGTTTGTAGACAAGGCGACGCACTGTCATGTGACTTCCTTAACATCATTCTTGAGAATATCGTGCGCAACTCACAGGTCAACACCAGAGGCACGATCTTCCAAAAGTCAGTTCATTGACGTGATTGGACGAACGCAGCGAGCCGTCAATGAGGCATTTGTTGGCATTGAAGCGGAAGCGGTTTAAATCGGTCTGGGGGTTAATGAGGGCAAAACGAATTAGGACGAAAAAGGACGTACAACATCGACGTCTCAGACAGAGCGTCACACTAGGCAGAAGAAACTTCGAGGTAGTCAAGGACTTCGTCTACCTCAGCGCCGCGGCAACAACATATGTGCCGAAATCGATCGCAGAATCACTCTTGCCAATTTTTCTTTGGGCTCAAGAGCCAGTTGAAGGACTAAGCGGGCTTTGTTTAACAGCTTGATCATCCCAGTCCTTCTCTATGGCGCGGAAACCTGGACGCTACTATAAGTGGATGAGGAAGCCCTTAGCCCTTAGTCTTTTCGAGAGAAAATTTTGCGTGCGATTTTTGGTTCTGTTTGCGTTTACGGCGTCTGAAGGAGAAGTTTTAGCGACGGACTCTATGGGCTGTACAGCGAAATGCGCCTTGTCAAGCGCCTTCGGATACAACGCTTAAGATGGCTGGGAATTGTAGAGCGTGTGAACATCACTGTCCCGGCCCGAAAAGTCTTCGAATCTAAGCCATTGGGACAACGCAACATAGGACGGCCTAGGCTAAGGTGGTGCACACAAGTGGTGAAGGACCTCAACCAACTTGGAGTGTGCAAATGGCGGCTGGAGAGGCATGTTGGTTGAGGCCCAGGTCCACCCCAGACTGTAGCGCCATAAGAAGAAGAAGAAAAACGTTCCGTCTCACCTGCCCACTGCGACCAAGTTAACAAGTCCGCGAGGACAAATCATTCACTAAACACTCTTTTAGGTGTATGCCCAGCACTTCAATGGATAAGGAAATGTATTCTCCGAAGGGAAACATCGATTTCAATGACACAGGGAAGTTACTTCCTTTTATAAGAAATTAAGAACATGTCTTGGAGTTTTTCCAAATTTAGATATCATAGGCCTGCATAGCTTGGGGTGTCACAGCAACTGGTTTTTATGCAAGAAAGCAGGCTTGAACCTTCTTGACAGCATAACAGTAGAAAACTGCTAAAGGCTGGCCTCTCAAGTATTTTGTTCACATCCAGTTCTTCTCGCACTCCCTTTTTGCCTCCGCAATTTTGAGTTGAACGATAAACCTACTGCTACCCCACTCCAAACTTTCGTGACGTGTGACTATTATCACTTCCGTTTATATACACTTGCTCCAATTAGGATTCCATTCACTATCAGACATGGTTCACCCCAGCTAAATTCGGAAAAGATTCCTAAGCTCCCCATAAGATAAATTACGCAATTTAAGCACTCAGATTTTTTTTACCCCAACCACAGCCAGCTTACGAGAATGTGTTCCCGTCTGCTCGCATCAATGACGAGGCAATGTATGTGCCACTCCACACACAACTTTTACGACCCACAAGGAGTTACGTTTTTGACACGAGGTCTATGCCTCACTGCCATTCGGTATTATGGGTAGAATAAATGATTTAACTAGTCTGAGGTTAACATGTTGGGCGGGAGATATTTTACTGCTGGACGCAAGGCACGAAGGGCGCCATACATTTTTGATGACATCCTCTACACGTGGACAGGCGAAACTTTGACTCGGGTGTGGTCTTGCATTTTTCATATCATCGATACTTTCCGAGGAGGAAACTTTTGGATGCAGAGGCGGACAATTGCCTTTTTGTCTGTATTCTGTTGATTATTAAGGCGATTTCAATTTTACTCAACCGAATAAAATCTTTATTTAGTTCGTGGTTTACTTGGAGGGTTGAAGTGTTTTGTGGACGACTTGGAAATCCCCTGTGTTCTTCGAGGATTATGTTGACTACCAAGAACATAAACTGAAGACACGTGAATTGAGTATAATGCTCAAATGTTGTTTGGTGTCCCCTCCCTTCTGTACCTGTTTTGGAATAATATTTATTTGGTTCCGAGTATTAAGCTCTTTCTTTGATACGATAGACATCGATTCGATTCGATTAGGCAATGATTCTCTTTGGTATTCAGAAATCCCCGACTTGTGCATGTAACCTGAAACGAAATTGCGATGACCACTTCCCCATTGACGCACCGTCGCTAGCAGCAATTGATACTCGCATTTGATAATTTCTAGTCTGCACTGACAGTTACAAAGTGAGTGATTATCGCCTCCCGTCCACACCTCACGTCCTCTCACCACACCTTGACTTACCACTTGGCAGTGCAAACATCTGCACAGGTGCTGTTAATTTGTTATTAATGAGGGTATTTATCTTTGCAAAATCCGGGATTATCACCATTCGCAATCTTCAGTCACAGATGCCACTGACAACGGCACACGCGATAAGCACCCAACCATGTGTGCAGCCGGATAACGCCAAGTATCAGCTCATTTCTTTGACAAATTAGCCAACAACTTGCAACCGAGGAATTATTCATGCAAATCTTGTCCAACAATGCTCCTAGGAGTCCCCGCTTCAGTATGCAGAACTTAACGCCGGACAGTGTTCCTTGTCAATCTGTTGGTAGCCCACCAAGACGGCGTTTGAAAAATAAGTACGCCCTTTGCTAGCGCATCTCCAGTCCATGGCCAGTCCATGCCCACGCTGCTGCGCCAAACACACCACCACCAGCAAGGTTCTCCTGTCAGTTGCGGTACCGCTGTCAAATAATTTTCGCTCTCGCAACTTTCTAACCAGATACCCACGAAGGCGCACGGTCGCGCGTCTCGCGATGGGAGCGACCATCTTCCTGGCCACAACGCTCGTTGGCCCGACTCTGAAACCGAGGGAATAAAAATTAATTACTATGCACACTACAATCCGCGTCATAAGTTGCTTGCAGCTACATTTCGTTGGATGCCACGAACGCCCAAGCCACTGACACCAACGTGAGGCGCACAGCCGTGAACATCTTCACAAGTAAATCACTTCTTGTAGCTGTCGCTGTTGCGGGAACCTTGCGGCCGGCAAACAGCCCAAAATTGCACGTTAGGTGTTCGAGTTTCGGGGCTGAGACTGGTGCAACATGCATTTACCACTCTGACACAATGATGAATGGGAACACGTCCTCGGCGTAAACGTCGATGATACGGCCCTGTGCCGTACACACATGTTAATCTCTTAATTTGGGAATGTTCCTTTCCTCGGTCTGTCAGTGTGGTGTGGATGGTCGGTGGATGGTTGGTGGATGGTTGGTGGATGGTGGACGGTGATGTGAGTGGTTGCGTGAGTCCTTCGTTGGTTGTTGGATTGGAACTTGACAGTTGTACTTGGGAAGATTTTCTTAGAGCTTGTCTTAGCTTTCGACTTGAAGTTATATTGCGATCCTTGCGAGGCCCTCTACTGTAGACATGACATCCTATGATTGGAGTCTTAGGCAAACATATCCAGCGTCTGTTGCATCAGAAAATGTTACGAAGGCAATTCCAAACTGATCTTCTATTCACTGCAGCCTATTGGCGAATATTAAACATGCATCCCTTTGATCGATCTGCGCACGAGTGTCATCATATTTGTCTAAGACTAGAGGCAACGACTAAGTGCTGGGCAACATTAAATTGCAAAAGCTTGATTGCCGGCAAACAAGACCGCTCCCCATATAATGCTTCTTCGTCCTGCTTGAATGGCCTAACCATCGTTGCATCCTCCCCAGCGACACAAGCACTTTTCACTTAAAAACTTGTCCCACTTAACAGGTTCTCCATCACGTCATGTTTCATGGTCAAATATTTACGCCAAGTACAAATCCCACTCCATCACTCACAAAGCCGCCGCCTCCGACGACGACAACGTCCAATCGCTTCTTAGAACTGTCAACAACAGGATGTGCAGCACTCGACGACGGGGAAGACCTCTTCAAATTCCATGGACGATAGAATGTAAATTGTCACTAATCTCTAAGCGCGCGCTCGTTTCTAACATCACACGAAGATGCGACGCAAATATTTGAATATGACGCTCAGTTCCTCTGGTGACGCGGTCCACCGAAGACAGCGAACGAGAGAGAAAGAGAGAGAGAGAGAGAAGAAGAACCAACGAACAAATATTTACCAACCTCGCGGTATCACGCATTTCACTTCAGACGTTCAGACCGCGCAGCCAGCTCTTGCCACTTGGCCACTCGCAACGGGCATCCCATCAACTATTAAATCCAGTAGCGCCGATCGTAATAAGCGGGTGTCTACGGTCACAATAAATTGCATTGATCTATGGAACCCACTGCATCTCATCTTACAATTAAATTCAATCACTAGGCGGCGCTAATTGCAGCTCAGCTTCAGTGGGGATAAGTCAACAATGGCCGCTGGACCAGCACAACCAGCCCGATCTTTATTTCGCCCGCGAGTGGGATGCTCGCGAAATATCGAGCGCTGCGCCGCGATAAACTAGAACATTTTATTACGATTTAATTCACCATAATTGTTGGCTGCTCCGAGTTCTCTGGGGGGATTCCACGGCATGCGTGTGGGCACTGGCCGCGCGAGATGATTTAGATTAGCGTTCGGAAACGCGAAGAAACAATCACAATACGCAATAATCCGAGACAACAATAACAATAAAGTGGTAACAAGGAATAAGGCCAACACTATCGGCGGGATACTCAACCCAGCGGAGGACGGCGGCGGCGATGGGTGTTGCCGTGGCAAGTCTCAAGTGTTCGGTGTGAATTTTGTTTTCCTCTTCTTTGCAACGACGCGGATGGGCCCTCTCTAAAACGCATTGTTGGCGGGGAATTAAATGCGTCGATGGAGATAAAAGCCGCCGTAATGATCCAATTCTGCGGCTGTTCCTGCGGTTATGATGCGACCAAGATGAGTGGGTGATGCACTTTGAGTATCTTTATCGGTGTGGTAAGGTTCCTTTAACGCATCGTCACGTGGCGGAATGCTAATGAAAGGTAACTCGTGGATATTTGTCACCTGATAAGGAAGTTGTGGCACTTACTTAGGGTGATGGTGAAGAGTGGCTTGTAGCGAATGAAAATACTGCATGGATGGATTCTTCATGCTCAAGCGAGTGTGTTTTGATAGTTTCGTTGTCTGGTTAGTAGACACGGAGCGATTGGTCTTACTTAGGTCCTCGTGATCTAATTGCTGCCAATTGATGCTCTGAATCAGGAGTGACGGAGTTTCTCTTTCGCCTTGTCTCTTGAAACAGGCTTAGTGCAGCCGCTTTATAAGCCTTAAAAACCTGCAAATGGAGATTAAAGATTTATTTAAAATGTCTTGGAATTCGTTTAAATAGAACTCCCCTTCCGAACCTCATCTGACTTGAACAGTGCTAGAGGTTGTTTCGTGAATTCCTTTGTTTGTACACACAGCGACGAAGGGATATTCCGTTTTATCGTGAGGTACAACTTCCAAGATGAGTGCTTCGCGAACCGACAGCATTTTCGTGAAGACTTGTGAAGAGGACTCGTGTGACCTTATGTCGGCTCTTTTTCAAGCCTATATTCGGGTTCAAATGATCCGTCCCATATAGTTTGTCATTTTGGCCATAAGCTTCTGGCATACCTTCACATCTTGGCGTACGTTACAGAGTGCGCAGTTGTGTCTTTTCATAGATCTAATGCAATTTTTTTCTGAAGTACCATTAATTCGCAGTTCTACTTACCCATTGTATCTGGGAAAGGAGTACTTGTACGTTGTGCGCCTTGTAGTTCCCGTCAGTCTCAGTCCTTACTCACGGCACTTAAACTCAAAAGAACTTAGAATTAATCAGTTGTAACAAATTGTAACAGCCTGGGGACTTTGGATCCAACAATTTCATCCGCGCAAGAAAGCAATGGCAGCCGCTACGAAGTAGGTAAGTGCATCGACTCATATGCCGCAGGTCCTCTATTCAATTCCTTAACAAAATGTTCGCACTCTTTAACGGCACCGCTACTCTTAACTTGCTTGAAATACTCAACAACTAATCATTCCTATGAACAGTTTGGTAAAATTTCTATTTGTGAAAAAGCAAGTGCACGCACAACGCGAGGAGTTGCTGAAGAAGTTAAAGCCGGCTCGTGAGGACTGTAGCGCCATTAGTTATTTTTTTTTTTTACTTAACACTGAGGTAAGACCAATTTATAGGCTCTTCCAAAAAAAGATCGTAAAAGTTAAACGACAGCGCATCTGCTTGCCAAAATCTAGTGCAGCTAGCAAATGGTTAAAACAAACTGCAGGATGCGTCGTGACTCTATTGCTACACAACAGATAAATGTTCGATCGAAGTCGGTCATAGGAACAAAAAGTTTCCAGTCTTGGGTCTTGCATGACGTAGAACCACCATGTGACTTAAATCAAATTAGACCAGCTTGCTGTCAGTACGCAACCACACTTACGTTGGCCTAGGACATATTGTAGTGCCACGCGGATGGTGTCCATTAATGATCTTTAAATTAGTGCGAGGAAGCTAAGTGGCTATTGATGTGCCTGACACTGAAGTTGCTGAATTCACCCAGATTACCAAACAAGTACTCTTTTAGGTGTTTCTTTTTTCTTTTCGCAAGAGCTTAGGAGTCGCAGAGGAAGTAAGAAATTGGTTCAACCGTCCATCCGGTCTCTGCAGATGTAATTTTAAGTGATGCCAAGCTCAATATCATGTATGTACTCCAATAGCACAGTCACCTGCAATAACACCCATTATGGTCCGAAGATTTTTTTAAGCTAACGAGGGGAGACAGCGTTGAAAATTGAGCTGACTATCAGACTATCATTCGTTTTGTAAGCTTATCGCGAGTGTTTTTAGTAATTTGAACGGCGAATAAAATGAAAGTCATGTCATCTTTAGGCGAGTTTCAGTGTTTGATGCAATATACCTGATATTGAAAAATTAAGGCATCTTATTATGAGATAGACAGCACTTGAGGGAGGTGCCTGAGTGGAAGTTGTGGGCTCGAATAGATTTGCAGATTCGCTGCCTGAACAGGTGACTACATTCGGTTTGACTATAACACTTTTCCTAAGCTATGACAGCCTCCTTTGATTTCCATAGTTGTTGCCTATAAAATGCTTCAGGCTCTTGATAGACACCATTGTTAAAGTTTGTCCACAAAAATATAGAGTGAGTCTTTCAGTGAAGTAGGTACAGAGTTCCTGTTTTTTCCAGAATGCTGCTTCTTTCTCAAAAATTTAAGGGAGAGCGATATTGATATTCAGTTGGAGGAAGCTTAACTTAATCAAAATACTTCACGGAGCGTATTTTAGTTCCAATCATATCATAATAGCTCTGAGCTTGGTTGCCGCGCATACTACAATTTAGAGAAGGACCAAAAAGGATTATTTCTAGTTCTACCGAGGGAGTAATTTTCAGGAATTTTATAAATACAAGCTGGCTAACCTTGGCGCTCGCATGAATAGCTAACATATGTATGTGGCAAATTGAAGTAGGATTCTAATCACCCAGAGAAAAGAACAACTCCCTAGAGCGAATTTTAAGTCCTTAAGCTTCTGACCATTCTGATCCAACAGCATTTCAAAATGCCACTTCCTTTGAATACCCTCTTCCTTGAGCCTTATGTCAAGCTTTTGACTTTTTTGTAGAAGCATCGCATGTTTTCTAGATCTTGAAGAGAGATAGATCGTTTAAAAAGATGCACTAGTCCATATTAGAATATACACCTATGGGCAAGGAAATATGCTACCATGAAACTTTCACGGTCTTGCACTTGTTTACTTATAAGTCGGCCTACATAAATGTTGGCATAACACGAATCAATAAAATTTAACCTTGACGCAAAAAGGCAGTGCATGCATTACCCACGCTACCCCTGTAGTGAGACATACTGACTTAAGTAGACAATCATGATATTAAGGCAGTGACAAAAATAAAGACTTGAAAAGAAAATTTAACGCATGACTTGGGCTATTTCGACTACGAGACATAAGCCTAAGAAGAAGAAGAAGAAGAAAACCCCACATGCACCTGGAAAATGTCAAAAGCGACAAAAGCGTGTGGCACGAAGTGCTTTCTCTTGTAACCACACATCCTTAGTGAAAACAGAAGTTTTGGATCATGGATCACCACTGAACCAGGCTATAACGGTCACAGGACTCGTCGCTGAGATGCAGAAAAAACGTTTGCACTTGCCGCAGACAAAGATGCTGCACACCTCCGCCGTTGGTCGAATAACGTTACAAACTCCTGCCCGATCCACCATACTCTACAGATGTGACCCCGTTCGACTTGTTTTTGTTCTTCAAACCTGAAATAGTCACTTGCTGGGCAGAAACTAAAGGACCTGCAGCTTGGCAGCATTGCTGAAGCACCGTCAAGAGCATCGAGTAATATGATGTGCACACTTTTTCAAAATGATCCAACTTTCTTTTTGACACTACGGACTTATCGGTCTTCCCTCGTACGTTTACGTTGTTATGCACTTTCATAAAAATGTCGCAAAAATGCAGTCTTATCAGGTTTATCTAAGCCCCTGCGTCTACTTTTCCACCACGCTTCTAGCACATGCCTCCCCTCTGCCACTGAAAACGTGTCCAAAACGTTAAGTAAGTCATAAAGAAAACCTTCATTGGTACATTTTATGAAAAACAGCCTCTGAACAGTAGAGCAACGATCAGATAATTTATACTGGTTCACTTCAAATCCAACACCACATCTAATTGCTTTGTGGTCACAGATTACCTCTGCTTTACGGCCGGATTCCATAGACAACGACCATACTGACGCATTAATCCGAATCTCTTTTCACAAAGGAGCCACATCCCTGGCGTAGCCCAGACACCAGAGCTAGACGCCCCATCCACACACTGATCCGGAGCGCATACCTACGAAAAACCGGGCAAGAGATAATGAAAACTAAAAGTGGGAAAGTAAATTCGTGACCGAAACCAATTTCGTTCGACTGCAACAAGAGCAGCATCGTACTCCCGCATCCCGAGTGCCGGGGATGCCCTTAAGGTTCTCGTGTAATGGAGACATTAAGATCGTTCGCCTTGAATACGTGGCCAGCCGCAAGAGACTGCTTATGGCCGATGATGGGAAAATTATTGATTCATCGTTTGGCATTTGACATGAGACTACTTTCACTGTCATCTGGTGGGTGACTGGTACTCCCATTGTTTGCTCGGTCAGACCGGCTCGACAGCAACGATTTGCTGTTTGTGCGCTCCCCGTCAGAGCCCCTATAATTATGGTTCTGTTTACAGTTTTCATTTGCGATTGATTGAGCTATCAGCGCTCGACTGGGAGAAGCAGATTGTGATCGATGTTGGTTAAGGCGATTATTGGTTTCCGCAGTTTGCTTGTTTTCCCCGTGGACTTCAATTCAAATACAATAAAGTGGAATTTTCGAAAAGTCTGCTTGCGGCAAATGCGGATCGTGAGGAATTGAAGTTGTTGCCGGCTCACGACAAGGAGGCGCTGCACAAGGCTCGGCCGTGATTAAATTTTACGCGACACATAAAGCAGTATTTACTGGACGACTTTGGTCCACAAAGCCCTTTGAAGCGCTGAGAACTGTACGTTCTGGAGAACGGAATCATTTGCAAAGAGAAATATTATTTCGTCAAGATGCCCAAAGGAGTGAGTCATCAAGTAGCCGCGGCAAAGCACAGCATTCGTGGAAACTAAGATAGATGCGTGACCCAGCCATCGGTCCATGTCTCACCCAAACCTCCATCCACCAGAGGTGTTCCGTTGACTCATGACTACCGAATGGATAGGACGCTTTCCAATTATTTCCTCTTCACACCAACTCCCGATCGAGAGCGAGGAAAACAAAGACCAGCCGAGTCACGCAGTCTTCCTCCGGCCGAACCTCCAATCAATCGAACATAAACCGATTCTGAGTAGGAAAACAGTTGGCCGATGAAAAGTGGGTTGAGTGCATCATTAGCTGCGATATTCTTCACGGGCGATTAACTCCCCTGCCCCCTTCCGATTCTTATTCAGTCACTTATAACAAAACGGATGTGCATTGTCCACATGATTAGCCGAGCTCGATGTAGGTATCTTCGCGCCGCAGTGACGGCCGCAGTGGCGGTGGCGGGGCACTAAAGGCAACATGACTTCCAAGAAACTGGAGTAGCACACACCCACACATGCTCGCTGCACAACCGCCTCCGCCGCACGGTGGGACTGCAGTCAGAGAGCCGGTTGCATGGGTGTCAAATCTGTGATGATCTTTCTTCTTGAGGAGCGCGGGTTAATTAACCTCGCGACCTTGTGTGGCATCCACCATCTCGTGTGTGTGTGTGTGTGTGTGGAAAAAATATGGACTCGGCTTCCGGCTTGACTTGATTCGAATTAGAGTGGTGGTGCTGCCTAACGGTAGAAGCAAAAGCTTATCCCCTCTGCAATCTGACGTATGACCTCGCCCGGCCTCTGACGAATGCAGGACACTTTCTCGAAATGACTCTGCGGCACTGCTGACTGACTCTGCGGCACTTATTCGTCAATCGAATGACAGGACGAATCAGAGTGAAAACCTCAGCGCGAGATGATCTCGATCGAAATCGGTGCACGACAGGTTGAGGTGACCAGGCAGATCCGCGTCCGGACATCGCATAGATCGTGATTGCAGATGACATCGCAACTACAAGACAAGGAACCTCGTGTAAATTTTGAGTCCACAAACCGATCGACTGATGCGCTGCAGAGCTGTGAACGGATCGCCCAGTCGCAGCCATCAGATTGCCATCTCCGATATCGACATTGCAATTACATCAATTAATTAATAAGGCTTGTGGGCCTCCCGAGGGGGCAGTCGCGCTGCAAAGGGTAGGCTTGTAGCTGTGGGGGCAATACCGCTTCGCGAGCAGGCACTCACTGTCAGCCGAAAGATAAATTGTTGCTACGATTTTTTGTCACGTCACGACATACATGCGCCGAATGAAAATGAAAATGGATGCTCTGTGGGATGGCAGCCGTCTACCGCGGGCAAGCTGTTGCAGTTTCCTCCCGTTGGACCCGGTGGACGCAGCCTCTGATTGATTACACCGATCAGTGGCACATAGAATTTGCGAGAGTAGCCGCCGCACACTGACCATGGCCATGGCGAGCTCTGTGTAACGAGTTTAATACGGAACCGATTCAGTTTGGTCCATCGAATTGGTTTGAAGACGGCGGAGAAAGAGAGCGAGAGAGAGAGAGAGCGCGAGAGAGAGGGAGAAGAAATTTCATTGCATAAGCACCGAGCCGTGCACGAATGATTAATTAGCATTCGGCCCCGCCACGAGGTGGTGTCTCATGATAGATCGTTTGCGGTCAGTCAAGTCCGCCGCATGAAAAATGAGTTTGGACAATCAAAGTAAGCGTTTGGAAATATCACGTAATGGGCGTACTTACTGTACAGCAGGCAGGCAGGCAAGCAGGCAGGCAGGCCTTTAAGCAGAGTCCATTGTTTCCACTTCAAGAGAGAGAGAGAGAATGCCACGCATTTGACTGACAAGGTCGAGAACTAGAATGATAATCTGAGCAGTGATTCGGAAACGATCTTCCCTTTCTCCGCGGGTCACGTACCTGAAATGAGCTTTAGACAATTTCATTCCGAATAGGCTGCAGGCTGGCTCAGAAATGTGCGTAAATTTCCTCCCAAAAGACCGGAGACGTGCTCACAAAAGAATTTAAACCATTTTCAATTTATTGAAGGGACAGAGCTCCTCGGGCACGTGGAGGAATTTTTTCTTTTTCTCCCAATCCAAGCCCCACCCCAACTGCCAGCCGGGGCAATTTAGAAAATTGAAATTGTCCAAGCCCAAGACCTGCGATAACATAAATTAGCCAGCGTGCAGCTTATAACAATTAATTAATGCCGCCAGCAATAATGGAATTTGAGATCCTCTAAAATTTCGAGTGTAAAGTATATTGCCTGGCCCCCTCGGCCGCCGCTGATAAGTCTAATGGCCCAATTTTCCAACTCAACTAACACCATTTCACTCTTTATTTCACCGAATTTATTTTTAATCAATAAATGCGTTGGCCCGTTCCCCGCCCCCACCGCTTATCCTCACCCAGCATCACTGAGCTCTGTTGTCTACAGCGCCAATGGGAACCCTCGCCTCGTTTGGGGGATCTACCGAATCGTCGCCGTTGCCCAGCCTTCACTTAACTTTAATTAAAACAGACCCCTCTTCGCACTTCACACACACACTGTGCCAGCCACCCCAAGCAACCCCCCTAATCAAACATTTTTTTTACTGCCTCTCCGTCAAAACCGAGAGGTAGAGGGAGATCGTGAACCTTATCTCGATGTTTATCTGTAGCATCATTAAATGAAATACCTAGAGTGGACTGAAGCGCAAATGGCTTTGAGCCTGCTAGCGCCAGGCGAGGACAGCACGAAGGGGGGGGGGGGGGGGGGGGGGCTGAAGGCGAAAATGAAGGCCCTCCGTAACCCTATCGAAGATTCGATCTATTTTATTGTTATTACGTGGCAGTTCGGGACGAAACCGAGGCCGACGCAAACAAAACTCAAACCAATCCAACAAGTCTTAGGTGGGATGGATGCCTCCTTCCTGAATCAAACAACAACAACAACACATGAACGTCAGCGTCAGAAACAAAACAAACGTGCGGCCACATATTAGCGGACGCACAAATTGTCACCGTCACAGCGACAGCCTGGGGTAAGTGCTTTTTGCCATTTTGACTGGACTCTCGCTCTCTCTCTCTCTGTCGGGCGACGGAACACATGGGGGCAGAGTTTGAGTTGAAATCTTACAGAATCTTGTTTTCATACCAGCGGTGTACCGGAGCGTGCACATCATCTGCGCGCCGTTTTAATCTGATTTTATGGCGGCCATTAGTACGGCGATGGCCTTCGGTGAGTTATACGTCTTGTGGTCACAAATTTGTGAATTTTATTTACTAATTGAGACAAAGTGACTATTAGCGTGACATTAAACATGGGATTTGGATTAAATTGTAAACATTTTTTGTTTATTTATGAAATTTGAGGCAGCCGGACGGGGTTGGTTTGTTTTGAATGCGGCAGAAGTTGCACATGCTACACATGGCATTGCCACTGCGGGGGGAGGAAAACTTTGCCATGGGTGAGGAGGGTATTGAGTGCAAAAGCAATTTGTCTGTTTTGTGAATGAGACAGTTTTTCTTTTTTTGAATGGTTTTTACTTTCGTAGTATCTGTGAATGCATGTGGGCTGAGAGCGTTTTTATCTTTCTCTTCTAATGTAGTTTTGAATAATAATAGTAATTGAGTGGCACAACAGCCCATAAGGGACCAGGGCCAAGCTTCTACAAGAAATACTCTCAGGAGTACAGGGGACCTTCAGTTTTTTGCCGACTCCGAACGACGGGACTTGAGAAGCTTTTCATAGGCGATTAGTACAGTTCGAGTGTTGTTAGCAACTCGTGGTGGTGCAGTGAAAAATGCGAGGCGTCCCGTCCAGGATTTGAACTTAGACTGTCTGCGTGGCGGTCGACGAACTTACCATTACGCCACGGCCATGGTAATTTTGAATAATTCTCTCATAACTTGGCCGGTTGTTGGACGCTGTTTTGAGTGCTCACCTTCTGTTCATCCTGCGTTGAACCGAACAAATCTTAGCCGAACAGCGCAAAGTCTGTGGCAGTTTGGGTAGGACTTCGTATTACTTACACATAGAGCTGAAGTTTGTCGTGTTATTAAGTGTCCTCTTCATATCTTTATGTCCTGCCACTGCTTCTAGATGTGTTCCCCTAATGCCCGACTCAACCGCATCAATTGTCAATGAAAGAACTTGCCACTGGTTTCATTCTGACCACAAGCGTCTGGTCCAACCAAATACACAACTTAACCTTCTGGCTGTGAAAAGCTGGCGCAGACGTCGTGACGCTCTCGATTTTTGACCATTGTAATGGGAAGTGGTTCATCAACAGTCACATTCCTATGCAAGAACGACTTATTTTTATGGCGCTCAAGTAACATTTCGGGCATGCAAGATCGCCTCTCTGATCGCCGTGGCGTAGTGGTAAGTGCATCGACCAAGGAGCAGAAAATCTGGGTTCGATTCCCGGACGGGGGACACCAAGCCCATACTCGGTTTTATTTTATAAAAAATGGACCTTTACAGTTCCCGTACTACTCCCCAAAACATCTTTATCATGACTGAACGTACACACACACATCCTAAAACGAACCAAATATGCGAAGAAGACCTGCACTTGATCCCATTTTTTGGATAAAACCGATGATGACCGCCGGAGTTTACGTCAGTATACTGAGAGAAACCTTGCTTTCTTACGCAGAGTGGTATATGCCGCTTAGATGGATTCTACAGCAAGACCATGACCCTAAACATACGAGCAAACTGGCCAAAAAATTTTTACAGAGCAATGGAACCCATGTTATGGAGTGGCCGCCTCAGTCTCCGGACCCGAATCCCATGGAAAACCTTTGGAAAGGTGTAAAGAAAGCTGTATATGAGCTAACTTACTTAAGGTGGCGCTACAGTCCGGGGTGGACTTGGGCCTCATCCAACCAGCTCGTTCTTTAGCTAGCTGTCCAGTTTCGCACGCATAGTCGGTTGACGTCCCTTTCCACTTGCGTGTGTCACCTGAGTCGCGGTCTTCATCTACTGCGCCGTCCCTCGGTGGGGATTCGAAGACTTCTCTGGCCGGAGCATTGGTTTCCATCCGCACCATTACATGACCTAGCCATCTCAATTGTTGGATCTGCACTCTTTTGGCTAAGTCGATGTCGCTGGACAGCCCGTATAGTTCGTCATTATATCTCCTTCTCCACTCACCATCTATACTCTAGAGACAACCAAGAACAGCTTCAAAGTCCATACCTCCGCGCCATATGGCAGGACTGGGACGATTAAGGTCTTGTAAATCGTTACTCTGGTTCTTCGAAAGAGGGCTTTGCACACCAATTGCTTTCTTAGGACAAAGACGAAGCGATTGGTAAGAGTCATTCTTCGTTTAATTTCAGCGCTGGTGTCATTGTGTGAATTGATGGCGGTGCCTAGGTAGACAAATTTTTTGACCACCTCAAAGTTATATCTGTCTGCTATGACGTTCTGACCGAGACGTCGGTGTTGGGTGCCCTTTCTCGTTGACAGCATATACTTGGTCTTGCCCTCGTTTACCCCTAAACCTATCATCGCGGCCTCCGTCAAAATACACACAAATGCTACATTGACATCCCGCTGCGTTCTTCCGATAATGTCAATATCGTCGCCATATGTGAGTAGTTGGACGGACTTCTGAAAAATTGTTCCTCTGGTGTTGGCGTTCGAGTTTTGAACAAGTCTTTCCAGCACGATGTTGAAAAAGTCGCACGACAGCGCGTCGCCTTGTCTAAATCCGAACGGCGAGCTTTGAGAAGCTCTTCATAGGCAATTGATACTCGTTGAGCGTTGTCAGCAACTTGAAAGAGATGGTGCCGTGAAAAAATGTGAGGTGTGCCGAATTGAACTTAGACTTTCTGCGTGGTGGTCGACGCACTTACCACTACGCCACGGCGACTTTGTTTTTGGGTTTTATTTCTGATGGAATAATGATGTTGTGCAGTAAATATGATGTGTTTGCATTGCGGTGGAAAAAATCAAACATGATGCCATTATTTTGCAAAGTGCTGTAAATCGGATTTCACGTTATAGAACCCAAATATGTCACGATAACCAAACCGAACTTGAGCCGTGAACACCGCTGCTTTGAATACCTACTGGGAGTACAAGGCATTTTATTGATTGCAGACGCTCCTGGGGGATTCAAGAAGTTGAACATAACTTTGAAACGACGTGCAAGCACCACACAAGAATCATTCGCGCCCATCTTCGCACACCAATGAACCGCAACGATCCCTGACGGTAACGGTTCTCCCTACAAGTCTCCCTTAAGCGGACAATGCCTCATATCACATGGGATCAGGAAGAACACATCACATGCACCCACACACACACACATGAGCATTTCTTTTGCCATTGCCGTTCCTACCCACATATCAGCCAAAAGATTTCATAGAGATTATAGCCCATTCCACGGTAGAGCTCATGTTCCACCTGCCGTACACAGCGTTCATCACATAGAACAAGGCAAATCGAAGATCGTCAGTCTTGCCTTGGGCGCCCACCACCACCACCACCACCACCACCATCATCACTACCTCTGCCACTAGCAAGAAACCGCAAGAAAAAAAAAAGCACAAAATAAACGGTAAAGAGGAACTCCTTTCCAGCCGACCACGGACAATTTGCGACAAAAGCACGCATGCAAATCGGCATTGCTGGGCACTTTATAGCCGCCTCAGTTTATGGCAAGGCATTACCGGGAAATTCGTTCCGTTTTTCTTGGCGCACACAAAAGAGAAGGGTTTTAATGTTGCGTAAAATTTTAAGGAGTTGCCATGCAAAAGGTTAGAAGTTAATGTCTTTATTTAGCCGGTGCATGAGTAGGAGGTGGAATTTAATAGGGCGTTTACTTGCGGAAGGCCTTATGCTCATCCGGATATCCTGTAAGTGTGTGTGTGTGTGTATGTGTGTGAGGAGAAGCGCGTGGAAAGGTTTACGATGTTGATACACCTTGTGGTCTTGCTTTGGCATTGTAATTGGAAAATCCTCGTCGCTTGATGTTAGATTACTCTGTTCGATGGGAAATTATGGCAAAGGTCTGCTGATATAAAATTTATTTGAGCATATTTTCTGTGGCAGCATTTTTTGTGGTCGGTTGTTTGCTGAAAGTACGCGTGTAAAAAAGTAAGCCAAAGCAAATGACCGTGGCTTTGGGTTTGTGTACACCTGGCAGTCTATAAAAACGCACTTAATGCGGATGCAATGGATGGGGATGTAGTATTTGAATACGACTCGTCTAGGGGGGTAGGAGGGGGTAGGAAAAAACACGTTTCTTAGAAGAACGATCGTAAACTTTCACTTTCCTTTTTGAGACCCGTAAAGGACCACACTGTGGTTGTTAAGTTGGACTTTTGACTGCAATCGAAGTAAAGACATTTTGTCTTGGAAAAAACCTTCACATACCTAATTTTCTTAACTTTAAGGAACTTGCGAAAAGAGTCGAAGTTTGGATGTTTGACTGGAGGTATCCTTTAACATAAATGGAGGCACCCTAAGCCTGGTTCAGACAATTATCTTGATTTAGTTGGAAATATAAGCTTCTAGAGTCTCACAAGGGGTCATACACCACATGGGGTCACACACCACGAGGGGCCACACACCACGAGGGGCCTTACACTACAAGGGATCAAGGCTTGGTATCATCGGTATCTATTCGTATAGTTCTTCAAGGAGTGGAGGAGACCTACAATTTATTGCCAACTCCGAAATTTGAAAACGCAGTTAATACTCATTGCGTACTACCAGCAACTTGAAAGAAGCGGAAGCGAGAAAAAGTTCAAGATGACCGTTCCAGGAGACGATTTTAGGGCATTCGGAAAGTCAAACGAAGTACTCACACAACTGTGCCACGTCGGCCACACTGACGCCACTTCTCAAGAAACCAATCTTATTCCTGCAGTCCGGTAATCCAGTGACGCCCAGACCTCCCTAGTTGCAGAAGTGGTGAGGAATTGATCCTCCCTTTTCTTCGCTGCTCCAGAAGTTGTAAGGTAGGCGGAGTTCTGCCCCATCATATTGTGGGAAATAGGAACTCCTACCAGATTTCGAAGCTTATTTCAGCTCGGGTTCACAGTGACTGGTTAAGAAGCACATTTTTATTCAGATCAGCATATGTCAGAACCCCCTCGATTGGCATTGTAAACAGATCGACAAGTAATTTCTTAGAGTTGGCACAGTTACTCAATTTAGGTAATAGTGTGAAAAACACAAGAATCAAGCAGATAGTGCCCCCTTGTCTCCAGGGCTTGTACACGATCGTATAAAACATTTTCTAGGCTGAGCTGAAGTAAGATTTCTGAAAGTAAAAACTATGTCAAAGCCTTCCTCAACATCATTACCACCCGTTCACCCTTAAGCCCACCTTCTGACGTACAGTTAAGTTTGGAGACTGGTTCTTCAGCCGCAGCACACGAATATGGAATGTTCTTCCAAGCTCAACTTTTCCTCTTCATTACAATCCACAGGCATTTAAAACCAATGTGCACGGGTACCTCCGCTCCCTCTCTTCCTCTTTATCATCGGCCCTTGCTGTGACTTAATTCCGGTCACTTAAGTGCACCAAATAATTCCTTTAACGCGCGCCAAATATACTACCATTGCTTCGTAAAAAGTCAATAAGGTGGTGAAGAAGCTAGACCTTGCTACCTTCTGGGCTGTAGTGCACTCAATCAATCGATAAGGTCCGTGCATATGGTGCAGTGGTTAAGTGAGTCGTTGAAGGTCCCAGTTTTAATTCCTAGACTTTTCATCTACCATTGACTCATGACAACAATAGCGTGCATATAAGGAGTAGGTGCTGAAGAAGCCACGGCTGTAGTGCTACTCAATTATCTTTTTCTTTTCGTAATCATAGATGGATGGATCTTCACCTTTTGGAGCACATCTTGGTAGAGCTCCTTTAGTTCGCAACTAATAATAATAATAACTGAGTGGCACTACAGCCCATAACGGACCAGGGCCGAGCTTCTACAACAACTACTCGTGTTGTGCATGCTATTGTTCTTCACGAGTAGAAGGGACCTACAGTTTTTTGCCGATTCCGAACGGCGAGATTTGAGAAGCTTTCCATAGACAATTAATACTCTTTGAGTGTTGTCAGCAGCTCGAAAGAGGTGGTGTCGTGAAAAAAATGTGTGGTGCCTCGTCCGGGAATCGAACCCAGCCTTTCTGCGCCGCAGTCGATGTACTTACCATTGCTCCACGGCGACCACGGAGTTCGCAACTATCTACAGTATTTTCCTGTCGTAAGACTCACTACTGTGCTCCAAATTAAGTCGATGAGAGTTATCCTCGCTGAGACAAACTGAAGAAGTCTGTGTTACCTTCTCTTCATTCGAATCAGAGTTCATTTATTTTGTGTTCAAGTCGTCATCCTATATTAGATTAAACTGCTTGTGCTTTGGTCTATACCGTCCCAAGGGACAACGGAGGTGTGAGGTCATTGGACAGAATGTGCACTTTACATACTTTGAAAAACTCAAATA
Organism: Eristalinus sepulchralis; assembly: GCA_944738645.1. NCBI lineage: Eukaryota > Metazoa > Arthropoda > Insecta > Diptera > Syrphidae > Eristalinus > Eristalinus sepulchralis. Next base: position 62,355,868 of record OX122885.1, on the reverse strand, counting down.
TTTCTCATCTTTCTACCCGATTTCAAAAAGTTGCAGTTAAGTTAAGTTTTTGCAGTGCATCTCGCTTAATTGGGTTACAACCGGTTTTATGTTCCAGTAAGCCAGTTGTTCTGGTTAAGTGAGCAAAGCGGGATTCCCTGTAACAACGAAAATTATGTGGTAACTTTTACCGCCTGAAGGTCATCCATATCCATTTCTTTGATTGTTTGTCTTGGCTGTACAAACGCCCTCAGTTGACTGAAACATTGTTCCCTGCATCATATATTTGAAAGAAACTTGCCCAATGCTGACACAAAACTGGTGCTTCCTGTGGATCTAGATGATGTGATTGGATTTATGAACCACTTAATTTAAAATCACATCCGTAGCACTCTTAGTAGTGTATACGGAATCACTGATGGAGCCAAAGCACATTTGGTGGCGGAAAGGCGGCTACCAGACCCAGGTTTTAAGGGTACCTGACTGGTGGTGACAGCTTGACCAGAGGCTATTTTTTGGAGCCACGGGAGGTTAGGAGTCCCTAGAACTTCGGTTTCAAAACGACCCTGCGGTAGGCCCCCTTGTGGGAGTATCGTGGTGGCTGTGGTTTAATACTCATATCGCGGGCAGAGTCGAGGTTAGTGTACCGTGCTGACTGGTTTGAAACAGGTTGTTCATCCTACTGATTCAGGCCAGGTAAGGAGACTTTCCCGACTTAGTGTGAGGTTGCATTCTCAAACGGGTGCTGCGAACCAGAGAGCGACAGAAAGGCCTCGCTCCATACCAAGGTGGAGTGATTGTCCATGATCTCATTTGGTACATGGGTACCTAAGGCGTCTGGACTTGCGTTATCTACGACTCTTGGGGAAATGGACCCCGTGATATAAGCCGTGATATATAAGATATAAGAAGGCAGGTGATCACGTACGACGAAACCCCACTTCCGAAGTGCGGGACAGAATAGCCCCAGATGCGGAAATTTTTTTTCTTAACGTACATGGTTGCGCCTCCTTAGAAAAATATAAAAGTTGCGCCCAATGTCGTTGTCCAATTCAAGCTATTTTAAAATATCAGAAGTTATGACGAAGCAGATGGTAGCGCTCCCTCAATTTCCGAGACAATTGATCCTGGCTATCCGAAATACGAAATCTTCTTTAAAGGGTAGCTCGTGAAATATTAAGCTGCTGAGACCCTGAGCTGAGAGATGCTTGAATACAATTTTTCATTTCATTTTAATTCTTGCACTCAATTGCAATTCTGTCTGAGCGCTAAGACTTCAGAGACATTTGTCGGAAATAAAAAAATATGTCAAAAAAACGTAAAAGTATGCGCGGACAACTTTCCCTTACCGCAGGCGCAATAGAGTGGGAGGGGGTGCTCTAGATCGACCAGCAGCGAGTGAGACATTGGTTCATCTTCCATTTTTCATGCCTACATGCCACTCTAGTTGCTGGTAAGTACTTATTGTGTTGCGTACGCATTTCACCGTAGAGAGTCGACATTGAATTTAAAGCCCATTTCGGTTAAAGGAGAATCACTCTCATCATGTTTAATTGAAGAGAAAGGGTTGAACAAGACTATCCGTCTGAACGATAGAGTAGGTCCGTGTGGTTCTTCTTCTTCTTCTTGTGGCGCTACAGTTCGGGTGGACCTGGGTCTCAACCAAAATGCCTCTCCAGCGAGCACGATCTTTCGCCAGCTGCCGTCAGTGGTTGCCACCCATAAATACGACAATTCTTAACCTGGCTGTATGAGCAATAAATTAGCTACGAAGAATTTAACTTTTTAAAAATGAATTTGCGTACAAAAATGCAGTTTATTTTATATATTAACTGCAACATCCTGCCATGAACTCATGTCAGACAACGCAGACAATGACTCAGACTGCACACAATCGATGATGTTGACCGGAATGGAATATCAGATAAATGAATTCGCATTAAATTGACCTATTTGCATCCAGTTGGCTCCTTGTCAGAAAATTCCATTCCCGTCTTCACCATGTGTACGTGACCAAGAACTGCAAATACCAAGCCAATCTCCCTCTACTCTGTCCCAGGATATCGACCAACAATCAAACCCATGCAACAGGGTCTATCGAAAGGAAAAGCATATCAGCATAGACAACCAAAACAATTTCCCTTTAATTTCAGCAGATCCTTAAACAAAACCCCATCCCCCTCGTGAATTCACACACTCGTTTATCACTTCACACGCAAGGACAACGGAATTTTCGCAAGCAATTAATCTCAGCCACAAATCAAACCCGATTATGTTTGAATAAATCCCGGCCACACACACGTCCGCCGCTGCTGCGTTGGAAAATGATCACTTCATCCTGAAAACTCGATAAAAGTTCTCGCCGGAACCGAATTGAGTAAATAAATTTCTCCGCCCACCAGCACACACTGTAGTGTGGCAATCGAAATAGGAGTTGTGTGTGTGTGACGTCCTGGCACGACGACAACGTCGACGACGACTGCGGCTACAACTACCGCCACGTACCACGAGAGGATATCGGAAAGCTAAAATGTATCTCACTTATTATTTCCATAATGATCCCGTGGATACAGACAGGGCGGGTTACTTAATTATTCCACAATAGCTCGCAAATACGAGAGCCCCCGCCGCCACCGCCGTCTGCGAGGGGAACGAGTGCGTGTGTGGGATGAGCACGACTGTGCATCCGCCGTCGGGCTCATTAGCCAAACAATTCAGTTTAATTCGATCGAAGAAACTCATTATATTGATGTAATTATCACAAATTATCCTACGAATTTATATTCATAAAAGAGTCGGTATTTAGCGAAAAATAACGTCATAAAACGTACCCGATAGCACGTTCGGAATACGTGCGGAACGACCGTATCCCGTTTAATGGCCGTTCGCCGGGATGCTGCTCGCACATGGGTCCCGGGCTCGAGGTGTGCTTTATTGTCTCAGTTATGACATGTGGTAATCATTAAGCTGAATCTATGTGCGGAGGCTGGAAGCCGAATTAATCGCTTTGAAGTCGTTCGCCGTCTGGCAGCGCACTCAAATTTCAACCGTATTTTAGGTGCGAACAAATTCACTCGTTACCCCCCGCGACTAATTGGTTCAGTGCCTCATTTTAATAACCCTTTCGATGAAATCGTTAAATAAATTTCATTAAATCCGAAACCAAGGCACTGAGACAATTTATCATCCTGCAGGCTCAAATCAATCATCTTACTTAAGTCAAGTGCATCTCCGACCGCCACATATCAACTGCCAGCCACGGCTAAGGCAAAACGAAACTGTTTCTCAACAAATTAATCGAGATTCCCTGAACCAATTTGCAAATTTGAGAAACAGCCAGCCAGTCAGCCAACCAGCACAGGGGCAGTGAGCTGGAGTTTGAGCAAAAAAAAAAAATGCGTTTTGAGAGAAACCTTAAGGTCTCCCCGGGATTTCGGCAGTCAATTACAGGCCTTGGACCACATCTCAATTCTGTAGCCTGACAGGGGATCATTATTTATGAAGCTGATCCCTGGAATTAAGTTCTTCATACACAAGATGATTCCCTGTTATTCGAGCGTTTAAGACTACGGAAGTTGTGAGTTGCCGACACGGCGGTTGTGTGTGTGTGTGTTTGTGGACTGTATGAAGGTGCATCATTTGTCATTGCTGACTTCAGTGATCTACATTCAGTTGGAGTGGGGGGGGGGGGTAGGTCCCGATGCGGATATGGGCCTTTCAGCGCTCGATGGTGGAAGTGTGAATGCATCGCCGTTGATGGAGTATCTGAATGCAATCGGGAAGGAAAGTCGGTACGAATTTGTGAAGATGTTCCAAATGCAATTAATTTCAAGTCACTCTTGAAAGTTGCATTATGACGTGTGTTTTTACAAAACAAGGTCACACACACTCAGCATCTCAATGCAACGGGCAGTCGGTGGATGAGTTACCATTCAAACAGACAGGCAAGTACATGTGTTTGAACTATGAAATGTGGCATTCACGGCTCTTGAGTCCTGCTTCAGCAGAACTAACCTAACAGATCACTCAAAAAGTCCTGGGACATATAGGGGGCGCCACTAACAAAAATCATTATTTTTTTTGTTAGTGGCGCCCCCTATATGTCCCGTGACTTATTGAGTGATGTGTTAAGTAGATGACGATCCGGGACACCACTTTATGGAAAGATGGAATGCGCAATGCCAGTCTTAAGATTTAGATTTCAGTCTTTTTTCCAGTCATCGTACATGGAAAGAGACAACTTTTAACTTTCACCCTACTTAACGATGAAGTAAACGAAGTCTCAAAATCGTAACTTAAAACAAAAATCTTCCAAAACCACTTGGTCTTGTTGTCGAACACTTTTTGGCAAAAAGTCCCCAAGGCTTGTGAATTTTAAAATATCTGTATATATCCCACTTAACGTTTACATCTTAAGCCAGCATCACAAGGCTTAAACGTGGGGAATCTAAACAAGATGAACAGGACTTAAAGTATGACAAAGTCTCTGCTGCCTAGTGGTACGCTCTGTTCGACACGTCAATGTTGTGTGTTTTTCCTTGACGACAGCATGTACTTCGTTTTGTCCTCACTAACCACTGAAACCATTTTAGTCGCCTTCGCTTCAATGCCAACAAAGGCCTCATTGACGGCTCGCTGCCTTCGTCCAATCACGTCAATGTCGTCGGCGTAAGCTAGCAGTTGAACGGACTTTTGGAAGATCGTGCCTCTGGTGTTGACTTTTAAGTTACACACGATCTTCTCAAGAATAATGTTGAAGCAGTCATATGGCGGCGCGTTTCAAACCTTTTGTGACATTCAAGGTCTCTGTGAGTTCATTACCGACCTTAAGGGAGTACCATGAATTCTCCATTGTCATCCTACACAATCTGAGGTGTTTGTTAGGGAAGCCAAAACTAGACATGTCCCTATATAGCTCGTCCCCATGCACGCTGTCATATGCGGCCTCAAAATCGACGAATAGGTGGTGCGTGTCGATTTGCACTTCTTGGGTCTTTTCCAGGATCCGCGTAGTGTGCAGCTTTGGTCGATGGTAGACTTCCCTGAAACCACACTGACAAGGGTTTATCGGGGAGTTGACGAACGGTTTCAGGCGTTCACACAATACGACAGGGAGGTTGAGGAGAGTGGCTCCCGGATACTTGGCGCAGTCAAAGGTGTCTCTCTCTCTCTCTCAGGAAAACGCCGCTGATATTCCGCTCGTTAGGCATGGTTTCCTCCGACCATAGCTTATAAGTAAGCTGGTGCATGCACCCTACCAGGTCATCTCCAGCTGCTTCAAACAATTCTGCGGAAAGTTCGTCGGATCCAGCAGATTTGTTCGATTTCCTTTCGATATTGTCATCTTGACCTCATCTAAGACGTTACTTAAATCGGATGAGAAAGACCTTAGCCCTTAGTCTTTTCGAGAGAAAAGTTTTGCGTACGATTTTGATCCTTGAGTTGATGGCGTCTGGAGGAGAAGATTCAACGACGAACTCATGGGCTGTACAGCTCCATGCGCCTGTCAAGCGTCTTAAGATGGCCAGGCCATGTAGAGCGCATGGACAAGCCATTGGGACAACACAACAGATGACAGCCTAGACAAAGGTGGTGCACAAAAGTGGAGAAGAACCTCAACCAAGTTGGAATGCGCAACTGGCAACAGCTGGCGAAAGATCGTGCTGGCTGGAGAGGCATGTTGGTTGAGGCCCAAGTCTACCCCGGACTGTAGCGCCACAAGAAAAAGAAGAAGACCTCGTCTTAGTCGGGGGTTCTGAATTTTTGTCAATCATCGTCCAAATTGAATGGAACATTCTGCTTAACAGCGGAATTTAATACAACGCTTAAAATGGATAGGCCATGTAGAGCGTAAAGACACTACAAAATTCTTCTAATCCGAGCCTTTCTAAGAACGCAATAGAGGACGGCTGGGGTTAAGATGTCGCACACACACCATAACAGAAGGACCTCAAGCAACTGGGGGCAGCTGGCAAACTGGGGGCAGCTGGCAAACTGGGGGCAGCTGGCAAACTGTCGTGCTTGCTGGAGAGGCGTGTTGGTTGAGGTCAAGGTCCATCGCGGACTGTAGCGCCGTGGACAGAAGAAGATGACGATGACACCGACCCTTATGTCGGGGGAAAAGCTCCCTACTGTTGGGACTTAAAAGTTCGCCTTACTCTTCTGGATCTTCTCCATCGGATTGTCCCCTTTTTGCAGTCTGCCGGCATTTTGTCGGTGAAACGTGTTCCGAAGCCGCGCAAAAGTCACAGAAGCCTTGTAAAGGTTTTGTAATTAGGCTTTCTTCATGCGCTTGGCTTGCGTACATCGTAGAGAGTCATGCCAGCTCCTTGTGTGCCTCTCGAAGCGCCCAACCTTTAACGCTGGTAGTCTCAAAACGAGGTTGGATCATTTTTCCAAAACATAACAAAAAAAAACTGCAACAGCCAACGAACGGGTATACTAAAAAGATAGGTCAGCCAATTTGGCACGTTTGCCAAATAATCAACCTAATGATTGCACTGAAAGTTCCCGTGAACGGAAGCAATCTTCAGCAGTCAAGATTAACTTTATCAAAATTTTCATATGCCGGCATCTTGTCTTTCCAAATCCCCAGACTGTCCGCACAAACTGTTATTCCCTCGCGCGATTTTCATCAAGATAAAAAGCAGTACCCTCCCCCCCCCCCCCCTCCCCCCCACACCATCCAACAGCTTCATAAAATTGCTTCCCTTGGCAGCGGCAACACATCGCACATCGGGTTATGCGCTCAACATGCACCCATCGAACCCATCCTACATTCCTGCCCACACCGACGGCTATCTTAAGAATCTGCATATTATGATTCACATCTCCCGGCGTTCTTATCCAAAACGATTATTTTACGACCCGACTGCACTCTGCAAGCCGCGTTCGCGTCTGGGCGCATTCGTTGCCAAGTTTATTGTCACAGCGGGTGGAGTCAGGTTGAGATACTTCGTTTTAATGCAACTTTTAAGTGCATATGAGAGTAAAATCCAAAAAACGAAATTATTTCAGCGCTAAAGCTAACGATGATGACGCCGATTCGGCGTTCCCTTCCAGATACTCTGCTATCTTATCACTGGCACCGATCGTGGGCCAATAAAATACACAATGCCACTGGGGGCGAAGCCATTGCGTTCGCATTTTAATTGAGCGCAGAATTCTCTTCGGTCAGCTCTCTTCAATTAATTAACGATAAATTTGGACTCATCCCCAATAAAAAAGGTTGACTGAGGACAGATTTCCAATACGACGCTGCGCCGGCAGCCAACACCCCCGGGGACGGCGGAGACGGCTCGGTGGTCACACAGCATGGGATGTCTCCGCTTTTGAAAATTTGCTTAATGGCACATCGACTGACAATTGCACTGGCCTTGTCATTCTGTTAAATAAATTGCATCCTACATCGGGCTGTCCGAGGCGACGACGCTACGAGAGAATGTCATCAAATGGAAAGGAAGCTGTTGCGGGCACATATATACGGACGGACACAAACGCCCTACGGCCATTTCAAAGCGAAAGTTCCCTGAAGCGACACTCTCTCACACACACACAAACAAACATGTTGAGCAGAGCAGTGGAAGATTAGGAAAGGAAAAGAAATCATTGCACCGTCAAGATGATTTATGTTCGAGTATCCTGGTCGAAGGGGAATCGAAGGAAGTTTAGTGTATGCACACTGCAGCGAGAGCGCGACTGGGGCTCAGCTCAGAAGTGAAGATAGCAGATAGCAGAAACAGAAGTCATAGCTTCCGATAAGATGACAGTCTCATTTGAAAGATTGCCAAATGGCGTCAAGTGCAGCGTGGATCCTATGTGATGGAGTGTGTGTGTGTGTGTGTGCAGTGATGAAGGGGATTTCTGTTTACTTGCGAAGAACACCGCCCGAGGGGTTGTTGAGTTCTTGAAGGAAACGGATGCGACTTTTAAAAGAGGAATTGATATTAAATCAACATAACAATGGCTGGGAACAGGGACGTGGATATTTTTCACTTTTCACTTCACTCGACATCATCGTCGTCATCTTCGTCGTCGGTGAAAGGAAGCTGGGAAAAGGTCAATGGCTGCCACTGGAGGGGTGTTGGAAATTCATATCCGATCGAAAATCTTAACACGAACTTTCCGACGGGTTCCCAGGAAGGTGGTGATGCTTTCCATTCAACTGTGAGACTGTGAAAGTTTACGAAATGTGTTCTCTTACTCAACTTCAAGAGAAGAATTCAATCTTATCCACCCTCGAGGCAGAGTAATTGATCCAGATATTGTACCACCAGTTGACACCAAAATCGGCGCAGAAAAGAGCAATCCAAACAACCCTTCAGTCGGGAAGGGCTCTTCACATCTCTAAAGAATAGCAAAACCTCCTTCAGATTGCCACTCATACCGTCCAGACATGAAACCTAATACCACCACCAGCACTATCACCGCCGCCGCCGCTACTGTTGCTGCTGCTGCTGTTGTCGGTTTGCGGTTCCACCATACCGGGGTTGGACTGTTTATTTACAGAGCCCCGCACCATCACCTTATTCAGAAGTCAAAATCTTTATCTTTCACTATATCATTTTGAATTTGGTTTTGATATTCGCCATCGAGCGCGAAAGGGTTTGCGTTGCGGCAACCAATCATGCAGAATTAATGAATGGGGATTGAGAGATTCTGCGGTTTCTGTTTCACAAGGTCCCACTCACGTCCCACCCCCGCCCATGCGGCGACGTGCTCTGAAAGGGATCCAGCCGGGTCCAGCCTTAGACCAGATGCCAATTCATTTTCATTTGTGCGAACTAATCCAACCGGACATATACCGAGAATTAGTTGCAAACTCTTGCTCAACCCCAGAAGCTTCACAAGAGAACACGTTTTACAATCGCTAAAGGGAAACCACACACACACACACACACAAACTCGAGCAGACCTCATAAATTTGAAACTGCAGATAAATTGCCCAACGCCGCGCTCCCAATTGGCACAATATTTCAGGCAAACAATAACCTGGCCCTCCCGTCGCCCGTCTCTGGAGCCTCACTCGGGAATTTATGAACTCAGTTCCCTGCCACTCAAGAACATTTAAATCAAATCAACGCTTGAGAAATTTCGGAAAATTAGTACTCCTTCGCTGTGTTGCGTCGCATAGTCGTCGTCGTCCTCGTCGCTGCGAAACAACACCCCCATCGTCCACGTCCTTCGGCAACGACTTCATCAATTTATAAAACAGAGCCATTTTGAGAATTTATCATTTTGCCAAATGAGGCGGGAGACTTTTATGCCTTCTCCATAAGCACTCCGCACACACACACTCACAGACAATGATCTGCGTCTGCGGACGGAGGGAGGTTCAATCAAAACCTTTCCATGGAGAGATGGCACCGGCAGCAGGCGCTTGACAGTGATTGGAACTTTATCACTGCGCGGCAATCTTCTCTATGGAGCCATAGGAGCAGCGAATCTAAGTGAACGCTGCACACCGAGCTGGAGCATGAGCATCTTTGCCAATCCTTTCAAGGCAGTTCCATTATTGAATTACGTCCCCTTTCCACACCGGGTGCGCCGTCGCCCGCCATCATCGCAGCATGACTCAGGTATGTTCCGCGCCAAAGGTCACATACTTTCCGATTGTTAAATCACGTTTTGTGTGTCAGCTTTGGCCATGTGACGCCGTCATAATCACCGAGAACACACCGGCAGAGCAGAGGTCCAAAGCTCCAGAACCCTAATCACAGTTCAGAATCTAGCGCCCGTCGAAAGATAAAAATTTATGGGACTTTCGATATCGCCAGATAGCTGGGAGATGGTATCGGCTATTTGACAGCCCAACCCGCCGCCACCGCCGCCGCGCCTCTGCCTCTGTGTCAGTGTGACCCAGTTGAACTATTTCATTGGCATGGAATAGCTTGTGTGGAACCGATGCCGGCTACCAAGTGACATTTTGAATTTGGTACGAGCTTGTGGCATGCGTCCTTCGATTCCGGATGGAGGGAGGGAGTGGATTTAAGTGACAGTCGACGATGTGTAGGACAATGGTGTCTCACTTCGAACCGCAACCACAACAATAACCACAGAGACCATGACGATGACGATGAATTGTTGGAATGGATTGCAGTGCAAATAACGAATGTCTGGCTGTGTGGGCCGCCTCCGAAATGTTGACACGAAGAACTGATTGAGACACGTTCTTCATTCATCGGAGTGCTCAACTTTGAACTCAGCAGAACGACCGCAATCGTGACGAAAACAAACAGCCAAGGACTTGTGTCATAAGGGTGAGAGGGCACTGCCGAACCCATATGGAAGCGAAAATGAATGGTTACCCAGAGGAGCATCCAATCCCACCCCGGTATGTCACTCACGTAGCACTAAGAGATATGAGAGGAATTCTTCACTTGACTTTTGAAAGAGAATCAAATCACAAGTCGGGCGCCAACATTTACAGAAATCCAGTCAGCGGTGTAATGCCTCAAAAATGGTTCGTAAGCTTGTTTACCGACTAAATCATGCTTTACTAAAAGCCGCTGAAAGGATGTATCAGAGACGTGCTTAGAAGTCTGTTGTGAACTTCTGTGTCTTACGAGTTTTAAGCTCTCTGTCGTCTACCGTGGCACATCGGGTTTTGAGTTGCAATGGTGGTGCGCCTGCAGCTGAAAACAATGCTTATGGAAAGAAGCCACCTCAAGGGCTTCAAACAGTTCTTCTTCCTCTTAAAGTGATGCTTCAGCTCGGGTCTCAGCCAACAAGTTCTTCAGCCAAGTTGGTTAAGGGAATTTTTCACTTCTTTTGTCATCTTAGAAAACAACGGCCTTCGTTCGTTGCCCCAATAGGATAAGAACTTGTACAAAAACTGAACAAGAATTTGAACATGAATTGTTATAAGTTTCTGTCAAGGTTTAGGACAAAATCTTTGACATGGATTTAGGCAAGAACTAAGACAAGAATTTAGATAAGAACTTGGCCAAGAGCTTGGACAAGAATTTTGAAAAGAATTTGGACAACAACTCTGGACAAGAATTTGGACAAGAATTTGGACAGGAACTTGGACAAGAATTTGGACAAGAATTTGGACAAAAATTTTGACAAGAATTTGGACAAGAATTTGGACAAAAACTTAGACAAGAATTTGGACAAGAATTTGGACAAGAACTTTGGACAAGAATTTGGACAAGAATTTGGACAAGAATTCGGACAGGAACTTGGACAAGAACTTGGACAAGAACTTGGGCAAGGACTTAGACAAGAACTTGGATAAGAACTTGGACAAGAACTTGGACGAGAACTTGGACAAGAATTTGGACAAGAATTTGGACAAAAATTTGGACAAGAATTTGGACGAGAATTTAGACAAGAACTTAGACAAGAATTTGGACAAAAATTTGGACAAGAATTTGGACAAGAATTTGGACAAGAACTTAGACAAGAATTTGGACAAGAACTTTGGACAAGAATTTGGACAAGAACTTGGACAAGAATTTGGACAAGAATTTGGACAAGAATTTGGACAAAAATTTGGACAAGAATTTGGACAAGAATTTGGACAAGAACTTAGACAAGAATTTGGACAAGAATTTGGACAAGAACTTTGGACAAGAATTTGGACAAGAATTTGGACAGGAACTTGGACAAGAATTTGGACAAGAATTTGGACAAGAATTTGGACAAGAATTTGGACAAGAATTTGGACAAAAATTTGGACAAGAATTTGGACAAGAATTTGGACAAGAACTTGGACAAGAACTTGGACAAGAATTTGGACAAAAACTAAGACAAGAGCTTGGACAGAAACTAGACAAAGATGTTGACAAGAATTTGTACAAAGATCATGGATACGGTAAATTTGGGTTACGCAAATGTTTAGCAAGGTGTCATCTAACCCATCGGTGGATCGATACAAACACCCAATTGGAATTCGCTATGACTCGCGGATGAGTCACGGGACCTGAGGTAAAATCTCTAGATATGCAGTTATTTCCGCCTTCCCTATTTTGTTTATAAATTGTGCCTGCTGAAGGGACAACACAACAGAGGACGGCCTAGACTAAGGTGGCGCACGCAAGTGGAGAAGGACCTCAAACAACTTGGAGTGTGCAGCTGGAGGCAGCTAGCGAAAGACCGTGCTGGCTGGAGGGCATGTTGGTTAAGGTCCAGTTTCATCCCGAACTGTAGCACCACAAGAAAGATAAGATGATTATGTAGAAGATTATAAGATGAATGGCGACGAAGCATAACCACAAAGTGCATAGATGAAAATGGTTTCGACAAAAGAATTCGGCCAAAGTCGGCACCAGGCCTAACTATCAGCTGTAGACAAAAATGTTTAACGAACAAAACGATTCAAATTCAGAACAAGGGAGCATTTATTTGCCTGAAGAACACATAAATTTACACTGTCTGCTGCATGACACAGATCCCCTCCATTTTCGTCATAAAAAAAGTCTTAATTTCAAACAACAAAGTGGCCACCTTTAGAACAGGGAACAATTAACCGACATATTCCTCGCTTGCGTGATCAATTTGATTTACATAATCGCATGCATTATATGAGTGAACCTTTCGAATTAGTTAAGGTATTGAAATGGAGCCGATCACTCCACAGCACAGTCCACAATTGAAGCGGTTCAACCGTGTGAATATATGACTGCAATGAGTGACAGCTATATTAGAAATGCGGCAACTTCTAACCGACCGACGCATAGCCCCCTCTCACCACAGAGGACATTATGCTATCAGATGTAATTGTCTCGAAAATGCGACGCAGCAGACCAGAACAAACGTTTTTCTACTACACGCCAGCGAACACTCTACTGAAGTCAAAGACATGTTGTTTTCATCTTATCTTTGGAGCTGACAAATGAGAAAGGATACCAAGGGAAAGGCGCGGGTATTTGTTTCATTTGAATATCCTGAATCTGTGGCCTCCATCCTTTCACTTTGATGAGCACACACTATCCAAATGCGAAGACCCCCGCCTCCCAAGCACCATGTTGAACATGTTAACATCAGATAGTCAAATAATTAATTCCCTTCCACACGGCACTACTCGATCGCTTCAGGCGAACGCCTAAGTCAGAGTCATGCATCCATAATTCGATAAATTTTTTATGGGTCATTAATTCCCAACCGGAGTGACCCCCATCCGCAGCAAGCGCACCGATCATCGGCCACCGAGCACCGAACACGGACCACCAACCACTTACCATCGCCAATCCAGGCATTAAGCAGTGCCACTGCCCGAGCAGGAGGACCGTTTAAGTCTTAATTAAAATGAGTTACTTTCGACCACTTGCCGGGAAGATTTATGGTTTCCCGAACGCACTGCGCACCGTGCATCAGTCAGCGCCGGAATCGTGCCATGCGCACCGGGTGTGCGACCCAAGAGGTGAGAAGCAGAAATGTCAGATCAGCCATCCGGACGGCCACCAGGCTCACAGTGTCCGTCAAGAGACAACAACTTCATCGGCAACCAGCGAGCGGAGGCTTTTTTGCCGCACGGAAATTATACGCAATTAAAAGGCCATAGATCCACCGGCATCTGGGATCTGCGATCACTCGCTCCCTCCATCGAAGTTGAAAGTAATTGCTGCTCCACCGACGTGAGTTACCGGAGCGCCCTCGTCCGCGCCGCCAGCAGCAGCTCCATCCGTCCCGACAATTTAATAAAAGTCAAAGTGAATTTTCTTTACGACAACGATGCAGCATCGACGACATAAAACGCATCCGCTCTTCAATTAAATTCACTTCACATTTAGTCGCCGTGATCTTGATATCCCAGGCAGCAGCGTGACGTTTCGCTTAAATATCGACTCGAGCCTGATAAGAGTTGAGATGTGCCTGTCCGTCTGTCTGTCGTCTACCCGACCGGTGACAACGGAGGGAGGCGCTGCTGATCGTCTTACATGTATATCGGCCGCCGTGGAGCGACAGCGTTGCCATGGAGAAGCGAAACAAAAACCAGTAATACCACAAGTACACGCAGCTTTGTCAAAAGGATTTTTGTAAAGCTTTGCGTGAGTCTTTCAAGCCGCCGGCCCTCTAAGAGCCATGCCATGAAGGTCAGCACGAAGTAGCGGTGAAGGCGAAGGCGGAGACGGAGGCCATGCCACGGCGACAGCCCTTCGATGCGAAGCGAAGTGAAGTGAAGATAAAGGGTTTTGACTGCTGCTGTAGAAGCGGTGGAACAACAGATGCAGCTGCGGTGATGTTAATGCAGGTCTGGGCGACGATGTTCGAGACGATGTTCGTCGTTTAGCTGCGCCGTGAACGCGAACGCATTCGAACCGAATCAGTCTCAAGATTTTATCTATTCATGGTGACACGCATGCAGATTTCCGACCAATTATCCAATTAAAGGGTATCGGTACGACCTTAAGGAGGGAACCGATCGAGACCGGATTGCCTGGGAACGCAAGGGGTACTCGTACCTGACATTCGAGCAAAAAGCGAAAGTTCTCCGCGCTGCTGCTCCAAACGAAAGGACAATTTATTTCAGTTTCACTGCGGAATTCACCTCGTGAACCTTGGCCGCCGTCATCGACTCGCGGAGAAACGTTCGCTCTCGAGTGGCGCACACACTGTGGGTCAGGATCACACGGACCACTGCTGGCTTAGACAATCCAATTTATGAAGATGACTTTCCTCCGGCAGCGCCGCCGCCATCAGCGTCGTTAGAGAGTGAACTGTGCTTGTTGCAGGCTGCACTGAAGCGCACTCTCTTGGCACTGAAACATTATGATACCAAATAATTGACAGTCGTGATCAAATCAATGCTGAGTCGTTGACGATGACGACTGACACAGACTGTGGGACCAAGCGACGTCATCAAGGTTACTCACGACTTCCGTCGGCAAGTGAAATATGCACTCCGCTCTGGGGGATTTTCTATCGAATAAGAGGAAGGAGCCTGTTTACACTGATGAGCCCCAGCACCCACAAGCTGACTTCAGTCAACTCATTCTTAGCCCCTGTCCCGTCCATAGCCTGGTATCATTGATTGTTAATCAGTTACAACGCAAGGAGCGTGTCCATTTTTTTGGTGGAAATCTTCCCAAATTCAAACACTTCCTACATACCCAAGTGATTATGGCAACAATTCGCTACACAACCGCAAAAATTTATGCACACACAGTTCGAGACAATCTCACGGACTGCATAAACAGTTCCACCATTTCCACATCCCCAAAGCGCACTCTGTACACGTTTGGCGGTAAAACGCAAAAACCCACTCGAGGGGTTCATGATCATCGCCGCCACCGCGTCGCTTGCCTGCGAGAGGGGAAAAGCCTTTAATCTCATGAGTCCTCCGCAATTTAGCGCCAATCAAGGCTAAGCAATCTCCGACACACAGGCGATTGGATAACTTTTCGCACGCACATTGTCGAGCTTATTTGCATAACTGTTATGTAAGTGCGAACACTCCGTGTGGCAGCGTTCAGCCGGAGGACTTCCTTGTTCCCAGGGTGACGGGGTTATTTGTCCTCGATTGTCTGCAGACTGTGTCTGGGCCGGCCGGCCGGGGTGTGCTCGTGTGAATGCATTATCTCTCCTGTGTCCTTGCCTGCAGATGGTTAAGTTTCAAACTTATGACGTGCTCAGAATAAATCCTTGATTCGTCCGCGTCTTGTGCAACTTTTTACTAGGTGAGACGATACATTAAGCTGAACTTTCCCAGGACCGGAGGTGAAATGTAATCGATTTTGTTTCTGTGCTTTTTTTTGTGTCCTTTTTTCGGCGTAAACGGCACGAATTTACATGTCAAACCTGTGGGATTGTTTCAGGTTATGGGACGTGAGGTGAAGACGAGGTACGAGTGTTCATAAATTTATGCTGCACGCAATGCCAATGATAAGTTCATTTAAAAATAAATTGATTCGCAAGGAATTCGATAACGTGCATGATGCTCGTCGGACGTGGATGGCTGGATGCTTGCAGTTGCGGCTCTAGCTGCTGACGGTGTACACTGGTGGACGTGGGGAATTGATAGTGGGATGTGGAGAATTTTTTGCCATGAAGTTGTAAATGTCTAAGAATGCACTTTTGACCATTGTCATGATGCAAAGTTATTCGTCCTGAGTCCCTTGTCTCTTGTCCTTTGACCATTCCTTCTGCTTGACTTAGACAGAGAGTCACTAATGCCGCCCTCCTATATAAGACTCCAGAGTTTCAACTTACTTTAGTCTTTAAGACAATGTCGATTTGCCGTACAAAAAAGAATAAGTTGGATGATAGTTCACAAGGATTGAGGTTCCAGCTTGGGAAGTAGCCAGTTGTGCTGTGGGTGCTATTGTTTTTTCACGACAAAAGTGGAGCTACCGCTTAATTCCGACCTAGAATGATCCAATTTGAGGAGCACCTCGTAGACAATTAGAACTCCTAGAGTATTGTCAGCAATTTGAACGTGAAAACGAGAAAGGAACGATAGTGCAACGCGGGAATTTAGGCCTCTGACGTGTGAGTTGATGCAATGACTACTAAGCCAGGGCGTTCATTGTTTGGCATTCTTTACTCGCACTCTTACAGTGAAAAGCTGATCGGGTGTGTTTTCGCGTACACGAAAGCTGCACAGTTCATCTTCAATTCTACTAATCCCCAGTAATGTGCACTTTTAGCAAGAAGATTATGATGTAGGCATACCTACGCAATACATGGATGGTTGTCACTAGATCAATGTCAAATGAAAAACTTAAACGATTTTCGAACTGTGTTCCTGATCGTGCTCAGTTTGCGTTTTTGTCACTCCATGCCCGAGATGTTTTTGAGCGCACACCTGTTCCTCCATGCCGTGGAGAAGACATCGGCCTTGAAGTGCCGATGAGTATTCTCTTTGATAAGTCTTTTATACTTTACAGGCATAAAACCAACTCACCATTTGTCTTGGGTATATTAACAGCGGAGTGGATTTTCTGCAAGCAGCTCCACTTCCTACTAATTTCGTGGCATTTTATCCAACTCATTCAGGACTCTGTGAAAGTCAGCATTGATGTTTTATGGTCGAAACCCCTAACATGCGCCTTCGACGAGGGTTTAAGCTGTCTACAAATTACAGCCCACATGTGTGCTTTCGACCACTCCTTGCCTCGCAGATACTGATTCAGTTGTGGACGCAGTTTCCATGACAAAATGGAAATTATTTGATCAGAATTGGACAATGAACTTTTATTTCAACATATCATCAGATATCCTACTTCAGGTAAAATGATATCCCACTGCGACTGAGACACATATATCGCGTTGCATTTAACTACCCAACCAGACTCGGCTTAACTATCCCAAACAGGACGCACATATATTTTGTTCGCATCCCACGCCTGAATCCAACTGCGTACAGTCACAAACAACAGCAAACCGTAAAACCGTAAGCGGAAATAGAAATGTTTATGAACCTTAAACGAACATCTTTCCACCCCGACATTAAAATCTGTCAATAAATGTCACCTGCCAAGGATAAGATTCGCAGGTATTATCACGCTTGCCGCAGCGCACCATCGCCTTAGCCAATCTTTATATTTATATATTCTCAGCATAAGCTAGCCATTAAAAATCATTACTTAAACGACTCTTTAAATACCTCTAAAGTGTGTTTGATGAGCTCACTCATAAAACCTAACTACACCCCGGGGATGTACTCACGTTTACGCTCCAGATACCCCCAAAAACCTTCTTTTGCCGTATTTTAACACTTCACCTCGCAACCGCGACTGAGTAGAAGAAAAAATGAATTTAATACGAAATGAAAGACCAACAAGAGGAAAATATGCCAAACACCGCCCGCCCCGACTATTTCGGGCAAAAATGAATTTCGAGAGAAACAAACCACTAAAACGAGCAGAAACCTTAAACGCCCCCTAGCTGCTTCCCTATAATCCTTGCGAGCCACCCGCTCAGCCAGACCAGACAAGACACGTACCCCACCGCTGCGGAATATTCAAACTCCGTCCTTCGTGCGCCCTCCTTCAGACCTGCACCGAGGAATGTCGTCTACAACATCGTGAAAGCCACGAGATCTGTAAGAACAGGTCCACACTTTTATTATCTTTTAATAATTTTTTTGTTGGCCTGTATAATTTATTCGAATCTGTCTCCGGGAGGGGTGTGGCGCGTGGAGTTGTTCCAACAACTTTTGACAGCTTTTTACTGCATCACCACCCCTCCCACGCTACCGCCCACCCCCATCACCACCATCACCGCAGGAACATTTGCGCGAGAAACCCCTAAAAACTTTCTCCAGCGATATAACGTTCGGCTGGGGGATGGAATGATGGCTGAGACGTTGGTTGGTGCTCTGGCTGGATCTGGGTTTTGCAACATTTCCCTTTTCGCTGTCAGGGCTAAAATCTTTATGGCTTTCGCCGGTTGTGGCGGCTGGCATTGCCAGCAGAAGCTACACGCTTAAATTATTCACGGCGGGCGCAGGCAGGCCCTCAGCAGATGTAATCCACATCGTTTCGGGCGTTCACTGTTCCGCGTCGCAGGTACTAGGCTGCTGATGAAGTTGTACGCAATTGACAGTGGTCACCTCACGGGGAATCGGCCCTGTTAAAATTACAGCACACAACCTCTCGTTATCTCTTAATTAGAGGAACGCAACACCAACCGGAAGTTGACATGAGAAGGCGCCATACCTGGGAATTGGTCTCGAGCAAATTGCTTAGCATTTCACGATGCGGCGCGGCGGCGATAGACACCGATTCCGCCTCGCAGCAATGACATAACGCAGTGTGTCCAGCCCCTGGACGACACGGGAGCGCGCTACACCTTTAAGCGGTGCTGGCTGTAATGCATTTTTAATTGAAGACTTGGCTGCATACCCAAGCGAGCGAGGTCTAGTTGCACTCTGCTCCGGCGACGCAGAGCCAAACCGCACTCGGCTGGGTGATTAAAGCAACACACCATGCATGGATGGGGCAGGACTCGTCGACCATGCTGGTGTTGGTGTTGGTGTTGGTTAATCATCTCGGAGGTGAAGAATGAAAAATGAGAGGACAAATTGACACGAACCGAGCGAGAGAGAGGTGTGCTTACCAGCCCGCCAGCCAACCAGGCAGTCAGTTCGTCTGAGTTATGATCTGGAGTTAGGACAGGTGCCTGGGAAGACGTTCGCATTGACGCGAACGCAATTAATTTGCGTGCCGACTGTCTGTCGACTGGAAATGGGTACGGACACGTAGGCTTTGGCAATTTCGCAGCGAATTGGCGTGCGCAAGGGGCTCATGCCTTTTTTGTGTCAAATTCACATTTTGCACGCCATAATCATTTTATAATGGGATTGCTCGCCCGAAAGCCCGACACCTTGTTCGCCGAAATCAATTCGTGCAAAGGTCAGATGCGGGTTGTCATTTGCATAATAAGGGATCGTTTTTCTTCAGTTTTGTTTAAATTAATGGGATTTGGCTGAGACTATTTTTTCCCAGCACCTTCCCTGCGGCACGCACAGGGCCAGTGGAGCAGATTCACCCCAGACGCACAAAAAATATGTCACACTTTGCATACGAAAGCAGATCTGCTCAGGGATTGATGGCAAACAGACAGTTGGCAGTGCTGAAAGTTTTATTTTTTCAGTCTCCCCTATTTGAAATCAAAGTTTGAAATCACACGGACTCGTTACGCGTTATCACACGTCTAACCTTTATCACAGTGCTCAAGGAGCGTCTTCGCAAGTTTGCGCGAAACTTTTAATTCCTTTCCAAAGTGCTTGTCTTCATCTGATAAGCGTTTCGAATTTATTCAGTCTCGGCAACGAGCTTTTTGTTTTCTCTCCTTTGTGGAATGATTACTGAAAGTTCACAGACTTTTTCCGCAGCAATTATCCTCTGAGCTTAAGTTGCTTTCGCAGGTAACTGGGTGTAATTTTCAGGCAATTAAATGTGCAGTCGACAAGAGTATTCCTTGCATAGAGAAACTAAAGCCTGCCTACTCTGCTCTGTATTGGGAGCCTTTGGCGGGAAAGGCTTATTGGAGGAAGGTATCCTCTACTCGAATTATTCAAAATTGGATCCATGTGACCGCTTTGCTTTTAGCTTAGTCTAGGGAGCGTTCGTCCTGCAGTTCATTTTGTATATTAAGGGCCATCGTGGAAGGCGCACGTTTGCCGAAAGGGAGATGACTGAGCAAAGCATATGTGGACTGCCAAAAGGGTTGTAACGAATGGAAGCTACATGATGGCTGATTCATTTGAACTCTTATTTCGCTGCTAAGACAAACTGTTGATCAAACAAGACGGCGCGGCGATGCTTTATCAGGTAAAAAAGACATATTGAGAAGACCAGTCTTCAGTGGTTCAAGGCTGAGGGAATTTGTACGTGGTGCACAAGCACTTCGCACATAGAGTGACAGAAAAGCAAACCGAACACCATTATAGCGACAGTTCAAAAAGCGTGAGTTCTCCATCGTCATTCTGTACGATCTGTGGAGTTTGGTATTACTGCCAAAACTAGGCATGGCACTGTATTGATCGTCTCTATGCACGCTGTCATATGCGGTCTTACAACCAACGAAAATGTGCTGCGCGTCGATTTGTACTTCTTGGGTCTCTTCCACGATCGGCCGTGAAGTGAAGATCTGGTTTATTGTAGACTTCATTGGCCTGACCATACTTCTTAGGAACTATCGGGTTGCCGACGATCAGTTTTAGGCTTTCACACAATACGGTAGAGGATCTTGTACGCGATTTGGAGGCGACTTGTCTTTCGATAGTTGACGCAGGGGTTTCCTTTCTTGTGGACCGGACAAACATCGCTGACATTCCACTCATCAGGCATGCTTTCCTGCGACCATGTTTTACAGATGAGCTGGTGCATACACCCAACCCGGTCATCTCCAGCTGCACTCTTTTCTGCCCGTCCGCTCCAGCATCGACTTCTATTTTGACCTCGTCTAGGTCGGGTTTGGAAATTCTCGTTAATCATCGTCCAAATTGAGTGAAACACTCTGCCTAACAGTGAGATTTGGGCAGTCACCGTTGGAGAATCTACAGAAATTATATTTCCAGATTCTCAGCATTGATTGCGACTCTACTACTAGTTGTGTATTTTTGGTCCAGGCAGACTTCGGTAAGAGCCCCATATCCACCGCTTTCGATAGAACTTGCAGACTTCATTTGTGCTGTAGCACCTTTCCATCTTTTCGAACGCGCGCTTCTCATGATCTCTCTTTTTCCTTCTGAGAAGCCGGTAGTCTTCCCTTCGTAGAGCTGGCGAATAGCTTTCATTGTTCGATGTAGCGTTGCCTTGTAGGCCTCTTGTTTAGCTGCATGTGAAAATAATGCCTATAAGACGAACGTGGCGTGCATCGACTGCGGCGCAGGAAAGACTGGGTTCGATTCCCGGACGGGACACCTAGCATTTTTTTCACGGTACCGAGTTGCCGACAACACTCAAAGAGTATTAATTGTCTATGGAAAGCTTCTCAAATCTCCCCGTTCGGAGTCGGCAAAAAAATGTAAGTCCCTTCTACCCGTAAGAAAACAGTAGCACGCACAACACGAGTAGTTGTTGTAGAAGCTAGGCCCTGGTCCCTTGTGGGCTGTAGTGCCACTCAATTATTAATAATTAGATTGCAGAGTAACTCCATATTGTGCCATAGTCACTTGAGTAAACAGAACTTCATCAGATTAGCAAGCGCTGTATCTTAACCGCCTGGCCTGAAACAATATGATGAACGAAGCATTTTCAGACCTAGCAGCATGGTACACTAATATCAATATTTTGGCTTTAAGTACGACGGTCACAACACTTCCATTCTGAGGTCTATTGTACGGTTAGACTTTAACACAAGGACTGCTGACTTTGAGTGATACCAGAATATACCCTCTGGTTAGACTGTTACAGCCACTCGGGTTCCCTCAACACCTTGGTCTTGTTGCCACCATCGCACCGTCTCCGTCAGCGCTTCCGTCAGTCTCTGCTTCCGTCAGCACTTCAGTCACATCCTATGGGGAAGTTAAATAAATTCTTCTTATATTATAGCTATCGCTAGGGGTAATGTACTCAAACGCATGGTAACAATTCAGAACATGGACTTTGCTTGCGTTCGAAGATACACTTATAACGAGTAGAAGAATTTTTGACTCATAACCTCAATGTTACACAGTTTTCTGAACTTTGAAATCAATTTAGAAGCTGGAAGAGCTATGCCACGATGATTTGCTAAAGTAGTACGAATACCCTAGGTTGAGGTGAGCGCTTGACAGAAGGAATTCAAAGCTTGGTTGCGTCTGGCCGTAACATCTGTTGAGTTAAAGCCGATGGCACAGTACTGTCTCTCCTGTGCGCGCTGGTTCACCGATCAATTTAGAGAATCATTCATGTCACTGCAGATGAACAAGACTATGAGAGACAAACGAGAAATCCACACAAATCTTAACTTAGGTCAATCAAAGGGCGTACCATCAGCACTGCCTTACAATGACTGGAAGCTCAAGACCTCTGATCAATATTCAGACTAAAACAAAATTATGCTTCTGAAGTAAACATTGTAGGCTGAAGTCCATCTATCTATCTATCTCAATTCCAAAAACGCATTATCACAGCCGCAGATTATAAATCAGATCATTACTCAAGATCTACAGGCAACAACCGCCTCCTGGCGGAGTCACAAAAAAATTACCCAACCACACAGAACTCATGAATTTTAATCCTATCCATCTAATGAGCATCAACAGGGAATAGCGCGCTGTGGGAAAGCTGCATCATCACATCTTCTTATCGCGTGATAGCCTAACTCATCTCCACAGCCACCGGTGTCAGGTACTATTGCGTAATTAATGTCGCCAGTCACCGTTGGGGAATCACTACAAGATAAAATAAAATCTATCCCCCGACGCGGCATCGCATCGCATCGCAGCCACACTGCCAAAGATGGTAGCTGCAATCAACGTAATACCCTCGAATCTCTAATATATGACTATTTTCCACGTTTTCATGTCTTCCCTGTGTGCACATGATAAATAATCTCCCCGCGACAGGTGCTAACTGCATCTCAGCCACAATCTTCCTTATAAAAATATGGTAAAATCCGCACAGTAGTCGTTGATCACTTGAATACTCAAGTGTAGGTAGATACGACACAGAGCGAGCATCTGACATCCTTTCCGCTATCGAAAACGTCGTTCACGGTAGCTCACCGGAGGGGCTCGACTCTCCATTCCGGGTACCTTCTGCGGCGCAGCCTCGGGCTGCAACCACGCGCACAGCGCTGGAACCCTCATAACGTCATAAATCATAGAACTGCCATGCAGCAGTCACCGCAGAGTGAGCACGGTAAGGATTCGTGGATCGAAGATCGCCGCCGTGGTGTTGGTAATTAAAAGCCTGTACCGCCACAGACTGAGAGTGACATTGTTGCAGAAGTGCTGCTGCTCCTGCCAACATTCAACAGTCCATAGACAACATTCAACATTTGTGTTGTTAATTAGAGCCGGTGACCAATGGACGTCGTCGCAGTCGGCAGTCAGAGTGTCTTGGGGAATTTTTGAAATACGGCATGCATTCGGTGAGAGATTCAGTTCTTGCCACGGCAAGTGGGTTTCTTTCAGTTTGTTTGGCTGGTTCTAGGCGCGAATCTTCTCCACACTGCCACACCCACGGAATGCAGACTCCGACTGAAGACCATTCATTTAATAGTGCATGAAGAAATGGGTGTGTTCCGCTGGCACCGTGGCGGCGGGGCGCGATGCTGATGTCCATTGACCTGGGCACTGGGAGCAGTCGACTGTGAGGAGGGCCTGTTTGCCCTGTTTTCTCTATCATCTCCGACTGGGAATGTGAACTCTGATGGGAATGGGAATTGATGGTCAACACGTCTAAAGTCGAAAATTGCTCGCTTTCACCGCGGATCGATTACAATTTCTGGTAAACAACGGCAAATTTCTGATTAGCCTATCTCTCACCCACTTGACCCCCACTTGACACAGATCCCATTCGCCCATCTGCGTGCTACACGTGCGTACCGGCGGGGAATGGCTGGCTTTCCCGAACGGAGTTAACTGTTTGGACATTTCATCGAAAATCATGCCAAACTGACATTATACAGTTGAACCCCCAACCCCGTGGAGAAACCGTATCGCCAACTGACCAACATACCATAGAAGGCCATTGAATGCCAGAGTCCCGGCTGGACCAGCACTCACCACGGCTCCACGAGAAGCCATACCATGTCTGCAAAACAATTAGCGTTCGCCTTCTTGGCCTTTGCAACCAATCCCACATGGCATCCAATGGAAATCAACTCCATTAAGATGTTACCAGTGATGGCTGGGGGACAGCTAACATGAGCACAGTCGCAATGTAAATTTCACCACTCGCCACTCGGCCATCGGCAGACAGCTCGTCTGACAGATATGGAAGAGAAAGATCATGGATCGTCGTGTTTGCCTTCTAATAGCAGTTCCGTGTGAAGTGATTTGCGCAAGCGATCGCGTGCTGCATCTCAGATGAATAAATCATTTCGCCGCCGTCGTCGTCGATCCATCGACGGGACTTCTCTAAATGCGTGCGGCCAAAGACCGACGCAGAGCCGGTCCAGTTTGTTTAGAAAGGGGCCTTGGGCCAAGGAATTCACCAGATCTCAGATACGGGAGGATCAGATGAACTTTCTTTCAGATTTAGAGCCAACGGCGGCGCTGATCGAGAGATTGTGTGTCATTTGAGTGCAGTGTGGTGGTGGGTGGTGGGTGGAGGGAGCAGGGGACATGCCAATACTGTTTAGCATGTCCTGCTGCACTGCAGCAGCACAACTTCATGACTTCCTGTACAAATTTGTTGCGCAAAAGCAAAAGAAGAGTATCTTCACAGGCCACCACCACCACCGCTACCACCGCTACCACACCACATGCATCGGGCATGTCACATTTTTTGTTCACGCTTGAATGTACCCGAATTCGCTTGTCCGTCGTAGTCGGTTTCTCAGCCTCACCTGGGAAAGTGCCGGTCTAGTGCAGAGCCGTGTATGCAAATCCTCGTGAATTCCTCCCAAAAATGTACACCACTGCGAAAAATGGTAATGAGTAGTTGGCTGGCGTATCTGTAAGCACGCGTTTCCACGCGAGTAGGTGTACATCGCCAGCCGAACATCATCAGGTTTACCACAAACCCACAAAATCTAAGCAGAGTGCATGCTCCTCGCCTTCTTGCCACCTCGCCACCTCACCACCCCGCCGCCGCCACCACCGCCGTCGCCTCCTGCACAGCACTCCAGCTGGTGGTACGTTTTTGTTGTATATCTCTTGTGA
This sequence comes from Eristalinus sepulchralis, assembly GCA_944738645.1. Lineage (NCBI taxonomy): Eukaryota > Metazoa > Arthropoda > Insecta > Diptera > Syrphidae > Eristalinus > Eristalinus sepulchralis. Next base: position 62,330,679 of record OX122885.1, on the reverse strand, counting down.
CATTTAGCATCGCCTCATGTTCGCTTCTTCTCCCAAACACAGAGCCAATGCGATGTGCGATAGCGATCGGTATCCTTTACGACTTCCGTGTTACCTTGAGAGGCGGACTGGAGGCGGACGAGACGCGCGCGCGATAAGCCAACAAAACACTGTGTCTGTGTGTCTGAGTCGCTATACGTTGGAAATCGCTTAGAATTGCTCTTTTTGGTGGTGGTGTCGTCGGCGTGCCACAGACCCGAGGGAGTCCACTCGCTGGCAGTGGTGGTGGCTCGGTGCGCATTAGCTTTGTGTTCCAAAGTACAAATCAAAATCAGATAATCACAGATGCTGCAAATACTTTGATCACGTTTGCGATGCAATTAAGTGACAATTTTTGTCGTTTTTTAGTCGCCGGTCGCTGCTGGCCCCTGGAGGCTGGTGGTGGTTTTGTTTCGTGCTTGTACCACACCGCTCGCTGGCTATACGTGCTTGTGGATTTTTATGGTTTCTGCGGACGTGCCTCGGAGTCACCTTCGGACTGCGATTTGCCTGCGATGTCGGCGCCCACTTAGGAGTCCGATATGGGATTTTGAGGATTCCTCAAATAGCCGCCAGGACTCGGGACGCATCTGAGAGATGCATAAGGGCATGAGATGGGAAATTTTTCAAGAGTTTCTGTCTGCTTGAGCATCATCTCCCTTTGAATGTGCGCGCCATCTCCATAGCCATAGACGAGATGACACATCGGGCATCTGCAAATGGACGAGGACTTGTGACGCACACCAATGCGCCTCTTTGTTGCGTTCTCAGCACCTCTTTTTTGTATTCCATCGGCGACTTGTAACACTGTGTTCCCATTTCGAAACGTGTCCCACGGCCGATGTTCTCCGTCATTTCACAGATCGACGCCGAATACCGAGAGTCAAGTGAATTAATTTCCCAGCGATAACAAACGATTTCCCATTAATCACCGTCCTGCCGCGTGAAAGTCACACACAGATACACAACCGATCCGCCGAGACCTCCGTTCACGCGGCCATTGTTTCAAAACAGCGATCGCTTGCGTCGCCGCGGAATGAGATGAGCTCATTCAGCGCCAGGTAATTGAGGCGATCTATTAAAACACTCACGTGTACCCTCGGACAGGCCCAGATCATTTGACATATTAATTGGAAAACCGAAACGGCTGTCGGGGAGGCCGCATTTAAATATTTAACGATCGACATTTTTCGTGAAACTAATCGCCTCCAATTTGACAATCTAATTTGGAGATGAGTTCGTTTGTGAGCGAGCGTCAGCGTCAGGGTACGCGCCTAGAGTGTCGGTGTCTGCATGGCGCACAGGAAATAGTGACTTTTGTCTGGAGATGTGTTCGAAAGGCGGCTCACCGCGGCGATCAGCGTGAGGCTCATAAATCAAAATGGAAATTTGCGTATCAAATCGCCGCCGGGTGTTGCCGTCCGGGTGATTATAGTTAGGTGGGATATTTATTGAGTTGAAAGTTTTGAGGCAAACACACACTGCGGAGTGGAAATGTCAAGGCTGATGTGGCATATGCAAGGAGAGGCTTTCGATGATTTATTATGAAGAGCCGTGGTGTGTGGTGGCGCGGTGGTAGCGGACGTGTGGACGTCTTAAATGTTTCGATTTGTACCGAGATTGGCTTTGCGTAATTTCATCTGTACAAGCGTAGCTGTGGGTGATTGGTGAAGATGAGGCCAAACAGTGAGATGATTAATTTGTTATGCTTTACGAATGTTGTTGGCGCGAGCTTGTTTACGAGCTTCCTCTTGTATGTGAGGAATGAGTTTGGCTCTAAGTAGGTTGTAGCATGTGAAGTGATGATGAATTAAGTTGACTCGTTAGCAATCAACCCACACGGAAATTTGGGGTCGACCACATTATACTTATGCGCATGGAAAATAGAATCGAACTAACTATTGCCTTGGCAATCATATTTTTGGCAGTTATGTGGGCATTCCTCTTAATTTAACCAAAGCAACCAGTCTCTTGAAAATATTTGACTGCAATTTTTATAAACTTTCCAGATACGAGAACTTATAATGTTCGGGAAAGGGGAGAATGTCTGTATGTTTTTCAGCGTCCATCATTCTTCCTTCCTTTCTTACTCTAGAGGCCGGAGTCGAGCTGTTCTCAACAAACAAGCCTCTCCAGCTGGCAGGACCCTTAGCCATCAGGCTTCAGTTTCACATGCCAAATTGGGAAAGATAGGTTTTCACTTGTGCGCGCTATCGGTTTCGTGGGCATTCTCTTTACCTTTGTCACACTGGTTTGGACTGTAAGACGCTTAGGGCTGGAACTGTCTTTCCCATCCATTCTATATGACATAGATATCTTAAGCATTGTATCCGTAGATACTTGCCTATACACAGTCTATAAAGTTGGTCATTGAATCATCTCCTCCAGAAAGCATCAACACAAACCGGACGAAAGATCATCATAATGTGGCAAAAATTAATCAATTTAGCAGTTCAAGGATTTAGGGATTAAGCAAGGAAGCGCTGAAAAGTTGAGTGTCGCGTTGAGTGAATTCAATTCTGATATGTGAAAGTGATGCATACACCAGACTTCGCGATGCCATTAAAGAAAAGCGATGGAACCTCTAAATGAGAATGCTGACCCTTCTTTACGTTCACTTTAAATCGCTAAATGATTTTAAGCATATTCACACAAAGTTGTGAAGAAGTCAGCACGCTGTTCTCTTTCTAAAAGGAAATTTTTGGCAAAACCTGGGGTCTATCACCAAGCACTTTTGTTGCGATTCATGCGGATCCATGACTTAACAGCTATAATCATATGCATTGATGGTTGAGTGGGGCAAGTTTTCGCTTGAAATCCTGACTGCTGCTCGATTTGTCTTGGCTGCACTTGCTCCCTCCAACACGCCATCCTAAACATTCGCCTTTCTCTTGATATTCACATGATAGGTTGCACTTTCAAGGCTATCTTCTGATTAGAAAGAATACGCTAAACTCGTACTGGAGCTTTCCTGATCTTGGGCACCGTATTTCTTCTTTCGAATCTAGTCTGATAGGCAAGGTCGACTTACCCTGCACCTAGGAATGACTCCTACCAGAGTCGAAGTAAAAAAGAGATTGTAGTCAAATTTTCAAAGATGTCTTCAAGGTGAAGAGTCCAGTGCTGACACCTTCGTGGAGGACGACAGTATAAAGCTATAAGCCTCGTTAAGTAGTTTAACGTAAAATTTCAAAGCCGAAATCCATGCGATTAACATGACTACGAAAAACATTCTGAAGAAGAAGAGGAGGCAGCAGAGAATCTGAGTCTGTAACGATACTCAAGCTGTGCTTATGGCCTTGCTCAATAATAATAATAAGAATTGAGTGGCACTGCAGCCCACAAGGGACCAAGGCCTAGCTTATGAATCAACTACCTTTATTGTGCGTGCTACTGAGCGAAAGTTTTTTTACTGACTTCGAACGGCAAGATTTGAGGAGCATTTCATACACAATTAGTACACTTTGAGTGTCTTCAGCAACTCAAAGAAGGTGATGTCGTGAAAAAGGCGACTTCCAAATTGAAAAGAAATGCACACGTTCACTGACACTTTTAACTACCTAAGACTTCTTTGGGTCCTGGTCTTGAAGAGATTACGGGAAATTAGATTAGCGACGAGCTTGCCCGATAGGGTCCCCATTCAAGCAATATGGCCGCCATCATCTACCAATGCTCGATAAATTTCATTTGTGTGATGTAAGGGATACGTAAGCAGATCATACAATTTAAACTAATTTGTATTCAGTTAAAAACAAAAATGTTTTTTTTTTCACTGATAGAGGTTGATCTTCTCTTAAATTAGAGCTTTGCCCATAACGTCCTGTCAGGGAATTCGATCCAGCGTGGCTGTTATTTGTAACCATTTGTTGACAGCAAGTGGTTGTTACTGGGAATAATTTGGTGAGTTCCGGCGTTGGCGTATTTGGTACTTACATTCTACAGGATTGCTCAAATACACGTTTCTATTTAAGAAACAAATAAAATCAAAAAAAGTAAGAGCATTCCCATTGATTATGGAGAATAACGTCTCTCAAGTGGCTAACATGGAGTGTGATGTCGCTCCATTTGTAAAGAACTTGTTGACGGTGTCTATCGTCTGCTTGTGAATTACTTGTCTCAAAATGCTTGAAACATCGAGCCTTCATGGTTTCCCTACAAAAAAAGATCAAATCAGCTTTAATGGAGTCAACTGACATCTCCAAGGCGGCTAATTGAGTTTTGTTGCCCAAAAGATCGATTGTGGCATGAGCAGTTTGGCATGCTGCATAATATTGCATGAACCCGAGGTCATTCAAATCCATGTCTTAATTTAGACTTAAAAAATATCAGGCTACAGGTGGGAATGTAATGTTCACCATCAACCACAAAGCCGAGTTTTTGAAGAAAAATGGTGAAATTATGTCACCTCTTCACAATCCGTACCAAATTCTTAATCTCTGTGATTGCATTTCCCTCTTGACAGTCGGTCTTTTTATTTTGTTGCCTTAGCCGCAGAGATGAAGAAAAATTATCTGATCTAAGGCCCAGACTGCGACGCGACAAAGAAACGGATGGTCGTTTGCCTCCAATTCACGTCAAGTTCACTGTGTAAGCGAATAGTATGACATCCTTGTGCTAAATTCTCCTCCAGCTGGTGTGTGATGTTGAATTAATATTCTTGTAGTCACATATACACCTCTGTGGACCGTACGATGACGAGGAACATGAGTGTTGTGCCCTAGCAAACCAGTCTATTGAACTCTTTGCACAAGCTTGGGTACATCAGTCGCTGTGGCTGCTTTATTTCAGCCAAAAGGGTTTTTCAAAAAACCCAAATACACAGCTGTCTCTTTGAAAAATAAGTGACGGAAGTTTTTAATCACACAAAGTGTCATCATAAATCTGAAGGGCGCCACTACCAATTCCTCACCAATCTCAAATGACCAGTGCTGTAAAACATCAGACACTAAGGACAAAAAAGAAGATTCGAGCTAATTCTTGTCCAGAATTCAAGACAAACTCGATGACTGTAGCACAAAAAAATAACAGATTCCAGCAAAATTACAAAAATAAAGCCCACTCCCATCCCACAAAACTCAAACTCCAACGAAACAGAATGAACACTCAAAACCATCCCACCTGTCACAACCTTACTATGTATTCTATGTAGCAACTTCCACTCCACTGACATTTAAGATCCCGTGTCGCACTCAATCTCCTCCTTCGTTACACTAAGCGGCATCCTTCACAAGAAATTATGAGACAAAGTGCATCTGGCAAATTGTGAACTTTCTCCGCCCATCGTCAGCGCCAGCCAACGTGCAGCAATCTTTTTCAGACACGACACATGAATCAATTAATACCACTTACAGAATTGCATCTGCTTCGAGTCCTCTCCTGCCCGACGTGTATTCTCTTCCATTCCCTCGCTCTTCCTCTCGCCCTTCTGTCGTATTAATTAATTACAAACTATCCTTGGATGGAGCAGCATAACCTACTTTAACACTCGAAGGACTGCTTCTCCGCCCACACCGACTCCCCACCCCCTCCCCCAACCACCTCGCCCACTCGACACTTCAGCAAAAAGGATTACGAGCGCGTATTGTTCAAGTGAATGGAATCAAATCGGCAAGCGAGTGTGCTTTCCCACACCAAGACCTTAAGTACAGCATGGGGATGTAAGCTGTATGGCCTGGTGAAGTGGTGGACTGGTGTAGAGCGTGGGGAGGAGGCACCCCTTTCTGGCCAACATCATTTTAATTACCACCCCGACCAAGCTAAGGACGCCACAAATGCATACAATTAGACCGAAGCAACGCGGAAGGAACGAAGCCCTAAAGTGCTGCAGGAGTGGGAGTGCAATCGATGCCAAATGCAAAAGGGGCTGTGAAAATTCCAGGAATCACCCCCACCCCCTTGTAATTCGAATATTGCGTGCGATTTTTCATGCTAAATTGCAACATAGCCCCTCAAGTGGAAGAAATTACATGTGTACGTGTCAGGAGAGTGACGGTAGTCGGAGTCATATGCGTTTCGGAGAATTCCACGCCTCATCCCACCACGGCGCGGCGTGACAAATGTATGACAGGACAGCCCTTGGAAGGGTGCATACTTAGCATATCGTCCTGCAGCGCAGCCCATGCCAGACCCTCTCGCTTCCTGATTCTCACTCACGAGTTTAATTAGCGACTTCAGTGCTCCACTGACGATGGGATGCCATTACCCGATGCGGCCCACCTCCCAATTCAATTGAATGGCATCCGCCACTGGAATTCTATAAATCGTGAGTTATCGGAATAGCCGGCGGTGCCTTTTACGGCAGCCCCCAGAATGCTGCGCACAACTACACATTTCCTAATTAAAGCGAAAAACGAACTGTTTACACAGGTGGGCACCTGCACATCTCTAGTTGTGGATTCTCCTGCGGAGGAGATAATTAACGATCAGTGCAGCGTCTGTCTGCCGCTCTGCACATCCTGCCAGGAATGCGACTTAAGTCTTTTCATTTATTTTTAATTGGTGCGGGCTGGGATCTGGGATTTTAGACAATTGTTATTCCCGGCCTGACTTCTCGACGCGACGCTCGGCGGTGCGCTTCGTCATCCTGAGTGGATCGAAGACTTTGCATATCACGTCATGCCCGACTGGGTCGGTGACACTAAATAAATAAAATGCCCAGGCGGGCGTCCCAAATACAGGTCTTTCGGGGGAACTGCTGATGGGCTTAAATCAAGATGATTTATTGTCAGACGTGTGGCAGCGGCAGCGACGACGGGGACAACTGCCAACTGGCCAACTGGCTGGATTCATTGAAATCATTTGTTGACAGTTCTAATTGATGTAATATGCCCGAAGGTGTTTCCCCACGACTGGCCATTCTGTTGCGGCTTAGATGAACTGTCAACCGAACTGAAAGTTGAAAAATGATGGCCTACTGTTTGATGGATAGCTTGTCGTGGCCTGTGTAGTTTACGGTAGCCAAATTAATTTCGTGGACAGTTTTATTTGGTGGAAGAGCATGATGTTGTGAAGAGGGTGCAGCTCGGGGATGGATGCGTATGCATTTCGTTTTTGACAAGAATAGCGTGTGCGGAGTGGTAATTGGATGTGTCTTCATTTAAAGTGCTAGGGCAGGCTCCGCTAGATAACAGTTGAAGGTGTTCCCTTAAAATGGAGCAGCACTGACTTGGAGTGGACGTTTTATGCTATCGGGGTAATATATGTTCCTTTCAAGTAAATTGCTGTTATCTACATGAAAACTGTTGTTTTGTGGGGAACGGTTTAAATGTTCCTCGTTAGTATTCAACACGGATATGTGGACATGTGAGTTATGGATCCTGTACATCCTTTTCAACGTTAAAGTGTGAAACAAAAACAGCTAAAGTTAGACGACTGGTTAAAAGTCCACGATTTCATCTTTTTTTCTTATTCTTCTTCTCTGCGTGGCAATGCAGTCCGGGAAGGAGCGCGGCTTTAGACAGTACAAAAAATTCAAATTTAAATTTTCAAAGTACAGTGCAGCCTTGAGCATTACTTTGGTCAATGTTCTTGTCACCATCTGAAATGCAACTGCCGGATTTAACAAAAGTCACTCCGGTTGAGTCGCACCGCGCTTTTTCAGAAGCAATGTGGTTAAGTTTTGAGCAAGGATCTCTAAACCACTTGAAACTTACACCGGATTGTGGTAAGTATATTTCTTGAACTCTGTACCAGCGAGAGTAGTGAAGAGGAATGGTGTACACCTTAGTGCAACTCCTGAGCCATGCAGACACCGTCGATACCGTCAGTTGGTCTCAGGGTATCATTGTTACGGCTTTTGTGGTCGATAAAGAATCAAACTGATCTTAAAACATTTAAGGAAAGAGCAAGAAATCGACGGACAGAAAAATGGCACAAGGCCGATAAACCGCAGACAAAAATGTTGCAGCTAAAAAATTCAGTTTTTGGGTAGTTGACGAATTTGTCCTTCGAGAAATATTTACTGCAAAACGACCCATTGGCAGAGACACTACGACAGAAAATCGAAACTACTTTGGCCTAGCAGGTACGTTTAAAATTCCTTACGCGGGCAACTAACCTTATTCTCTTCTTCTTCTTCCTCTTCTTGTGGCGGTACAGTCCGGGGTGGTGGCCTCTCCAGCCAGCACGGTCTTTCGCCAGCTGCCGCCAGTTGCACACTCCAAGTTAGTTGAGATTTCTCCACTTGTGTGCGTCACCTTAGCCTGGGCCGTCCTCTTTTGCGTTGTCCCAATGGCTTAGATTCGAAAACCTTATTCTCTTTAAGACATTAATTCTTCCTATATCACTGTCCAGAGCCATGAGCTATATGCAAAACGACAGAGAAGATTCTGGCTAGCTTCGAACAAATAATTCGGAGACGTTCGTGTGGAAGCCGAAAATCTTCTCGCCAACACTGGCTCTTAGTTGTGGAGAGAATCTCTAATCCCGATATCGCGTAGGAAAGATAGCTTAGTCTCGATGACTTGAACTATACCTGAGACCATCAAGGATTAAGGGTTTCTACTATTGATTGTGTCCACAAAGCAATTCCTTGTGGTGGGGGTGTTTATCCTCCAGGACATGCATATGATGTCTGCACTGTACAAATAAAATGTTGGACTTTCTTTCTTAGCATTTAAATATCCTAAGGAGTTGTGTAGCATGCGCTGTCCTTGCTTAGTTTAGTTTAGTTTAAAAGGCATTTTTTTTATTATTTATCTAATGGTATTTTAAAACTAGGTATAAAACGCTTAACCTAGGTACGACAGAAAAATCTTATAACTACTTACTGGCTCTACGCGGGCGCTCTAAGCTAAACTATTGATATATTTGCGCTGTCCTTGCTTGTACTGTACTCATGCCCCCGAAGCCTCTTGACTTCAACTCAATTGAGGTTTCGCCCCCGATGGTCGTTTTTCTTGCTATTAGGCCACTGGTGCTAGCGACAGATTCACTATAGTGGAACTTGGACACTGCAGGTAGAGATGGGAAATAAACGTCATGTTTCGCTGTAGATGATGTTGGAAGACGAGGAAGATTGGTTTCAGTGGCAGGTTTTGCGTCAACTCAGTCCGTCGTTTTGGTCATGATGAAAGTGAACTACCGAATCTGTAGCACAGCTAGTTGGTTAAGCTAAGCTACCTCAAGATAAGGGAGCGATCATACATTCAGTATATGCTTGTGGTTCTGTGGTTACCCCCGTTTTACGTTCTTTTACGAATTTTTGGGTTGAATCCACGAACTATCTAACTAATCCACGAAATTACTCTATTACCACTCAGTTCACTCTCAAGACGCACTTTTAAAGGAGTCTAAAATACGCCTTCCAGATTTTCGATCCTGGTAAATTTGACAACACCTCCCTGTTGCTTAGTCCAATAGATAACCCAGCCTAACGAGTCTGGCTAATTGACTACTGGGGGAAGTGTAAGGTGCACGTCCTAACTCGATCCGTTTCCTAAGAACTGCTGTTGGGCTGCGATTCTCCGACCTGACTGTCTCCACAATGTTTGCAGGAAAGGATTTCGAGTGTATTTGATCACAGAAACTCGTTTTGCCTTCTCAAATCATAAACTTAAGGCGCTTTGTCAATGGAAGAGCGGCCAGTTCTCTCGGTGACAAAGCTATGAGTGTCTACTAAAGTGGGTCTTTCAAAGTCTGCAGCAGAGTTAACTTTTTCAGCTAAGCTTACACAAGTGGCTGCTTAGTTGGCTGAAACAATTTATTGCTCGTTTCTGAGCCAATTGATTTTCGCCGAGTATTAAGTAAATGTCAGAAGCTCGGTTGCATAGCAACTAATAAAATTTTTTTTTTTTACTCTATGGTAGGAATAAGGGTTGGTCTATTGAGAGTTTCGCTTTATGGATCTCAGCTTGTTTTTGATGGAGGCACGAATCGTAGGGAAAAGTGTTGAGAGTTAGCGTTCACTCGACTAAGCATTCTCTTAATGACACATCCCTCTCCATTTGCTGTCTAACCAATAGTTTAGTGAATATCCTCCAAAGGTAAATTCCACGCTTACGTTGCCCGAATGCTTAGATAGATAAATGATGTAAGGACTACAGTTCAAAGAGAACTAGGACCTAGCTTCTTTATTAACCACACGTATTCCGCAAACTCTTGCTCTTTCACGAATGCGTGGCACCTGAAGTTCAATTCCAACTCCGAATGACGAATTTGTATCTAGACGTATTGCATTGTCGGCTATTCGAGAAAAATGGAGCCGTGGAAAGTATGAAAATTGATTGAGAGTCCTGTTAAGGGATCGAACGTAATCCTCCAACCTAAGTGTCGACAGACGCCAATACACTTACATGACGAATGCTTTGAACTTACGTGAAATCCAATCCAGGTGAACCAAGATTCACTTGACACAAGTTTGAGATGTGAGACCTTTTTCTGGCCGCAGCATACGTTACTCGATGGACGCCCTGTTCAGTCAGTACGTCTTCTTGTGAAAGGTGCTCGTTAGGGATCATACATGGACTAAAAGAACCTTAAGACTATAAGTTGGGATCGGAATTTCTGTGAGATCTTCCGGTATCCTCGAGTCTTCAGTCAATTCCAACCCTCCAACCAAACCATGTTGCAGTTCATATTAGTCCTCCTCTGGTGTGCATCACTTCAATCGAAGACGTCCATTTTTAAGTTGTCCCAAAGACTCTGTTGCACTGTCTGACACTGTCTTAACAACTCACGATTCAACCACCACATTTTTGTCTTAAGTCTTAAGTTGTGGACCGACTTGCATTTAGGACGAAAGATAGTCCAACGTACAATCAAACTAACAAGCAACAGAAAGCATTCTCGCACAGCCATTGGCCACAGCTCCACACAACATCCGCCGAAGACAATTTCTCACACGCCTCTTATGCCTCTAATTCACATTCAGGCCTACTTCCACCAGAACAGGTGTTCCATCATTGGCGCAATGCAAACCTGCTAATGCTCCACAAATTGACCCCGTCTCGCCTCAAACAATTAGCACAGCCGACACCAAGCTTGTGAGAAAATGATCTGCACTCTAATCACAGTAATTACGACCGCAGTCCTTGCAATTACAATTTTTCCACTCTAATTACAGAAGAGGCACACAGCCACTGCTGGCGCTACGAAATTGCGTCCAGTTGGTTGTCCCGGCGACGACGACAGCGACAGCGACAGAGCTGCTTATTGAGCCCCATGCTAATTGAGTTCTTCACCCGGCATGCCAATTGCAGAGATGCGACTGAAAAATCAGCACATGAGGCGGGCGCACAAGACAGGAGGCCTTCTTGCAGGTGGCACCACCCCCTTCGACTGGCAGACTGGAACTAACTAGACGCGACGAATGAAAACCTTCTCACAAGCACTGAGAAAGGGGCGCCCGCGTTGTCACTTCGTTTTCGATGACATTTCGGTCCGACAGTCGCACTGATGATGATGATGACATTTTCGCAGTCAACTGACCATCAAAACCGCAACCGTTTCCATTAGCCGCCGTAATTACACAACGCTTCGGTTCGGCTAGCCCCCCGGGACAGACTGGTGCCTGCAATTTATTTTTGCGTGGAAAAATTCAATTATCCAGGAGGGGTCTTGCCGGGAAAACAACTTCAGAATTCGTGTCAGAACTCTTTAAATGGGCATCTAATTGAAATGATTGAGCACCTGACCACACGGGATTGCATGACTGGCGAGCGAGCAAGCGACAATCTGGCTTCTGACTTTTGAATGGTTGCGGAGAATTGAATTCTAGTGGTGGGGTTGGTGTAATTATCCTTGAATGAGGTTACGAGACTTGAAAAACCTGGATTTCTGATAGTTTATGTGGAGTACGACTGGGAGTGGAACCCAATGAGCTATCCGCAAGCACGGAAATTTTTTTACACCACACAAGGATATTCAGTCCAATCCCGACAGAGGTGAATGACAGCTTCGCATAGTTGGATCACGTCATATGAACCCCCCAGCCCGACCTTGCATCCGAACGTGACCTCCGGACAGCAGAGGCACCCCACCAATCTTGGCGCCTGACTGGCATGTGAACGGTGAACGGTGAGCGCATCTCCGTCCCGTCTGAAGCTAAACTTCCACAACATAATTCGCCCGGCAGAACCCATCACTCATCGATCGCTGATGGGTAATTAAGCAAACAAATGATTAATGATCGAAGCCAATGTCTTAATCGACTGCGATTGCATATTAATCACCGATGTCGGTTCCCAGTCTAACAGTGCAACTCCCCTGCCGCTGACTCTGACTGATCGTTGGCAGTTATGAGAGCAGGCAGAGCCCGCCTGCCTACCACTCAGCAGAGCCATGCACAACACCCATGTCAAATTGCGAACTTGTGTCGGCGCGGAGTGGTGCGGCGGCTCATCGCTTTGAATGCAACCAAATGCACGGTCCAGTACCCCGTTCGCCGCCATCGGACCATCGGAACGGAGCCCTTGTACTACACCTTCGTTCTTGTGCGCAATTTACATGATAACTAGATCGTAGAGAATGTACAGCAAATTAGCTGTAATTCATGTCGCCTATCTTCTCGACGTTTATGTCTGTCTGCCGCTTCGCTCTTTTGTGCTTTCCTGGCGTGACGGTGCGGTGTCTCTCCTTCAATTATTATCTCTTATTTTCATTAATTGGGATGTCAGTCGCCGCATTCACTCTCAAACATGTGAAGCTGCGGAACTGGATAGTACCACTCGCCCCGCCCCTCCCTCCCACCCCTCTCACTCATCGCTCAGGCGTTTGGCAACCGAATTAAATCATTATTCCCTTGTTAGGATAATCAACATAACACACAACACGACAGCCGAGCAACAGGGGCCGTGGGCAGTACATCGTAGGCCGCTCTCTACCTGCCTCTACCCACCCATTGGAGCTGTCAATGAGTGTTTAATTTGGCAGGATCACAAAAAAGAATTGCAACGGCTGTATTCGAGTGCAAGTTGCAGGCAATTATGTGGCTAACTACTGCTGCTGGCCCCAAGGAGCTTTGCCAGTCGTTGAAAGATGATTGAGCTCTGGAAGGCTTCAATTAGAGCGGAACTCACTTTGTTGCGTGCGAAGGATGTCGATGAGTGATTGAGAAGATAAAAGCGACCACTTGGCAAACAAGTGACAGGTTCACCTGTAATTAGATTTGTCTGAAGGATGCCTGTCGGCATGTTAATTGTGTGGTTAGTGTTTTACTCCAGGAATGACTTTTGAAAGGGGTTCTCTTTAAAACAAGGAAATTTGACTGACATCCTTGAAAGCGTTTGTAAGAGTTTTTGTTGATTGAGCATTTTCGAAACACGATTAAATGGTTCGAAAGGTTGTTTCTAATCAACACAAAAGAAGATGCCAGATGCCAGATTCTGTTAAATGCCTTAGTAATGTCAGAAAATCTCCTCCCGCATCGCTTAGGTGTTGGTTCCACTTTTTGGTGCGATGTGCCATAAGGTTGATGGTTGATGAGTAGCGGACTGTTAAGCAGAGCTTTCAGAAGGGACGTAAGTAGTATTTGTTGGTAAGAGGTGGATGACGACAATTCGTCTCTTTTTGGGACAGCCTGGATGAGTATTCTCTCAAGCACTCGAGTACGTACATCGCTTTTCCTTGTTGATCTGTTTTTTTTTCTCCGAAGGTCCACATTTTGTATAAAATCAGATGATCGCGGCGTGCAAATAACATCGCCATGCCGTTGAACATCACGGATATTGAATTTCGCGCACCAAAGAATCAATGTTTCCTTGGCTGTGTAGCACGTGGCACCACCCTATTCGGAGCACATATTTTCCAGGTCCATATCCTCAGCATCTGGTCGTTATCATCTCACGATAGCGAACACCAATCACAGTACCTGCTTGGCCGACGTCAATTTCGAAGCTCGATGATGCCGCCAGCCCACACGAACGGACTGATCGAACATGCACAGGTGTTTTCACATTTTCTTCAGACCCGGTTTGCTGAAATTTGCGCAAAATTCTACCGATTGTGGACACACTTGGTGGATTATGCTGACCAAAACAAAATCACGAACTTCAACAAGAGCATTTTAATTTGAGCGCCCATCTTCGTAAAAGGCTTCAACAGTCTTAACGCGCTGCTCACTTTTTCAAAATTATTCTCGAGAAAATCGTGCGTTACACACAAGTCAACACCAGAGGCATGATCTTCCAAAAGTCTGTTCAACTGCTAGTCTCCGCCGACGATATTGACATGATTGAACGAACACAGTGAGCCGTTAATGGGGCGTTTGTTGGCATTGAAGCGGAAGCAGCTTAGATGGGTTTAGCGACAAATGAGCGCAAAACGAAGTAACATATATGTGCTGTCATCAAGGAAGGGCACACAAAAGTGACATGTCGATCAGAGCATATAACTAGGCAGCAGAAACTTCGCGAAAGTCAAGGACTTCGTCTACCTCGGCTCCGCGGTAAATAGGGACAACAGCATCGGCACCGAAATCAAATGCAAAAAATACACTCTTGACCATCGCTACTTCTTTGGGCTAAAGGGAGCCCTCTCTCGAGGGACTAAGCGGGCTTTTTATAACAGCTTGATCATCTCAGTCCGGAAACTTGGACGAACCCTTTAGTCTTTTCGAGAGACAAGCCCTACGTGCGATTTGTGGTCCTGGTTGCGATGATGACGTCTGGAGAGGAAAATTCAGCGACAAATTTTATGGGCTGTAGAGCGACATGCGTCTAGTCAAGCGTCTTACAACGCTTAAGATGGCTAGGCCATGTACAGTATATGGACACCACCGCTCCGGACCGAAAAGTCTTCGACTCTGAGCCACTGGGACAACGCAACAGAGGACGGTCTAGCCTATGGTGGCGCACACAAGAGTAGAAGGACCTAAACCAACTTGGAATGGGCAACTGGCGGCAGCTGCTGAAAGTTCGTGTTGGTTGGAGAGACATGCTGGTTGAGGTCCAGGTCGACCCCGGACTGTAGCGCATCAAGAACAAGAAGAAGAGTAACGCATATCTTGCTTATTGACGAACCCATTGAGTCAAAAATGCGTTTTGTCACTGAACATGATTTTGCGATGAAATTGATCATCTTCGAGCATCCTTTCCAGTACCCAATTGGAGAACGTATGTCGCTTCAAATGGTCCATTGGCTTCCTTTTTTGCGTCAACTTGATCTTGCATGGTTGTAAACCAAGATCCTTACTCAAAATGCGCTATAATGTGGTCTGAGTGATTCCCGGGAACTAAAACTGGATCTATGGCGTGTGGCTTGACAAACTTACCCATTCGGCCGCGGCGAATTATGTATAATGCACCTTTATATATCGGTCATATCGATACGATCATCAAACATGTACGCGTGGTCATAGAGAGTGAGGTGGTGGCTTATCATGCAGTCAAGGCCAATGGATGTTTTAAGAATTTTACTTTGTGAATCATTTTTAAATAGATGATCAGTCAATAGTTGGTTTATATTTAAGATTTGTCCTCATTTATCTAGAGCGTTCGACCACTTTCTTTGGAAAATGGTTTGTTCAGATGTAGGTGAACTTCACGCGCATATAAATATTATGAGAAATGTGAGCTTAAAGACGGCCAATTATTTACCAAAATGCAAAAGAGAATGGGTGCTAAAATGCATCCCTTTGGCACGCCATACTTAATTTCAAGTGAGGATGAAGAACATTCAAGCCAAATTAAGAAAACAAAACATTGCTTTGCTTCCCCTTAACCGAGGCAAAGATTATGTTTTGTTTCAACTCAAAATTAACATATGTGAACGTCGCGCCGTGGTGTGGTTTTTCATTCACGGCATCACATATTTTGAGTTGCTTACGATGCTTAAAGTGTATTAATTCTCTCTGTAAAGACGCCGCCCGGTGTCTGCAATAAGCTGTAGGTCCCCACTAATTTTTTTTTATTATTGGCGCGCGCTAAGGATATGATTTAATTCTCTTAAGTGACCGGAATTAAGTCATGGCACGAGCCGAAGGTATGGAGGAAGAGATGGAAAGGAGGTAAGGAGGTACCCGTGCGCATTGGTTTTAAATGTCGTGGATTGTTATGAGGGGGAAAAGTTGAGCTGGGAAGAGCATTCCATATTTGTGTGGTGCCGCTGAAAAAGGAGTCTCTTAACTTGACTGTACGTCGGATGGTGGGCTTTAGGGTTGAACGGGTGGGGATTCCTAGCGAAGCGTTTATAGCGGATAAATTCTTGAAGGGCAGGAATGCAACTGGCTAATTCATTAGAGCATTTTTCGATGCTCATTTTCGATCGACATTTCGTCGATGTTCTAGCGAGTCGATTGAGCAATTTTGTTGCAATAGGGTTAGCCATGGGGACAACTTCGATGAGGTGGAGAAGGGCTCGGTGGTTGCTCGGCTCAGCTCGTCGAACGGGGTGGTTCTAGTCCCCCTCGCACGCACATCACCCATTGTACACAAAAAAAATCGTGCCTAAACTAGCAAAAGGAAGATAGAAGGGAAGAGAAGGAAAAGTTTGTGAAGAATAAGAAAAGCCTAAAACCCAGCGGACGGACATCTAACGTAGGAAAGGAAAAGGGAGCGGGATAGAAACGAAGAGTGTTCTGGGCTTATGCCCTTACCACCGGAAGGCCGGAAAGTTGTTCGCGAAGCTAAGCTAATCTTAAACCTAACTTTATCTACTTTCCTTCAAACTAAGTCTACCTTTACTAACTTGAAACTACCCAGCTTCACCCTAGTACCAGACAAAGGCCTTCCAGCGTCGTTTTATGATAAAGGTTCGTTAAGAAACCGCGAGTGGCTGCTGTTATTGGCAAAAGTCACCATCCCACCCCTCATGTCCCAGTTGACATGACATTTGCTATTTCTCTTGGCGAATCTGCGAGAGATAGCCCCTTGGGAACACTTGAGTGACAGAAGTCTTGGAAGCAGTAAATTCCACTCTATTCTTCTTACCCCAAGATCGGATTGTAATGAGCTTAACATACGCTGCTGTTTCAAGTCTATGACCGAAGAGGAGGGTCGCGAGCCAAAGAACGAATATGAAAAGCTGAGGGTACTGTCATCAGCGAAGGAGTGGATGGGATTAGAAATGAGAGATTGCTGTTGTTACTGAAGAAGGTAGGCCTTGGTCCTTTCCTCTCTATTGACTTTAAATACAAAGACGTTGCAGCCCGTCTTCTCTTAACGGATCTAAGAAATAAATGTTAACGCATTTTTTCTTTGCCAAAAAATCAGAATTCGACTGTAATCCTAAGAGAACTTTTCCAACTTATGCTGTCTGACTGGATGGTGTGAGAACGTCCCGTTCAACATCTGTGCATTTAAATAACTCCTCCGCCTCTGCGTGGTGGTCTTCAGCATGACACTGAACAATCAAGTTCCGTACATACGTTCACAGTGCAGTTTCCGGCACTTTAAAGCGGTACTCACGTTATTCGTGTTTCTGTCAAAACTACGGGCGGCCTAATTGTGCGTCCTATTAACCAACAAAGTGCTTTGTCATCCAGCCACTATCTGCAGGGGTATCTGGAGGAAAAAAGAGTGCTCTCCGAATAAATTGTTTTCCGAGTAACTTTTCCGAAGCATTGTCCCAGCCCCGATTCTACGTGTCCATTATTCTAACAAGAGTCCATTGTTTTACGCAGAGGGCCACCGCCAAGGTTATTCCATTTACTAAATTATGCTAACGTCATATTAATTCAAAAATTCTGTATTTCTCTATTTTTTCCCTTTTTTTCAATTAAGCGCGAGATGTATGGGGGGGCATTGAAAAATTATGGAAATCCACACTGGTCCTCCTCTCGGCCGGTCGGAATTAATGCATCTTGTCCCGTATACGCGCACGTATCTTTATTCAAATTAAATTGAAGACAAAAACAAAAACGAGGAAAACCTATCAAACCGCGAAATCTTTGACAATTTAATAAGCACTCTGGAAATTGAGACGTTTCCACGTTGCCGGTACCGCCCGCTGAACAACATATTACACCTCATTAAGATGTACCTTCCCCCTCGAGAGGGTAACAAATGTTGTAGCCTCGGTCTGGTGGCGGTGGCGGTGGCGGTGACGGCGACGGCGGCGATGGCGGTAGAGGTGGCGCGGCCGTAGAACGATTTACGGTCGTGTTGTGCGGAATGGAAATCACTCTGCCAGCACACCGTCGAGATATCCTTAATTAGACTAATTAAACACCTAAAACATATTTCTTGTGACCTCTTTTTACGTGTGATCCATGCGGGCTCCTGGAAGGTAGCCGCGAAGCCGAATTCCTGCTTCGGGACAGAGCAACTTAATTTTATTCTTTTTTTTTTCGTATTTCGTGTGTATGCTGCTGTCGGCTTGCGTACATGCGTGCGTGCGTGCGCGGAGCGAACACGACGAGGGTCTCAGGAGTTGCGTGCCGTCGAGGATTGATAACAATGACATTGACCGAGTTGTGCAGGTGCGTTGGAAATGGATTACACGCATGGGCACAATAGAGGCATTAGGGTCCTAAGAGGATGTCGCATCTGCAACAGTTTCGGTCTAAAGATTTCGGTTTTGTTCCCTGCCGGCGGAAGTGTGACTAATAGATGCTTTTAGGTGCCTAACGAAGTTGTCTGTTATCGGTTCTCGTGTGTCTGATTAATTGAGCCGTTGACTGGACTGCTTAGGGAGCCGATTTCTATTTTATCCAAATCAAGCTAATTTATAAACAGACTGTATCGGCTGGCAAAGGAAAATGAGTCGTACCTTATTATGATTCACCTGTTGGAAGGGAGGTTAAAGATTGCTTGAATTGAGGGGCTTACTTGTGGGGAGGGGAAAAAAATAAATTGAATGTGATTGAGTGGGGTATGATCCAGTCGGAGTTGCGGCAACTTCTGAGAACGATCATCATGGAGACATTGCTTATCATCTTTCGGCAACCCGATGTATGCGGTATTTACCGCTGTGGTGTTTGGATGTCATCTTAATTGGAGCTTGAGCTAATGTTTCTTTCCATCGCTTAAGACTGGAGCCACTAACCGGAAATTCCATCCATCAGTCTCTACAATTAGCTGGTTTCAATATCTCTGGGAAAAGACACAAGACACACAATGGCCCAAACACCCGAAGGCTCAAATAGCCTAACTAGTAATGGGAAAAAGCACCGAATGAGCGAAATAATGATTGGTCTAAATTGACAGTCTACAAGCAAAAAAGACAAAAAGAGCGGAATTATGAAAACCAGATATGTAAATCCAAAAAGGACAGAATTTCTGATCAGTAGCTACGAAAGACTCCTAAACGGCGATGACGACACAAATTCCGCTGTGAGGCAGAATGTCCCACTCAATTTGGACGACGATGGACAAGAATTTAGACAAGGTGACGCGCTGTCATGCGACTTCTTTAACATCATTCTTGAGGGGATCGTGCGTAACTCACACGTCAACATCAGAGGCAAGCGCAGAATCACTATTGCCAATCGCTGTTTCTTTGGGCTTAAGAGGCAATTGAGTAGTAAAGCCCTCTCCCGAACGACCAAAGTGACTTTGTACAACACCTTAATCATCCCTGTCCTGCTTTACGGCGCAGAAACCTGGACGCTACTAAAAGCGGATGAGGAAGCCTCTGTTTTTTTTGTTTTTTGTTTTTCTCTGTCTGTTCGAGAGAAAAGTTCTGCGTGCGATTTTTGGTCCTGTTTACGTTGATGGCATCTGGAGGAGAAGATTCAACCACGAAATGTATGGGTTGTACGGCGGCATGAGCCTAGTCAAGCGTCTACGGATACAACGCTTAAGGTGGCTAGGCCATGTAGAGCGTATTGGACAACACTGCTCCGGCCCGAAGAGTCTTCGAATCCGAGCCACAGGGACAACGCAACAGAGGACGTCCTAGACTGAGATGGCTCACACAAGTGGAAAAGGACCTCAACCAACTTGGAGTGCGCAACTGGAGGCAGCTGGCAAGAGATCGTACTAGCTGGAGAGGCATGTTGGTTGAGGCCAAAGGTATAAAGCCGCGAAAAAATAAAAATCCCCAAGGCGCGGAACTTAGGATAGTCAAATTGAGACAGGAAAACAATTTTTGAAAAGCCAAAAATTTGCAAGGGCAAACTCGGAAAGGGTCTTTTGTGATAAAAGTTTCAGTATATCCTCAGTAGAAACCCCAGAATAGCCCAAGAGACCTAAATTCCGAAAAATCACAGGTTCTAAGAAAAGAAAGTGAAAGATCGAAAATTTTGACCAAAAATCCAAATCCCAACAAACCGAATTTTTGAAAGTCGAAAATTAGGAGAGACCAAATAAGACAGACAATACTGATCCGGCCCGAATCTGAGCCATTGGGACAACGCAACAGAGGACGGACCAGGCTAAGGTGGCGCGCACAAGTGGGTAAGGACTTCAACCAGAGTGCGCAACTGGCAGCAGCTGCTGCTGAATGGAGAGGCATATTGGTTGAGGCAAAGGTCCACCCCGGACTGTAGCGCCACAAGAGGAAGAAGAAATTAAAGATGTTCCGAAAGAAGAGTTAACAAACCAAAGTCCAAAAAACTCAAAATCCTGAAAGAACAAAGTCCAAAGAGAACAAATTGAGACTGAGGGGTTAACGGAAGGTTTGGTCTTCAAGTAATCTTCTGATCCTTTTTTCAGATTTTCTCATATTGAAATTTTGGGATTAAGGTTTCGCCCGCCTTTCATAATTAACAAGTGCAGCGGAAGTAAGTCGATCAGCGTCGCATCAAAATTCTTCCATTAAAAGACACCAACGCCCACGTATCACTCACGGTTTTCAATTGGACAGAAAAATTCTAGTCCACGCAATCTGCGTACCACATTCCGCACGTCAAATCACAAAGGCACCAGCCCAGAACTAAGTTGTCTCCAAAAGAAAAGATGGAACCCCTCCCGCCTGATGTCAAATTTCTCAATTATTCAATTTTCGTTCCCTCACCGCATGCTATACACACAATCCATCAAAATCCACCCCTCCCCGTCCACCTCGCGATCGGCTTAAAAATGTTCAATAATGTCGTCATTAATATCCAAACACCAGAAACCATCAGAAAGTTGCGAGATTCTCGCATGTTGATGCCTGTAATTCTGTTAACAGCTGCCCCCCAATCCCCCCGCCGCCAAAACCGTCCACCATTGATAATTCGGTGGTGTACAGGCTCCTCCAGTGCAGAGAACCCTCCCTCCGCATAACAGATTTCCCCCGCAGTGATTTATGTTCACGTGATGTTGTGATGGCTTATGACATTGATTTATCTCCTTTACACAATCTATCGGCTCAGATGTGCGGCGGAGGACGCGGGCCGAACAGAGAATGTCACAAGATCCTGTCAATTGAATGTCACCCAGTCTTGACACGTAATTATTTTCGCCGCTAAGTAGAAGCAACAAGCTCACGTACCTTGTCACAAAGAATCGAATTAGCTTTGGAGTGCAGTTGCCTAATCCGATTACAATCACCCGCTCAATGCAGTGGCAATGAAAATTCGATGACGACGTCGACGACGACGAACCTTCGACGACGACGGCAGCGTCGGCATCGGCGACGACGGGTTCCTGCCTCTGCCCAGATTGAGGGAGGAAAGCTATAAGCCATAAGCTGTGTGTGGGGTGGATTTGTGGCATAATTTACGCGTATCCAGTCCGTGTTAGCGTTCCCTGTCACATTTGTCTGGCTGGAAAGGGCTTCGCTGTGTGTGACATGAATCTAGGTCGTGTGACACATCAGATTTACAAGATGTCTCAAGGGATTTCGGTGGGATCTCGCTGGCGCTGGCATCGAGATGAAGAATGAATTCTTTACAATTTATTTTTCTCTGGTGGGTGGTTGAAGGCCGTGGCAGCAGTTTGTATTTAAACGACAGTTTGGCGATGAGCAGCCACCGCTGATTCTCGGTGATTTTAGAAGAAATAAATGATCTAGAAGGCAGAACAGTGGGGCTTGACTGTGGCAAGTTCGTGAGCCTCGATAAGAAGTTGTTCCACATCCCACCACCGTCCCACATGAGAGATGGTCGTCTGCAGCAGCGTCCTTTTAACAAAACCGAGCAGTTTTTCGCCTCATTACGTGTCGATATCCTTCCAAGGCACAACCGGCTTCCCCGCGACTCACCAGAAGAGTGCTACACAAGGCTTATCTTAATTAACATCACTCACACTGATAGCGGAGATTGTTACCGGACTGCCGCAATCCGGCGAGACCGACTTCTGTCCTACACAGTGACGCGCACGCCTCCAGCGCCTTGCCCGACTGCGACTCACCAGTCGCAATTGAAAAATGAAATAAAATTCACTGTTGGTGTCATAAAAATGCCGATCACCGAGATAAGCAAAGAAAACTTATCTGATCGCGAGATGAGACACACTCCCGCCGTTGACGCTGACCCGTCTTCTTGTGTGTCTCCTTCCGTATCGCACGCCCCTGTCAGCGAGCACATCCGCTTTGCGGTCATATTAATTACCGAATACCGCGTCTCGCCGTGCACCAGTGTGTGTGTGTACGCGTCCGTAGGCACGACTCCTACCTCCCAGCAGACCTGTGCTGCACTTGGGTAAAAATTAATCCGAATACCATGTTAAACGACACTTTAATGACCACTTTATCTCAATTAATTCAAATTTGTGACCATAAAATATAATTCACCAAAGCCATCACATTAATGGCGACAATAAAAATGGGCCACGGACAGAGGAAGGTGAAGCTGCTGCTCCTGCTGCATCGGTACCTGTAACCACCACTTCCACAGAGCTCTTGCAGCGGCAGAGAATGGCGGTTTTTTTTTCGTTTTTTTGCTTTTTCTAGAAATATAAAGGAAGATGTCGAAGAGCCCCGATACTGCACATAAAGAGGCAGAGTCATTCGTCGAAATGGCCGAATGCACTTATCGGAGCTGACAGTTTCGTGTGATTAAACAGAAAAAAAAAATAAAGCGACTGCAATGGGCAGCCTTCCCGCAGCCTGGCTTTGTCCTTGCCGTTGCGGATTCCCGCTGGTGATGAGTTCCATCACCTGGGAGTCTGCAATCGGTTCGCATCGGTTTGAATCGACTTGCATCGGGACACATCGACAATGCATTCGATATTGAAGCGAATAAAGCTGATTGGGTCCACTGATACCCGTGCAGATTGTCCGCGGACGCAGGGGAGAGATCTCATTTCGATTATTAAAAAACACTACATACGGCGAAAGAGACACACACGAGGAAATACGACCCGCTCCACGGGCGGCGGATTAAGAGACGATGCACCAGTCTCCCACCGCACTTTGTGCATGGATTGATTTTTCGGTGCGATGGTGAGTATTTGCATACTGTCGGCGGCAGCGGTGGCGGCCCAAGACTCGGTTGAGGTGGGGATAAGCGTTTATTGATTTTGCTCTGAGTACCTGTTGTTGTCCAGATTTGGTTTCATATGAGGCAATCGTCCGCCCAATTCAGGAAGTCCTCATCGCAGGCATGTCAGCGGCTCTTCCCTCCCGGGGGATAATCCCCACGACCGGGAATTTCGAACGTCAACTTACGTTCTCGATGTCCAAGAGCGGTGAATGGGGATTATTGCTCAGCCTGATGGCGGGTTTTCAAATTCTGTGTTGACTGAGAGTTCCTATTGCCTCCCGCCTTCAGTGTATAACTGTCACATTAAGCTCCTCAGACTCCGTTTTCGTGGAGCTCGAAGTCAGCTGTCTGGCAACGTGACAAACGCGTCTCTTCCTCACAGATTCCTGCGTTTTTTAAATTCTCTTTCCTGGACTAAATGTCCACCTTCGCCATTTTTCTTTCCTTCCCGTTCATTAACCTCACACTCCAATCACGCAGTCACTGATGTCTACTCTGATGTTTTGACACATTCCCGTCGTCCATAAAAGTCAATTTGTTTCGGACGCATTACGTGGCAGCGGCACTGCTGCTCTACACGAGGCGCGAACGCACACAACAAAAAAAGTGACTTAATCCCAAAATTATGCCTTCAACTTGTTGCAATGGAAATTGGGACCTGTATCGGGTGATGCAGCAGCACCGGCAGCATCAGCCTCAGCGCACAGCCACCAGCCTCACAATATAGCAATTACCGAATTCCAAAAATGAAGGAAATTTTCGCGAAATCTTTCGCCAAACCGTCCAAGCCGATGATTTACCAGTAAATCATGAGCTCCCCGAGAGTTATTTCATCGGAATTTCACTCCTTGGCGCGAGTGCACATGTGTGCGTGGTGGCCTGTGTCTCGTGAGGAATACCTAGCATTATGGTGCCGCAGCGGCGACGACGCAAGACGACCAATCGGCGTACCAGCAATTTACTTGTCAAGCCCGAATAAGAGTTATCGCCGAACTCTTCCGTCGTACTGTGCACTGCACTTCGTGGAGTCCCATCAGATGTTGTGCCTGTGTATTCCGCTTTTTTTCGTTTTTCAGCCCAAAACTGAGGATGGCCTTGTCCTCAGCCCCACCCGCTTCACCACACAACCCGAAGACAAATCTATTCGCCAATCGGACGTGACAAATTGAGTAATGAACTATGAGGCTGGCCGTCTCACTGCTCGAGAGTCACTGGCTGGCCGGTTGGCCGGCTGGTGAGTCTCACATCAAACGCTAATTCATAATGAAATCATTAATAAATCGCGCGAGCGCTCCGATGATGGGGCGGCTAGACTCGGCGGCCGAGTAAGGAGAAGCCGAGGAGAAATTAATTAAAAGATCATTTATTCGGAAACTGCAATTAATATTCCGGGCACACGCGGACAGCAGCCGGCCCGACGCTGGGCGGTGGCATTGGCGGTGGTAAAACGTGTTTAAAGTGACCGCGGATGCAAATCGAGGCCTAGGACCTGTCCATAAGTGCATCCAGCTGCCTGGGCTCGGATGAGAGATGGACGATCAAATTGTTTTTGAATGCTGAACAACCTCCCCTATGGGCAGCAGCGTCTTCGGCTTCGGCTGACGTTGTTACCAGAATATCCTGATCTAGGATGGGAATCAATTTGTTTTTGCCAGAATAAGTTGCAGCAGGCTGAAGTGCGCTGGAAAAATGACGACGGCACGGTGCTCGGCTAGCTGGCTGACTGGCTGGTAGCGGGAACTGGTAATTTACATGGATGCAGTCGCGCAGTGAGACGGGGAATAGCGCGTGTGTGCATGCGTTGATTAATATTTGAGATGACACTTTGTCTCCTCGGTTTAATTGCGGTATTATGTTGCATTGTGGTCATTACGGGTTAAACGCGGATGATTAGTCGGGTGCAGTGGCTTCAGTTCAAAAGCGATCTTCGAAGCACCTGCACCTACCGTGGTTAAATGCTCTCCTTTACTACTTCTCGGAAGCCTACGCAGACCGTAAAATAGTACAACAGCCAAACAAACAGTTCACCAACCTCCTTGCTGCTGCCAAATTGCTTTCGGGAAACTGCCAGAGTTACAGCTCCTCAGCAGAGATCTGCGATTTAATGATCGGGAAACTAAAAACCGTTAAAGACAATCCTTATTTCTTCGAGATCACATCACTAATTAGAGGACTGCCAGTCGGAGAAGTTGGTGCGCTCCTAGAAGCTGACCAGCCACTCCAAAGTGCTAATTTAATTGCCAACAACACTCATACCCCTGGATATGTCTTCCTCTTGCAAGTCATAAAGCCCAACAGAGCTGAGTCTTATCCAATCCACGCTCACACTTATAATACACCGTCTGAGCCCCCCAAACAAACATTTAATGCCTGCCAGTGCACACACAGAGCCAAACCATCAACGAGCCTCGTTACCAATTCATCATAAGACGAATTCCATCGCGGCTAGGACAAGCCCGACCGCAAGCGAGCCAGTCGTTCAGCGAACGACGCGGCGATGTAGTTGAAAGCCATCATGGTTAGCCACGGTTTCGACTTTTAGTGGTCTTTAAAGTGATTATATGGCACTGTGTGGCGAGCATTGGGGGATTTGCGATTTTGCTCTTCAATTATTCGAGTGGTGATTTGTAGGCGTCCACGGCCTTTACAACCCCCAGAGGCTGAGCTGTTCGGTGAGGCCGCGACCGCAGTTACTGCCGCCGAAAGATGAGGTGCTCTTTACATCAACCACCGCGGCTTGAGTTCGCATTGTGTCGGTTTCATCGTTCGAATCATAACTGCGCCGAGTTGTAAATATTTGACGATATCGTTTCGCGCGAAAAGGAATCGCTGGCCCCAGCGGGCAATTAAAGAACCGAAAATAAACCTCTGCAGACAGCTTCTCATCAAAATTGGCACTGGCATGGTGTGGCATGGTCATCATCATCATCATCTTGGCGCGGTGGCGCGGTGGCGTGGTGTTGCTGCAGCTGACGCGCTGAGGCTGTGACCGAGGCTGAGGCGCTGCCACTGCTGTTGATGATGATGGACAAGCTGCCATAATAAAACGTGTCCCTGTGTGTCTGAGAGGTACACCCCCTTTAGGGATATTCGTGCCAGAACACATTATTCGCAGTAACGCCTCGTTAATTTATGATCAGTTTCTGCGGCTCCCATTGTGGGCAGCATGGCCATGACCATTTCAATTGGTCTAGGAATTGAGCGCGTAAATCGTTTTCTCACTCTTTGAACCCAGGTCTCCCGCAAGGTGGACAAGAGGCTTGGACGGCGATGACATCGGCAGTCGCAGCGACAGTGAAAACAACGGCAACGACAAAGACGACGGTAGAGACGACGACGACGACGACGACAGCGACAAGGAAAACAACGAGCCCCCACTCGGACGACGGACGGGAATGAGAGGAATTTCAGCGTCATTATTGTTGACTGCATGCGACGTTACTGACGGCAAGGGTCGTTAAGAATTCCTGGGGAATGGTGACACCAGTGATTGCGCGGGGTGGCGACTTTTTTTTTTTTTTATTCTTCCACCGTTTTTGCCGATTCCGCAGCCACACCTGGATCGCATCTGCACATTTAATTACCTTTTTTGCAGCAGGCCAGCTCACTTGCTCTGCTGCACACCGCTCAACGTAAATGCGCCAGGAATTCTCTAAGCTTGCATACATGCATAGCCGACGAACAGGGGAGAAGGAGAGAGTTGTTTGCGCGCCGCTGTTGGCGGTTTGGCTTTGGCTGAGCACCGATAAGCCGTGTGCCCGTCCTGCCAAAGGATTCCACAATTAATCTACGTGCTTGACCGTTGTGGGATTTTGGGAAATTGCTTCCTTGACGTAGTGGCGCGGAATCAATTAATATTTAACAAGTTGCTCACAGTGGTGGTTGCGGTGGCGGCTAGCAGGTTATAAGAAAGTGAGACGCAAGCAGGGGGTCGTGGGGGATGCACCGACTGCTGGCAGGTCACAAGATGTTGTGACCTCATGACTTGTAATATTTTGATTGCTACTAGAAAATTCATTACTTTTAACCCGTCGCTTTGCTGGAGATCTCTTTGAAGTCAGTCGGACGGCCACTGGGTCGCGGAGAGAGAATGTTGACTACGTGGTCGGATTGGTTCCTGTTGACGTGCAACAGATGAGTTTAAATAAATTGATTCGGCTGGATAAGAGGTGGCGGCAGTTTCTTCTTAAAAATTTGTTAATTGTGTTTTGTGACGAGAAATTGCATACTCATCTGATGGATTGGCGGAGATGGATCGATAGGCGCTGTTCCAAGTGATTGAAACTGATTATCTGTTTTGGATCATTTCAGTGTATGTAGTTATATATGTTTCTGGGTCCTTATTGTTGGTCATCCAGGGTAGTATTGGAGTCAGAATCTTGCGTGAGATCATCGATTGCAGAAAGTAACTTTGATACATAGTAAACTGTTGTGGCATTTACATTTTTAAGGTTTCGTCTTCAGCTTGGAATGCGCAACTGGAGGCAACTGGCGAGCGGCATATTGGTTGAGGTCAAGGTCCACCCCGGCCTATAGCGCCATTAAAAAAGGGGAAAAAATGTTCGTCCGGTTACTTACAATCCTTCAATCTCCTAAACGTTTGAAGCGATTTTTATGAAATTTTGTCCATTGGGGCACTAAACTTAGCGATCAATGTCTATATGTCAGAATTTAATTTTGGGGCATAATTCCTGTATACGTGAAGTTGTTTGTATTCTTTGGTGACATGAAAGGTTTTACAATGGGGACTTGACAACGTTGAATTTAATTTGTGGTCGCTCTCTATCATCAATCTTCAAACTGTCAATTTATTCAAAAAACTGATCATTTCTTCGTAGTACAAGTACACAAGCGAGCAATGTCTGCAAGTAATAAAAATTGTCTTCCAAAAGTCGAAGTCGGTAGCCGAAACTCTAGGTAAGCTCCATAGAGTAAAATTTGAATCTACGTATTCGTTGTGTGACGTTGCCATGTCAGTGAGACAGCGGGTTATTTGAAGTGTTGAAAATATCGGTACAATTAAGAGTCCCTAGCAAACGATCGAAATCCGCCAATTCTACGGAGTTCTCAAGAATTGAGCATCACTCCGACCATACTATGAGTAAAGATCTTGGTTTACACCCATGCTTACCCAAGCTTGACTCAAAAAGTGAAGCCGATGGGCCATGGGGTCTGGTGTAGATGCGCCAAAGATGATAAATTTCATCGCAAAATCATCTTCAGCGAAGAAGCTCATTCTTGACTCAATGGGTTTGTCAATAAGCAAGATCTGCTTTATTGGTCCAAAGAAAATCCACATGTGCGTCATGAATCACCACTTTATCCACAAAAAAATGCTGCTTGGTGCGGTTTCCATGCCAGCGATCGTCTCGATGCTATGAATGGTCAGCGTCATCGCTCCATGATTACCGATTATCTTCGACCCGATATGTAAGATATGCACTTTGACGACATGTGGTTTCAACAGTATGGTGCCACAAGCCACACAGCACACGTTACATTTGAATCATTGAAGAGTAGTACAGTGGCCGCCGTTCTTCTTTTTCTTTTAATAGCGCTGCAGTCCTCAACCAACATGGCTTTCTAGCTAGCACGATCTCTCGCCAGTTGACTCCAATTGCCCACTTCAAGTTAGTTGAGGTCCTTCTCCACTTATGTGCGCCACCTTAGCCTGGGCCGTCCTCTGTTGCGTTGTCCCAATGGTTCGGATTCAAAGACTTTTCGGGCCGAAGCAATGGTGTCCATACGCTCTACATGGCCTAACCATCTTAAGCGTTGTATTTGAAGACGTTTGACCAGGCGCATGCCACCGTACAGCCCACAAAGTTCGTCGTTGAAGCTTCTCCTCAAGACGCCATGAACGCAACCAGGACCAAAAATCACGCGCAGAATTTTTCTCTCAAAAAGACTAAGGAAAGTCTTCCTCATCCGTTTTTCGCAAGGTCCAAGTTTCCGCGCCGTAAATGAGGACTGGGATAACCAAGCTGTTGTGTAAAGTGCGCGCCGTTGCGTAGTTGATAAGTGCGACAACTCACACGCCAAAGTCCCAGGTTCGATTGCCTGACGGAAAACCTCGCATTTTTTTCACGACACCACTTCTTTCGAGTTGATGACAGCACTAATGGAGTGCGAACAAAATTTGCGTTCAATTTTGGCTCTGAACTTGTTGGCATAGCCCCACAGAAAATAGGCCGCGGTAAATCGACTGGCCCATTTCTTGAGATAACACGCTCACCAAACATAAATGTATTAATTATAATAATTGCCCATTAGCGACTAGTGCTGCTAGTGCTTTCTTCAACCAGAGCTAGTGTCGTTTGTGCTACTGTTCTCTCAGGATTGTTAACTTCTAACTCTGAAGGGTGAAATTTCAAAAGGTTTTCTTTGAGAACTAGTTTTGAATTGAATTGGGGTGTGTCATTCAGAAAAAAGTACTACGACCATATAGATCTCTTGTACCGTCTTCTCTTGACCTAAGAACTAAGGGTTGTGCTGAGAAATTTATCAACTTTCCCATTTGGAATTTCCTTATTATTTTCTTATAATGTGTTTAGTGTATTGTGACATTCTTGGACTGCCTTTAGTGATTTGGTTGCTTCATCTTTCACCCAAGTGGGCTCGTTAGTCCATTCCTCTTTATGATATGGGTACTTCACAGTTTTTCTTGAAGTTTAACTCGGTAGACATTGGGTCACTTGCTCAGGGCAACTCCCAAATATTGTTTTCTTGTTTAAGGATTTCTATGTGGACTAGGATTTCACCTACGTTGGGAAATGCTAGTTTCTTTAAATTTTTTAGTTTGCAGTTTATTTGGTCGTTTAGTGAATCGAATGATGTTCGTTTTGCCTCCTTGTCCTTCTTTACACCAGGTTCAAGTTATAGACAATTAGTCATCATTGGGTGTTGTCAGGAACTTGAAAGATTGGGCGTCCAAAAAAAATGCGGAACTGAATGGAACTTGGAACCTTCGCTTACTTCCAAACTATGCCATTGCGACCAACCTAATGAGAGGTTTTGTTACGAGTATTTAGTTGATCAATCAATCAATTCAAATATGTACTACGCTTTATAAGTGGAGAAGGTACGAAAAATGCCGCAAACATGGTTGGGAGCAAACCTTAAAAAAAAACGAACAGAATAGTAGCTGAAGCAATGAAAACCTGTGGATGTCTAACTGAGGTCTCTTAGCCAAGTTTTTTTTTAAATTTTCTTGGTCCATAATGTAAGTTAACTTTAAGATTTAGATCAAAAAATAAATAGATTCGGACGCCAAAAAGGCATATTAAAGTCATGATTAGATTAGCTTAGAGTACCCGCATAGGGTCAGTAAGTTAGGCTTAGAACATTGTTCACTTAGTTAAGCTAGCTTTAAGTAATTTTGTCTAGCACGTAGTAAAGAAACTAAATTAAAATAAACCAAAATTCCAACAAAAAAAACCTGTGGATGTATATGCGAATCATACAGTAGGGCACGATTTGCCACACGAAGTTAGAATGCTCTTAAAATGTGAATTTGACAAATTTAATGGGAATTGTTGTATAAACAGGGCCGGCCATTAACTGTGAAGATTGTACTCGTAGTGCGATATCTTGGCATTATGTTGGACCAGTTTCTCTATGGTAATATCCATTCAGCTACAGATCTGACGAAAGCCAAGAAAGCCATCGCTATGGCAAGTAGGCAGCCAACTTTACTCCAAAGTTCATCTGCTACACGGCCCTAGTCCGGCCAGTCATGGTGTATGGCTGTCCAGTGTAGTTCAACGTGAGTCCTTCTCAGATGGAAAAGATAAGGATGTTCGAGAGGCAATGCCTTCGTGCTTGTCTCAAAAAATACAGAACACCCGAATCTGGGTACAGGAGATTCTATGGCAATGGGGTTTTGTATAAGGAAGCCAAAGTGAATAGGGTGGATAATTTGATTATTAAGCTGATTGAAGGCAGCTCATATTCGGGAAACGAGCTTATATTCGGGGCTTACTACGCAAACGACGCATATCACGGGAACGCACGCCGAAGTGGACTCATTCCACCTGAAGCATTCGTATATCTTGATCGGATGGGTTTGATCCAAGTTGAAGAGGGATGTTCACTTATTTATCACGTGGAAAGGAGGACAGTGGACAAGCGGCTACTTTACGAGAACATTGTAAGGAAAGTAAGTCCGGGTCACCTCCAGTTCAGTACATCCATCCCTGTTCGCGATAGACGGGAAAGTAGTATGGATCGAGGGTTTTATTGGTGTTTACAACCTCATTAAGCTCCAGTTGTCGTCAGCTTTTCAGGCTAACGTTGTTGGTCCTCCACGGCCAACTTACATTTAGGGGGATAAATGAGGATTGTTGGACGCTAGGTGGGTTGCATTTAGCACTTCAAGACCAGTGCCTGAAAAGAGTTGCTGACCATCTACCAGAGACATCTTCAATTTATTTTTTAAAATAATAAGAGTGAAACCTATCCCACTAAATAAATTTTGTTAGATTTTCCTCTAAAACGCACGCTCTCTGATGTGGTAAAAGGCCCGGGTCGCTCGGCTGTTCACTTACTACAGAGTTGACTGTAAATTGATCGTAGGCAAATAGATGCACCGCCCTGTAACTCTTTTCGGCAAAATCTAATTTGCAATTCTAAATTCTGGTCACCAAACCACAGCGTTTGCAACAATTTTGCAACAATACACCCTAAGCAGTACGTACCGATAAATTTTTGCGCAGTTGCGTCTGTTTAAATCAATCCCATTGTAACGGATGATGAGACGGTGTCATCGCCAAAGAATCCCGTACCGTTCTTCATAAATTATGCATTCCCCAGAGAGGTGTATTGTCAAATTTCCAATTCAAACGATGATCCAGTCGAGTGTTTGTGACACATAATTTAAATCAGTGGGTTGGTTTGAAAAACTTTGAAAAAATGTGGCAGGAGGCGCAACCTCCTCATTGACATTTAAATTTATTAAATTCCGCCTCTGTCGGGCGAACTTAAACGTTGCTTCATTCAAATTGAATTAATTTCAGGAATACGCATTTGCAAAGTTTCTGTGATATCTAGCCATCCAAGACCACCGCACCGCACCGCACCGCTATTTGCTCGCATCGTCTGAAATTATGTACATCCATATGCATGTACGTGCGTATGTACTTGTTGACTTTGCCGGCTTTTGTTTATGTTGACTAATTTGAAGTGACACAGTAGATATACATCGTCGTCGATGTACACACACCGGGTGTTTGAATAAGCACACAGAACACCCTGTACATAGCAAACACGCGTACACTGTGTATCTAAACTTTGTTCCGTGTATTGTTCGGCAGTATTTGGTTTCTATATACATGTGAGTGAAAAGAAATGGAGACACAAATCGTTTTTCAAAAGATTCACGCCTACAATTTAAATCATCGTAAGCTAAACGCCCACATTTCCCTTGGAAGGCAGACTTTCCCTCAGCTCCTGCTCCAGTGTTTGCTTGGAAAATTTGCCACAAATTCCTCGAAACTTAAACAATCATTAAATTTCATTAGAATCGTGTAAGCGGTCGCCAACGTCCAGATTAAATGTGTCCCCCAGTCATACCTAGCAGTGTGCATAGCTACGCAGAGTTGCTGTATTGGCAGCACAGCGATAATCCCCATTTTCATCAGACGACCACTTCTCTTCGACTCAGCTGTCTCTCTTTATTCGGACTCCACTCATTTCGCGCTCTTAAGAGTCTCATCTCCCAAAACATTCAAAACGGAATGAAACACTTTGAGTCACTTTCTGCACGCATCCCACTCCAACCTGGAACGGAGACGAAAACAAACAAAAAAAACTCACTCAACTCTGGGTAGGGAGTTAGAGCGAGAAAGCACGAGGAACGAGCATTCACAAAACACGTTGAGGAAGGGAAGTGCGACCGATTGGCGGGAGTGAAAGAGATGATGATTGCAAAGCAACTTACACTTCCAGCGACTTCCAACTGCTTCCAGGGAAGTGGTGTTTCAAGCGGCAAGGCAACCGGCCGGAGGACGGTGGAGCACGCACACACCAACACACACACACAATCCAACCCAGCAGGCCCGTTTGGGCTTCGGTCGCATTTGCCGGTTCAGTCGAAGTTTCTGTTCGAACTGCAGTCGACGAGGCCACTGAATACAAGCGGGAGTGTCAACGTTCGTTCGTTCGAAAGCGCAGCGAAATAGCGTGCGTGTTTGAGAGCTGTCATCGTGGATGTCGTCTTCGTCATCGTCGCATCTTTGTCGTTTTTGTGTTGCCGCTGCCGTTGTCGTTGTCGTCATTCGTCGCCGCCTTTCGCTGGAAATGTACTTGTTCGCCGGTATCTGCTGCTGAATTTTTGCTGCTGGTTATCCGTCGAAGCGAGTGAATCGTTTTCGTGAGTTTTTTTGTTTTTGTTTTGAAAACAATTGTCCGTTCATTCAAAAATTGCTGGTCTCGTTCGTACGGGCAGCCGGCGAAGGGCTTGTTACCAAAACAAACAGAATGTTCTGTGAATCGGTGCAGGGCAGGCGGTTGGTGTTGTTCGGTGGTTTCGCAAGGAAATTGCGATTGTTGTGAACCCCTGCGAGCTGGTGTCCAACGTGCGATTGAGTGAGTCGCGGCTTGTGCGTGCTGCTGCCGGATATCCGTGTTGGAAAATTGTTTTCTAACCGCCCTGTCGTGCGAATAGTTTTGCGGAGTGCAGTGAGTGTTCGAAAGGCGACAAGGATTACTGGGGCTCTCTTCATGGGATTTCGTATTTCAACATCAAACCGGATATAGCCACTTTGAAAGAGGTAAGTTTCTGGTTTGTCTATAGTCGTGTCTAGACCGGTTTCCTCTATTCTGCGTTCACGCCCTCCCCCCCTCGCATCCCAGCCGGCTCCCTCGCAACGGTTAATAGGCCGTGTGTGGGTGTTTCGCCTCGACGGAACAGCGAAGGGCGGTAAGGGCTGGGATGTCAAAGCACTCTCGCCATGTATTGGAAGGGAGTTGTTGCAATTAGGGGGCTGTCGTACACTTTAATGCATTCGCAATGCAAACTCTGTGCCAGGGGACGGATTACATTTTTTTCCCCAAGGGGAACCGTTCCGATAGACGTCTCGAGTAATTGCACATGTCACTGCAGACGACCGACCGTAGTTTGCTCTTCCCGGGCGCTGGGCCTTAATATGCGGGGAGCTGTTGAAAAAGCGTCTGGATGTCCTGGGGGAGGGGTAACCGGCCGGCTGGGATGAAGTAGAGCCCCACCAATTGGTTGGGCTTTGTCCACAAGTTTGGTCGTCTTGTGTGGACCTGTGTACCACTTGATGGCAGCCCGAGGAGTTAGTGAAATCGTGCAAGGGCACTTGACAGTTTAGTTTTATGCAAATTTGATTTCATCAAGAATCTACTTGAACTCCGGATAAGTGCTTATGATTCAATTCGGCTCGAGGAAGAGATCACGCACGACTTGCTCGGAACCTTATTTAGTGGCTGTCGAGTGGGAGACTTTGTTTGCTTGGTGGGTGGCCCACAAAACTAAGATCGAGAGGGGCCGTTAATGCATGCGCACGTGTGTATATTTGATGTTTTGCAATGATCTCCCAATTTCTCTAAATTTGGAGTTGAGTGCGAGTGCAAGTGCTGCTCATATGCAAATCAGACGAACCCAATCGGAGATGTGAGAGGGAATTTTTGAAAAGCTGCTGAGACACGTCAACTTTTTTTTTTTGAAAGAATGATGCATTTCGCAAAAAAGACATCTGCAGAGGGGGTCTTTTTTTGACTTCTGAACTGTCATTCGAATCCTGGCCCTCATTAAGAAATATGTTTCAGTAAGATTTCAAGGTGAGAGTTCAAGTTCAAGTTAGACCTAAGTTATGCTTCAGAATTTTAAGGGATAAGCGTTAAGATCTTATTCTTTAACTGCACTTGCAAATATAAAGAGGTCCTCCATTCACACATTCGGAGATTACCAAATGTGCGCAAACTCGTAGTTCATAGTCGATTTTAAGCCAAAGGTCTCCTTCTATGATGAGGAGACTAAAACAAACTACTGACTGCTGATGAAGCTGAGCAATGGTACCTCATGGACTTGTAGTGTCACCTAATTTATTTTTCTTAAACGACACATTGATCACGATCATTTTAATTCATCAAGGATTGCGCGCTTTCTGTAGAGAAGCACGACGAACTTTCGGCGTCTGCTTTCTTTCCCCAAACGCGCAGGCGACTACATAGTCATGATGAATCCTTGACACTGCAGTCTGTTGGGGAGCTAGGCAGTCATACACTTGAAGACGTTGCAAGACTGATTGAAATCTAGTTAAGCGACTGAAATCTGCTTGAGTAAGGTTTTGATGCATTCAGTCCTTGGTCTTCTGCAAGATGGACATTATACCACTTTTCTCTTAAAAACTCTCTTGTTTAAAAAATGCAAATTACAAATATAATCGCAGCTTCAAACGCGTTCTTTTGACATCCCCAAGATACAGCACTCACTTTGGAAAGGAGCTTTCAATATTTCTGAACGGTGCAAACGAAGCGCAAAATGACTCACCTCGTTCCGCAGAGGTCTGATACAGACTTTCTGCTAAGACTTTGAGCGATAAGCGCTGCCTGTGATTTAAAAACAGAACACTAGAAATATCACGTCCAGACCGTTAAAATCACGCGAGAGATTTCTTCAAAACTAAAATGTTTGAAAAATGGGGTGTCCTCAAAAAAGGCATGGTATGCGAAAATAGAAGCAGCTGTCGAAAGATAAGCTGGAGAGTCTACTACCTGGGATATGGGCGAATATATAGAAATTATATCGGTTTTCTTTCCACGGTCTGGAACTGACCCAATTTCATTTTACTAAGTGATCTTACACTTAGAATCAAATTCACAATTTATTCCTACTTTGTTTCAGAACATTTCATGAACTTGAGAAGAAATCTTTTAGTTTGACGGGAATTTCGTTCACATCGCGGTTTGGTTCATCCCCATTGGGTTGTCATTCATGGTCTTAAGTTAGTTTTCGGTTAGACAAATGATATGGCTCTTAGTATACATTGGTGTCTGCTAATTCGTACCCCCGAATGCTATAAGTTCTACAGTATTGTGATGTTTTCCAAACATAA
The DNA here is from genome assembly GCA_944738645.1 of Eristalinus sepulchralis. Classification (NCBI taxonomy): domain Eukaryota; kingdom Metazoa; phylum Arthropoda; class Insecta; order Diptera; family Syrphidae; genus Eristalinus; species Eristalinus sepulchralis. The sequence goes on along the minus strand of OX122885.1, from coordinate 62,294,355 downwards.
AAATTTTCGCAATGGCTAAAACGAGGGAATACAGTACTAAAATGATTTTATTTCGGTCGGTCATAAATTGTTCACAGATGCCACTTTTCTTCTTCTTTTACTGACGCTGCACTCCGGAATGTACCTGGGCATTAACCAACGTGCCTCTCCAGCTAGCACGATCTCTCTCCAGCTGCCTCCAATGGCGCACTCCAAATTGGTCGAGGGCCTTCTCCACCTGTGTGCGCCATCTCAGTCTACGCCGCCCTCTGTTGCGTTATCCCAATGACTCGAATTTGAACACTTAACCGGCCGGAGCAGTGGTGCCCATACGCTCTACATGGTCTAGCGAACTTAATTGCTGTATCCTAAGACACACCGCCGTACAGCCTATAAAGTTCGTCGTTGAAGCTTGTCCTCAAGACGCCATCAACGTAAACTGGACCAAAAATCACACGCAGAACTTTGCTCTCGAAAAGGCTAAGAAAGGGCGTCCTCATCCGCTTTGAGTAAGGTTCAAGTTTCCGGGCTGTAAATACGGACTGATAAAGCTGTTGTACAGCTCACCAAGAGAGTGAGGCTTTGGCATTATTTTTATTCACTTGGCTTACGAATAAATTTATCAGCTGTTTAGAGGTCTTAGGCGTTTTTTTTAATCCCTCCCCTTGCTGTGATGGTATTGACCGTAGTGCTTGAATCCTATTCACACTGTTACCATAACATCAGTCCTTCATGGTTCCAGAAAAATGTGAAAAAACCCAAACCGCAGCTCAGAGCCGACCAATTGGCATCGCCAAAACGACTAATTTGAAAATCCGGTAAGCCAAAGATTGATTGTGGCATGAGCTGTATGGCATGGAGAGCCATCCCGCATGAACCAGAGGTCGCCCGAATTCAACGATTTCAGTAAAAGAAAAAGGCGGCTATCATGGCTCTGTAACGCCTACCGTTGTTCCCAGCCACTTAACTCCACATGATGAATGATTTTTCGCCCAAATGCATTGCAAATTCAAGCTGATCCAACTGCGAAGCAATAACGAAACGGATTGTGATACGCCTTCAGTTGCTTAGTCAAAGGGACTTTGCAAGCCAATAATCTTTGTGCAGAATTCATCTTCGACTAGTGGCTGAAATGCTGATCTTTTCACATCGATGTCGAGTTGAAGTTCTTGAATTCAGTATCACGCTCTCGCCCACAGCATCATCTCTACGCACCGAACGATGACATGGACTTTGGGTCCACGACCATAAACTTTTTGCACAAAATTCCGCACAGCAGTGGCGATGGCTGCCTCATTTCGGACATCTGGAGCCAACATCTTAACATTTGATCGTGGCAAAATTGTTTGCAAAAATATCAAAGCAATGGTTACACAGTTTCTTGAAGCAGTGAAGAGTTCCAATTGCAGAACTTGAACAGTCTTATTTTTGAAAAACACTTACTTTGAAAATCTTATGGTTGTTTTTTCATGGAAAGCCTTCGCAAAGTCCTGTTTTCGCCAAGTTGTGTCTCCTGAAGAAGGAACACTTATCATCTCTCACGGTCTGCCACTCCCGTTTGCAACTTCTATTGATCCCTCCCTCTATTTTATAATCGCACCTATTTCAAAACTGTCACTGTAAGCGAAACAAAATTTAAAACCGAAAAAGACAAAAACCAAACCGTCTGCATTTCTATGAAGATTCAATAAGTTCCACACCATAAACTCGGGACACACAGCAATCGCCGCACAGTTCCCACACATAAATCGACAACACTTTTAACTGCTCGTCACCGAACCGTTTTTTTTTTCATGTCTGGCAGTGCTACAAACATGGTCTTGGCGTATAATATTGGATCTAACAACGCGATGACATGGCCAGTGTTAGAAGTAATCGCTTGCAAGTGAACGCAACAAATGTCCCATATCGCGGCGTGTAGATCTCAGAGTCACCGAAGAAGCAATAATGGACGACCCACAAGGGGCAGGCAATAAACGGGCATAGTACGTGTGTGCAGTTAAAAAGTTTGGTACACATTGTGACCTCTTTTATGTCTCGTCCAGCACACGTGTGGAATATTTGAATGGGGCATCAAATTTGGTGCACAAGTTCCATGGAACCCACCCCGAGTGCTGTCGAGTGGTCACACCTCCGCTGGGCACCTAATACCACCACCACCAACGCCTACTCACACATTCCACGCTCGATCGACGGTCAGCGAAGTTGTTACAGTTTTTGTTTGAGCTGCCCGTCCCGCTCCTCGCTCCTCTGGCACTGACAGGAATTGATTTTTAATTAGATTCCAAGATGTGTGTGCCCACTGCCGGCGTCGTTGTCGGTTGAAGGTTCGCTTCAATCACCGAAGTGTGTGTATGTTTACAAGAAACACTCTTCAAGCTGTCAGTCTGCCGTTGTCTGACGAAATTGATTTGCATACGAGGCCTTTTCGGTAGTAATTCAATCACAACGAATTAATTCCGCACCCTGAAGAAGTCGGTACCCTTTTGGTGGCCGAGAGTTGGCCGCCGGCCGGAGCTGGAGTGTTATTGGGAATGCTGACACTGCGTACTGTGTGACACAGTAAACAATCCGACTTGGTCCGAACACTTGACAGATGCATCAGCAGCCGGGATAGACGGAGCATCGCTCCTATCACTCTGTCTTCAGATGTGGGCGAAGAAGGCGACACGACCGGAGGAAGGAAGGCAAATGTAAACACACACTCATTTCGAAAACAAACAGAGAACAGCATCGCCAACTGGCGGAACACTCGTCATCGGTGTCGGGTGCTGGGTGCTGGGTGCCGGATGTTTCTCTCTGTATTCGTGGAACTAATGCCAGGGGTTTCGATGAATTTTCGATGGCCGCCCAGCTCCCATCGATAGGAACTCCAACTCACAACAGATTGCGACAAACACTCCGCTTCCCAGAAGTAGCGGTGGTGCCTGGTGGTGTAACCCCTGAACAATGCCCGCAATTTGTCAACAAAAACATCCTAAGCTCTGCGCTCGTAAAAAATTCTGAATTTATTAGCAAAAAACTCTTGACGGTCATTAACTCCAACGGCGCGGCATTCGTACGCAGACGTGGACGAGGTATGTCTGCGACTTGTTTTAGCGGTTGTCAAACAAGTATTCCTCTCTTCCAGTGCGTTGAGTTGTTTATCAATCATGTATCTCTGACTTGAGAGGTGTTTGGTGGCCACCACTTCTCCCCCCTCCCCACCATCTACGATGCCACTGGCAGATGGCATCTCGCGGGTATTTAGAAAATATCTTTCGATGATTTGTAGCGAAAGGCTGACGGCCCCCGGGCGGGTGTCTGCGGTGCGAAGGTGGGGCTGTCACTCACACAAAGGCTTCGCTTGTCGCTTGCCGTAAATTCCATAAATCCAAATGACAAATACGATTTTGATTGATTTGCGCGGTACAGTGGTCCTAGAAGCAGGGGGCGTTGTCCCTCTGGAGCCTCTAATCACTTTGGAATGTCATCGAATTGCCGAATTCAGGAAACGACAACGACGACGACGGCAGGAAATTAACATGTTTGCAGCGGAACAACAAGTCCGATAAATGAATCCCAAAATCGGAATTTCAAATTTATCTGCGGGCATAAATCAGACAGCACGTTCGTCGGTCCTCTCCAGCCTCAGCTCCAGCTCGCGAGCTGTCTTTGCGTTCGGCGTTGTTTTTTGTTTTCAAATAAATTCTCGAAGCGCTGACAGGCGTCTGTGCTGAGACCTAGCTTTTGTCGTATTCCGTTGCCGCTTCTTGGTGTTGGTCTCAGCTCAAGCCGCAGACTCATCCACGCACACGTATGCTGCGGCCACCCGATGATGCATGGCTTAATTTGGGATTTTTGCTTCGGCTGGCCGTGTTTTGTGTAGTTTGCAACCGCTAATTAAGTTCTTAATTCTTTTTCGAAACTCGGCGGTTGACAAGCAACAAGCTGGCGGTAAGGTACACGGTGATGGTGGCGGTGGCGACGGTGGCGACGGTGGAGGTACAAATTAATGCGAATTTCAGCGGCATGGAGCCGGGATTAATTGCTTGATTTATGTACTAGGTGGGTGTTGATGACCGGTTTGGAGGTATGTAGATGTGGTCTTGTGAGCGGTCGGCCATTTGTCCGTTGTCGGCGAGGTGGTGAGGATTGGTTTTGCATTCAGTGGTGTCTATTGAAGAGGTCTGATCTGTTGAGTTTTATTGGTTGGTGATTGATCGAGAGACGCACAGAAGACGCTGTTCGTGGTAATGTCCAGCAGATACAGGAGGCAGTGGTCATAATTGATTGCTTCATTTGCTTTGATTGTCTGGCTAAATAAAATTGTTTTGACCGTTTTGTTTTTGGCGGGTATTTTCTTTTTCTTGTGAATATGAAAATTTCAATATCCGGGTATCCATTACACCGGTGAATACTACCCGCTGTTGTTGGGGTATTATCCTTCCTAACGAATTATCCACTTTTGTTGGTTCATAGAACGGTGTGTAAAATCCCATACCCGGGCAATTTTTACACGGGTAACGTAACTTCGAACTAGAAGAACACGCGTATGTTTAACTTCTCCTTTCACATGCCTCAATACCCGGGTTCTTGTTACCCGCACAATTGTTACCCGAAAAATATTTTATTAATCGGTTACCCAAACAACCTACATTTTCAATTCTTGAATATGACCCTCTAAACGCCTCTCCGACTGCCTTGGGATCCATCCACACGCCCCTGACCATCACTTCGACACGTCCGCGCGTCGACTCCATCGCGTCTTCAGCTTCGATTTGTCGACGATTGTGCCCACCTGCTGAGCGTTTCGTTTATAGGCGATCTTCATGTAGCGCACCGTAGTGCCTCAACAATGCTTGTTCCTTGTTAACTGCACTGCGGTGCTGCCCTCCTCCACAGATCACGATCATCTCCTACTCTTGACCTTGGTCCCGGTCTGCCATCGGACGATTAACTTTCTCTTAATAAAAACATCACTCACGACCTGATAATTACATGCCATTAACTACATACCGCATACCACATACCACATACCGTAGAGCAGAGAGGTGCGCTCTTTGTTTCATTTGGGGGCCCCAACAGTATCGGCGGGCAAGAGAAAAAATTTCGTTAATTATCACGAAATCGCAACATGAAGTAGTACATCAGCTAAACACAGCATCACCTGTCTCATCGTTGCTGCTGGCCGCCACCATCTACCTACTTTAGCATTCACCGGCGCGCAGCCTCGGCCGACAAGGTGGTCCTCTGTGGCACCGCGTGCACATGAGAAGAAACTTATTCCTGGCTCAGACACCGTGCAGTCGAGGGGGTTGTGCCACAGTCGTCAGAGTGCTGCGGCGAGTTAATGCACCAGCGGCCGCAACGGCAACAACGGCGACGTGGATGACGGCGGCAATGGAGGCGGCGGTGGTGGCTGCTGTCTTCTGACTTCCATACGTCCGCCACGATGACGATGGCGGATTCGTCGGCCTCGTCATCGTTGTCGTTGTCAACTGTTGTTTTGATTATTTATGAAAATTAAAAAAGAAAAGAGGACCTTTAGCAGGAGCACACTCCTCACCCATCCGTTGCACTCTCAGTGCAGTAGTCGCTCATTCTTCTCCTTTGCATTTGATTTGCAACACACCAGCAGTGTTGGTGGCAAAGCATGCACCGAGAGTGGGAGGGGTGGCGGTGTGACGTGAAAAGAGAGGAAAATAAAAATTTCATTCCATAAGCGGTTTGGCGGCTGCGGCGGCGGTTGCGGAGCCTACCCATTGGCAACATTTATTTGTACGTAGACGTGATCACTAACTCGAACCGTCTCGGCGACCGACCGCATGCAGTGCACTGAAGTATGCACGACCGACGAGGTATCTCGTGCAACAGAAGTACCGCAGACACCACCACCACCATCAGCAGCAGCTTCCACTTCCACTTCCACTTCTGGCATGAAGGCGCACCACCACGACCACCGCCGCCTATTGTCGTGGTGCAGCGCACAGTCGTCGTCTTCCGATGCCGAAAACTCGGCGGAGACTAAGACGCGACAGGCCACAACGGCAGCATATTTATTAATGAGAGAATAATTAATTAATTAAAAGCCACATCCATAAAGATAACTTAAGTACGCAATTCCACTGTCGAATGAAAATAATAATAATAATCGCAATAATGAAGCTGATGCTGTTGGCCGTTCGCTGGCCACTGACTGCTGACTGCTGACTGCTGGTGGTGACAGCGAAGGAAGTGGCGATGGTATGCGAGTGCAGCGAGAACAGCCAGGACTTTGGTGTGCGACTGTGGCCGATGTGATGCTGTGCTGCGTCAACTTCTGCTTAATTTGCGATGCCACAGGATCTGCTGGTATTTTATTTGATTTTTATGTTTTTCCAATTAATGCCGTTCTTCGCATCGATTTGTCGCTCAGTTTGGTACGCGCTCCGTGTTGCAATTTTTTTTTGTTTGCTTGTTTGTTTGCATTGCCTGACTTTGTCGGCCGCTAAAACTCCCGATGACAAGCCAGCGAGAGTGGTTTCGCTTTGTGGTGTCCTTTTTAATTTATTTCTCACATCACGGAGCGACTAATTGAAGAGGTTTCCCCAGTTTTGAATTTGCTGCCCGGTCTATGATGTGTATCTGCTTGTGACCGGTTGAGGAGGAATGTCTTGCCCTGCCAGATACAAGGTGGTATTCAATACCAAACAGCCGCTGGGGGATAAGTTGCTTGACTGGATGAACTTTGAAATGAAGCCGATGCGAGGCTAAGTGCTTGTTGGTGGTGATGTCTTTGTTCGAGTGGCCTTCAATTGAAGTAGAAGCGACTGTCGCATGCGAGTGGATATCAAACGGATGGCTGTTGAAAAGTGAAGAACTGTAATCGAGAGTGGTGTCAATCATTCGACGCCAGAACACATTTTAGCAGGATTAATCTGTCGCGCGGAAATGAGCTCAAATTGTGTAACGGATCAACTCGTTCTGGTCACTCGTCGGCACATCAGCACATCTATCACTGTCGTCATCGGTAACCAGAAGTCCAGAGCTTGTTACTTATCCGCGCAACTCGTGTATTGAATCGAACACGTTTTTCCTGAATAGGCTTAAGTCATCAGTGACGGCAAATTGCAGGAACGTTCCCTCGATCTGCGACTAATGGGGAGTAGGGTGATGATTTTGCTGAAGAATACCAAACGACAAAAAGACTATTTTGCAGTCTGTCAGCTGTCGGTGAGTGGTTTAAATTTGGGGGGTTTGCAATTTAAACAGGTTTTCATTATCAGCTTACGGCCAAGTTGTTTTCTTAAGTTGCCAAATGTTCTTAAGGTGTCAAACTATGTCAAACAGCTCATATTGTGGCAAAATATGTGGCCGATTTACCTTTTCTTTAAAGCTGATGTTTGGGTAAATTTGAGGAGACAGGGTGTGTGCATCAGAAAACCTGTCAGATCAGTTGAGATCATCCACGGTGATCACGGGCGAATCCCATCCTATTACTGGCTGTTCAAAATTACTTATCTGGGTTGGAGGTAAAATTTCAAAATCTCGAAATACCAAGAACTCCAAAACGCTAAAGTCACCATGGTAGCCGAAGCAAAGTGGATAAGTGCATTGATCCACACGCCAGAGGTCCGTGGTTCGATTCCCGGACTGAATACCTCGCATTTTTCGCAGCACCACCTCTATCGAGTTGCTGACAACATTCAAAGAGTACAAATTGTCCATGAAATTTTTTCCAAAATTGTCGTGAGGAGTGGATAAAACGCCGGAGGTCCCCTCTACTCGTTCTCTCACGAGTAGCACACACAACAGCTGATGCAGAAGCTTAGCTCTGGTCCCTTGGGGGCTTAAGTGCCCTCATTTATTTATTTATTATTTTGTATGAGATGGGGATTGTTGACCCCTTGCAACTCCCCACTTCAAGTCGCTGTGGAATTAAATTCGAATACTACTAGGAGTTGACAACAATTTTTCACTGAGTGTTATGCTTTTGGAATATTGGCTATTTTGGCATTTTTGGTTTTTGGATTCTGTATGTTTGCCTTACACCTAAGGAAGATAGGCTTAGCAGCAGGAGGCATGTACTAGGATATTGACTAGAATCTTGAAATGACCATGCAAGAGACAGAATTCGATACCAACTTTCAGTTGAAGAAGTGCAGTCGCGAGAGCCACCTCTCATTTGTAGATTCTAAAAGTAAGTGGCTTCCAGAATATACTCATATACCGATTCTTTATATATGTATGTACACTAAATAATTCTAAAATGTATCAGCAACAGCGGGGGGCATAATAAACCTTATGGGATCCTAACGATAATAATGATTTGTAAACACTTTGAGCCTTCTCCCACTAACCCAGAGAGTGAGTCTTCGGTGCTTAGTCCTATTGCCTTCGCAGGTGATAGGATTCGACGCATAAGGCCTCAACTACCCCAACGCCATCTCGCGTACGGTTGCCAAAAATGCGCTTGTGCTCTTTTTAACTCTCTCAAAGTTGCGAGGGTTTCTTTAGGTCCTCTTGGTGCTACAGCTCGTCTAGCAACTTCAGTGAGTGGTTGTCTGGCTTGAATTGTTTCCTTTCCGAAGCATGAGTCCAATCATAGATTCAATAGCTTCCTCTCCCGTTCTCCTGTAAAGTTCTTCACTGGGTACGCGATTAGATCTGAAAAGTCTTACGATGTTTTCCACTATCGCATGCTCAACAAGTCAAAATGTAACGTGAAACTGACAGTATTTTCATGTTGCGTCGATGAGGTGCACACTGAGTAAACACAATTTAAAGATTTTATCAAAGAAAACTGTCGGCTCATGCGCAAAACTTCGATGTCAGATTTCAAAACAAATCTTCTCACGTTCCTTCTTATTCTTCTTCTTCGAATGGCGCTACATTGGGGGGTGAACCTGAGCCTCAACCAACATGCCTCTCCAACCAGCACGGTCTTTCGCCAGCTGCCGCCAATTGCGCACTCCAAGTTGGTTGAGGTCCTTTTTCCACTTGTGTGCGCCATCTCAGTCTAGGAGTCCTCTTTTGCGTTGTCCCTGTGGTTCGGATTCGTAGACGCTTGACTAGACTCATGCCGCCGTACAGTTCGTGGTTGAATTTTCTCCTCCAAATGCCATCAACGCAAACAGGACCAACAATCGCTCAAGTTCCACGGGTGACTATTGTCAAAATAATTCGAATTTAATATAAGGACCCCGCAAGTTTTTAAAGGTGAAACAGGTTTGATGAAGAGTCCCCAGACTATCTTACCCCGACCGTAGGCTTCAATATCGAATCTAGAATTCAGATGCCTAACAAAAAACAAAGTGGGGGTTCTTAGTTCTGAGAAGTAACAAATCTTAAAAAAGTTCTTCGAAAAGGGTCGAAACTACTAGTGGACTAGGTGCGGCCATGCACTCCAATCCAGTCAGTCCTTCAGACTTCCAGATTAGTGCCTTGGTTTCCAAGTGAAATCTGCTGTATGACACTCGATGGGTACGATAATCGGTGAGTATATTGTCATCTTCTCCGATGGTCAGGCATCAATGAAAGCAATCGTACATCACCATAAGATTGAAATTGGTATGACCATATGTTCCTTAACGAAATGTAAACAGCCTTATGATATGCTGGGTTCCTGGACACAGAGAGGTTCAGGAAACTGTGAAGCCGAAGATTAAGTCAAGAAGGGAACTAAAATTGACTTCACCATCTCCAACCTTGAAAACAAAGGAGAAAAGTGTCTTAAGGCTGGTAAGAGAATAAGAAGCATTTGCCAATTTCCGAGACGTGCTCAAAAGTGAATACGTGGAAAACCAAAACCACTTTCAGCCTGAAAAGTAAGTAGTAATAGTTTTTAAGGGACATTAGGCAATCGAAAGACACGCTAAACGACAAGCCCGCGAAATAACGACTCTTGCAGAAGGTGTAGAAACGAAGAAGAGGAGCTATCCTACAGTTGCCTCAATACAGAAAAAAAACCCTGCGATCCACTTACATCGAAGAACTGCCTGATATGCCAGTAATTGATTTCAAGAAAATATGGACTTTCATTTTGAGTAGGGGTCATTGGCAGCACAATGCAACCTCTGGGCCTCATACCTTGGCTGGCACTTAATTCTAGAAGAACATTAAACGCAGAATGCACCCAAGTGTTTGTCCCCTCAAGACAGAAGTACACACAAGACATGATAGAAAGTAGAGAAAACCCCCCCAAACGGACCATGCAATTATCACCGGTTCCCACAGCATTCTTGTGGCGATTAAAAACTGTCACGGCTTAAATCTGTTACAATTCTCACGTGTCCCCCTGCATGCCACCCAGTCGACTCAACACACCCGGCTAGACACCCGTCAGGTGAAAGTCGTCATTCAAATACAACGTTGGATAACTATCTCACGCGACACATGCCCGTCGCACAAGATTAGCAAGTGGACACTGAAACATTTTTGACATGTGTCAGCTGCCACCTGGCACACTGCAGAGAGGTCGCTCGCCTTGACTGTGAAGCAATTTGCTGTGAAACTGAAAGTAACACAGTAGCCGAGGCGCTGTCGGTCGGAGGGGGAACGATTAATGTCACAGGACCAATTGACCACCAGGCAATCGACTCCTGAAAGCTTACTCGTGTTTTCGTTTCAGCCGAACAGAATCAATCAGATTCAACGTCAGCGCAGAAGCGTGTGTATGAATGTCACTTATCAGAATGTGCCATGTTACGTGTCGTCCGGTAGTGACACAAAAGCTGTTCTTCCTACTTATGCCATTAATATCCACAATTCATCTCGTTCGTGTCTACGCGAATGGTCACCGGCCACGAGCTCCGGCCGTCCCGCAAACATGTATTCTGTCAGTTTTTTGCTCTGCCTTTGCAAAATTCTCTTTCTTGCGCGCCGGTCGGCCTGGAATCTCGCGCGTTCCAACAAAGATTATCTTCTCTTCCTCATCACTCTATCTGGGGTGATAGAGTGATAGCTGCTGCTGTTGCAACTGCCACCATGATTTAATGGACACAGATCTGAGGCTCCTTTTAGCAAAACTGCTACCAACAGGATGATAAACAAACAAACAACGCACCCAAGATGGGTGGGAGCAGCCGGAGACGGTGTGGTGCGTTGGGGGGAGGGAGGTGAGGAGCATCAGCTGCCGGTGTGACGATAATGAGAATGAGTTTAATTCCTTGAGAAATAGCAAAGTCGGTGACCATTGTCGACAACCTGCAGATGGACTGCCGTCTGCGGTCCGCGGTGCAGGATGCGAGGCGCGGTGCTGTGCGCAGAAAAACCCAGCAATGCCCCGATGAAAAACTAGAACAGAAATCAAGAGCCATGTTTTGCCATGCTTCTTGGTCGGCTGGCCATTTTCTTTGTCTTCCTTTTGCCTCATTGCGGTGGATGCCTCATTTTCCTGCTCCTCCCCACCGGGCAACATAAAAGTTGACTGATTCCGTAGAAAGAAAACATGAAATCTGGAATTGCAATTGCCGTTGTTGTGGTCTTCTCCTTTTGCGCCTCACCTGCCTCTCGAGTAGATGCACCCCGATGGTTCTAAGATTTTTGCATTCCTGCGAGTGAAGAACTCACAGTTTAGCAAACTACCCCACGAAGTGCACACAACTCACCATAGGTAGCATCCCTCCATGCATTCACCAAGGACAGAAAGAGTTAATCGCACCAAGAGAGCGAGACAGAGTTGGATTCATTTATGTCAATTGAATCGCAAAGCATTACTAGGGCTTGCGAGGGGAACGCTCCACTCAGCAGCAGTAGCAGCAGCAGCACAGGTGCATAAGAAATTAATGCCTCCAGTTAGAGGAGGCCGTCGGTCGGTCCATCGAGGCCGCAGCTCAGGCGAGCGAATAGCAAGCGGGGACCGCGGAGACACCGGGATGTGCGCGCAACAGTCAAGAACTGAAGCGTTTGTTATCATTTATAGACAGTATCCAGAATTATGTTTGCAACTACAGCTACAGGCTAAACTTCTATTCGTTTCTAGTTTTTCTGGTCCTCAAGGGGTGCGGAGCACGAGGCGAGGCATTTTGCGCGTGTGCTTGTGCTGATGGAATGCAGAGGTGTAGTGGTTGGCGTGCAATGAGAGATGCTACAGAATGGCTGCTGGGTGGAGGTGGAGGGTCTATCTTCAGTTCAAATACCCCATGAATTTTGTAGCGGCAGTGGCAATTATGCCATTGACGTGTTACTTATGCGTTGAGAGCTTGCTTGCTAATCAAATGGAGTCTTGATTTTACGCTAAGAGTCATTAGGCGTTTTTTAATGGGTTTAGTTTTGCAGTTTAATTTTTTTTTATTCAAATATCCACTTGGATATGGCTCTTGTGGTACTCTCGTTTAAGTGTGTGGCGTGTGCTTAGTTCGTTCTATTGTGCAACCGAGCCTTAATGATATCACAAGGAGCGGAAGAAGAAGTCTTAAGAAACGTCGTTTTTAGCTGAACAGTAGTACATTCATGCCTAAATGATGGACAATCACAGGGACTGCCGTAAAACTTTTTTTGAAAGCAGTCAGAGAACGAACTGAGATGTTGGGTTAAGGACTGAGAAACTTAAGATTTGGAATCGTCGCAGAGGTAGTTTCTATTATTTGTGACACTCTAGACGGCCATGAGTTTTGGGCATTAACCAACCGACACTATTGTTTGCAACCGCCTCGAAAAGCAGTACTCATGCATATTCTGGGGAACTTCAAAGGAGGAACGGTTCTGTCTTTGAGGAGAATGAATGCAGCAAAAGACACATTATTTGGAACTCTACGAGCTGCCATATCGTTCGCACATATAACTGCGTTCAGCAGAAGTCCGTTTAATTCTGGCCTCCCCTGTAGATGGAGGCTACCCCTGGCAATGGAGGCCGGAATTAAAAGGAGGTTTATCCTCAAAAAGAAGAAGAAAGACGAAGTAAACTTGGTCTGAACAACTGAAAACGAATAGAATTGTGTTCCCATCAAGGGTGGAAGATAGTAAAAATTGTTAGAGGACCTTCAGTACTTGTTGCGTAAAAAAAAATTCTGAAGTTCAAAATTAAAAAATCTAAAACGTCCAACATTTTGTAAATCGCAAAGTTTCGGTAGTTCCAAAATTCCCCCAAAAACTCAAAAACTCAAAAACTCAAAATAATCCGACTCCTCGCATGTCCCAAAGCCCCTACGTTCCGAAATTACGACGACATTATATCCACACCATCTTTTGCACCAAATAGCCTTCTGTGGCTGTAGGGGCATTTTCAAAATGTTGCGTCTTCGTCTTGCGGTTGGCGTTCATTAGAAGTCTCATTTGTTGTATCCGTGTTGTTTGCTCATACGGCTTAGTTCTCTCAAGCTGTATGACTGCAGATGGTCGGAACTACATGGCCGTACAGTTCATGAAACACTCTTATTTTGTTTCATCCTCGCTCTCAGTCAGACCCCTTTTTTCACGTTAAAGCCACATAATAGAAGATTCCCTTTGCTCAACCACTCACATCAATGCTTTTATCATATGCAGTTAACCCCCCATTGAAGGAGACTTTCTTTCAGATTAACTACACAGACAGAAGTTCCGTCACATAAAGAAACGTCATCCGCGGTCGTCTATAAATGTTGCAATTCTGTCTATTGTTTCCTCACCCACTCAATTGGAAAAGAAAGGGCACAACCCCATTAACAAGCCGTTGCTAATCACTCCCTGTGTTTCTATTCCAGTCATTGCAGATTCTGCCCGACCTCGCGACTATCTAACCCAGCGCTGGCGTCACTTTTCTTTGCACTTTTATTGTGCCGACAAAAGTCTGAGCACTTGCTTTCTCCCCCATTTCGCGACGTACTCATAGAATCTTAATCTGCACCACTTAATTATCCCGGCGACACTGTGTTGCATGTCTAGTTCCCCCAATTCGCGATTATGTCACCCTCTTGCCGGTAAGAAGGTGTCTTTTGGTTTGCTTGGGTGGACATTAACAATTGTCTCCGCTTTTGTGCCTCTTATTAGCCTGTTGGGGAAGAAAGGCTGTGGTTTGAAAGAGGACCCTTTCCTAGTGTTATGAACTTTTGTGATGTTATGTCCCCAATTCCATTTCGACCCTTCGCAGCACCCTATGTCAAGAAACATGATTCACTTTTAAAACTTTTTCATTGTCTAATTCTAGATTGATTTGTAGCTGGACAACAATATTAAAAAATTCGCATAAATATCTAAACGTATTGTTTTACAGACTGAGGTTTTCAGTATTTGTGAATTTATGAGTATAAGTGACCACAAGGCGATGTGATATCGTGTTAGTTGCGAAACCTTCTTTTCAACGCTAGTTTAAGTTACTTGTTACAGATTTTTAGAAGACTTTAGTTGTATTTCCCATGACCGCAGGCGGGTAGTAGGTAAGTCCGTCGACTACACCAAAATTGATAGGCTCGACCCTTGAACCGAGTGGTAATCAATGTTTCGAATTCCTAACAATATCCGCCATGTAGAGTGGGTGAGTGTGGATCAGACGCTAAATGTCTCAGGTTCGGCTCAAGCGCCGAATGTCTCAGGTTCGATTACTTGTCTGAAAATATCGCCAAGTCCATCAATGAAAAACTTCTTAAAATTCACCGTACGGAATCTACAGTAGACTGCTGGTCCCCTGTACTCGTAACAGAAAAATAACGTGCCTTACACGAGTAGTTGCTTCAGAAGCTGGGGCATAGTCCTTCTTAGACGGTAGCGTCGTCTTATGGATTGTTAATTTTTTCAGTTGACTTCACTATTCCAGATCAAATTGAAAGAACTTTTTTTAAGAACTTACGATGTAAAGACTCATTTTGTCGCACGCTTAGAAGAAGTGTAGGCCTTCTAATGCAGATTTAGGTTTCAAAACGATCTACAAAAGATTAAACATAGCTGAAAAATACAACGCTAAAAATGGCTAGGTCATGCAGTGGACACCACTGCTCCGGAACGAAAAGTCTTCGAATCTGAGCCATTGGGACAACGCAACAGAGGACGGCCTAGGCTAAGGTGGCGCACACAAGTGGAGAAGGAGGGTACTGGTTTTTGTTTGTTCTTTTCATATTGACAGCTGTTTCCTGTCTTTAAATCTTGCCAAGAATTTAGTATCAAACCTCCGTGAAACAAAATGAGTCGCACTACGCTTGAAAAACGTTCGGATATATTGAAAATGCATATCTTGAGTAAGTGCACCTGCGACGAGCTGCGATACGGCTCCTCTGGACACTTTGCTTTTGTGGGGAACCCTAAAGGATTCATGTTTTCCCAAAAAAACGTAAAAAAAAACAACATTTCAAGCACTTAAGGCCCATATTTCCCAAGAAACCCGTGACCAACAGCCCAACCATCAACACAGTCTTTGGAGGTTGGAAGTGACAGAATGTAATCTATGTGAATGTTTGTACTTACTAATAACAGCATAATATCGGGTGATTCATCGTAAGGTCTGATTTTCAAGAGGTTTTCTTTGACAGATCATGTGTCACTCCTATCAAACTGCTTCGCCACTTTTGTTCAGAATCATTTGGCAAATCATCGTGGAAAAACACAAACCACAACAGCGTGCCCAAATTGTACATCTATATCCCGAAAGTCAGTGTTCTGTGAGAAATGTTTTTTGTGCGATTCGAGAAACACATGATGCGTATAATCGACCAACTTAAGCCAGAAGTGCCAATACCATTTGAAAGTCCCAGTTTACATTAGTGGATGCTACTCGATTAATTAGACCACGTCCAGCACGTTTTGAAGAGACTGTAGCAGCTGAGGGCTGAGAGTGTACGCGAAAACCGTGATGAATTGCTTCCATCAACGATAACAAATTGCGAATTGTCAACAGACCATGTGTTTCTTGACATCCTAACAAATGGTCTCAGTGAGGTCTGGTCTTAACAAGGCGGCACTACGACCATACAGCCCGTGAAACAATACACTTTTGTGAGAAATAATTAAATTTCACGTTTTGCTACGATTAATTGTCCGCCTTTATCGTACGATATCACGCCTTTTGACTATTTCCTCTGAGTCTCAGGCCTCCAAGAGTAAATCAGTTTCGACTGACGCTTTGGAAGACAAGATTATTCCTGTTATCCGCTAGGTACCGGTCGCTAAGTTCGAACGAGTTGCCAAAAATTGTTCCCTCCGTATGGACTACCTTAAACATAGCCGTTGCGAACATTTAAATGATTTCATTTTCAAAACGCAAATGCCATGAATTGTTCTATTCACTGATAATAAAAAAATTTAGTTCATCTTCAATTTTATGTGTTGTATTTTAAATTATAAATGAAACCTCACAATGAATCACCCTCTAGATGGAAAAAAATTAATTTTGTCTATTGCATTTTTAAGAGGAAGCTTTAAAAAAGAGGAAGACGTGCTTGTCCCACCCTGTATATATCCTACACCCTGCATGATTTATGATTTTTTATGAACATATTTCATAGCTTCAACTTTTGTAAACAATATCTTGTTTGAAGCTTTTTTACGTGTCTACCCTTGCCTAACCTTTCTTCTATAAAATGGCTCTAAAGACTCAAACACCCTTCCTTTGAAGAACTAAATGTAGAAGAACGCTGATTCTGTTGTGAGTATCATTCGAACTGTTGACAGACGGTAGTCCATCACGGGGAGGCATCGCTCTCCTGTACCGCAAAAGATCACCACACACCGTATCCTAGGTCTTATTTCGAATGCTAAAAAGGACTCTCCTTCATCGCATCAAACTCCCCGTCATTCGTTGCAACCACTCCAGATGTGCTCCAAGACACATTTTACACGCAGAATTTGCATGAAAGTTCCTTCAGTTCCCCCTGTCTCTCACGTTTCTCACCCACAATTGTAATTTCCACCACTTTGCACTGACGTTAAGTGCTGCATTACAAATTGACGTCCTCCCCCCCCCCCCCCCCACCCACGTCGACCATTAAATGCCAACTGTCAAACCGTCACCCAAACCGAAATTGCGGCGAAACCAAATCAAACACAAAAGCACTCTGTGTTAATAGTTTTTTGTGGAAAAACTCCTCAATTGAAAAAGTTCAACTGCAATATTCCCCAACCACCCCCTCGCACCACTGTGCATGCAGGTCCTTCGCAACAGTTCGAGACACTCAGCCTTTGTGGAGGAGAAGAGCTACAGTTTCTGATTTAAAATTAAGTCCCCTGCTCGCAGGGGCATGTAATATAATTTAACGTTGTTCACCGGGAAGGGCGTTCACCGAAAATTCACCACAGACCCGGCAGCGGCCGAATTGCACACGTGTGTGCTTCGGCACAGCATCTGGGCTTAAGTGCTAATTAGGCTGTTAAAGTTTCAGATTAAATTAGTGTGCTGCTGCACACGCACCGCACAAGTTAGCGATCAGAATGAAAGTGGGTGGAAGTGGCAGGATATTATCCCGGCAGAGATGCGACTTTCTTTCTCCACTGCGGCATGCTTAACTTGAACAACTTTAATTACATCGGAGCCCTGCTCTGCTCATATAACTCAATGGAAGTAATTTGTGTGGATTAGTTTCCAAATTAATTGGACGTACCCAGGAGAGTACGGCAGACAAATTCGAGGTAATTTAGATGAAAATCAAGGCTTCGTTCTTTCACCGTTGCCACGGTGCTGTATCGATGTGTTTTTTTGTATGCAAATGCGCGGGGAGATGACCCATAAATTCCGCCAGTTATCGATGGACACGTTGACGGGGACCCCTCCTTATTGCCTGTGACACTGCGGCAGCCGTCAGAGTCTTGAAATGCGTTTGTCCCCACCGAAATCAATTAGCGTCCAGCGGCGGCGGCAGCACGACCGACGGAAATTAATCCATGGCCGCATAATGAGTGTGAGACACATGTTCAGCCGTGCAGCCGCGATTACCATGCAAATGACCCCGAGATGGCCCCTGATTGGGATGATTTAGGGACACCACATCCAGGGAGTTATGGTAATTTGGTTGCTTAATTAAAATTCTCTCCTTTGATTCCGTTTCGTTCCCCAATTTGATGCGGCAACACCTGTGAGTGCCGTGGGGCACGATCACCTCAGAACAGCTGAAACACCTGATCTGGCTCAGATGCAAGTCTTCCGGCTGACACCGTCCCGCATGAGTAATCGCTGTCTTAGGTCTAAGTTCAGCCGGGGGATTAATCATATTTTTGCCAGATGGCACTCGAATGCACGCGGATCACATGCCTGGGAGATTCCAGCGTCTAATCGTTGCATCTCCGTGTCTTATTTATGGGCCTTTGTGCGCGCATAATGGTGATCCGCGATTATGCAATTCCCCAGCGTCTTCCTGGCCACACATCGAGCCATAGATACACCTACCGTCGAAAGAAAATACAAAAACCAAACGCTGACAGACGATTCTTTTCCTTGAATTCAACTGTTTGCCATCGTTTTGTTGCGCTACCTGAGAGGCGCGATAATGACTTCATTCTCGAGGCATTCCTTTTTTTTTCTGCTGCTGTTGTCGACATCCGAGAGGCTTGAGTGTCACCTAATCGGATTAAAATTTGCGTAACAGATCATGGGCGAGAGTCTGACAATAGGCTCGAGAGGTGGTCATTGAATTTTATTGCGTGCGGGGTATTCCAGCAGCCGCGGCTCACATCGCGGTTGGGAGTCGTTAAAAAATTGTTTTAAAATCTGCTTTATCAAGACATTTTATTGGGGGATTAGGCAGCTTGGTGTTGAGTGGCTCTGACTGGGTGTTGGGCCTTGTGTTGTGGGAACAGCGACGAGACGGCTGGCTGGAGGTGTTAATGAGCCGGCTGTTAGTCGCTGGGTGAGAGCACAAAAAAATAAGTGACTGCAATGACTTAATTAACAGTAGAACGCTAATGGGTCTGTGGTGGTAGTGGTGGTTGCGGTGGCGGTGGCGGTGGTCGTGGATGTTGATGTGATGGACTGAATCCGATTTTATTGGTCTTAATGGTGAGTTATGGGTTTTCGTTAGCATCCTTGATTGAGTTATGAATTGATGAGACAGCCTAATGGTTCCTAAATGTGTTTATTTAAATTTAAACGTTCATGAGTGTCAGCCGGGTTATGTGTCGAATGTATTTTATGTCCGATAATGGCTTTGGGACGAGGAGAAGACAGGCGTCTACGTGGGAGCTTGAAGTTCAAGGTCAAGTTCATCCACCAGACAGTGGATATCGACTTGTTTGCAACATTTTGTATTAAAACCAATTTCATGACAAACAATTTAGCGGCCGGCCACGAAATGCAGAAACCCACATCTCTGCAAACAGATGGCACTCATCTAAGCCCCTTGTCCGGCGTTACTGACCACCTGACCTTTGTGGCCTAAAAAGTGAGTGCCGTTGTGAAACACAGTCGCCGCGTGCCCAGTCCCTCAGCCCACATGAACTAATATCACTCAAGAGTACGACTTGCTTTTGCTTAGTCAACTGTGTAACCCAATCGGAGACAATTTCAAAACAAATGCCAATTCAATGTTCAGCAATAAAATAGCGCTGTAATTCGCAGAATGAGATACCGAATAATACAAGGGAGCACGCAGAATGGAAACTCGGAAAATCGCAAACGTACACGATGTGCGGCGTCAGCAACCGCAGATAGTAGGTAAACGCGCAATGAACGCACAATAACCTCCTTTCATGTCCTAACCTCAAACAGCGCACAGAACACAGCAAACGGCGCAACGCGCGCACAGAGAAATCTGCGCAGTCAGGGATCTTTAATTACAGTTACAATGAACTTTACGATTCCCCATTAGTGGGCAATTTCAATACACCGTACTGCGTGCCTCCACCTCTGGAACTGCAATACACATCCGTTCGACATTGCTGCTGCCCAAACCGCAGCGCATTGAACGACGACGCACGCCGATGAGGAGGACATTGGCGTGGCGGCGGCGGTGGCGGTTTCGCAGTGACGACGTGCTCGATCGCAGCATGAAGCGGTAAGAGATGTGCCCCGAACGCGCCGAATGCGGCGACTCCCTCGAATCTCGATCGAATTGTTTCGCATTTCAATCCTGACCTAGACCCGAGCGGTGGTGGTGGTGGTGGTGGTCACCACGGAACGGCACGCTCTGTCACCCGATCGATAGACACACACCGCTGCGGTCATGGGTGGAGCACTCATAATTAAATTCCAACCTTTGAGAGCGCCGTAATCGAAAGCGCGCTGGCTTCGTTTCCCCTCGCGGATCAAGTAACAAGAGCGCGGAAGAGCAACGGCAGCAACCAGAACATATTGCTGCGCCGCGCTGCCACTTGGATGGCAGTAGCGCGACCACTTGAGGTAATGCAACGCTTCGAGATGGAATTATAGAGTTGCATAACCGTCTCGCAGGAGGCATAATTGCCAGGTGTGCTCTGTTTAGAAATGCGATCTGCCTCTGCCTCCCGGCCCGTTTGGGGCTGAGAGGAAGGATGCGGGATATTGTTTTTGTTTGTCAAATTGCATTTCAGTTAATTGGACACTTTGACATTTGCACGCTGAATACCACTTTGCTCCACTGTCACCACTCAATTGCAATTGGCAATTCTATATAGCTGCCTCCGTATAAGGTTATGATTTCATTCCGGCGAGGCTGGCTTCTCCATGCTGTTGTATTCAAAAATTTCCATTCCTCGCTATCTTTTCCTGGTTTTCATTCATTCATCCCAACGGGATAGAGCGCAGCAGAGGCAGCAGCAGTGCCCAGGCGGGCAGTGGTCTTCCCAAACGAACATGCTCCCATTTATGAAGGAATGCAGTAGGCATCAAGAAGCAGGCGCAGCAGTCCAGCTTCCAGACGCTTGCCCTGGAATAGTTTAAATTTGATTGGGCACCAAATTTGGTTGCAATAGTGTACACTGGCCGGTGTGGTGTGGTGTGTCTTTTGAGAGATTCGCGCACATGTGGCTGCGGCTAGACGCGTCGTCGTTGTTGTACGCCAGAGGTCGCGTCGTCAGGGTCTCCATATGGAGTTGTGCTGATTGGTTTAGTGTCGACATCGACGGCGAAGATGGCCGTTCTCATCAACTGACCATCTGCCAAACGGGAGGGAACTGCTTATCGGATGATGACACGACTGCGGTTGTAAAAGGAAATGCTGTGAGACAACATTGCTAACAACTGGCAACAACCGACAGCTACGGCTGTATTTCATGACAGTCTGTCACGATGAGAACTCTATGCAGAAACACGCGTTGACTGGACAGCGCTTCTGCTCGTTGCTGGAAGGTGTGGTTTTAGCTATTCATCTTCGAGATTCTTGATCATCTGCTGGGGTTGTGTGCGCGAGCGCGGAGCTCATCAGCAGTGAAAATAAATCGACTCTGTGAGGTCTTCGCAGGAGTCGTTGGTTCAAAGGTGCTTAAGTGATAGAAGATGTTCTGGAGGCAATCTGCTTGAAGATGTGGTCGGTTATCTTAAGTCGCCGTTACGTTGAGTACTGGGTCAAACTGGGTGCAAGGTACTTGTTGTGTTAACTCGATTGAAAATTGATCCTTCACAATGCTCGGTTAGAAAAGCTTTCTTGAACTTGATCTTGAGCAACTTGATTTTCATCATCTTCCTCACTTAACTGAAGATAATTTGGCCTCCTCTACATTAAGTTAACTTTTCACTCACCCACCATCAGTAGGTCATACAGTCCCTCACGCCACAGTGAAAGGACATGGCACACTGCATCAGCGAAGGTGAAGGCTCCTTTCCCTCTAAGAGTGAGTCAGACGCACAAGTGTTTGTGTGGCAACTAGGAAAAACTGCGGCGGTCCCCTCTGGTCATTTAATTGTTTTCATCTATGTGGGATGGAGTCGTTAAGAGGCGGCCGCAGTCCCTCCAGAAGGGATGCGTATCTAGCCGTGAGCATTCCTTCGACGGCGGCTTCTGCAGCAGGCGCACCACTCCATGCTGCACACTCACGTCCGAGAGGAAGATGCAACTTTGCGATAAGCCTATTTGTTGCGTCGTCACGATAAAAATCCTGAATTGGAAAGACAAAGCAGAGAAGACCACAACACTTGAATTGCGTGTATGTGTGTACGCATCGCAGAAACCAGATTTCGCGTAGAATCTCGCCTTCAGGGACCCAGGACCGCTGTGCCAAGGGTTGCGTCGAGGACTGAAATATTTGTTTGCCTTGCGCTGTGCCATGGGAATACGCGGAGTTTGATTAGAGACTTCCGCGGGTAAACTCAGCGCTGCTTCCTGATTGAAAATATTCCCTCCAAGTGGTGTGTAAATTAAATTGTGGGCATCTTAAGTGGTTGTGTGGACGAGATGAATGGGAATAAGGCGACTGGGGCTTAGAACTGAGGCGGTGGTTGAAGAGGAGTGTTGTCCTTGCTACCCCCTCCTTTGTTTGATACACATTTCCAAGAGCAAATCAATGACGGAACTAAGATTTTAGCCAGAAATGTTGCTACTACACTGCCACACCATCTCATGGTCACTTACCATCCATCGGCCACGCGCCCATCGAGCAAACAAATCGAAGGCAAAACGCAATTAAACGCCCCGCAGACATCCTGAAAGCGTACGCGTACGCCATGTAAAGGTTACAAGCCCTAAATGGCATGGGCTCGATGTAAACATTCCAGATATGTGCTTAGAGGGGAGGCCCTCAAGGGCCCAGCACCACTCGAACCACACGGTGGGTGGCCGAAACATTTTTATTGATAATGTAATTCCGTCATAATAAATTTGTTCGATCATGCCAATGTCAGAACACTGAACGCTAACCTGTGCGGAATATATAATGTCCGCACAGCTGGATGCGCTTTTGCCTGCTCGCCAGTGCGAGCGCAGTCAAACCGCAGCGCCGCCGTCGCGCATATGCGATGGACTTGTACACGCATTCCAGCACCCAGTGCAGTGCACCGTGTATGCGGTGAGGCACGACCTGTAATTAATAAACTCATCTAATTAAATTACACGGAGCAGTGGCCATTCGTCTGGAATCGGGGACGCCGGTAGATGAGAAATTACCCAACTTCGAAGACGGCAGCTGGGAGATGCCACATGTGTGCTAATGAACTGCAAAGTTCGGCCGTTGTTTCAAAGTCTAATCGATAGCGCGGTAGTCGTGTTTTGGGTTCTCTCGCTCGCCGGAACTTAATGCCCACTCATAGAACCCAAACAGCAGCATTAATGGAGAACGCGCGGGCTTTCTCCCCATAAGCTTCGCGGCAAATGATCCAGTTGCTGAGATTGTGCCGCCGCAGGTGCAGGCGAACACGGTTCGGGCATTTGGGCTTATGCAAACACATTGGAGCTTAAATTTCCCGGAGCCGTAGTTATGGCGGGATTGGTGTTAAGTAGTCAGCGGAACGCGGTTGACTGTGCCCAGGAAAGTTGCACAAGTGCGTCATGAACTTGAGTGCGGACTGCAAGTTGGTGCAACCGCAGTTGTAAACTTAAAAGGCAGCTCCACGTTCCGCCGTCCCCACGCCAACGCCGCGTCGGCCGCTCAAGCGACTCGGTTTTGAATTCCTGCACAGGACGGGAAGAGCGACGCGGCTAAGATCTTTATCGAGGGCATTAAGCGAAGTTATTGTGTGGTTAAAATTCTGCAGAATAAAATTCATTACACTGCTAGAATAGAAACACGGTGCACCGGTGTGAGGTACTCCGCACAACCATTAGGGCTTCGACTTCCAGATAAAAATCATAATTGCGCCAGACGGTGCCGGCGATTCGTACGTTGCGATCCTTCTGATGCTGCAATGAGTGATTTTATTTGCTGACGGATTCCTCCGGTGCCCAGCATCATCGTTTCGATTTCTTTTCCCCACTCGTGGATACGGGCTAGATGTTGACCAAGATAAGTTCGGTTTTATGTAAACGACCCCGCTAACAAGAGACCCACACAAATGCGTCTATCCGCAAGTGTACGTACCCGGCCGCAGCCCGACAACGCCAATCGGAGACAAATTCCTTGCGGCAAGCTCAACGAGTGGCAACTTGTCAATACGCAATTAATTGTGTGTCCTTACTGACTCTTGGCTGGCAGCCAAATATGGACTGGCATGGTGAAAGTGTATCAATATCAATCAAGAGATACACTTCTGAGATTAGGATTCGGTTGAATGCGTTCGCTTCTGTGGCTGTGACTTGGTGTGTGTGTGTGCGGCTAGGAGCCACTGAATTAATAGCGATACACTGAGAAAAATGATTTGATTGAATGCGAGAATGGGGAAATATCGTGGTTTTATGGAAATTTTAAAGAATTCGTTGTCCGACAAAGCTGAACAACTGTTCATATGTAAATATTTAAAAATGTATAGACATACGATTCGGCGGTACTTAGAGTCACCGTCCGATGATGCCAATTTCAGTTGAATCGGATTCGTAGTTTTGCTTAAGCCGTGTTTGGAAGCGTGTCTTCGGGTTTTATTGTAGAAATACGAAGAAAGGAGATTCATCAAACCGATCCAATTCTTGATTCTGGAAAGAAAATCATCTAGCAAAATCGAAGCGCCTTAGAAGCAATGTACGGTGTCTCTGATGTCATCAAAAATTGTCGCCTTTTAAAGACCGACGCCTAGGTGACTCGAAATTGCTTAGCATGGAAGAAAATGTGACAAAAATTTATGATCTCATATTGGTACACCACCGATTGATGGCGCACGAGAGAGCATTTCTAAGGGCCATCATAATGATCATCATGTCTTTGTTAACCCGTTCACTGAAAGAGTCGCCAAAGGCAATGCACAAACGAGAGACCTCCAAGCCGCTCGATCCTCCGCCCTCGACTCTAATTCATCAGGACTAACTCCCAAGTGCAACCAGGCAAGTTTGTAGAACTCGCCTCGATCTTAAAACTGCCCGCGTCCTTGGTTATGGCTTTCTTCGACGGTTGGACCTCCCAACAGTGGACTCAGGGAGGGAGTGACTCTCCAGGATGCAAGCTAACCAAGTGCTTGCTCCCAAATTTCAGCAAGAAATTCACGACTTTTCTGTTATCTCTAGATAGGAAAGACTGCAGACGACATGTTGGCGTACAAGCGGAATATTTAACCTTCGCTAAGCACTTAAGTGTGCTTGGGTTAAGTGATGGTATTCTATGCGACGCCTGGAGAGAAGATGCCGAGACCGCAGAGCACTTCCTCTGTCAATGTCGCACCTTTGCTCGGATCAGGTGGTGGCTGTTTGGCGCTATGTGGTGGGAGCTGAAAACCTAGGCTCTTTATCACAGAAACGCATGCCTTTCCTCCGGAACTGCCTGGTACTGCCTGGTAATACAATGCAACAGTTTTCCAGTCTAAGTTCTCCATTGCCCATCTGTTTGCTCTTAATGCACGCCTCGATAGTCTTGATGAAGGGGACGTCCGTGTCACGCGGCCAAACCAACGAAACATAGTCCTTTCCATCTGAAGAAGTAGCTGGTCAATATTGAGTTTCTTCCACGACGTCGCGTTTCTTCCTCAACGTCGCGTTTCTTCCTCGACGTCGCGTTTCTCTGCAACGGAACGGAGAAATCTCATCTCGGGAGCCGGTATTCGCGATCTTACTCTTTCGGTTATTACCCAAATTTCATGACCATAGGTGAGAGTTGGAACAAACACTGGGTTAAAAACCGATGTCTTGGCCTTGACGCCAAGCTCGGCCGTCCTTATTACTGAATTACTGGCCTGAAGGAATCATATCAAACAAATATGAGAAATCTGTCTGCATGACGGGTTCCACTTTTGCTCACTCCGGACAACAGGCACGACCATGAGACCACTCCAAATCAGCGTTTAACGCTGGATGGATTCACTTGTACGTACCAGAGAGCAAAAAGTTGAAATATGTAAGTGGACTTCACCCATCGGGCCTCGAAAAAGGCGATGACTGTTGTCTGAGACTCACATCTTGTGATCTACATCGACAACCTGGAGTGGGGCAAACGATTGCAGAGGTCTACCATTCCGAATTATCTGACTGATTTGTAGATGAATTGTAGAAACCAACATGCCCTTCAATTAGGACCCGCCTTGCACCTCAACCGTCGCCACGGGCTAATTGGTTGGATCACTCCTATCCACTGTGTTATCCAGATTTGGCCCCGTGCATCTTCTGTTTGCTACCAAAATTGAAAAAGTCGCTTCATGGTCAGAAATTTGAAACGAATGAGGAGGTTGTCAGAGAGAGCGAGGAGAAGGTTCAACATCAATCTATATGAGATGTACGGCAGCTGGCTACTTGTCAAGCGTCTACGGATACAACGCTTAAGACGAGAATGGCATGCAGAGAGTATGAACAACACAATTCCAATCTGAAAAGTCTTTGAATCGAATGCATTGGGCAACTCTAGCGAGGTAATCTTTGTTGATGAGGCCGAATACAGTTAGTAAACGAACTCAGCCAAATTGAATCAGAAGGCGAAAGAACGTGCCAGGTGAACAGGCCTAGGTCCACTCAAACTCAGAGGGGGCAAGATTACAATAGAACGCTGTAGCTGAAGAGGTAGAGGTAAAGACCCAGGTTCACCCAAACCCCAAAAGGAGCATGATTACAACATTATCTTAAACACTTGCTTAGAGAAGTGTTGGCTCATTTGATTTAGCCAACATTTTGGATGAAATTCATTCCAAAAGAAGAACACAAGATAGGAGTTGACTTGACTGAGTCTAATGCATGTGGCCTTTGTTTCGTGGTGAGAGTCATCTTCTTTGAAGTTGTCCACTACGAACCTGAATCTGAACAAATATATATTTGAGATTTTCCGCTTCCAAACTCTTTTGTGGTACTCGCAGTGCTTACAGCTCACGTCAATCGTTTTTCAAAGGATCACATCAGTTTCCCGCTGGCACCTTAGTTTTAACTCAAACGGTGGCAGGTATTTCATCAATAAAAATCTGCATAGCTCCAGACGTGTTGCAATTAATTCATCATAACCGTCCGCACGATTTTGCTAGCTCTGAGTATGGTTAACAAGAAAACCCACCCAATCCATATGCCAACACCATTCTTCCCACCAAAGCTCCTACTTCAAGTATCTCGTCCACTGAATATGGCATACACTTCCGCCAAAGTGAACCGCGATCAACACGGATAAGATACACACTAATCTTCACGATTTCAACGCAGCGATTTCATGGCGCAGATTACCGCTGTAGCCCGATTTAATTTGCCATAATTCAAGTAATCCACTTTGGCTCTCATGGACTCTCATTGAATGCCTGGCTCCTTTTGTGAGGGGCGCCCTAAATATGTCTCGACCCGTCTGGGGCTGTGGTCGGGCGGCGTCAAAAATGTGTAATAAAGCCTTGCATGGTGTTGATCTCAGCGTCGACCATTTAAGAGGCACTTGCATGTGCATGTGAAATCAAGATTTATGGCTGATCACTGTAAGAAATGATTTCCGAACAAATTTCCAGCCCCGCATTGGCTATTGACGGCGCGGCGGGGATAATTTTCAGCTCAGCCGCAGCGCACACCAGTGTTCGATGTAGTGCAACCGATTCGCCTGCAAATAGTCGACCGATAAAAATCAAACTCCAATTGGGCTTTAAGAGATACCTGTATCTACGCTGTGTGAACATTTTTAAGTGGAAACTTGTAACGAGGTCTGGGCCTGTCTGCGTCTGTCGAGAGTGAAAATGCCAATTTACGTACGTGGCTGCCTACTTTAAAATTCAAATGCACAGCTCTGTGACACGACACAATAAATTAAAAATGCAAATGCGATAAATTTCGAGTACAAGTAGTCTCAGAAGAAAAGCGACGAACCTTGTTCGGTTGCGGACACATCAATGCGGACGCGGAGGGGATTTGGAGTACGTGCAAAAGTCGCACCTGTGTTTGCAGTTAATTGTCACTTTCCGTTTGATTAATACCCGCTATTGCGTTAAATTGCCGCAATTCTTTCGCGCAAGCCCAGCGCAGCAGCTTCCTTTTGTACAAATGCTGCGGAATTCAATTAGTCAGATAGTATCACCCCGTGTACGGCGCGCAAGTGAGATACTTAATAATTAATCATGCCTGTAGCCACTACTTTCGCAGTCAATTACTCAAATGAACTGGGCGATATGCATCGAAGTTGTTAAAACGGTTGAAACAAAAACGAGCCATAGCCACGAAATGCTTTTCCTTACCGCTGTGCTAGATGGATTGTCTGCTGCTGCTGCTGCTGGCTGGCTCTATCAGACAGACAGATAGACAGATAATCTTCACATGAATTCTCTGACACAAGTCACGATTATCTCGAATGGATGGGGAGAATTGAAACGCATGAGAGCTGCCGAGTGCAGCCGCATGGCGCGCGGTGAACGTATCTCCGCTCATGTAATGAATTCAAATTTCCCAAATCAATCAATCGGCGAGAAGCAATCGTAAATGGCTTCTAACAAATAAGGAGTTGGTGAGTTTGTTGCGATCGGCGGTTGTTTTGTGTGCGGTGGTGCAATGAGACACAAAAACCACGCATCTGTTGCTGGTACACTGAAAGAAATTATTCGGAAGCAGTTTTTGCAGGGTTTGCTGTGCCTTATGGAATCATGCTAAGGAATTTCGGGGACATCCCCTTAAATTGAAAGATTCTGATGCTGGGTCCTTTTGATTTAATGCGGAGTAGAATGTTCACCATTTGGAGCTTATATTTCGTTAGAGAAAGTTAGGAAATAAAATACTCACGACGTAAAAAAAACATGTCACTGTACCCCGTTGAATTCGCACTGCTTATGTTGGCTATGACTAATTTTATAAACTTCCACAATATTGGTTCTTTATTTGTAATGATTTAACTGAATTTTTGATTTCGATATTTTGTCTGTCACTTGAAAAAAGAAGGGACACGAAATCAGTCCCCACGACATAGACAAGTCGACGATAAGCAAACCGAGTATGAAGTTAAGTAAGGTTGATAGGGGATCGGACTATTCTCTAATTCCCTATGCTAGGGGTTGCCTGATTCGACATGTACCACTTTTCGTCTATAAGATATGGTCGGAGGATAGGAACAAATGTCTGCTCTAATATAGTGTGTCACCTTCTGTGCTAGAGATCTAAAATTCGACTCCAAAAATTGAGAAAAAAATCATTTCTCTCGCTTGGCAGACAATGCTTAGTAAAACTAGAAAGAGCTTCTCAAACTCTCTGGCAATAAACTGTAGATTCCCTTCATTGTAAAGAGAACACCAAAAGCGAGTGTTTGCTCAACCAGCAAGACTTAGTGGACTGTAGCATCGTACTACACTGTAAGTAGTCAGGCAGGCAGCAAACGCCTGAAATAAATGAAATGTCATTAAAAAATTCTTTTAAGTCAGTAAAGACCACAGCGTGCCAACGCTTACGGAAACGATAAATCCTGGAAAAAACACATGACATGCCAACTTTCTGATCGCGGTAGAAAATGTTCCCTTCTCTCTATCATCAAGACGGAAACATCGAACAACGTATAGCAGTCTCGCACTTATGTTACCTTTATCTGGCCTAAAACCAACGAATCAAGGCTTTTACAGTGGTCCTGGAAAAAATCTTGTGTTGGGTCGGGGATGCAATCCCAAAAGCGAAATACCGGAGTCTTCTTCGTTTACTGGCTTACATCCTTTTATGTTCAGGGTAGATATGGGACTCAACCATGCCCACTTTAGCTAGTGCGATCTCTCGCCAGCTGCCTCCAGTTGCTCACTCCAACTTTTGAGGTTCCTTTCTACTTGTGTGCGCTATCTCAACCTAGGCCGTGCTCTGCTGCGCTGTCCCAATTGCTCAGAATTGAACACTTTTTGGGCTGGAGCAGTGGTGCCCATGCGCTCTTCATGGTCTAGCCATCTTAAGCGTTGTATTCGAAGACGCTTGACTAAGCGCATGTCGCTGTACAGCCCATAGAGTTCGTCGTTGAGTCCTCTTCTCCAGATGTCAGCAACGCAAACAAGACCAAAAATCGCACGCAGAACTTTGCTCTCGAATAGACTCGGGGCTTCGTTATCCATTTTTAGTAACGCCTTCTGCGTCCTAAAAGAAGACAGGGGGAATCATACTGTTGTACAAAGCTAGCTTAGTCCTTCGACAGATGGCTCTATTACACAATTCCCACCTGAGAAGCAGCGATTGATAAGAGTGGTTCTGCGTTTGATTTGGGTGCTCATGTTGTTCTCCTTATTTACCGCGACCCCCAGGTGGACGAAGTCCCTGGTTACCTCAAAGTTTCTGCTGCCTAGTGTGACGCTCTGTCCGAGACGTCGATGTTGTGCGTCCTTCTTCGATGAAAGCATGTACTTCGTTTTGCGCTAATTAACCACCAGAACCATTTAGCTACTTCCGATTCAATGCCAACAAACGCCCCATGAACGGCTCGCTGTGTTCGTCCAATCACGTCAATGCGTAAGCTAGCAGTTGAACAGACTTTTGGAAGATCGCACCTCTGGTGTTGACTTGTGAGTTACGCACGATCTCTCAAGAAGATGTAGAAAAAGTCACATGACAGCGCGTCACCTTATTCTTCTTCTTGGTGCGCTACAGTCCGCGGTTGACCTGGGCCTCAATCAACATTCCTCTGCAACCAGCACGATCTTTCGCTAGCTGCCTCCAGCTGCGCACTCCAAGTTGGTTGAGGTCCTTCTTCACTTGTGTTCGCCACCTTAGCCTAGGCCGTCCTCTGTCCCACTTCAACTACCCTCTTGATGATCACTGTAAGATTTGTAGTAGGTGTCCAATTTCTATAAGGAAAACTTCCTTGGCACATTGAAAGTTGCCCGGTGGTAGTTCGCATTACTAAGCTTTATGATTTCAGGATTTTCGCATTTCGGGATTCTTGGCACTTCAATATTATCACTTTTCAAAAATTCGAGAATTTTGGGATTCTGTGAATTTAGAGATCCTAACTTTTCACAATGTTTGTAATTTTGGGATTCAATCCTTTCCTCTTCGACAGCCGCAGTACAGATCAGTCTGACGGTAAAATATTGAAAGTTTCAGTGTTGGCGAAGAGGAAAGAACTCTTCAAGTCTTTTTCAGAATTCCGAAAAAAAAACAAACTATACAGAGACGTCGTCCTGGTTAAAAGAATTATGACTGATGACTAGACACCTCGGTTCAACAACTCTTTGAATCAGAATCATTGTGATGACGATCTCTATGGCTAAAAACCACGTGCAGTTCGGCTAAAAATGTTAATTCGACTTCACCTAACTCCGAAACCATCCCCCGACTGACCTGATTTAATGTACTCCCATGCGTACCTTCTCTAAATCCACAACCCATCGCGATCAATTTGTCCCCTTCCTGCGAAGCACTCATTTTTTTATACAGCCTCCAACACTTTAATGGCGGTCGTTAACAGTTTTTATTCCATCCGCAAATCTGCATTTCCATTTCGTTCATAAATGAGTTCATTCAGAAGTTATTGCCTTCCAAATGACTGCCGCCGTTTCAGATAAGATTCGTTAGTGTTCGTCGACCACAATTCATATCCACTCCCGCAAAAAGAAAGAACTATGAACAGAATATAAAACATTTTTGTTTCTTTTTTTTTTCAAATAAACCATCGCCAAGAAGAGGACAACGTGTCCCGCTCCTCTTCACGGGCAAGTTAAGACAAAACAAAAACACGTCTGAAAACATTTTTACGACACATGCCCATGCAAACGAAACCAAAATTTACGATGCCACCTCAAACTCATTCGAACATCAAAGACCGCAACGCTCGAAGCCCGCTTCCACTATTCACCTCACGCTTACGAATGCTAATCCATTAATAAATATTTACACTCTGTGATTGAAGACATTCAACCAAAACGATGAACGAACACAAAACTATTTCACTCGCCAGGAGAAGAAAATTTTGAAAAAAAAAAGAAAAAAAAATTAACAAATTTCTGCGATTTAATTAGCATAGGGTTAAGAGAGAAGCGCATCCTCGGCTCCGGAGCGCCTCATTAGTTTCGGTTTTATTTCTGGGCTCGTTCATAAATTAGCCGGACATTTCGGCTGTTTCGTCTTTTTTTATAGTCAGTAGCAATTTCTACGAAAATAAATGTGAGCTGATTAAGTGGTGTCTCATGTGGATGCCTCTTGCTTTTTTTTTTGAAGGGAAGTGGAGGTGATTATCTGGCTGAAATAAAACCATTTACCCTTTGGACGGTAGTTCGACGGATATACCTTCGGGTTGGTGGTGTGGTGCATGCGAGGTGGTTTCAATTTGAGAATTATGTGGTCAATATTTGGGCCGTAAACCGTGGAGAAATTCCTTTCAAAATTTATCGCAGCTCGTTAAAAGTTTTATTTCCAAAACAGAACCCACACACAAACGGAAGCTTCTGATTGAAAGACGACGATCACGGCGAAGGAGTTGGCGACAACTGAGCGCAGACTGGATCCATAAACGGCATCTGGGGGAGAATTTTATCACCAACAAGCGAGTTTTCAGCATCAAAAGTCTGTGTTGACAAGTCGTCATGAGTATGAATTCAAATTAAGAATTTATCCTCAATCTCCTTCACGGATGAATGCTTTGAATGACCATTTTCAGGTAACTGGCTGTCAGCTGCTCGGGTCGTAAGTGGTAGATTACATCCGAAATGTTTCTACTCTCGAGAGAAAGGTGACCGGTTATAAAAATCGTGGGAATGTCGTTTGATTCTTATCCAGTAGAAGTGTGGCACATAACCACGAATGGAACGTCACCTTAAGACATGAATGAAGTTGAATGAAATACGTGTTTTTTTCGTAAGTGTATATACAGCACTGAGCACTGATAAGTGCTCAAAGTCACACGACGATGGTTTCAATTTTTATTTCTCGACCTTACGCCATTACCTTTTTTAAATTGCTGACAATACTCAAATTTTGCATTTCGGAGTCGGTCATAAACTGTGGGTCCTCTCTACTTCTGGCACACACAAGTAGATGTAGTGGGACTCAATTTCATGGGGTCGAAAAGTGCATGACCAAAACAGCTCAGGACGCCCGAGTTTTTAAGCTTGAGTCTTTGAGGCAGGTGGCGTATACAAGTCGAGAAGAACCCCAACCAACTTGGAGTGCGCAGCTGGAGGCAGCTAGCGAAAAATCGTGCTGGTTGGAGAGGCATGTTGGTCGAGACCCAGGTCCACCCACAAGAAGAAGAAGAAGTCTTTGAGGCAATTAAACAGGGGTCACCGATTGATGCACACTTTAGACGCAAAAGTAAAGGCCGACTGTTGGCCTTCTCTGAAGAGTGTTGTGAGTGAATCAAAGTCGAATGAACAGTGGAGGCCCCTCATGGAGATCTCACACCCTCACACACATAAGTGAGTTCAGAAAATTCGGCATCTGTACATCAAACTTGTGCAGGAGAAGCTTGTACACCTCGAAAGATGCACGAAAACGGAGAAATCCAGAAAGTCCTGAAAACACAAATTCTCATTTGGACTAGGGGCCCTCAGCTGAACACATTTCGCTCAAAAATTCGAAATGTTAACACGCCAAAATTCTCGTTCGTCATTGACCCATTCGAATATGTAGGTACGCACATATTCCTCCTTTAGAGCCCAAATGAACGCTTTGAGTCAGACATTGCCTAGAAGTCCTGATGCAGCTTTTCACAACAAAAACAAAGAACCCTCTTTGCCTGCAGAGTGCAGATAATCTTTAGTCACACGCGCGTCAACAACTCTCCGGAACGCCGTGGGCCTTCCATCCATTTGCAAACAATGGAAACGATTGTCTGGCAAAAAACAACAACACTTCCAACAAAAGCTTCAGTCTCCAATTACCAGATTTATTTATGTTTTCGTACAGCGTCACAGCGCACGTCTATCAAACTGTCAACACCTGACACAATCCGTATCCATTTCCCTTCTGGCAGTCATCAACCTCCAATCAAATTCCAAATTCACAGTCAGTGCAAATTTTCGCCTTCCATCCCGCGTGCGTGTGTGTGTGTGTGTACTCATTTCCTAATCCGTCTTGCATGTCCCACTGTCAATCAGCGTCTCCCGCAAATGCTGTCCAAACAAAGTGATTCCGAATCGATTCGCGACACAGACAAGATAATTAATTTACCGCCAAAACAACGCTGTCGTCACCACCCGCGTCCCATCAAAACACACCCACCCACCCACAATCACATCCGTTCGTCATTTGGTGCGCGGTGCGTATCCCCCCATCGAGGCGGTTAAAGTGCATTAGTCAAAATGAAGTTTAAATAAATTACCAGCGCTAATGGCTGAAAGGTCTCATTTCCTCTTACATATTCGGCTGTGGTATCAATGGCAAAATCCCCGCCTAACAGGCGCGCGTCAACAATCTGACAGCCGAGCACAGCAGACACTCGGGGAGCATGGCAGGTATATCCTGCCAGGCTGTCTGTCGCCTTTGTGCCGTCTCTAATTTTGAAATATTTAAATAAGCCACAGCCCGACTGAATCCCAAAGGACCGCCGTATCGCAAGCTAAGCGCGCGCCTAATATGGAATAAATACACGAGTGCTATTAATTTTAGATGCTCGCACTAAGGATACGCGCGTCAGCCGCCCATCAAGTGGCTCGGATTTGGCATGTAGTTCAGAGTTGCTGCTGCTGGGGAGGAGGGCGAATGCCGGCGGACGGCGAATGCCGGCTGAGTTGAAGCGTGGCTGGGGAATTGCATCGTGCGGATTGGAAATAATTTTTGGTGCCTCCCGCAGTGGGGGTGACGTGATGACTAACCGCACCAGGAAATAGTCGCGCTTAATAAGCTCTTCTTGAAACGCGCTCAAAGCTGGATCGGCGGCAGCGGGGGAGTCTGCCTCGCGCATGCGATCCACACAAATCTACATATATGCACCCCCCCTCGAGAGATTGCAAGACAGACAGCGACACTGGGGAGATTCTATGAAATGCTGTGACAGCGAATAATTAAATTATTCACATGGCCTCGCGAGAGGGCTTCGCGCGCAGACGTAGCACCGTGTTGCGCGAGGCATTCTCATGCAACCGCCACCGCCGCCGCCGCGCCGCTGGCCTTCTGACAACCTAAGGACAAGCGTCCCGCGAGCAGATCTTTTGTTTTGGTGCGTTGGGAGGGCGGTCGGTCGGTGCATGAGACGGCACTGGAATCCACAATTGACTTATGCCACACGAGCTGTGTTGCGTGAAGCGAGCGAATGCTGCTGCCGCTGCTTTCAGGAGCGTGCATGCAATTATGGGACTAATTTAAGTGCGCGGAATGTCCATTAGTCGCTTACAGCACGGAAATAGTAGTTTTGAACTGTTGTTGGGGGATTTGCGTCTGCTGCGGCAGCACAGTGACACTCACATGGGAGGTTCGCTGACGAATTGAGTTGGCTTGTGCATACTGTCTGGTGATGAGCATCCAATTAGTGGGGGCGCATGAATTGTTTTTGTTTGGCGCACTGTGCGTGTTCTCCGGCATGGGAGCATGCAGTGAGTGAGTGCCAAACGATTTTTCCTTAAGCTGGGAACACGATAATTAGCGTCTGTGGAGGGGGCATATTGGCACAGACTGTTTCAACTTGTGCTTAGACGATTTAGAAGTCTTTGACTCACAGGAAAGGGGAAGGGTTGCATTCTTTGTCGAACAGCTTTTTCAAAATGTTCAGAATTCAACATCATCAACTAACATCTCGCATTTACCTTTCAGATACGAGCTCCCTCCATCTGAGCCGTGAAACTGAGGATGGTCGCTTTGTTCCCACCGCAAACGCTGCATGCTACAACTGTGAATAACGTTCGAAGACCCCTAGGCGACATGACGTGCACTGAACATCTTTGAGAGTATGCCTGCCACCATCTAATCCCGGGAGTGGTGATCGCAAGCGGTCGTAAAATCATCCGCAGAAGAATCCGTCGCGTAATTAAAATTCTGAGCATCGTCGTCAGGGATTACAAGAAGACAAATTGAATATCCCATGAATGTAGTTAATGCGAATTGTGTGTATCTCCGTGAAATAGTTTTGTGAAGTGTTGCGCTGCGTGCATTGGTCGCGTGTTTGATTGCTACGTGTGGGCGTGTGCCGTCAGTGGACAGATATTCTGTGGAAATAAAAACGAAAATTTACTGCGTTGAACCAAGTGCCTAAGGAGGGAAAGTAGTCGTCACTGCACTGAAGTTGAAGCAGACGTTATCTGGAGAACACGCGAAGTGAAAGAGGAACACACAGAGGATAGGACTTGGAAACGGACTGATAAACTTAAGGATATCGAAAGGTAATTGCAAACAATTCCTCTTCAATAAAATCTCTTTAATGTCAAAGCGACTTTTCCGTGATGTATCTCGTGCATGTCATTTCGTGGACATGGACCATAATGAGTTCTTCCGTCTCATTCAACCAAGTCTCGTGGCTTTTGCTTCAAATTTCTGTTATTCCAGCGGTTATCCTTATTAATCAGAAGAGCTGGCAAATTGGACAAATCCAACATCATTATATTTTTGAGCCAATGGCAGGAAAAAAAACACAACTAAAGCGCAGCTCCACAGTTTTGCCAATTTATTAAATGTGTTTACCGGCATAATTAGAGTGGCACTGCGGCCAGGATGCAGCTCTTCATACAGTTCGCCCAGCCCGGGGCTGTAGTCCTCTGCGGAACAACAAAGCTCGAAAGTTTATTTC
Organism: Eristalinus sepulchralis; assembly: GCA_944738645.1. Classification (NCBI taxonomy): domain Eukaryota; kingdom Metazoa; phylum Arthropoda; class Insecta; order Diptera; family Syrphidae; genus Eristalinus; species Eristalinus sepulchralis. Next base: position 62,257,980 of record OX122885.1, on the reverse strand, counting down.
GGACAATTATCAAAACGTCCGCCAACCACAGACGCAGAGAGAGGATTCAGAGAATCAAATCTGGAATTACAAATGCAAACGTTGGCGGTTCCCTGTGTTTATTTACTCACAATGCTGACTGTGTGCATAGATCCGGCAGCAGAGCAGCAGTGTTTGTTATTTGCTCTCTCCTCGCCTATCCCACCATCACCACCCCACATCATCGGATGTTTTGTGTGGAGCAAGTCATATTTGGGAGAATGGTAGATTTTAATGAAAAGTTGTATCTTTTTCCCGAAAAAGTTCGAAGAAAGTTGTGGGGGTGCCATGAAAAGTTTATCCGAAGGATAATTGAATTCTATTCGCAGGGTAAAGGTGTATTTCTTGAGAAGTTGCCAGTGTCTGCTCATGTGACTTTTGTTATTCGTTGTGATGGGAAAACATCTGCAGATGATGAAACTTGTAGATGCGTAATTTGTGTGATGCCAAGTCAAAAATAAATGTGCATTGGATAAATATGAGAACGGAGGGGAGTCTGTAATTTGATGTTGATTTCTCAGATAGTTGAGAAACTTTTGTTGATTCTCATATGATGGTGTTATCTTTCTTTTAAATGACTTGCATACCGTTTCTTTCATTGGTTTTATACTTTTTAGACTTTTTCTTGGGCAAATGCGAATTGAATAAACTTATCTTCATCTATCTTTACAATTGCGGCAGCTTTAGAAACAAACAAACGCAAGTTTTTGTCGCACATAGAGGGTTTCGTTTAAATTACATTTCTTTTAAATTTAACAGTGGTTATGTAACTCATCATTGTGATATGTGATGAGGATTGGTTTAAAATTTAAAATAAAACATATAAATTTGAATGTGATATCAGGTAACAGGCCTGCGACCCGTGAAGGACTTTCTGTCATAGGCACGACTACGACTTAGATGGTCCATTCGGAAGGTTCAATTTTGGGTTACTCTTTCGAGTACAGCGACTGATGTCTTCCGGGCAACACGAATAATGTTGGGTTCCAAAGAGTCAATCGTAGCTGGCCTATTTCTGACGACTTGAAATTTTAAATATCCTCAGAGAATGTAGTCCCAGGCGCCCAATTCACGAAAGCAAACCGTGAAGCTAAGTAGAATGTTCAATTTCATTGTTCTCTTCAGTGCTTGCTGGATGTGGTCCAACCGCTCGAGTACAATTCACAAATGTAAACTGTGACTAAAATTTGCAATTGGTACTGGCAATATTTCAGTAGGTCGATTACACACCTTGTGGTCACTTTAAAGTTTTACTGTAACCCTCACACAAACATGTAGCTTATCATATAGAGACATGCCGTGTTATTGTCAGTAAATAAAAAATAAAACTTCGAAAAAAACGTCACTTGCCACTTGACATCTCATTCTATGTTCCTCATTAATTGCTTCCACACTCTTAATCTGCAAAATAATTCACACGAAACCCTCAATGCGCGAGCATAACTTTAACCTGGTGGTCGTTTTTGTATACTCTGTGAAACGCTTTTTTAGTTTTTTTTTCCTTGTTTCTTTCAAAGTTATTTACCCTAAAAGACCTTTTATGGGTCCTGCAAAATTTGTCAACGGGAGCACTTGGTCTTCTGGTTCTTTTTTTCGAGCGACTTCTACGAGCATGGTTAACCATTGCGATATTTTTTCTGTCTCACATCTAAAATAACTAGAACTGACATCATCCAATTTCTTGAAGCTGCTTCTTGAACGGTTATGCGTTCTTCCTCACAGACATTCAATCTGCTGTAGTATTTTATTCGCCCCATGTCGGTTGTAAGACTGATGCAGATCAAACGTATCTTCCATTCAAACATCAAAAGTTGGTCTTGAAGATGCTGTATCACAGAGGAATACTTACGTGGTCGCTATCAGAGTCTCTGTACTTATTGTGGAGCCACAAATCTTACATCGTCGTCCTGCTCTTGTCCTGTTCCTTGCTCTTCTGATGTGACCTTGTAGGCAAGTCGGTTTCCAACACCAAAGCCGAATACCTGAGTCTCGCTTATAAAATGCTGAAAATTCACTCGAATCCATCCTTAGATCTGGCACACCACTCTCACACATTCGACAACTTCTGTGGTCCACCCAAATCCCGTGAGGCTATCTCACAAACATCAGTGACGTCCTTTATGATCCTTTTGAATGTGAACTTAATTTTGAAAACGAATTCGGCACTCTCCACCCGCACACGCAGAAGAGAAGTCAAATTGGACAAAAGAGAGTCAGTCAAAGCAAAAACGAACTGAAAGAAATTATTTAATCAATTTGCATTTCCCGTTCAAACAAAGAAGTTCATGAAGTTAAGAGAGAAGGAAAACTAATTTCCATAAAATTTCGTTTTGCTGGCTGGCTGTTCTTTCGATTTTGATGTACCACAGATATGGGCTACAAAGCAACACCAATCCAAGGCATACAATGCAAGGTCCCGCTCCCCAAGAGAGAACAACACCACCCTCGAAGTGGGGGGGGGGGGAAACGAAGGACGACATGCTGAAGCAATGCCTGCACAGGGAAGCCATCTGTGCATTTTAAAAGGTATTTTATCTTCAGTACCGACTCCTTCCAAGCCAATGACTCTTGAAGGAATCGGAAAAGTTTTTTGTCGGCGCTCGCTTCTTAACCTAATGGAAAATATAATAGGATGGAAGGCGAGGACGCCCCATCCTCCGGCCCAGCGCTGCACCAGCCGCCTAGGAGCCGGCTCCGACTGCCTCCCAATTTTCAACATCATCCTCTGCAGCATTAGAATTCCATTGTGAAAATTTATCGCTCGGCATAACATCATATTATTTCCTCTCCTGTTGTTATTTTCCGCTTTTTCTCTCGTTCGGCTTCCTCGGCGATGCGATGTCGTTGTTTTTGCCTGGTGAATAATTTTTACATTGCTCCACACCCCCCGGGAGCGGCGAGTAGATTTCGCCCAAAAAACAAAGAGAAGCGCACAGAACAATGAGCGAGGCAGCTTCCTTTGGGCTCATTTTGAGTTATCATTGGTTAGATGCATACGAGGATATCGGAAGGCTGCTGGTGCTGTTGCTGCTGCTGCTGCTGTGGTTGAATGGTTACAATGGCGGCTCTGCGAAAATCCTGCAGCCGACGAGAGAACATAGAAATTCATAATCGACTGTGGGTAGGAATAAATCTTTCAGAGACAGATACACCCTTGAAGTGCACTGCACTGGGCCTGAGCTGATTAGTAGATGCTATTGAACTTGGACTCGAACTTCAGATGGGTGTTGGCGGCTGTGGCGAGGATGTTCTTTGAAAAGGGAAGCCAGAGAAATAACGAATTGTGTGTGTGGTGTAGCAGAAATGCTGATTTATGCATGTTCACTGACATGTGTGCTGGGGTGTCCCAATTGGTGGATGTTGGTTGGCATCCTCAAATTGGATTTATTTAGAGTGCAGTGTTTATTGGTTGATGTCAACAATTGAAATAGATGTGTATCCTTGAACTTGGGAGAGTGAATGAAATTGATATTTTTTTTTTAACTCTTCGTCATCATCAGTGGAGTGATGACATCATTCATAGCTTGTTTTGGAGCTCAAATATTGGTCGACCATAGGGCCAAGAGCAATATCTCTCAATTTATGACAATGGAGGATCTCATTTATAAGATTTTTAAGCTGTCCAAAAATCATTTGATCCTTACTGTGAGTTTCTGCGTCTCATTCTCGACAACAAGCTCAGTTGGAAGTCCAAATTTTACGAAAGGCCAATGATCGATTTGAATAGCTGCAAGAAAGCAATTGAATGAAAATTTTAGTTGCAAGAGGGGTTGGAGACAAAATCCCTAAATTAAAAATGCAAATATGCACAAATCCCGAATTATCAAAAATTCTGAATGATCCAAAATTCCCAAAATCACAATTTCGGAAAGCTTAACTCGAGAGAAACATTTTTAAAGAGTGGGTTTGATGGACTTACGCTCCCCCAATACAACCCCCTCTGCTCCGGTCATCTGTGTCAATTTGTTTTCCACAAAATAGTCAAGTCTTACGATTTTGACATTTTCGACTTTCTGAATTTTAGGCATTTTAGAATTTTGGTTTTCCTGTGTCTTGACTTATTTGGGATTCTCTTCGGCTCCCTTACATGCCCTGTTTCTATTGAGTTTCTATGTTATACGAATAGACAGCTCCACAGAAAGTTTTAAACGTTCAGATCTGTGACTTTCTACAAATACCGGTCCACTAAGAAGATTCCCACCGCTGCTACCATTCAACGTCTTTATCTGGCTTTTCTGTATTAAGTGAAGTGACAAGGTTTGCTCTTCAGCCCGAAACTCGGCTATCACATGACAAGAATGTTGTTGGCCCAAAACACTCGATCAGTGAGCCAAAATTGAGATTCAAAAATTAGCACGTGTCCATAACCCCGGAAACATATTTATGTTATCACCACGGACCGAAGGAATATGTTATGCGGCGTAATCTGCGATCATTAATTCCCGGATCGACATACAATAACTTTCACCACAGCCATTACGAATGTCCTCATAAGATTAAACTCAAACAACCCGCACGTCATTAATTAATTCAAAATCGGCTTCCAAAGCTGATCCCGTCATCGTTGTCCCGGCATCGTCAATTACTTTCGAAAAATCCGCATGTACCGTGCGATTAAAGGTCAGCAAACCGCACACAGCTAATCGAGGGAATTAGCAGAATTGTGTCATAATGCCAAAAGCACTAAAGCACACTGGAAAACAGATAAACACTGAGCCGAGGTTCGGACAGAATACCTCGGATTCTTTGGGTCACCTCCTTCCAAGGTGAGTCCGTGCAAACAAAAACACAACAAACCCCGTGGAGAAACTTCGCGGACGGATTACTAACCAACTGACAAACTCCACAGCAGCAGCAACAGCAGCAGCCAAGGATGAAAGAGGTACAAAGAAGGAAAATGCAAATTTCAACTTAAGAACTCAATTTGCTTTCGTCATTATTTAGTTGTCTTTGGCTGATTTTCTTCGTTTTTTTTTTCTTATTTTTTGTTTGCAGTCTTTGCGCGCAGCGGTGCACACTCACGGCTGAAAATGAGGAAATGAGGTAGGGAATGGATTTGAATGGAAGTGGAAAAATCATAAAAAAAAATTGAGGATAAGGAGTAATCAGTGAAAGAGAGGGGGAAAGAGAGAGAGACCGCAAAATGAAGTTGGAAAGAATTTTCCAGCTATCTTGCCGGTGGACTGCGAATTATCCATCTGTGAAATGGGAATTTCGCGTTTCTGAGGTTGTCTCCCCGTCTCGCGTCGTCGTCCCATCAGCAATACTTAATACTGAATTAAGCTAAGATAAACACGACTTGAAACGAGTTGAGTAATGGACACTTAGTAGCTGGCTTGTGGTTGTTGGTTGGTTGAGCTTTACGTGGGGACTTTAATTTTATGTAATGTAGATGGGGAAGTGGGTGTTTGTGGGGAGCGCTCTGCTGAAAATATTTATTCTTCTTTGCGAACATCTGATACACGGGGTGTGCCGGATTTTATGTTGGAGCAATAATGTGTTTTGATTTGAAGCGTCGGTTTGACCACAAATTCAACCGGTGAGATGAGAGAAAGAAGAGACTAGATCTTCTTACTACGGGGGTGGTTCTTCAAGAGATTCTAGACGTGCAAATTGATACTCAGCATCTACTTTGTGGTTTTACTTGAGACGGACAAAATACAAAATCTTGAAAAAGTCAAAATCTTGTAAAGTGCAAAATTCCGAAGAGACCAAATTAAGACCCGATTTGAGGAATCTTGACAATTCTGAGAGAAAATGTGGTGTGATCCCAAGAAGGGAGTTTTTACAGGAATGTAGCTGGTATCCTCTCTCCCATTCGCATGCTCCTGAAATATTTCTTTAGGAACTTCGTTTATGGAATTCAATTTTTCAGTATTTTAGGTTTTCAGAGTTCTGGATATTTCGGGATTTTGTCCTCAACTCGACTACCTGTACAGTACTATGTTCAGTTTCGACATTTCTGCCTAAATCTCGCTGCTCCATTAAGGTCGATATTGAACTGCCTGTGCACCGGCACCTCCTATCCCTCGCTTCCTTGCTGTCACTTATGCAATCCAATGTAGTCCAATGTAATCCAGTGGGCACCAGTACCTCAGTCTTCCTCGCTTCTACTCCACTACGGTCTTTGCTGTCACTTAACTAATTAAGCGCTTGCCAATTATGATTAACTTAAGAAGAACGTTTTAAAATAACCATCTTCCAAGCTACCGTTCAGCTGATGGTTTACGCAGATTGGCGTGACGTGACATACTCGTAATTGGGTGAAAGCATCGACCCATCAATGCCTTTTGACAACTGATAATTTTATGGCAATTAAGCGAAATGTTGGGAGATGCGGCAGGAGCAAGAATCACGGCCAGAAATAGTAATCTTTGCCTCCGCTGTCAATATGTTTTGTAAACAAACACAGAATATCAGTTCCCAGTCACTACTTCGTTGGGTTCCAAAGGAAACTCAGTAATCGAATTTTTTGTAGAACGATCATATTCAATTTTATCGCGTAAGTGCTGCTCTAGTGCATAAACAAGCCCAGCTTAGAGTAACGGATGCGATTTTCGATCTTATTTGAGCGTTGGAGGTTCACAGAGAGACTTTCAAATATTAAGTCGGGCGTTTATAGAACGTGGCTGGAGAGGCATGTTGGTTGAAGCCCAGGTCCACCCCGGACTGTAGAGCCACAAGAAGAAGACGAAGAAGTTTATAGAACCTTCGCATAGAGTGACTCAACCACATACAGTGCATAAACAGCTCTGTTCTGCAGGAACTTCAAAACTGAGTCTTTGGGGTTAAGTCACCACTCACGAGATGTCGTTACTTATGTCGTTAGGCCTGTGCATCATCGTAATTCGCGGTCAGACGAAAATATTGCTGCTATAGTGCAAGTAATAATAATAATAAAAATTTAGTGGCACTACAGCCCACAAGGGACCAGGGCCTAGCTTCTACAACTATCGTGTTGTGCGTTCTACTGTTCTCTCACGAGTAGAAGGGACCTACAGTTTTTTACCGACTCCGAACGGCGAGATTTGAGAAGCTTGTCGTAGACAGTTGATACTCTCTGAGTGTCTCGAAAGAGGTGGTGCCGTGAAAAAATGCGAAGTGTCTCGTCCGGAAATCGAACCCAGACCTTCTGCGTGTGGATCAAAGCACTTACCCACTACGCTACGGCGCCAAGATGCGGCAAGTGCTACATCCGAATTTCGCGATTGAACCGTTAAGAGTTCACTATGGCGAATTTGTCCTTGTTTCTTCGCAATTGAAGCCTGCTGACCATTTAAAAGGCTGTAGACACGATTCTTGCCTTTTCAAACGGCAGACAGTAAGCTCCAATTTTTCTAATGATTGTTTTTTTAATTTCTGAGGTTAACATACAAATTTCCACCATTAAGGCTTAAAAGACTCAAAACCTCGTGATCGAAGAGATGCTGTTGCACCCAGATAAAGTATCTGTCTGGTGTGCTCTATGGTCGAAAGGTGTCTTCGAAGATGCCAATACAATCAATCCAGATGGCTATGCTCGAAGGATAATACATTTCCTTAGGGGGCAATGGCAGATTATGACTTGGACTTGTAGTTTTAATAAAATGTGGCAACAAGCCACAAAAGGAAAGGACCGGGCTTATGTGAACGATCTCCGAATTCTAGACGCATTAAGAACCCCGAAGAACCCAATTGCTGCGAATCTTCCAAGACAACCGACTGCGAATTATCCGATGATGATTTTTTACAATACACATAATGGCAAAGTCCAGTTTTTATACAGAATTAAAATGTTCATTAAAAATATGTCGCTATGTCTGTTTTATTTAACGCTTACTTTCGAAACCGAATAATGAATAGTATAGCAAATTTTGTGAAACATACATGTCGCTTAAAATTATCTCTTAAAATTACAACATTTTCCAGATTGAAAAATAGTCGAAAAGTATATAAAATTGAGATAAATTACCAATTTCTCAAACCCTAGGCATTCCTTTGCATCGGCGACAATTAAAAAAGTCGTTCCACAGATTTCTGAAATGCCCCAAATCAATTGTACGCAATTAATTTCCCCTGTTCTCTTGTTCTCGTTTTCTTAAGTTAACAGACTGATACCGGTACACAATGGGGAGAACATTAATCCACAAAACAAAGCACATTACCAGCAACTTGCTCTTACGTGCCTCCAAATGAGAATGCGACAAGGATGTGAAATGTGTGCTATGTGTCATCAAAATCACAAAATTTCCCACGTCATTTGTATGCACAGATGATTTACGAGTTTGCATACAATTTGTTCCATAAATCAATAGCTCTTATGTGTGTACCTTGTGGTAATAAGTGTGTCGGCCTTTGCCTCAAAACCACATGTCTTTTGAACTCGCAACCGCCAAAGGAGCCTCATCCTCATCATCTGTCTGCAACAAGGGCGTTTATTCGCAACGCACATCACCAGCTATACACCCCGAAAAATAAATTATGACCCAGCCAAGAATGCAGACAAAGGCACGCCCAAAATCAAAAGGATTCGCCGTTGATACAGTAATGAGCTTCGTTTCTGTGGAAATGGAAATGAGGGAAGACAAGTCCGCCTGGGAACGACAGTCTGTGTGTGAAGTGCTCGCGAAGTGAGGGAAGGATAAAATAAAATTGAAAATTGTGAATCCTGCTGAATCATTCCCTTCTGGCTGGCGACCATTTCATTGTCTCATTTTCAGCAAATATGATTTTTTGTTTGTCTTCTGATTTCATTTAATTCAAATAGGCACGAGCCCATCAGTGCTTGGGCATCTTGGCCTTTGGGTGACTTCCCGCCCATTTCCGTTCATAGTCTAGACAAATGAACAAATCTCCAAGTAGGGGGGGGGGGGGGAAGAAGTACCCTGACACACATATGCACGCCAGCATTTTTTCGTTGGATTAAAATCTCTCGGTTTCGGTCATTAACGAACCAGTTCAGCCTCATATGCGGCCGCGTGCAGCATCAATGGCAGATGAAACGATTCGACAAGTTGTCTGCAGCTCTGACAGAGTTGAGCCAAACGTTGTTCCACTTTTCCGCACGAGAGCATCAATTTACGACGCATTTAATATGATTTGATGTCTTCATTATAACTCGTCTTTCTCTGTCTTGGGGGCTTCCCTTCCGGCAGCGGTGTCGCCATTCATCTGAACGATCAGGCTAATTCTGCGCGTCTTTTGATGCCAAATGAGTTGCGATTTTAATTACCAACATTAGCATATGATTGCATGTGCTCACGTCTTGGAAAGGCTTACGCGCTAGATTTATTCAAATAAGATCCGTTTGTCCAGCGCCAACAATGGAGCTCGTTACAATGGACCACAGTGCTGTGGGGAGTCCATTTATGCGCTTTGGGAGGAGGATATGCCTGCCGTCTTGGGCTGCGGTGAGCAACCTGCAGCAAATATGGAAGAACTAAACAGTTTGGCGTATTCAAATGCCGAGTGCTCTGTGTGCGCAGTCACAATCGGCTTGCACTGATTCTAAGATTTCATTTCGTGATACAAATGATCCGCTTTCCTGCGCCCCGTGTGGAAACTCCCTAGATGGGCAACGCTCGCCGAGCGGTGGTGTGGTTGTCCTCGATTTTTCGACGATTCCGCGGAAATAGTAACATGATTTGCAAATTCTTTTGTTACGGTCATTATTCGGCCAGAGAGGCACTGGGATGGGGCCAGATGGAAAACAGTTACGCGAAATGGGATGTGTGCCCAGTTATGGGGACTGGACACACATCTGTTGTGTGTGATATACGTTCTCTGACGGTTTAGCGAATCAGATTCCACTTGCGGACGCTTTGCATAGAAACGTACACACGAGTGTGTCCCACTTTACGGGCATCCCCTTGTTGATGCCAGCATTTGGTTCGCTCGCTGTGCCATCGTACTTAGTTGCCTTCAAGTTAACCATATCACGGAGGGAAAATATTTTTTCCCTTTGCCCCCCAAAAAAACAGACGCTCACGTCTTCTGTTATTTTTTCGAGTGCGTATCACAGCGGCAACGGAGTGTTTCGTAATTCCTTCCGCCTCGGAAAATTATGCGAGACGTCTCCCCTGTGGGCGTTTGAAAGTTTTTAACTTGTGAAAATATAATTGCAAGTCTTCACGACATCATTTCACACTCTGCTGCGTCTTCGTGTGACATTTTAAGGAAACGAAAATGTCAAGCAGTCGCATGGGCACTGCAGAGTACAGATAAGCCGGAATGATGAATGGGTCCGTAGGCAGAGGCAGTTTTCGAAACAATTTACGTGTTTTGTAAGTTTCAAATTTGTGCAGACATCCTTCGTGGCAGCCTGGTGAGTCTGTTTTTTTAAATTTATTTCAACCATTGAAGCCACCTCAGCAAACTCAGACACCCAGCTCCAGTGCCGCGTGGGCGCAGTCAAACCCCATGCTGGGTCTGCACACCGCGTCTGCTTTGATAACAAATCCTCCAAAATGTTCCAATTACATGTCATCAAATCGAATGGCCACAATTAAAAAGACAACAAATTGAGGTCCTGCTAGAATTAAATGCTGGCTTTATTCGCGGTGTCCCCGCCCGACTCACTATTTGCGTTGGTTAATACCACCCGCTGGCTGCGAGTTGAACGTGACCCGCTGTGATGACCAGCTCCGTCCGTAAACACATCGTGGTCCCTGTGGGTTTCATTCATCCGCCCACCAGGACACTCTACCTTCCGAAGCTAATTTCATTTAAATAACATCCCCGTCAGGTAGCGCCCAGGTACCTAACCCAGTTCCCATGCGATCGGAGATTCCTAATCTGGCCTGGCCTCACACACATCAGTCTCACAATCGCTATGCCTATGCAATTAGCACATTCCCTTAATGGGCTCCCATCGACTCCCAGTCATTTCGGCAGGTTATGCGACAGTCATCTACCCCAGCCCGGTTGATGGCTATAAAAGAGGTCTTAAGTTTCAATTAAGCTCCTAAATGGCTCCGATAATGATTTTCGCGTTTCCCGCAGAACCGGTTTCCCGCAAAGGAATAGTTTGTCTCCTCCTTTCGACCAAGTTTTATAGCGCAAGTCTTTAATCATGACCGGGATGCGTTTGAAAATGGTCGCCTAATGGCTGCCATGAAACTGCATCTTTTATGGCGTACCTCTCCCTCTGCCGACGAGTCATAAAAGGAACGAATTTCGTTCAAACAGCAGCTGCAGTGCAAAGAGCAAGCGCCTATCCTGTGGATGCAACTTTGATTAACTCCCATGAATAAATATTCCCAGTCCCTCGTCGCCGGAAAGAAAATGAAATACAAACACTGGCAGTTTTGGGGGATGGGAGGGTAATTTGACGTAGTTACTGCACCAATCATCTCGTCCTAACGCTTGCATTTCAATAATTTTCCTCCTCCTAGAAGTTGAGGGAAATTGCAATCAATTTTTGAAATGCACGACGCCTGCCACACGATTGAGGCGACGGGGACTCCTCAAAGTCTGTGCGTTTCTCGCAATTGAGACGTACACTTTGTTCACTTAAGTTCTGCTTTCAAGCACTTTGGATGGAGTCGGGGGAAGTGCATTAAGCTTCTTCTCAGTTTCAAACTCACTTCTTTGTGCATTGTTTTGTGCAACTTTACTTCGCTGCGCTGGTAATTAAAACGCTCCTTAGCAAACAAGCGGCTTCCGTCTCTTATTTTAAGGATCTTTGATGAACTTTTCTTCGTGTTTCCTGCAGATGAAAAGAGCTGTCGCATTGTTTCCCTGGATGGAGGGATCCATTTGCGTGGCCTACTTGACAGTAATGGCGGTGTTGGATTGTTCTCGAGCACCAACTTTCAAGTTGACACTAGTTTCTTTCGATTGCTCAACCAGGGATCGGATGGATTTATGGCGCCCTCGTTGTTATGAGACTTCCGCGAAGCGCTGACATTTCGGACGGATATGTGACCAGCGAACATGAATAGGGAATCCCTCGAATCCTACGTGTTCCAATTGCAAATTTACCAGTTCCAGGGAGAATAAGAAAACGCAAGAGAATGCAGAATGTTTGTCGTCATCGATGTGCAACTCCCACACAACAGTGTACGCCTACTGCAGGTCAGTTCATTCACCTGCACATTGCATTCCATCCGTCAGTACCGGGATGACTGCGTCACCGATGCGACGCGACACTAATTTAAACATCAGATCAAACTGGGAGAAACCTTGTGCTGGACTGACAACTGACTTGAGATGTGCCAACCATCGTTTGACTTGAAGAGCAGCCCACAGCCCACCTTACTTACAGTCGATGACAGCTGTTAAATTAGCCGATAAGAATTGTCAAAACCAATTGCAAGAAATTGCCCACAGAAGAGGAAGGAGAGCTGCGACGCAAAAAACCACCAGCACCACCACGTCAGCAACAGGAAGGTCAGTGCTAAACTGCAACATGGGGCACACACTAGGGTGCAGAAGGGTCTGCGCTGTCTGTTAATGTGCTGCTAAGCATGTTGATTGACATTTGACGACTTTTGATGGGCACGATATGTTATGCATGTCAACTGAAACATCGTCCTGAGTGACTTGAGTTGAGTTTGCTTTTTACTCTCTGCCTCTCTCGTTCCGCATTGAGCGTTGTGCTCGTTCGGTTGTTTGCTTGTCGAGGAGGGCGCGTGTGCTTGTGCTAAAAATATGCAAGAGTCGATGAGTTGCCATGAGTTCTTGAATGAGACGACTGCTGCAAAAAGAGGCGCACAACTCGACAGAGAGAGAGAGAGAGAGAGGTAAAAATAGTCGGAGGAGCCCGCAGTGTTGCGTGAAATACAATTTAATTAGTAGCTGGAGATATGAAGATTGACATATTAACAAGCGAAGATAATGGTGATCATATGCCAACCCTGTGCACTCAACTCATCAACGACAACGTGACACGGTCGCATCGACATAAGCACTCCTAATGGGGCACGGGTTAATCACCCCCATGGGGATTTGATTTTATGATTTTTCGAAAACTACAAGCGGGGCTGCTGAGTGTGAATATTCAAAAAGCGGAGGGAGATTGAAATTAAAGTTGCATTTTCATTCACCGCACTGAAGTCTTCTCGGCTTTGGCAAGAGCACACGGTTTATGGAGCGAGTACGTGTCAGACGTGTTACTGTAAACGTCCCCTTTGCCAAAGGGAGCGGATGTGCAGTAAGGGGTGTGAGCACTTGCGTTTGACTGCTGTTGAAACATCCGGTACTCAGCCGAGAGTAGACGTTCCCTTAATTATAAGCGAGCACTTTCAGGAAATTGTCAAAAATCCTTGAGATAGGAGCCCGCCAGGATTTAGCGCCACCCTACTCAACGGGTGGGGGGGATAGGTGAACATTGCTTAACAAAATTCCTTGAATACTTTTCACAACAGAATCGAATACCCCCCGTGTGTGGGGGTGAAAGCCACCGTTGACAAGGATGGCTGAGACCATCAAACCAGAGAACCAGAGAACCACTGGCTGCGCCAAGATGAACTTCGTCCTCCCTAAACTTCTTCAGTTACCGCCGCACTTGTTTGGTTGCATCAAAGGCTTTTGCGCCGGTTACATTGTTCGAACGTAACTCCATGCCATCCGTGAGGCAAAAATAGTTTTACGAGTAAGAAACGGAAAAGTCTGAGGTTCCGGGAACGTTTTGAAAAACCACTTCTGGCTGTGATCCATTTCAATTTGTGCACTTTGTGTCTGCAATTTTGGTCTGCATTATTAAATTGTATAAACTCATGACAGCGCTGCGAGGGAAATTAAATGTCGACTTGCACAAACTTTCTCAAGTATTTTCATGGCAATGAAACTCTCGGGGATGGTTTCATAATATCACGGTCGGTCCTCCTTCAAGACCGCAGTTGAAGTTTGAAGACACTTCGCCAGTTTTGGAGTTTGCCCAGACTATGAGTTGCTGACCTAATCGAATAACCAATTATTTCTATTTGCGTTCTCAGTGAATAACTTCGAAATGAAACAAGTTGACATCTGGCTGGGGGCGGGGGAAGTTGGGAGTTTTCTTAAGTGAATTGCCTCTGGCGGAAGGGTTGGCATTTTGGACGTCAAAAGGGAGATTTGCCATCCCTCTCAAGAACACTGAAGCGTGCATATACTTAACAAAATCTAGATTTTCACTCCCAGTGGGAGGCAACCAGTCACAGTGTCCAATTGAAATTAGTCACGAGTGCGTCGAGCAATCATTTCTTGTCGTGTAGCCAAGCGCAAAGCCATTAATCCATTAGTTTCCACCTCCAATCCAAATTGTCAAGGTGCTGCCGGTCCAGAGGGGATTATTTCCCCATGACAGTGGCAGCAGACAAAACGCTGTGTTCGCTGTCATTGTTGGCATTTTGGGCGACGAAGTGTGAATTTCAACCGCATTCAATGTGGTTCCTCCCCCCGTGGTTTGGTCGCAGTCAAATTCAAGTCGTCGATTTCCAATGTACACTCGACAAGGAACACCAAGAATAGCAAACAGTAATTGACACCTCCGTTCGGCGTGCGGCGGTGCAGTGCTGCGCCGAAGTGTGAACCGCGTTGTACCTCACAACCCGAATGGCGCGGTTCCAATAAAATGTGAGTACATTGTTCGCCGGTGAATACAGCCTCGATTGAGCTGTCAATTAGTCGCTGTGGAATGTGTTCGATCTGTGGAAATAACTGAAAGAGTTCGCCTTGAAATTTAACCCTTCGTTCACAATTCATTGACACCTTAGGTGTGCCCCCACCCCTCCCGCGCGCAAGGGTCGGCCTCAATGAAATGATTGCTTGTGAGTTGACGGTGAAAGTCGTCAGTAATTAATCTTTTGACCACTACAGCACCCCACGACCGTCGCATAATGCGTTGCACTTGGTTGCATTCAGCCAAGGCGACACCGCGAAGCCATATAAGTGAACTTTTGTGATGAGGGAATTTTTTTTCTTTCTCCCAACCACTACAATGTTGCCGTGGTCCTGCTTGTTGCCGGTTTGCGACGATGATGATGGTGATGACGATGACGATGACGATGCCCAGAATGTGTTTCGTTGGAATAGCGTGGTTTTGAGACCGCAAAAGAGGTAGTGGCTGGTGGACGAGTCGCTGTCAGACGATCGTGCTTATTGCCCTCTCTGCATGGGGACCCCAGGCGGGGGATTGAATTTCGCTGTCATTCGCATTCAATTGGCAGCACACAGCTCCTGGTCGGTTTTGATACCGGCTGAGTTCAGAGTGGTCGCTTTTCGTATGAATATTCAAATGTCTTGAAGTGGCAAAGTGTTTCAAGGGTAGGGCGATTGTGCTGTCGAATCATTTGCCCGACACACCCCCGACAGACAGACTGGGTGTGAATAGGGGTTGACGGTCTGTCTGGTCGGTTGCTTGTTGACTGATTGATTTAATTCAGTTCTAATCCAATGCAAATTTTTTTCGCACACATGAAAGCCGGGTTTGTGCATGCAAATGCTAACATACGCAAACAATGCACGCTTTCCGGTGATTGCTTGTGACATCTGTCGCCCATTATTCGCCGAATATTGATTCAAGGCAGAATTGCGCCAAAAACACACTTTTTTCAAAAATGATTCAGAGTAATTTGAAAATGAGTTGTAAGATCAAAGAACTGCCTAGCATTTATCATTGCCCACTCCAGGCAATTCATTAACACCTCAATTTAAAATGAATAGCAGCGCCCGACGACCGCGAACTCAATCAGGCACTCAATGAAGACATCAGTGGACCCGTCGAACCCCCGAAAATGCTTCATAAATTAAAGTGCTCATTGGCTACCTAAGAGAAGATTGTTAATTTATTTCGGTTTCCTGGAAGCAAAGTCTGTGGGTTTTTGGAAGACAAGAGGAAACAAAACGGCGACTTTAAGCTGATACCTGCAAAGTCGGCGAAGGTAGCCATGGGACGCTTTGTTGCTATGATCTCAGTTCATCTGTGTGCCGATAATATTCGACATTCAAGCGTTTAAATGGCTGCCGATAGTCAAGGTTATTTCATTCATTTTTTTTTGTGGTGTTTTGAGAAAAAGAGAGCGTGGAGCAAAATGGTCGATTCGGGGGATTGGAGAAGACGTTTGAATTCCTTACATTTCTTCAACATTACAGAGGCGACATTGTGGGATTGAGGAATGAGTGAGAATCTGAAAATTGTTCGAGCGTGTGATTTCTGTTTTTGATGACTTAACTGAATTTTCTGATTCCAAGAATTCACTGTGTGCGTCACTAGCAATGGAGGCGAGTTTGGGTGCAGGGAAGTTCAGTGAGGGTGTGGCGTAATTCAGTCTTATTGGTCCATGGCGACCAGCGCTTCTTTTGTTGTTTATTTAAGACTGAGTTGAATCCGAATAAACCGAAAATAAATGCTTGTCAACATAATCCTCTTCTGAGGTCCGCATGTTCTCACACGCGAGATCTCCAGGAACCTCTTCCACTGACCGCCGACTTGTACTCATCTGGAGCTGTAATCAAGCTCTACCCTGCGACGTTTTTCAAATCTGGTGCAACCTGATGGCATTCTACTTAAGTTTTCATCTGCAGACCTTCAAAGTTCTTTCTCCAAACTGGTGAAATTTCTGAGGATCATTCTTATAAGCAAACAGTTTTCCGGTCAGTAAAGAGTCCTTTCCTGACCCACAGCAGATTTTCATGCCTTAAGCTCCAGGACAAGATGCTTCTAACTTTTCAGAAGTCCTTGCAACCGTGAGTTCTGATCTTCTTTTTTGTCCTGAGCATGTAGACCGTGGATCAAAGAGGCATGTTGCTGGTGCAGTCTTGCCCAGATTCACAGTGTGATCCAGCGAGTGCAAGTTTCTTGTATTGACTTTTTGGACAAAATCTCGGTAAAATTCGTAGTGTTCAAGGTTGAATCTCCTCTCCTTCTAACATTAAAAAAAGCTAAACCTTTCAGATCTCAAGGTGACCAGGGCGTACCTTCTGTAACATCAACACGTTCTGTTCCTATACCTGATCCCTAACGGGTGGAAGCTATCCAGCAGTTTAATGTTGGCCTTTAATGGCATAAACTAAAAGGCCTTTCATGAACCAGTAGAACTCCCTAAATTTTCCCAGCGACTTGAGAGAGGTAGAGCAGAAATGAATAAAAGTCTTGTTGGGCATTCGAAACTTGACCCCTCACGCTTCGAGGGCTGACGTAAGTATCTCTACTCCTTCACGTGAAGAGATTTCTCGAGAACTTGCCTCGACTCTCGCAACCACCTGAAATACCCTTGTCCTTGCTGCATGCTTTCGAAAACACTAACCTCGCCAACTCGACTATTTGGAGTCGTGTCCCCCCCACAATAAAACTTCCAGGATTATCGCTTCCTTTTCATTTCAAATCTTCTTCGCTCCTCTCTCAAAAATAAATTCCTCTTGCTTGAACCACTTAATGCGTATTGAAGGAAAACTTCTGATTTCCATACCCCCCCCAACAGAGTGTAACGCACCCCAGCCACTTACCAATCGAACAAGCTGCTGCCGACGCAAGCACAATTTTACCATGATTTAACATCACGACACAGAACTTCCGACTTTAATAGAAGCAAACGCCCCAGACACTATTCATTCAAATGCAACTTGCAATTATGTTGTTCGCACCAGACGGATCCACTCAACGACAGAGTATCACCTCCAAGGCCCTCAGAAACCAACTTAAATCCCTAAACAGGATTAATGCCCTTCCAAGTCTAGAACTGAAACAAAAAAAAAAAAAACTGCGAATCCCCGCCATGAATGTACAACAATTATCGTCTCTTATCCTTTTTCCTCTTCTCGCGCACCCTTATACCGCGCGCTGTGATGTATGCACGTCTTTTGTGTGGTGCATGTGATTTTATCCTTGGCTGGGTGGCTTCAGATCCTTTCTGTTATATTTTACTTTATTATTACTTTTTTGTTGTTTTAGTTCGTCGGTGTTTTTTTTTTTTGCTTCTGTTTCATTTTTCACGCTCCAGACGATGGCAGCAGTTAACATGGTCACAGAGCGACAAAGACAGGAACATGAGAGTGAGAGAGAGAGTATGTCTGGCAACGACATGGTAAGGATAATGTTGTGAGTAGGCTACTTCGTTTTTCCGGCTCAAATAATTGAGGGAAAAGGCAAAAAAAAGCAAAAAACGAACCAGCGGGGACAGGGGGTATAAAACAGCGAGAAACGCAGCAAAATGAAGTCGAGTTGAATGGATTTTCAGAGTACACACTCACAAAAGAGAATTTAATTTTTGTTCTCGTAGCGAGTTCAAATTTCTCTCGGGTTTAGTTGGGAAAGGAACGAACGTCAAAGGACATTGACTGCTTTAAGCAATGGCAATCTGAAAATCTGAAAGTCCTTTGGGCAGTTCTGTGCTGTTTTTCCTCTATTACGTTTTTTTTGTCTGTTTTAAAGATGGTTGAGATTTCATAAATTGAAGAGTTTATTTGAATGGCTGTTGAAGGGTGTGTACTTGAACTGGCGACTTTTGACCTTAATTTGGTGCATTTAAAGAGATTTTTAGAGGATTCAATGAGATTGATGTTTGTTTTGGATGAATTTGTGGAGGACGAGTCGACATTTCTTGATTTTGAGGCTTAACTATGAAATTTCAATATTTTGGCAGAACACCAGAGGCAGTCACTCAATGCATCCGTACACATAAGCTTTGTTCAACTAAGTCTACAGAAGACTACGATGGGTGCGCATACACACATAAGTCCGATTCCCATATCGTTACTGGATGCAGCTCGACGTAAAAGGATTCTGCATTCTTAAGTGACTGACACCGGCCGACCGACATTTCACTGATTTCCCCACCGGCAACGGACAGACTCAGTGAGTCTGAAGATGAATGGCTTAAAATGAATACTAAGCGACGACTATTTCATGCACCAATTCACAAATCCCCCTCACAAACAATTCAGAACCCAGTCATGGGTTTTCAGGGCTATCCCCGCCCCCCACAATGACAACATCGATGGTGGCACAACCTCATGTGCACCATGCCAAGTCACCGCTGCCGCCGCCACAGCCACAGTAGCCATAGTTCGCAGTGCCCCTATCATCAAGAGCATTATCCTCGTAGAACCAGGAGAAATGAATAAACACCATCCATCGCATGTATCCTTGCTGTGGAACCCGTCCCCAACATCAGCCCCACCGCATTAAGTAATTTTTATTACAATCCTTGTGTAAACAAACCCGTTTGCAAATCCTGGAATATTTCGTATGTACTTTGTTTACAAGGTACTTGTGTGCGCGGCCGGGATTAGTGCACAAAGAATGCGGTGGTGTTTGCCTTCACTTGTTAGATTTACATGTGATTCCTGGGGATTTGCCATGTGAGACGGCCGGAAAAGAAAACCCCAAATCGCCTTTTGTTTCAAGGATAAACAATGGAACGCGAAATGAAAGTGACTACTGATGCGGCGGCGGCGACGGCGACGATGATGGTTGTCGGCTCTTCAAGAATTTCGTGAACCAACTCAGCATTCGACGCATGCACATATTCCCGTGGAACACACAACCCCTAATGAGAGCAAATCCGCTTTGTAGAGGACTCCAATTGCAGTAAGGACCTTTGAAAAGAAGAGCAATGAAAGAAGAGGGGGGGGGGTTGTGCACAAAAACAAACAAAAAGGTAGGAGGAAGGAGAAGACGTGTGAAAAAGCGTGCGAAAACACGTCGAAGGCGTCGCAGAAATAATGCCCGCTTAGACACACCACGAGCGTTGAGTTGGGTTCGTCTGTCTGGTGTCAGGAGCGGCGAGAAGCACAAACAAAAAAATGGTTTCCCGCACAAAAAAATTCGGTTCGCTGCATGCGTCCTGATCTCCTCCTGATTGTGTTTGTGAAAACTCTCTTCTTAGCCCGCGTGCCCTTCTATTGCACAGATGAGACGAAGCTTAATCCCTGGCGTGGTCGGTGTGATGCTATGACAGACGGTAAATACAAACGATATAGCAACAGCAACAACAACAACAGCGTCGATTACGACAACGATGACGACGACGACAACGAGAACGACTTTCTCACACCACCAGAACTGCCAAATGCACTTACCCTGTCTGAGCCCTAAACCATGACCCGGGTGAAATATGAAGAGTGGCACTTGAAACAGACACATTCCAACATGGTTCGTGTTGACGGCAGCACATGCACTGGGAAGGACGGGGGTGGGTTGGGAGGCGCTGCTGGATGATGATGATGATGGTAGTTGACTGGTGCAACCGGGATGATGAATGACAGGATATAATCCCTTTTAAGAGCTCTTCTAATTGATAACAACTGCATCAGTGTTAGTGATGTGTCTATGCTGGCACTGGCGGCGCTGCTCCTGCTGAATGCTGTGCTGCTTTATTTGTACGAAGCTTTTTCTATTTTACGGGAATCTCTTCACAGAATGCAGCCAGACATGTGATGTGAATGGGGAGAGTGCATGAAAGGTCCCTGCTGTTGTTAAACTCTTCGAATTGCTTGGCCATGTATGAAATTTTATGGAGCAGTGCCTTGTGCAATGCAACATGCGCCCAATTTTCAGACAGTCAGATCGACGGATGGTGTTAAAAGTAATGGCGAAGAATAGCTCAGTGACTGTGAATATGGTTGCCGAAGGACGATAAATGCGTTAAACGCAATCATAACTCGTTGGGCAGTCATGCGAATGAAAGATATCCTTTTCGGGCAGATGGATGTGTGAGTAATGGAAAGGTAAACAAACATTAGAATTGAGTTTGAATTTGAGGAGTTTGATGGGTGAAATGGGGGAGATTTGTTGAGAATTTTGAAATCGGAATCACTTGTGCTGGTATATACTGTGAAGTGCGGAGCGGGATGGTTGCGAAATTTGCAAAGTGCTCCTGTTGGGAATGGAAATTTTGAGATGCAGGACTCGCAACTGTTCGTATATTTGTTGCAGATAAGGTTCCTTTTAATCTCCACCTTGTTGTTGAAGGGAAACAATTTTCGGAGGTTCATTTTCGAATCGAGAGTTGTTCGTTAACAAAATCGGGACAGACAGGAAATCCTTTGCCATCTGTATATTTTTATACAGAGATATGATAAACTTGACACTTGGGTGATTGCACAAGCAATGCATATGTCGGTACGTTCAACGTGAAGGATACTCTCGAAATTAAAATTAAATGGGTGTGAGATTTATTTGCTGTTGTGACCACAAGATTGTTTGTCTGTCTTCACAGAAATTTGCATCTCGGGCACTGAAGGCTTCTAGACGTAGAGGCAGTCGTAGAAGAGCCTCCTTAATTGTTTGATGACCTCTGCTGCCCTAGAAAGGTATTCAGAAAAATGTTCCTTTGTCTTGTAATTTTCGTCGCGTGAAGTTGCATTAGGATCTAAATGATTTCCAACGAGGAAGGGTCGGTTTTGACATGGATGCAATCAATCCAATCAGTCCAGTGTATGTCAGATACGGCAACAAATTTCCAGTGACTTACACACGTGTAGGCGACCGAAAATTTAAAATAGTGTTCGGAATTAAATCAGTTTGGGTCGATGGTATTAGAGGATGAAATAAGGATGAGGAAGGCGAGACATTACGTCGGCGTCCTTAAATGTCGAGTGACTTTACGAATATTACGTGTTCAAGATGCCGCGAAACCTCGGGAGCATCCAAGCTTAGGGAAAATATAGCCTACAGCCGAACAGGCACGTGAACCAAGGAAAGAATGTGAGAAGCTGAAGGTTCAATGGGCGCACGAGTTGGATTGGATTAAGCCGAAGTTGTGGTTTTCGATTTAAGTGAACACAAAGTTCTTGGGACTAATGATAGTAATAATTATGTGGTACTACAGCCAACTGGGGACCATGACCTAGCTTCTACAACAAGGACTCGTATTGTACGTGCTACTGTTCTCTCACGAGAAGAAGGGACCTACAGTTTTTTGCCGACTCCGAACCGCGAGATTTGAGAAGCTTCTCATAGACAATTGATGCTCTTTGGGTGTTGTCAGCAACTCGAAAGAGGTGATGCCTCTTTCGTTCGAGTTCGAGATCCGGGAATCCAACCTAGACCTTTGGCGTGTAAGTCGACGCACTTACCCACTACGCCACGGCGCCTTGGGAATTCCTAGACATAACCGTAACATAATCTCCTAAAGGATTACTTTTGACCAGACATCCTTTTTCCCCTTTAGGAAAGGTTCCCATCCGGGACCTCTGTAAAAGCTGATTTTTGGAGCACCAATGAGTGAAAGTTAAATCCTGACCTGATATTTTGTTTGCTTTAAATTTTATTCGCTGCATAAATCTTCTAGAGTTGCTTAAAACACTCTAAAACAATAGCTCTGAAAAAATGAAGTACGTAATGGGCCGCTTATACTACAAGCCCACAGGATGCTCATGAGGTTATGATCTGAACACTCAAAGACGCGAAAAGTGGGAAGTTTTCTCAAAATATCCCCTAACGCTTGCCACAGTTTTTTTGTCACCCTTGGAAGTGACATTTAAAACAAAAATCAGTTTCCATATTTTACATTGCTTAAAAGGATGCCTGTGAGAGGATAAATACAAAAGGCATGATGTAAAAGGTGTATTGTCAACAGGTTTGGGTGGTTGTAACCCATCGTAGTCGGTTCAGGTTTCATGCCATCGTACAGTCTATCGAGCTCATCACTGAATTTTTTTTTCCACCATAAACCGAAAACAAAACTTTTCTCATAAGAAGACTCGTTCCGCTTCCGTATTCGCTTTTAATCACGTCTAGTTTTCAACGTGGTACATCATGATAGGTATGATCGTACAATGGTACAAAGCCAGTTAGGTATATCGAAACAAGGCATTATTATTTAATTGCCGCTTGAGCCCGAAGAAAAGGTGATTGGCGAGAGACATCGCCTCTGATGTTCTTGCCCCTATTTACTGCGGAGTCAAGTCGAACAAAGTCCTTGGCAACGTCAAAATTTATGCTGGCCATCGTAATTCAGTTTCCGAGACCTCAATGTATCTCTCTCTGATGTCAGCATATACTTTATTTTACCTTCGCTCAGCTCCACATCCATTTTAACCCCTTCCGTGTCACTGCCAGTAAACGCCTCACTGATGTCTCAATGTTACGGCACGTTCGTACCTCTGCCTACTGGAATTCAGGAAGCTCAATACAAAGCTGAATTTGAAAATCTCAAAAACTCGTATAACATGATAAATCTGATTTTGGAAGATTGCATTATGCGAATACCACACCGTCTCCAAATCCCAAATCGATGCTGTAAAGCACGGGAGTTACAGAGAGCGGCATGCTCCCCCATTTCCACATCTGGGTGCTGTTGAGTTTTTATTCGTTTTTGGCATATTTTTTGACTTTTTTAATTCAAGATATCTTCAGAAATATTATTGTAATAACGGAAAAAAAAAATCATTGCTGCCTAAAACTTCAACTGCCCTGAGTCTAAGAAACCTTACGAAATGGAAAAGTAAATTGAGGCCGATCCTGAGCCCCAAATCTCGCCCAAAAACAAAACTCGAAAAGTTGAAAACCCCCTAGCCGGTCATAGCTCCACGTGACCCTTGCGATGAACACCACAAAATCGGTCATTCCAACCGTAGATGTTTGTTTCCATTCACTATCCAACGCAAATCTCCCGCAGAAACAAAACACAAAATAGTTCCCTTTCATTAGTTTGAGTTGCATTGTTCGGACATTTACGATGAGGAGTGAATCGAAGGGAAAAACAAATCGATTCGATCGAATCATCATCGCCAGTGGCTACCATCGAGCCCGGCCATCCATCGGAGTATATCTAATTTATGACTTCCTCTCCGCTAAGCCTCCTCCTCAGCCGCCTAGCCTCTCTCACCAATCAAGGTATTTCCTACAAAGAAATTTTGTTTCTCAATTATCATCATTTTTTTCACCTTTTTTGCCACGCCATTCATTCCATTATTCACACAGCTCTCAAGCACATACCGGGGGATTGAAGTTAATCAAAATGAACGACGGCCAGTTTATTATTTGATTATTCAACAAAGAGGGGGGGGGGCTTCATTGGACGGTTTCTATCATTTTTCCCCGTTTTTCTTGCTGTGTGCTCGGTGTATAGTGTATTGTAGTTTCGATCGGCAACGACGGTGCCCAATCATTCATTTTCGAAAATTACCAACACGTAGGGAGAAAACAAAAATCAATTCTTTTCCTTTGTGCCTCGTTTTGTTTGTTTATTTAATCAATCTCTTTTTTGTTCGTTTCGTTTCAGTGGAAGGTATGAAGTGAGCCGCCAGAACTGTCCGAAATTATTTCGAGTACTGCATGCTTCATTAAGAGCGTAAGTAGAACAATGTACGTGGAGTGGCTCCGTACGGCTTTATTTGTAGGGGCGTTTGGCATTTGCTGGCAGATTGTGTTCGGTGAAAGGACTTGACAGATTTGGGATACCGTTGGACCACTACCGCGGCATGTCCGACTGACGGCAATTGATAGTTTGCTGACACTTTTCAATTGCCGCCCGTTGATCGATTTGTTTATAAGTTTGGCGGCGGCATGGTTGGTCACCGCTCTGTGATGGTGTTTCGTGGCCTGAGGTGGTGGTAATTGATTGCCAAAATGCTTGAGCTGTCGACCTGTTTAGATAAATCGACCCGCAGGCGGATGATTAAGGAGTCACTTATGCTGCCATTAATTATGTTGTTATTTCGGCGAAATGCTGCAGTGCGATGGATGTTTGAAAGCGGATCTGAATTTGGTGGGAGTGGGACAAACCTGCGACAGGATGTTTTTGCCCGTCGCAGTTGTCTGAGTGCGGCAAGCAACGTCAAATAGAAAATTCATTCCAGAAGTTCAACAATGCGTCAGTGGGGCATCGCCCTCAGCGCTTTCCTCCCCCAGACCATGGCCGCACATTGTTCGCACGGAGACTGCAGAAAATGTTCGTCTCCCCAGATGAATAGCAGCTCCTGGAGGTATTTAGGGTTACATTCTTCCATTATCCGCAAATATCGTATCGCTCGTTTTTGTTTACCTAGCACACCTTCATTGTCTGGCCAACAAACAACCACGAGAGGTGGAAAGACACACAGCTCTTTGTGCCAATAAAACCCCGCAAAGTCTGCCGACCATAAACCGCCTCAAAGTGAACCAACATGTTCATTAGCACCGCTGCGACTACCACCACGTTTCCCAGAGCCTATCGCCGCTGCTGGTGGTGGTACGCGGATTGCTACTCCTGCTGCTCTTGCGGCAGTCTTACTCATCCTCGGGTGATAAATGCAAACAATGATTCGCAGAATGCGCGTAAATATTATTGATCGGCCACACTACAAAAACCATCATCATCAATCACATCCTTGCATCGCGTCCTGCAGCTCCTAGTTTTTGTGGTGCTGCCCGACAACGGTCGCTTCTAAATATTTTCCTTTCGCTCCTTGCGCGTTGGGAATTGATTCCTTCTTGCCTGAATCGTTGCACGCTCATCCCGCTTTAATTCGCATTTCGTGCACCGATCGACAGACCAAGGCGTCGTCATCGCCTTTGCCGGGCGTCTTTCATGCATTTGCTGCCCAGGATAGCCCTTTTTGAGGAGAATCGAAGTATTGGATATTCCAATTATGTTTATGGCACCATAAACCAGGCGAGGAACATTCCAATGCAATTATCGCCGCTGCCAGAGCGCTAAGCGTTTGAGCCGGGCCCTTAGGTGTTTATGCGATTTTTAATTCACTTGCGCTATGGCCTCTCGTCCGAGGAAAGTCGTTAAAGGATCTCCACAGTCAATAATAGCTTTCGAATGTTTCTTTCTTTTTCTGACTGTGCTGCTCCTTCGTACAGTGGGCCAAGAGCAAATATTCCCGGCATTTATTTTTATGGAAAAAAAAAAATGTGCCGTATCTCTGTTATGAATGCAATTTGCAGTGAAACTGAATTTACAATCGTAGGTACAGCTCTTCGTCTTCGTCGCCGTGGCGCGGGGTGGTGAGTGGATTCGCCTCGTCGCGGGATGAAAGCGAGTTCCTTGCCCCAGAGAATTGATTTTTAACACATGTACTCTGAAGACTCAATCATGACTTGATGTGCGGTGCGGTAATCGACAATTTAATTAATCGCTGGTGCGGGATTTATTGAGTTTTTTTTATTCCGTACTTAACGTGAATTGATTCCTCGCATGGTAACGTATGTAAGTGTGTGACGATCATTTATGATGGCCATGTCTTTCAATTTTCTTTGATGGCCACATAATGGGATCCTTGTGGCCGATTGAACGCCTTTATCTAGGTCAATGGTCAGGAATTGACTTGTTCGGCTTGCTTTTCCCTCCAACTTAATTGTTAACCACTTTAGGAGCGACGTGAAAAACTTGCATCCTGAATTTCCTTCAAGATTCATTCCTTTCCTGCATTTTTTCTCGACGTTGGGTGCACAGTTCCTTCTGGAAAAATATGCACCCTCTTAAAACGTGCTGCACATTTTGAGTCACTCTTCAGGAAACGCAAATCAGTCACCATATTATCCGCCGCAATTTACTGCGCCATTCATACGGCACAGCTTGCTCTTCATCGCACGTATTCAGTTCAACACACAACGTCAGGCTGAACACTGTGTGGACCACATAGGAATTCACATTCACATCCAAGGCAACCCCTATCCTGTCCCAAACGAATTCCTCATAAATGCCCACTTTACGCATTCAAAAGAATCGAGTTCGCTTCACTCGGAATCCAGACCGCAAGACCTCCCAGCGCCGCGTGATTACTCCCTCTGCTGACTTTCGTCTGCTCTCCAGGCCAGCGCACCACCATCACTCAGCACAGTAATTCGTTTCCAATGAAAATCTCAAAAACATCATCGAACGAAAAGAATCTAGAGTGTCATCCAGCACTAACCCATTATCATGGGCGACCCAACAGTGGAGGCAGTCAGTCAGGCCGGGCACAGAACTCTCACATCGATGGGATAAACTTTGCGCTCGCTCTCTCCATATTCATGCGTTGACGGTTCAAGTGCGTCAGCATGTCGTCCCTCCTCTGCACGTTTCGAAAGCGTCAGCACTTCAAAATTGGAAATTGTAGCATTTTGGGTGGTCGCGACGTTCCGCACAGTGTGCTCGGTGTGGTGTGTGTGTTTCGACCTACTGCTTGTCATCTGGGTGCACTTGTTTTGTTTCGCCCGAAAAGATAATAACAATAGGATTGCACTTCAATCGGACGTCAAACCCGCCGAAAATCGCCCGCGCCGGTCCTACTTACCGGTGCGACGTACATACATGGGCATGTAGTGTGTGTGCGCGCAGGCCAGGTATGGAGGGGCTCCGGCCGACAAGTACCCGTCGCTGCCGCCATCAATCAAGTCTGAAGTGTGCCTAATGACCGAGAAGGGGGCACCCAGCAGAAGATTCAAATTGAGCGCTTTTCAGCTTCTGAGTGATGTGTCATAGTGGTGGCGCGAAGCAGTGGTTCTTATTCGGTCGGCCCCCAGTCTTCTCGCTTGTTAGGCCCGCCAAGCGAGGCCGCCCGAGTGGGGGGAAATTTATGAACGTGTGGGCAGTGGTTTTGGATTCTTTTCAGCTTGTTTGACTAAATTAATTGGTATTTTAGCGAATGATCGCTGTAATTAGATTTTTCGTGGGCGGGGTGGCGATGTGGCGTTTGTGATTGAGTGGCTCGGAGATGGAAAAACTTGTAATTGGATTATAAAACAACTTTTATCTTTCCTCTCGCTGATTAATGGGGAGGTCGGACCAGTTTGATTCCGCTTTGCCATTCAAATCGGTCCGCGATTGGCTCTGCCCTGATAAGCGTGACGACAAGGAGGAGGAGGTGAATAGCCGAAAAACTGAATAATTTAAGACGGCGATGGATGTGTTGGCTCATTGAATTCCGAGTGAATGGGGCAGGCGGTGGACAAGAATTAAAATAGCTTCGATTGGGATCAAATGCTTGGTCGATTTTTTTGTTATCTTCAGGCCTGTTGTGTTTATCACCTCTGCGCCGCAGATAAATCTTTGGTGTGCATACGTTAAAACGAAATGGAATCACTTGGGGTGTTCCAATAGATGTTGCAGTTCCATCGAGGACTGTCACCGACGTTTGGCTTATAATGGGGCATTTGTGGAAAGATGTCTCGTTCACCATTTTGTCTGTCAAAATTCAAATTTTTTAAAATGAACAAAATTTAATGTACTATAGCTTTTTTTTGAAAAACAAACATTTCCATTCCAACGTAGTTCAAGTGGCTATCGCAGCTAGTTTCGCAGTTTCGTATTCTGACACCCCAATTTTTAAAGACCCTGCTGGTGGTTTCGAGATGTCTTGGATTGCTCAGTGCTCTTAAGTGCGTGAATCGTTCGTGGACTAGTTACTTAACATCGGTACTCCACGGTTGCCCACAAAAAAATGCCTAAAGTGGTTAAAACGCAGTTTCGAAGTGACTTATTGACGACACCAAGACGGAAATTTGGTGCACATAGGGGCATAAGCTGTATGTCATAAATAGCCCTTCTGCATGAACCAAAAATCCAAAATCCAAAAAACCTAATGTCCACCGTTACAGGCCGAAAAATTGCTCCCAGTTTAAGTTTTAAGAAAAATTGTTCAATGAAGCCACCACTTCAAAATCTCCGCCAAACTGTCACTCTCTGTGTCTCTGTGTTCACTCTCATTGGCTTTTCGATCAGAAGGTAAAAGTACAAAAACTGCCGAATTCGCGGATTGTGGCACACCTTCAATTGCTGAGTCATTTGCAAGCAAATCATTCGAGATCCTTGTTCAAACTTCTTCATAAGCTTCTTCTTAGACACTAAGATCGATGGCGAGTGCATGTCGGTGAATTTTGTCTCAGACTCTCGGCCACCCAGAGTCACATCATCTATATGCAACGTACAATGGCGGGGACCATAAGACAGCGTACCAGTCTTATTCACTTTTTCGAACTGCAGCGACTGTTGAAGTCCACCATCGACCAAATCTTCACACTACGGCAGATCCTGAAAAATACCCAAGTAGTGCAAATCGACACGCACCATCTATTCGTTGATATTAAGGCCGCATATGACAGCATGCATAGAGACGAGTTATACAGTGCCATATCGAGTTTTGGCATTCCTACCCAACTCCTCAGATTGTGTAGGATGACAATGTCGAATTCTCGCTGATCCATCAAGGTCGGTAAAGAACTCAGCGAGACCTTCAATGTCAAAACAGAGCTTTGAACAGGCGAAGCGCTGTCATGTGACTTTGTCTTCATCATTCTTGAGAAGATTGTGCGTAACTCACAAGTCAGCACCAGAGGCACGATCTTTCAAAAGTCCGTTCAGTCTGCTAACATACGCCGACGACATTGAAGTGATTGGACGAACACAGCGAGCCGTCAATGAGGCGTTTGCTGGCCTTGAAGCAGAAGCGGCTGAAATGAGTCTGGTGGTTGAGGGCAAAACGAACTGTCATCAAGAATTGACGCACAACATCGACGTCTCGGACAGAGCATTGCACTAGGCAGCAGAAACTTCGAGGTAGTCAAGGACTTCGCGTAACTCGGCTCCGTGCTAAATAAGGACAACAACACCAGTACCGAAATCAAACGCAGACTCACTCTTGCCAATAGCTGTTTCTTTGGGCTCAAGAGATAATTGAGTAATAGAGCCCTCTCTCGAAGGACTAAACTGGTTTTATACAACAGCTTGATCATTCCGGTCCTCCTTTACGAAGCAGAAACTTGGACGCTACTAAAAGTGGCTGAGGAGGGAAAAGTTTTACGTGCGATTTTTTGTCCTGTTTGCGTTGATGGCGTCTGAAGGCGAAGATTCAACGACGAACTTTATGAGCTGTACGGTGCGATGCTTCTGTTCAAGCTTCTTCGGATACAACGCTTAAGAAGGCTAGGTCATGTAGATAGCATGGGCACCACTTCTCCGTTCCAAAAAGTCATCGAGTCCGAGCCATTGGGACAACGCAGCAGAGGACGGTCAGTTTCAGATGCTCACAAGTGGAAATGAACCTTAAAACTTGGAATGAGCAACTGGAGGCACCTGGCGAAAGACGGTGCTGGCTGGAGAGGCATATTGATTGAGACCCAGGTCCACCCCGGACTGTAGCACCACAACATGAAGAAGTAAAAGTAGAATGCACTCTTTGGCCCACACAGCTCTCACTTTGGATATCCTACGTTGCTCAAGCGTAAAGTGGCCCATTTGGTTCCACCGAGAGACGGTGCTGCCTTTTTTGTCAAAATACCCCAAAAAGCTCACCACATATTGTCACAGAAGAATGGATGTAATCCAAGGTTTGCACATCACTCATTATATGCAATTTTACCCATCGGGATAATTATTTTAGAATAGAATTGTGTATAGCACTCCAATCAAATCTTGGCAAAAAGCAATAATCTTGTCACGAATTCTCTTCCGTAGTCCCGCAATTAGGAGTTACATTCGCTTGCTGCAGGATTACAGTATTTTTAGCCACCACTACCCACCTATTTCCTGTGGCCCCCAACTGACATTATTTATGGCCAATAGTTCAATTCAGCGCCACAGATGGCGATGGACTGCTTATAAAATCATTGCCCACCAGGAAGTGCTGGAAGAAATTCCGACGAGTGCGCCCCAGACACAGGTTGTAAAATAAATATTTACTGCATGCACTCTCATTAGTTGTCTAAGTCGACACTAAACTCAGCTCAAGTATCAATTTCTCGGAAGCGAGCGCCTCGTCGTCGATTAGAACTCTACCGAGGCCAATCAGAAGCAATAACCCGGCAATGGCATGTCCGTGTCTATTCCCACTCACGGCAGGGCAGTCGTTCCCCTCGTCAAACCATGGAATTACGACTGAATCACGAATGAGTGCTTCCTTCCCATTTGAATTCCTCTGGCAATTAAAACAAAAAAAATTGCACCTCTCAGTCGCAGGTCGCCTGGACAGTGGGCACACACTGCAGGTCCAGTCGTTCGATTGGAAATTAATTGCAGCTTTGTTTTGTCCTCCTCCTTTTTTCGATATTTCGCTCCCCGGCCGGCTGTGTGTGTATGGGACACGAGCGACTGGTCCTTCAGGAGTCGATCGGAAGGAGGTTTCTCACATGTCATAAAACGATTCTGTAAGAAATGTGAGGCGATTTATTTCTCACGAATGATGAAATTTAAATTGGATTCAACAGCGAGAGGTGTTGAGTGGTGAGAGGCTTTGATCCTGCCTTTGACAGAATCTGGGTGTGAGGGAATGAGTAAATTGATAAATATTTACCCTCGAAGCGAGGCGAAGGACGAGTGATTAATTTCAGTGGGCTGTCGTGATTGTAGATGTTGCTGTTGAATGCGTTCAAGGATAAGTAAGTGGTCCTTAATAAGGTGGTGTTTGCATGCACGAATGTTCAGGGGGGTGGGGGCGAAGAAGCGATCAATAATCAATTTTTGATGGACGGACTGATTCATTGGAATCGTACACGAAGTGCGTGCAAAGGTTTGCATTGGTTGCGGGCCATTATAGGAATGAAAACAGTCGTTTTGCTTATTACCGTATCGACTGGGATGGCAGTTCGCATACATCTGGAAAAGCAATAAATTAAACGAAAGCGACTGAGGCGCTACACGTCTACATTCTCTTGTTGGTGGAGTTTAAGTGGGGAAGTGAATTTTATAATGATTCAGTTGGAAAGGTTCTTTCTTGCTAAACGGAGTGGACGGTGATAGGAAACGTCAGTTAGTTGTGGTTCGTTCGTTTCACATTTTTCTATTTGCCTGAACGTGTTGTGTTTGTCTTCTTGGAAGTTTTAAAGAACACAACAGCTTCATAGAACTACAAGACTCACTTTTGAACTCGTTCTTCCTGCTAAAACTGACGACGACACCACACAACCAAACGCTTGGTCCCCTGGCACAATATTCTAGTCGCTTCGTCCATCAAAGCACATAAATTACAAATATTAATTAAATTCAAACAAAGTGCTTAGATTCTGAGAACATGAACCCCAACCCCAGCCCTCGCTCGATCGTCCTGTCACCCGTTTCCCCCCACAAAATTGACAACATTCAGGTTCGGGTGATAAGCAATTAAAGTTTTTACAATGCCACAGTGATCGGCACCCTTCGCTTCGGCTACAGGAGACAATTTTAGCATAAAATTGAATTTTAAACATCACCGCTTCGACGTCCCTCTCAGCATCATTATGTCGCCTGGCTGAGAGTGCGTTTGCGACTCGGTGTAGAACATAACGTCGAACTGTTTGAATTGCACACAAATATTGAAATGTTCACAACCTGTTCGATCAGAGCATGTCCCGCCGGGAGCGCAGAGCGCCGAGTGGAGGGCGAAAAACAAAAACGAACGAAACTAAATGTTAAACATGCCCGAGGTACAAGACTCCGGCGAAGATGTGGTGATGTGGCAAACGAAGCGAGCAAGCACAAACAAAAAAAATTGAAATTTCGCGAAAGGGAATTCTTGAAGGCAAGGGTTGCCAGAAGCCACACAGTTGATTGCTGGTGGTGCTGTTTTTTGGTTCTTCCGCCTAGGCACCCTTTACTTGGAGGACTTCTGTCACAACGGCAGCCGCACATTCGAATGCAAATGGAGGAGGGCCTGTGTGCTGCGAGTTTTATTGCTGCAGCCCGCGAAGAATATTCCTCCGATGCGCTCTTGGTTGGGCAGTAGCCAAAGATGAGGTGCATGTGTGTAGATGGGAGCCCCCCTCCCCCCTTCCCACCTTCCGTATCCATCGCAAAGAGAAGACGGATGCCGAGGAAAAGCAAATACAAAATAATAACAATGGGGATGCGGCCGCCCCCCGTCCCCCCCTCCAAGGAAGAACTGCATCAGTTGGTAGTGGCATTTGGCATCAGCTGCAGCTCTTGTTTTTGTTTGCCTCTCGCTGGTGGTGGTGTCGGAGTTGTGCGAAGCTTCGGCGGCTGCTGCAATGGCGGCGGCGTCTTTCGTCGGTTGTTGTCTCCTCGTCGCATGCAATTTGGTCCGATGAATTCCAGGGGCTCCACATCCAGGAGTGGCCTCTGTTGAATCCTCTCTTCCTCCAAAGGAAATCCTTTGATGTCGTTTGTGTATTGCACAACTCAAAGTGATTAAAGTCGTTCGCGTTCCTTGGCAGTTGCTCCTCTACACACTGCCTTACCCGTGCATATACTCGTATGTATGCGCATACCTCTCTGGCTCCGCTTCGCCATCGTTTTTGTGTGTCTTCCTCTCTTCGATGTGGGTCTGGATCTGTGTACGCTTATTTCGTGTTCCTTTGCATTGTCGTTCAGCACCAAACAATTGAGCCAAGGGGAGGAGAGGTTTATGTCCGCCGCCAAACTAGTTTGGCCGTGTAAGCAGACGACGAAGTTTTCGTCAAGAAGGATGCATCCCATTACAGCAGCAGCCGGCACTGTGGAATAAACTGGAGGGAACTTAACAAATCGATGACTCTTTTGTTTTATATGCAACCAAGTGGCGAGGTTGTGAAACCACTCCATGTCCTCACCTTGGGATTTCTTCAATGGCTGACTCGATTACTCTCTGTGGAGAAGAAAGACCGCAGCCCAGCCGAAGCAGAAAGGGGAGAGGAAGCACCGATTGTGCACTTTGCTGGCGTACTACACAAAGGAAGTCACAGTGATTTAATTTGGGTTACCCGCTCTTTGGATAAGCAATGGGGATCGTTAGCCGTAGAATTTGGCTCCCGGGAGATGAGCGACTAACGAGCGTGTCATTAAATTTGTTGGATTACGAATTTGGTTCTGAGATCGTTCGTAGTTCGTGGCTTTTCGGGGCATCCCCTACACGTGTTCCATTATTCATTATTCGGTCGGTCGCTAATTTGTTTTCTATTCACCTAAAATTGTCTCGAGTTTGCTTTGAGAGCGTCGCGTTTTGCCTGAAGCGTTTTATAATTTGTCTGTGGTACATCGGAGTGTTTTGCAAAGCCATTTCGTGGGGAAAGCGGTGTGGGGAGGCTTTACTTTGAAGTCACTTTGCTCATTTTCGTGGGTCACCAAAAAACCACAACCTCTCACAATTTACCCCGTAACGTCACAGTGTCCAAAGATGAATACACGTTCATCTGAAAACTGTTCGGCTCTCCGGTCGGTGTGACTCAAGCGCCTGGGCCACCGTCGTCGAAAATCGTGTGCCATTTAGCGGTCCTCAGATTCCATCCGCCGACCAATTGCATGTAATGACGAATCTTTTAAGTGGAAAAAGAGACGCAAAAGAAATTCCCCCCCCCCCCCCCCCATTCTTATAAGCAAGAAAAGGCGGCGTCAAGTGTGCGAATATGTCTTCGGCACATCCACCAGATTCTACTAAATAAATCACCATATCCATGGAGCAGCCGTAAATAACAAAGAGCAGCCAGGCCAGTGCACACACAGC
This sequence comes from Eristalinus sepulchralis, assembly GCA_944738645.1. NCBI lineage: Eukaryota > Metazoa > Arthropoda > Insecta > Diptera > Syrphidae > Eristalinus > Eristalinus sepulchralis. The sequence continues at coordinate 62,223,738 of OX122885.1, read as the reverse complement.
ACCAACGCTGTCGCGGTGAGTGGCGTGCAGATCCAGCGCGAGGCATGTGTGTATCTTGCCATCGTTCATGCCAATGGAGATATCTATCTTTCATCGCTTGGATATAGACCGCGACGAATCTCTCATTCATTCATGCATCATGCGCACACACACATCAACCCATCACGTATGCATATTCAGTTGTTGCTGTAGTGTGTCTGCCTTGGTTGGTGGTACATCCTTTTTACACACATTTCTCCCCAAAGAAGCAGCCTTCAGAGAGCCTACAAAGATTCCAGCCTGTCTATAGATTTGTGCGCGAGCGCGATTATCATGACCCGACTGTCACATAAACAACAGAAATTGATCTGTAAATCATGGAATGGCTGTTTGGCGGCAGTTCACTCTTTCTTCTTCGTACTCCCATCGAGTCCTCCGTCAAACGTCTGCCCGTCCGCAACAGGGAAGAGCCTGGCTGCCATCCACCTGGTTGGCCGATTGACAGAGATAAAGCGAAATTACCTCAGCTAAATGTGTTGTAATAGGTCTCCACACCAGCCCGCCAGATGACGAAGACGACAACAACGACGACGACGACGATGACTACGTCGACTGCCACAGCCGCCATGATGATGATGATGACGCTGGCGATGATGATAATGACGACGGTGATGGTGCATCGATTGGTGCGTCCGTACCGTCATTCACCAGTACGTGTGTGTTCCCGTGCCTACGTTTACATGTCCAACTCGCATGCACAGTAAATCATAGATCCTAGGTTCCGAAAGTTCAATACCATCGATGTGCAGTGTCGCCGCGCAGCAGAACAAAACCCCCAAGAGACAGCCTATATTTCCGCGAGTGAGATTTATGAAAAGATTCTCTCCTAAGAGATTCCTGCGAGTCTTATGACAATTACCCAGGACACTAGATAGATTACTCCACTCCATTCAACAGCGCCAGCGTCGGCGGCGGCCGCGGCACACCACGCTGATTCAATTTATGTGACGTTGCCCTGATTGATGCGTCAAAAAAGGGGCGCACTATTATCACGAACGTTAAATTGCAAATTAAATTGAGTTATAATCCAATCTGGGGAGTGGGGGAGGGGGCACTCTTGGAGCTCCTTCGTCGCCTGATTGAATTGATCGCAGCACCCACGCAGGTGAAGGTGGAGACGCTGGGAATTCGATTAGACGCTGCTGTGAGGTCGCTTTGAAGAATGACGGAAGTCAGGGCGGGGGCTAATTAAAGTCTTTAAGACTCAATGACACACGCCATTAAATTTAAAGAAAGACGATGGCAGGCGATATCCTCTTGTAAGTTCATGAAGTGAAGAAGGATTCATTAGAGCAAAGTCTTTAGCTTAATTAAAACCGGAACACTGCTTGGTGTGACACTCCTCTGCCAATATCATGAAGACAGTGAACCACATCCACACCCGGTCCCTTATTTGTTTTCATTGCCACAGCTGTTTGCTTTGCCGCTCATCTACAAAACTCATCTACCCAAACTTGAAGCAATCAACAGCTTTGTAGGGCTTTCCAACTTCGTTTCATGTCAAGACCCATGTTCTGCCCTCAACGCAACGCACAGATGTGACATCTTGGCCAATAGACGACTTCACTCTAATGAGCAAATACCCCCTTTAATCTTGTCACCATTAACAAAGCCAAACTGGAATTCATTTCACTAAAAGGGCCATTATGCCTCCAATCACTTTCATCCCGTCCCGTCAGAGTCGTTTGGGCCAGCGGTCCAGTGCCCAACGAGAAAGCTGACTCTCTCATGTGGCCCATCTGAGATGAGATGTTTTGGAAAAGCGCTTCTGCCGCTGACCTTCCCAAAAGCCGAACCATTAACCTCGATATATATTTTCACTGCTGCACCAGCAGTCTCCTCCATTCACTCGCTCACTCACTCCGTTAAGTGCTGCTCCACAGAGCTCCAAGAATAACATCAACTCCATCTGTGTGCTAGTGCACTTCAATTCGATTAACATTTGAACTAATATCTCCTCGTACTCAGAAAACCGTCGAAGAAGTTCAACTTAATGAATGACACCGGGGGCAGGCCTCGGCGGCAGCGGCGGCAGCGGCTGATGGGCTCAAAATTGGAGATGTCGGACCCACACTCACACGCCTGCCTGGTTGGCATTTAGTTTGGGCGGCCTCACAACCCGTTCGCCAACTAACGAAGTTCTATTATCTTGAGTGCACTTTCTAAGTGGATTGCCGCTGCCGCCATCGCCGCTACTGCTGCTGCTGGTGCTTCTGCTCGCCTCCTTCACTCTTGATTATCCGTTGAACGGTTGTCTGACAGAGTTTTGATTTTCGAATTTCCCCAAATAAGTTTGTGGAGATTTTTGTGCGTGCGCGTGTGTGTGAGTGTGGAAAGCTTAACTCAAACATAAACACTTCAGTTTTGTTGCTCATCGAATGATGGACTGCACCGACTGCAGTGATTGGGCTTCAAATGCTGTGCGTACTCTCCGACGAACAGAAAACTTTTCCATTCGAAATCGGAAGGAAAAACATCGAAACCCAACGATAATTAATGCTTTTCCATTGGAATTCGTTTCGACACAGAACTGAAGCACAGTCCACACACAGAGGTCGAAACTTTTAATTTGTTACATTGCTGCCATTGAGCTGAACTTACGCCGCTCCCCGCGCCACACCCACCGCACTTGTCTTAACCAAGTTGTTCAGTTCGGTGAATTTTTGTGAATGATTTGGCAGAACTTCGATGGCAAGGATCGCCGCACAGAGAACTCCTTTCCCGGGAACGCTCGTGGACTTGAAAGAGCGCCTCGCCCAAATGGTAGTGAAGGAACTCCCCGAAAGTTAACCTCGATCAGAGGAGGGAGGGGCGCTGTGTCGGTGGCAGCAGTTGTTTTGTTGATAGAAAAACTTTCCGAATCGAATTTAAGCGGGAGTTTTTCATTGTCTTTGGAGTTGATTAAGTGCTTCATTTGCAACTGTGATTGGAGGGGAAGTTTTGAATGCAAATTGAATCTTGTGCCTCTTCATCAGGCGATTTCTGATAAAATCGAATTTCAATAAGCTTTTCATACTTTGGGGGCGGTGGAGGTGTGGCAATGGTTCAAGCGGGTTCAAGTTGGGTAAATAAATGCGAACGTGTTCGTAGGAATCTTAATATGATTGTGCGGTTGATTTATTCGCCCTGCACGTGGTGGGAGATACCGTCTGTCTTGTGTGTGCTTTCCGCATTGAAAGTTGATCCAGGGGGGGGGATTATCTTTTTAAACAGATGCCGATGGAATGATTTTTCATGATGCCCCAATTAATTCTGAAATGATATGTCATTTGGGGCTTGTCCATCATTAATGCACCGCAGTGCCATTTGCGAAGGCTCCCATACTGAATGCACAGTCGGGAGAGTATACGCTTGGTTAAATTGAATATGTCATCAGTTTGATTTTTTTTTCTGTGGATCCCTAGAGGTACCTGCTGTCTCGCAATTTGATGGACAGACAAAGACAAGTCAATTGAGGGAGCAGTGTGAAAGAAAGTGGTATGGGTAGGGGTGGCAAAGTGAACCACGCTGATCTTTTTATCGGCGTGGTCCACTTTGCTTCGAAAACTAAACAAAAATTGGGTTGCACAACAGAGCATGATAAGCAAGGACATCTTCCAACCACTACGATGGAAAAATCAGTGAAATGGTGTTGGGCAAGGCAGGGAGAACGTTTTTTTGATTTTCGTAAAATTCGGGGTTTTGTCCTCTCCTTTACAACCCCCAATTGAACGAAAATCACAAAAAACTTCGTGTACCTTGGCTCCGCGGTAAATAGGGACAACAACCCCAGTACCGAAATCAAACGCAGAATCACTTTTGCCAATCACTGTTTCTTCGGGCTCAAGACACAATTTAGTAATAAGGCCACACTCAACTAATCTGGCTTTGTACAACAGCCTGATCATCCCAGTCCTTTACAGGGCAGAAATTTGGACGCTACTAACAGAGGATGACAAAGCCCTGACTCTCTTCGAGAGAAAAATTCTGCGTGCGATTTTTGGTCTTGTTTGCGTTGATGATGTTTGCGTCTGGAGGTGAAGATTTAACGACGAACTCTATAGCTTGTACGGCGGCATGCGCCTGGTCGAGCGTCTTCGGATATAACGCTTAAGATGGTTAGACCATGTAGAGCCTATGGACACCACTGCTTCGCCCCGAAAAGTCTTCGAATCTGAGCCTGCTGAGGGACAACGCAGCACAGAACGACCTAGTCTGAGATGGCACACATAATTGGAGAAGGATCTCAACCAACTTGATGTGCGCTATTGGCGACAACTAGATCGTGCTAGCTGGAGAGGTATTTTGATTGAGGCCCAGGTCCACCCCGGACTGTAGCGTCACTAAAAGAAGAAGAAACATGACGTTCGCCTATATTCGACTCAAGAACAGAGAAGCTTTGCCATCTGCTTGAAGTACCCATGCGGACTAAAAAATGGGACGAGCGTTAGGGCTTATGAACAATTGATGAATCCAAATTACTAAAAATCAGTCAAAGAATTTCAATATCTTCCCATTGGTTAGAACTGGGCTTTTGAACGTCATCAAGAAGTTAACGTGTAATTAAGATCCCTGTCCTTCCTGTTCTTTATTCCTTCTCCTCTCCTCTCCTTAAACACGATCCAAGAACTTTTTTTATCTTTTGCTGTGGGTTGAAGCATCACTGGCTTTTGTGATGAATTGTAAATTGCGCGCCAAGGAAAAATGAAACAAACAATTCCGACTGATTATGGTGCCTTTATTGACACTTTCTGTCTCAGCTAAACAAACTGTTACTTCTCGTAAAGGTTTTCAGAACAATCACTCAGTAAGGTCAATCCCCGTACAAAGATGATATGAATCGTCAGTAAAGACAGCCGTTTATTATGACAAGTGTCACCTTTACAGTGTTGATCAGAAAAATTCGTACTCAGTGACTACAGTGATATAAACTTTGTCCGCTATATTTGATTCTCGATTTTGGTTATTACATGACATCTCGCACATATTTCAGCAAACCACCTTTTCAGTCATTTTTTCATTCGTTTTAATTTCGCTCAATTCGAAGGATTTTTTCTGTTTTTTTTTCATCCATTGATTAAGATATCATGTGTGGAGGTGGATGAAATCTATGTACTACTTTTTACTCCTCCCCTTTTACAAAAATGTCCCCAAGCCTTATTGTTCGCATCCATTCAGTTCCTTGTAGGCGAATATCGGTTTTGATCTTGTGGTACATATTCTGGAGCCGTAATACACGAAGACCCTGCTTTGCTCAACGTGATTGGTCCCCATTGTGACGTTCTGCCCGTTCTGCTGTGAATCCTTTCTTGTACCATGTACCATATTCCATGTCTTTGTGAACCACTAGAGCGACTTCTGTTTCGATTCCAACCAAAACTTCCTTGACGGCTCCCTGTGTTCGTAGAATCACGTCAAAGTCTAGCCAGTAGCTGAATGGATTTTTGGAACAACGTGCCTCTGGTATTGTCTTGTGACTTTCGCACCACCTTCTCATGGACGTAGAAACACTCACATGACAAGGCATCGGCTCCTGTAAAATTGTTATTACATTGGAGGTCTTGATGAGCTCGTTGCCGACCTTGATGGAGCAACGAGAGTTCTCCACTGTCATTCTTCATAATCGAACGAGTTTGGTAGGAATGCCAAAACTTGACACGTCACTATATAACCAGACTCTAATTTTTGAGTTTTACTTCTTGGATTTCTCCCTTCCAGCATAGGTTGCAGTGTGAACATCTTATTTAAGGTGGTCTTCCCTACATAAAACCACACTGAAATGTGGTTTCAGGTTCTCCGAGAATCTCGTCCGAGTTACGTCAGCTCCGAACATTGCCATGCTAACGTTTGCATTATCGATTCACAAAAGTTGAGTGCAATGATCGCACATTGTAACATTGATCTGCTCAAGGCCAAGAACTGTAAATAAAAACAGGAAATGGTAAGGTTAACATTATTTTGTTGTCGATGACTTAATGCTCGAACATTAAAAGAAATGCTGACAAGACAAATGTTAGGTGGATGGAACACTCCGTTAGTATGAACAGAAATAAAAAATCACAAGTTTGAATAAGACTAAACACTGAAATTTTCTTTATTTCTCAATAATTCAATTTTTGTTGATTTCAAAATCAACCAATATAAGTTATCTACGCGATGTTCAGCAGTCGTAGGGATTTCTCTTCTTTTGGAAAGGACATACGAAATGCAGACATCCCTCATCGGACATGCTTTCCTCCGATCGTCATCTTACAGATGAGGTGGTACTTGAGTCCACCCAAGGATTGAAGAGTTCTGCCGGCTGTCCGCCAGCTTCATAAGGTTTGTTCGACGTCAGTGTCGATATTCCTATCTATTCTAGTTTGAGGAACGGAATTCTTGCCCAACGGCGTCCAGACTGAGTGGAAGATTTTGCCTAACTCGTTTGGTCCTTCTAAATATTCGTATGTTTCATGTCTCTGGAGCACCATTTGCAGATGTCACAGATGGACCTTAAAGTGTCCAAGCTTTCCTGAATACCGAAGCATAACAATTTTAAATAAACTGATAGCCAGAAATTGAATGGTGCTCTTAATTCATAAATGCAGGACGACAAACATGTGAAAGTAAAAGGCCAAACATAAAGGAGACAACACATCGGAATGTGACGTACGTCCTTCCGAGTCATGCATTCAACGCATTGCGGAGAGCTTTGATGTTCATTGCGTCTATTCGTCGTTACTTACTAGAAAATGCGTTCGCCAGTAATTGTTCTTATGATGACCATATGCAGGCAAGAAAATCTCGGCTGAACAGCAAGACATGCGCCACCTTACCTTCTTCAAAAATGTTGCATCCTAATCAGTGAAGAACAACGAAAGTGTATCTAACGTGTCACCAGCTTTACTCCAGTGTGTACCCACTATTCCAGATCTAATTCATCACGATTTGCGTAATACCGACAAATCCTAACAAAATATTTCTGACATTTTGTGGCCACTACTGCTCCCACGCTTGCACTTGTAAAGTTATGCAAGTCCAGTCCGATGTGATCAGCAAAGCCGCTGATTTGTAGCCGCATAAAAAGTGAAAGTGTGTGTATTGGGATTGCGGGAACAAATCAAACCCATAAACCGATTCTTTCAATAAAGCCGATTTGCAAATCGACGACGACGAAGAGAAAGCCAGCGTTCCCCCGGCTTGCATGTTCAGAGCAGCGCCCGAAGAGGAATAGTCAATGTTTTGCCTCGATATCTTAATGTTTCCCCTGCACGATACCCGTAACGCGTACTTATCCATTGACTGGCGAATAAAATACGTTCGAAGCTCCTCACTTTACACTGCAAAACTTTCGCAGTCAATTAGGGATTCATTGTCATCCTTAAGCAAGCTCTGTGATACAAGAACCTGGCAGCACTCGATCCGACTATCGCTTCTTCATTCATTGCAGCCTTGCATGATGGTAATTGTAGTTTTGTGCGAGGGTGAACGGGGAGGCGCAACGCGGCCTGATCCCAGACGAACGTGTATCGCCGAACAGTATCTAATTTCTTATTTGTGTATGTGTGTGTGTGTGTGTGTATCCAAGTGAGTGTTATCTCGATGGAGTGCGCTTTTGGGCACAAAACAACGAAAAGACGAAGAATCTCTTGAATTTGAAAAGGATTCCAGTTTCAAGTCGAAACCTTGGTCGGATTTTTTTTGGCGAGGTGGCTGATTGTTGATGTGTGTGTGTGTGCGATGGTTTTTCTCAAGGCAGTTGTTGGATTCAATGTTTGAAGCAGTGTTTCCTGCGCGAGACCTATTACGGGAAACACAGGCTGGGTGTGTGTGCGAAACATGAAAGTCGTGCATCTACTGGAAAATTTGTGCTGCCACGGGTGTGGGTGACTGGGCGGTGGGGTTGCGGGAGTTCGCTGAAATTGGTAATTTACTGTGTCATGGTAAGACTGATAGCTCTGTGTGTGCGTGTGCATACAGTGGGAGTGGCGGAGGAGGATGGATTCGCCTCGGTCATAGTCGGGTCGATGTATTCCTTACATGTTCGCCTTCTTTTCCGTCTGTCACTCTATACCCCCGGTCCACAGATGTGGGCGCAGGCACATTCACATTCGGATGTGTCAGAGCTGCGCTCGCAGACGTTTGGACAGACGGAAGAGTCAATAGCTGGGAGATGGATCGAATCAAATTATACAGGAACTTGTTGTGTGCGAGTGCTGCTATGCCGCGCCACTCAGCGCAAAGTGTGATTATGCAAGCGCGTCCGCCATCGCCGAGGTGGAGTATCTATATTTTTGGTGATTATTGCTTTTCACTTTTTACCCGAACGGGCAGACTGAATAAATAAACTTGAAGCGGATGATGGCTGCCAGGGAATGCCTTCGAAATGACTGTGTGTTGCAATTTGCCTTTCAAGTTGTATAGTTTCTGTTTGGCTGGGATAAGTGCGGGGGACGGTGGATACTTTCATAACAAGTACTGTCTATCAGCGATTTCTTGTGTGTACTTTTGTTTTAATAAGCATCGTTTTCATCACACAGACTTTGGGCTGTCATTGAGTTGCTGATGAAAGGGTTGTGCCACGCATGGCTTGAGCAAAGTAATTTCACACCTCGAAGCGTATCTTGCGCACGCACTCTCCGCCACGACATCAACTGGTGCAGAAAATCAGAAACTTAAGTCAGCTTAGGGTTTTATGCCCCGACTGTCATCAAAGAGCCTGCCCTTCGAAGCTTCTTGCACGCAATAACTACAAGTTCAACTCAATGTCAGTAAAAAAAAAAGTGCCGCAAAACTAAATCATCATCGCCCGGAACCCATGGCACTACCAAACGACATCAACGTCAAACGTTCCCACTCGTAAACTCGGCAGGCATTACCTACTCACTCAAAATCGTATCCGAAAAGCTGTCATCAAAAAGTTACAGTCATGCCCGAATCTCGTATGCCAGCGCCGGAGAGCGGTACACGCTTGTCCATAAATTCGGGTCAATAAAATCGATTGCTTGACTAAAACCAAAGAGATGAGAGCCATAATTGTTTATAGGCGCGTTAATGTTTATCGCATCATTTGAAAACATATTTACGACGATAATAAATCTGAGTTGAAAGATTTGTTGCCGTTGCTCTGCACACGCACCGGAATGCGGTAAGATGCCACCAACCCTGCCACCAGCACTGCCACCACTTGACAGGTGCGCAGAGTCACAATTCGTACGATTTATGCCCATAAGGGGGTCCTTATGACCTTCGCTACGGCTCGCCATCGTCCCGATGTCATGCATTATTTATGATTCGATGTGATTAAACTTCAACACGTTTAAAGTAAGCTTTCCGCAATCAATTTACGAGGAGCCAAGCCCAGGTACTTACTGATCAAAACTCGTCCACCCAAGCGGCCGTCATTACCGTTGTCAACGATGGCGACATGGCGGCCCATTACGTGTGATGGCCTGAATTCGATATTCTCCCACCATCCCCTGCGTCCATTATGCATTCAAGCAGGGCTGCAGGAGGCAGTCTTTACTCAAAATAAGAAATGCAAGAATGAAAGCAAAGTTTTGAGCAAATATCCTGAAGCCATGGCCATTGCGGCTGGCTGGTGCCCACATCTCGTGCGTGCGACCCACTACCATGGTTTGGCGGACCCATATCAATTTTAATTAAATTAGCATGTAAATATGAAATTTATGCGCGTCTCAGGTCGGTCTGTGATATACTAATTCAATTTAGTCGATACGTGAGCTCTTAATAGGTTTATCTGCTGTGCGCGAGTCGTGCTTGCCGATGTACGTCTGGATGCGGTGTTGTTTTTTTTTCGGTGACGTGCATTTTCGCGTCACATCACCTGCATACATATGTGCTACGCGTTAACCGGGACAAAACTGCAGGGAGGGAGAAATGTTTACAGTCTGCTGGTGGGTAGATGAATCGATGACACGATGTGCAAATTCGGGAACATTTGGTTGGCTGGGGAAATCGGTATTCAATGCACTCTCTTTTGCACTCGAACTCTTTGATGTCCATCAATTCGTAAAAGAAACATTAATTGGAACCTGAAAACACTGTGAGAATCGGAATTTTGGGAGTCAATGTGTGTGGGATTAGAAGAAGTGGTTCTAAAGTTACTTCTGTGCTTCTACTTGTAAAAGTTTTTCTCGTTCTTAGCAGATTTGTAGTGGAACCCACTCCAGGCCAAATGGATATAGTCTATGGTCAGAAGGATTGCACACATAACCTGTGTGGCTTGGTTGATTATTTTTCATTTCTTGAATACGCAAAAGTGGAACGGAAATAATTTACAAAAGTCTTCTAACCATGAATAGACCTAAAATACGTAGCAAGCTTCAATATGTTTGGATTTCAAAGTTCGAAACTAGGGATCAACAACTAAAGCCCAAAACAAATTTTAATTTTCTACCACACAATCGACATGTAGTTTGATCTGAATTATGGTTACAGAGCACCGAAAGTTGGGAATATTATGCCCCACTGCGGTTACTAGACTACACAGATGTGCCAAAAATGTTTAATGAAATAAACACAGCGAGTTTTTGAAATGGAGCTTTCAACAAAAATTATTTTGGACAACCTGTCCTAAATTGTTTTGGCATTATTTGCCGGAAACAGTAAAACCTTGAAAAAGGAATTGTGAAAATCTAAAGACACAATTTTGAACAACTCAAGAAATTTACTTAGGAACGGCTTACACAATAATCGAAAGCCGAAAAATAAATATGGCAGGCTTGTATTTTCCCACAATGAATTTCAACAGAGGCTAGCAAACGAGTGAAGTCTCACAAATTTATACAAGTTTATAAGTTTATAATAATAGTTTACTGCTAAATGGGTGGGTGGGTGTAAATTTATTCTTACAAATTTTGAAGTGACTTTTAATTACAGTTTTCTTTTTAAGTTAAAATTACTTTAGTTGCTTTTTTAAATGTTTTAAATTAAGATTAATATACAAGGTTGTCAAATATCTTCGTTCCGCTTTTTTGCTCTTCATTCACTGCTTCATAAGAAGCTTTATAAAAAGTGATCGGATTTAGTTCAAATATGCGCCGTTTTGTTGGATAATCCGAAGCCCCCCTCCTTATTTGGGAAGAACTCGGACAGCCACTTTTTACAAGCCTCTTTTGAGTTCAACTTCACACCACCAAGTGTGGTCGCCATGGACAGGAACAGGTGGTAATCACTTGGCGCTATGTCCGAGGTATATCGTGGATGCGATAAAACCTCCCATCCGAGCTCCCGTAGCTTCTGACGAGTCATCAACGAAGTTTGTGGTCTTGCCTCACCCTCTGCGCTGGAATACTACACCCTTCCTGTTGGTCAATTCTGGACGCTTCTGGTCGATCGCCTGCTTCAAGCGGTTCAGTTGGAACCATATGGGAGCAGCTCATAGTGGATGATACCCTTCTAATTCCACCAAACACACAACAAAGCCTTCACGGCCGTCAACCCCGGCTTGGTCACTGTTTGGGACGATTCACCGGCCTTCAATCACGACCGTTTCCGCTTGATATTGCCGTATGTGATCCATGATCCATACGTGAAAAATGGGTCGAGTTCGTTCCGTTTCAGCAGCATATCACAGGCGTTAATTTGGTTCAGAAGGTTTTTTTGCGTCAAATCATGCGGCACCCAAACATCAAGCTTTTTTTGTATCCAGCCTTATGCAGATGGTTTTACATGGTTTGGTGACTAACTCTCATCTCCTGGGCGATGTCACGAGATGCCACATGCCGGTCTAACTCGATGATTCCCATGATTCGATCGGTATTCGTCGTCACAGGTCTTCCGCCGGCTGCCTTGTTTATATGAATCAAAAAAATCCTTTGAATTCTTTTTTCCTTTTTTTTTTTGAAATTTGGGATTAGTTTAATACACAGTGGCAATTCGTAAATTAAGGGACGGTACAGCGTAGTTCTCGGTCTCCATATAAGTTGTATGCTGTCGGAACTTCAAGCATCCCTTGGGCACGTCTTCTGGTGTTAAGCTTGTGACTTAATGGTTGCTGGAACAGTGTTGGCGTTGGCACTCGGACAAATCTTGCGAAAGAACTGCAAATTTGCAATTTTTTTATCGATTTTAAAGTCCAACACGATAGCATTGAAGTCTGCGATGATGTTAAACTTGGTACGCGGAACCGTCAATAATTGCAGGCTCTAGATCAAATTCAAACCTCCCATTAGACGCCAATCGTAAAAAATACATCACTTGCATTACGGACGGTGATCAATTCTCTTGGACTCAATAAAACGATACAAATTTCCCCCTCAGCAAGCAATTTCATTTCTTCGTAAAACGAAACTGAGGCTATCAATCGGATAAAGACTTGGTAAGACATCAAGCAGAGAATACTGCACTATAAACAACTGAATTTACCTCAGTCTTCTGAAGTGCACTTAAATGTGAATTAAAGTAATTCACTGTCTTTTGGAATTTAAGCATTTTCTGGGAGCAGCTTTCTTGCAAAATATTGTCATGTTAACATCTCTAACGTTGTGGAGTGGATAGGAGCAGCGACTCACGTGTCAGACTCAATTTCTAGACTTAACGTCTTTTGAAGACATTTTTTTTTCGAATTGCTGACAACACTCAACGATTATCTCTGAAAACCTTCTCCCATTTCGTTGTTCAAAGTGTGGTCCCCTCTACTCTTGGCTGAAGCAAACAACACAAGTAATTGCTAACGATGCTAGACCCTGGTCCCTTTTGGGATTATAGCGCCATTCAATTTACTTATTTTTGTTTTAGAACATTGCGTCAGTTAATACCCTTCCATCCAACTGTCGCTCACCAAATTGAAGTTTTATTAAGTCAAATCGCCCCGCTAAACTCAATGTCTTAATCGTACGCCTACAATTTCCCTTGCGACGCCTGGCATAAATTCACATCGCATCTCCACGGCAGAGGACCCGCATTATGACAATCATCACTTTATTGCGCCCTGTCGACATTCTCGACGGAGACGGGCGGTAATTATTCACATTTCTTCGGCGGCGCACAATAAAGCCCAATAACATCGCTTTAAGATCGACCAATCATTATTAAAACTTCTTGCAGGGCCGAAGCACCCTTCGCTGGGGCGAGATTTCCGTGGCACCAAGGCGCTATTTTCGGTTCGACGCGCTTCACCCTCTGTGCTGGCAGCGGACTTTCAGCGAAACAATTCAAGAAATTCGGAACCTCTCCCGCGCACTTCGGAACCCTTTCATTTATTCATTAGCAGTAATTTAAATTCTGTCAACATTCGCCGGGCGCCACATGCGATTTCCGTTCGCAGAAAATAAGTGTTCTCTGTTTAAAGTTGCGCAAAAAAAAAGTGAATCGTCCGCAAGGCAATTCATTGATAATTACCCACGGAGATGATCTCTTTTTGGATGATTACCATTCGCCACCGAGAACTGATGACACCGCAGCAGCGCCGATGCCAACGCAAACGCCACCGCCAACGGCCAGAAGCCAGTGTGGCCATTTGTGTTGAATTTTAATGAATTATTGCGGCAAATTCAATTAATGAATGAATTGTATAAAGTTTCCTTGATATGCTCCGCTCTGCTCTGCGGTGGGGTTGCGTTTATTTTGGTATTTAAATCGTTTCAGTTCACGTCGTTGTCGTCGATGTGGCAGTGGCAGAGGCAGCGATGGCGATGGCCAGCGGAACTGGGTAACTCAAGACAAAGCAGCAGCATCGTGAATGGGAGTGTGTACTGCGTTTGTTCTGACGGAGCTGGGCGCAACATCTGTTCCGCTGATGTTCCTTTGATATTTGATTTTATGCGACTGGGGCTGCGGCTGACGACGACGACGCGGATGACGATATTATTATGCTGATGGTGATAATCAAGGATTTCTTCGTCGCCACCACCGCCGCACCGCCGTCGTCCCCATCGTTTGTGTGTGCATCTGTGGCCGATTTTGTTTATTAATGATTATTTTAAAATTTAACTCGCCCGACATCGAGCACCCGAGGAAGGAGCGCGTTATTAAATTGTGTAGATAATGGGAATCGTTTAGAGGCTTAGTTTATGACCCATTAACGTTTGTGACAAATCAATGATTAATTGCTTCCTTGGGAGCGGCTGTGAAATTAGAGCTTGGCAGCTATTTTCAGATGCCCCACGTCACTTTATTAATTGTGACACCAGATTGCAGGCACACAATGAATGGCCGAGATAGAGCATCTCCTTCCAGCATGTGGCATGTGGCTGTGCGATTTCCGATGTAAATAAAACGTGAGGCAAACAATGCGCAGGATGTTTGGATAAACTGCACAAACAATGCGGCATTCCTGCAAATAGACCAGCGATTTCTCATAAACAACAATGGACCAATAACCGCACCCAGTGACATTCCAAATTCGGAACATAAATCTAACTGAATCGAAGTAATTGCCCGGCAATGTGTCGCGCTCATTCGGACAAATATTTGTTGGCTCTGACAACACACACACACAAACGGGCGGATTGATGTTTCCATACACCCATATACACATGGCGCGTAGTTTTTACGCTGCTGAGTTATATCACTTCCCTCCGAGGCCCAGTGACTAACTTAAAAGTCCACCGCTCTGACCGTTTACTTACAAAACCCAAGTCAAGTGGCCATAAATAATCCGGTACACACACAGTGCACCAGCTGGACAGATGCATATATTCAGCTCGTAAAGTAGCGGCGCACAATGTTGCCCGCATATATGCATGACATGACAACGCATGATCGACCCAATCACATCAGTGATAAATTGCAATTGCCTCCAAAAATTGTGTTCCAACTTACGATGCGTTCACTAATTAATTAAAATGCATTTATTTGAAAAATCCATACAAGTGGTGGCTGGAACGCGCATCGCCTCCTCCTTCGTACATGCATCCTTGGTGCGGGCATGCATCCGAATGGGCTGCCGCCTCGGACAGAGGACGGTTGCTCCGGTGACTGCCATGCTCGCAAAAACAAGAAATTCCTGTGTATTAATGTGATTTCGGGTTTATTGGACGGGTTCCACGAGTAGAGTGTGTGCAGGAATTTATGCATGCACGGGATGGTGGGCCCTTGAAAGTGTGGAGAGGGCGGAGAAACCGGGAAAGTTTGATGAAGATGGCAGTGGTAGGGAGCCGGTGGTTGGAGCTGTGCGATAAATTCATTCGATGCGTAGATTAGATACAATATGATGCAAGTTCACTCGGTGGTGAAGTTGGGTGGGGTCGGTGTGCGTTCATGGGGTATCCTGGGGTGGATTGTAATTTCCCTAAGTGAATTCCTTAATTCATTTAAAATCCTGGCAATCTGCCGGTGTGGTGGAGTGGCTTGTAAAACGCTTGGAATGTCGGCATTGCCTCGGACCAATGGAATGCGATTTGAATTTTCTCCATACCAATCGAGTTTAAGTTTTTGTGAATTTAAACAATTCCGCCTTATGTCCTCCACTTCAGTAGCAAAGCGCCCGAAGAGCGGTGTGCGAAGACCACACAAGATAATTTATTCGACGCCGTCGCCTACCTAATGACACACCAAATTCCCGATTGTTTCCCACGAGCCCGTT
Organism: Eristalinus sepulchralis; assembly: GCA_944738645.1. Lineage (NCBI taxonomy): Eukaryota > Metazoa > Arthropoda > Insecta > Diptera > Syrphidae > Eristalinus > Eristalinus sepulchralis. The sequence continues at coordinate 62,208,191 of OX122885.1, read as the reverse complement.
TAATCGATGATTGCCGGCGATAACGAAATTTTTGGTAGTCAATCAAAAACCGCCTCATTCAATCCGACACACCACAGAGCGCCAGATATTTGATTTTGAAACAAGTTTCCTCCATAAGTCATCATCACTCCCCCCCGCCATACATTAAAAGCTTTGGCTCGGTATGCCTACCTGCACCCAACGCCACAAGCTTAAAACAATAAACTAAACCCGAGATGGAAAACCGATTGTGGCCGTAAGACAAAGAATCGAAATCGAGATGCGTAGGTGACGCCGCATAGCCGAAGATAAAGGTCAGGGGTCTTCCTCGGGGGCCTCACCTACATACCGCGCATATTCTCCGTTGAAATACATAAATTTGCATTAGAATGCAGTGGATAACATTGTTTCAGTGTTCAGCAGAGGTGATAAGTAGCGTCTTACAAGGAGGATTTGCCTAAACAGGGGTGAGCAGACCGTCGCACCGCCGCCGCCACCGCCCACCAGCTTTGGCGCGAGAAAGTCCCAGTCCGCGCTAAAAACTTGAAAATTCCCTGAAATATGATGACTCAGATTCGATTAATTATTGCGACGTTTATCGGGTCGTAAGTTATACGGATGTGGTGGTTGAGGTGGGCGCGTGATGGCTTGTATTACACGAAAGCGATACGCGCTGGACGAGTAGACCATGGGGGCCAGACTGATAAATTGAGAGATTCATAAGCCACTTTGTCATCGATAGGCTGATCGGTGTGGGGTGTGGGGTGTGGGGTGTGGGGTGTGGGGTGTGGGGTGTGGGGTGAACAGCGGTTCCCATTCACTGCGGACTGAGCTGAGAGTTTCGTCAAGTTTTCAAGTGAATTTCTGGGCGCACTTTCAATGATGACGTTCCACAGCCGTCATTACTCTCCCCGCGTTCAAGGATAACGTCTCATCTCGATCTAGGTGGCTTCCACGTTCGACGTGTATGCCGTTCTCATGGTCAATTTCCACCAAAGGCCAAGAGATCACAGAATCCGATATTAATTTCGTTCTTACTTTTTACACAGAAATTCAAGAAATCGAAATAAGAATTTGATCACGAATCGAAATCGACGAGAGACATGGCGCGCGCACATCTATCTGGGATTCGCTTTCGTGATCTCGGCGTTTTATTGAGACCCATGGTTATAGGGGCGGCGCGGAGTCAGAGGCCGGTGGCAGCGCCACAGACGGATGGAAGCGTTTTGAAAATTATTCCTGGAGAGCATTCTCCTCGACGTTGGACAACGACATGAAACAAGAAGACACTATTTCGTCCCCCGCGAGCGGCCAAGTGAAAATCGAAAGTCGTGTCTTCTACGCCGAACGAACAACGTTCACAAGCACTCTTGACTCTTGAGGCAGTCCGCGCACACACACACACACCGCATGGGGAGAAGGACCACTTTGCCACCCAGGCGTGATTGTGTAGTTTTTGTCCGTTTTTTTGCTTATCTTGCGCTTTCCTGCGGCCGAACTCTTGTCTTCGGTGCTCACCCAAATTAAAGATGAGCGAATAAAGAAATAAAAATTCAGTGGAGATCTTAAAGACAAGATTATGGCACCTACCGCAAACTGGGTTCAAGTTGGAGGTTAACCCACGATGACGCCATAATAACTCTATTATCTCTCTGGGCATTGTCTCGCACCGTGCTGGTGGCGCTGGTGAAGGGGGACGAGGGGAGCGGCACTTGTAGTCGTTGCCAAGTAAGTCGTGTGAATAGAGAGATTTGCAACATCACCTGAACAAACATTTACTGGACCATGTCAGGTGGTCGTCGTGGTATGTGGTACCGGCGGCGGTGGCGGTGGCGGTGGCGATGGCGGTTGTGCATGAGTGTCTTTTACTGAAATGAAGTGGTACGAGTGGTAAGAGGACATTCATGCAAATTAGAAGAACTCAATTCACCAATAAACAAGGCACAGTAGTAGCTGAAGGATTGCATTGGCTGACAAGAGACTCACTTGGGTCTGTGATGAGTTGCGAGCTCTTTTTGAATAATTGCTTACTGGAGTGTTTATAACTCAACCACGAGTCTCCACTTGAGCAAATGAATAAATTTGCCACAAGAACCACTGCAGAGCCTATTGAACTGCTGGGCAGCGTTCGATCATTCATACATTTTGCCACATAGACGAATAAAAGCGCACAATCACGCTTTTCCAACCTTACACTTAAACATCCTCCAACGCCAACAATAAGCCAATCCCTAAATTTTCTTTTTTTTTTTCTCTCTTTTCAGATTGAACTCGTGGAACTGACTGTGACCCCGAATAGCCGCTCGTCCTGCCATAGCCTCGTCATCATCGCAATCCCCGGCATTATCGCTGGTAATCATTGGCAACATCGAACCCATCAACCGATCACGCAATGTTTCCCCGAGTGTCCGGAGCGGACATATTCTCAGGTGCCACCACAACAGTGCGTCCAGTCTTTCCCAATAGCCGGCTAGCATCATTAACCCACTCATCAGTATCGTCATCGGCGGACAGCTCTGGCAGCGATGACGGCGGTGGCGGTGGCGGTGGTGGCTTCAACGGCTATGCAACACCGGCATCACCAGCCTTCAGTTCAGCCGGTGTGGCTGGCTCGTCGCCGGTATCGCCGGACGCAGCTACAATCGAAGACATCACCTCCGATAGCAGTAGTAGTTCAATTAGTAATTTTTTCCCGGACGACGAGGACTGGTGGTCGAACGCCATCGAGGAGGATACCTTCGATTCGCCGTTGGCATTCGATGCGAGCGAGAACGGCCTGTGGAACGGTCGATTTGTACCACCGCCTCCACGGCCGCCATTCTTGGATGAGAGTGTTTCCGCCGACGGTCTTACCACCTGTGATTTATGCACGTGGGCATGGCAGAGGAATGCCTACTCAGGGGACGGCTCGATGGGTAAGTACACTCTCTGCATCAAAACCTATTTGTCACGCATCCTTAGCTCTCTCGCATATCTTCCCCACTCCCAAACGGTTTTTAATTGCCAACGATTTTTCCAAACAAATTAAGCATCTGCCCACTTCTTCAACGCCGCCGTGTGCATCCACGGCGGGCATCGCAGGAATAATTTATCGAATCGATATTAGATGTCGATTCATCATCCCACTCCTGTCTCTCTTGCGCGCGCTTGCTCCCCCAGTCCCTCCCCTTCGGGCCGTACGTGAATGAAAATAAATTATATTGGCAAAGAAGTCGTTGTCGTCGCCATCACTGCGGTCATAGAGAAGAAGAAAGTCATGCTGGATGACTGGATGGCTGGATGGCTGAGGAGAGCATCAACTGGGAATGACTTTTGGGTTAACGCCCCCGCTGTTTTGCTGGAGGCAAGCAAACATGCATAGTTCTTGCTCTCTCGTCCAACTCCAGCACGGAGTGTCTGCGGCTGGCTGAATCGCGATGAATCTCAGGCGACGGACATCGTCCGGACCAACATGTGTTTCTATAATTAAAATTTAATCGAAAGTGTAAATTTGAATGGATGCTGATCGTGTGCTGTGGGATGTGCTCCGTGGTGTGGCGGTGATGGTCATGAAGACTGCAGTCGCAGACGTAAACCGGGGAAGTTTATTTAAAGGAAACACTTGATTGGCTGCAACTGCAGCCGGGGAATGGGACATTGTTGACAATTGATGGAATGGCAAGTGCTGCGGTTGGGATTCAATGTGTAAATAGTTGCGGTGTCTTCAGGGGCTAAGTACGGGGTGACAAAATGGATCCATTAAGTGCCGCCCGTGATTATTGTTTACACGAGTGCAGTGCATTCCTGCACTCGCTATCGCACCCATAAAATAGGCCGCTACATTGTTGCAGGAGCTTTTCTTTGTGGCCCCTCAGTGGAGGATTTCCTTATCATTCTACTGCAACGCATTGACAATCTATTAAGAGACAAACCTTCACGTCTGAATGACCCACTTAATCACCTCGTCGATTTGTCACGGTTCGATCTCCGAAACCGAGACGAGAAAACCCCAATCAATCAACCCATCGATGATCAGCGGAGAAAATGTTGTCCATCAATAGGAACTTAGCTCGGGCTGATGTATAACATTCGGAGAGAGAGTGAGAGAGGGGAGCAGGTCCCATCCGTCATGGGATGGGAATGTTCACGGCACTTGAATTTCTTCACATTGCCGCGATCTTCGTTCAAGTTAACTGCCAACTTTGATTCGACGCTGGGACGCGATCATTTCTCAAGTTGGATTCTTTTGAACAAAACCGATCCACCCGAAGCCAGTACGGCCAGTATGGCTCTCCGAAACAACGTTGTTAATGAAGAATGACTTTCTAGCCGTCGGCGTACTTGAATCCAATTGCACTGCCTCTTTCCATCACCTGTGCCAGGCATTCTTCGCCGTGCATCCACCCATAATGTGTGAGAAACCGTGATAAATCTCCCATACCGTACGGTGGTCGGACGGCGGCTGCATGGTTCTCCTCTTGATTAGCCTGACCCACATCGGGGCGAATTCAGACAACCATATCTGCATGGCTATTCGATTTGAAATGTCGCCATCATTAGCCGAACGACGGTGACGGAGCAGACCCTTTGGAGATCCCAAGAATGAAGTGCCTCGTGGAGGTGCCATAAATTAGTTGTTCAATGCTGAGTGAAGGCAATGGCCGCAGCGTCGTCCCAACAATGACACGGAAGTGGTTTTCTTCACACCTCCGAATTACCACCAAGGACCGACCGAGTCATGTGTGTGGCAAGCAGAGTCTCCTCCACCTCCTCCACCATCCGCAGTGAGTACACACAGTGAGTAAACAAAAGATTAAGAATGTAAACATTCATCTCTGCACCACTGCCTGCCTGGAGACCGGAGTCATCGATGATGAAACGTAATCTTTTCCTGCGCACCGAGTGCCGGCCAGACCACCAACGTTGCTCAGAGGAGAACTTCCCCAGCCTCATCGATTCTAAACAATGTACGGATATTGCATCGCACGATATATTTTCTGCTGAGGCCCGGCAAACTTTCAGAGATTGCGAACACCCACACGGCCGCGAGGTCGGATGGCATTTGCGCTCCCCGTCGCCGCCGTCCCCATCGCAACTGACGGCTGGACAAATAATAACAAAAGTCAGCCCCTAATCGTTTTCCGAATTCAAAGGCATCTGGGCCCGCGCCTTCCGATGTGGAACGCGCTCGCAGGAACGTGTCTTCAATAAATTCATTAGGCCTCGCTTCATTAGGCGCACCAAAGGGGACGGTGGCGGTGGTTAGTTGATGTGGTTTGGTGCCATTCAGCTGGGATTTTCTGGGGAAATAAAATTCAAAAGACATCCGTGAGATCAAAGGATCGAGCATCTATGCTGCTGCGAGATCAAACGATGACGCCGATTAATCTCCTCCATCCCGCATAACGCCTTCGCCTCCGGCTCGGTGCGGACGTCACCGTCACAAGATGTACACAAAAGTGATCTCTTCTGAATTAAATTCATGACAGGGCACCGGGAATCTCCAACTCCAGCAAGGCGAGAGGGTCGTGCGCACCGACTGAGGGCGTGATCTACGGTCTAACAAGACGCCCGTGCCAGTGAATCACACAGATCCACGATCCAATTGCTGTGACTAACTGTGACCGACGCTAGACGAAGTGAAGATGAGTGACGCTGGTATGCTAGATCACCGCTCGCCTCATTAAGGGAGAAATTAAAAAACAAGAAACGTCTCCACACACGGCACAGCAGTGCTTCTGCGGTTGCGGGACAGATGCCAAGCGTTCTCTCTCTCTCTGTCGTCGCGGGCTGTCTGGAAGTTGGATATGCTGCGATTTGCTGTGGCAAATACACAGGATGCGTGCATGGAATTTCATACTTCTGCCGCGCGTTAATGAGCCGTGACGTTGTGCCCGAGAGCCGCTTTAGTGAGCGCGTGTGGAAATGATGCGACAGCTGGGCAGTGGGTGAGAACACCTTGTTAGTGGGTTGTCCTCTGTCAAAATAGATCCGCAGGGATGGCACCGACGGTTTCAAATTTCGGAAGACGTGTGTGAGTTGGCAAAACTCCAGTCATCTTACAAAACCTCAACTTGGTGGCGTCGGCCACGTTTTCTAGTCAAGAAATCGTCGTCCACTGAGACAAGAATACAACACTTCGTGGAGAGTCATCCATAAACGGCCATCAAGTTGTATCAGTCCCCGTTGAAGGGCAAAGACACTAGGCCTGAGTCATGCAGCTTGTTAAGTGTTATCGACCCAGTATCAAATTATACCCCTTCACGGCATAGCCGAGCCCAGGCTCCACCTAACCACTGCCGTCGCCGCAAGAAAAAAAACAAAGCCAAACAACTAATAACCGCACGGGCGCATAATGCTCGCGCCGTCTGCTCGAAATCTCTTTTTAAACGCTCTATGTCGTTCCGACTGTGTGGTGTATGGTCACCGGGGATCCGTTCTTCTTAGATCCTAATGGCCTCCGGAAAATCCTGCTGCTTGCGGCGGTGGCAGGCGTCGAACAGGCAAAGCCGAAACGCGAAATAAGCCCCTCTACCATTAGAGCCTGCGTCGTGCCACATATGACCGGCTGCATATGACTGTGTTGCTGTGTGTGTGTCTGCAACAATTCAAAACAAATTTTCGTTTCGATAATTGGCCATGGCAGGGCAGCAGCGGCACTGCGCGGCGTCCAGGAGTGGTGGTGGTGGTGGTGGTGGCGCTTTAGTCTCGCTGCCGATCACGATGCCCTGATATGATTACGCTGTGTGGCGGCGCGGCCTTAATGTCTTAATTTCGCCGGCCAATGGGCATGAAAAGAAAAAGCAAAAAAAAAATTAACTGAAGCAACAAAAAAAACACAACACAACAAAATTGGAATGCAAAACGACACAGAAAAAATGAATTGCAAGGGAGAGTGTGTTCGCGGGAACAAATTGCCCTTTGCTGGGGGATTTCTTGTTATTTTCTTTTTTTTTGTTGTTGTTGTTGTTGTTGCTGGTTCCTGGCTAAGCCTGCGGCAACTTTTTCGCCAGAGTGCTGTGCGTTTCGGAGTGAAACGTTTAATTTAAACGCAATTAGCTTGTGTGTGTCAATTAATCACGAGTTCGCGGCAACAGCAACAACAACTACACTGACAATCCGTGATATGATACCGGTTCGCGGTCCGACTGATGTGGGATCAGCCAAGAGGAGCGAAGGTACAAAACACGAACAGCCAAACACATCACCGATTAGTCTGAAGGCGAAGTCGTCAAAGTCCTTCTTGTCCAGTTGGCGCGTTGAAAAGGAAGTGGTGGCCCTTGCTGTGTATGCAGATGTCAGTCACTCGTGCACTCAATCGAAACTCAAAACTCACTCTTGTCAATGAGAGTGGCGAGCGTGTTCGTCGTCGTTCAGTGTGCGCGCCAGTGTGCCTGTCATTCGACAGATTCTACGTCAAGTTTGACGGAAATTGACCAGAGGGTCTCTTGGTGGGGCGCACAGTTCGTCCTGATGACCGTAATGGCGATGCCCATGATTATTATCTTGTGTGTAGGTATGTGTATCTGTTTTGTTTTTTGGGGCTTAAATTGGTATAAATTACCCTTTTTCCACCTGCACTCTGCTGGTTTGGCTGGGGTAGGGCGTAATTTCGTTGGCGGGTAATATGTCGGGAGTGTTGCGTAGATTAGGTTGTTCGGGGCGCGCTTGCTACGTCGTTCTCATTTGAAAGGTGCTCATTAGATACAGGGAGTTTAATGAGGATATTTCGCGCGCTCTCACTGATGTGGATTCATTATCCTTGCACGCATGCATCCACTTAGGCGGCTTGTTATGAGTTATTGCCCCCTGGGATCTCTTGGATGATATATTTAAAATCGGGGTTAATACGTGGAGTGAGGGGTTTAGAGAAGGATTTCATTTTTCGACAATTTTTTCGTTATTCATTCAAGGGAACTGCCGAATTTTCGCCCCTTCTCGAAGGTCGGATCGACACAGACTGGCAGGAACTGCTTTTGGAAGATCAAAAGTTGCTCCCTAATGGTCTTGGAGATGATGTATTAAACCTATTACAGATAAAGGCTTACTATATGATTCATGATTTAGCCCTACGCAGACTGAGAATCTTCTAAATTGGGCTAGAGCCGATTTCGCAAGAATAATGAGGGTCTTGACGGGGCGCTGGACATCAGGAGACACACAATCAGACTAAGCATTCCATATCATTTAAACAGTCACAGGTGTAACGTCAGTTCAGAAAGGAAACTTTCTGTGCAGCTGCCCAGCGCTGGCCAGAAGTAGACAGTGAACACTAGGCCAACGCTTTTTTTGTATCCTTCAAGGAAATTGTCAACGGACCAATAAAGGAATTGATTAGTTTTATGAGCGCAACATGCTTATATTGAAGTATCTAAATTATGTAGCTAATTCTGTTCTCATAAGAGGGTAGATGCGATACAATTCAAATTCGACATTTTATAGAAATAGTGTGAGTGTCAAACTCCAGCCTTTCTGTGTGCTTTATTTATAGTCCTCTTCCACTATGCAGTAATAGCATTTTTCTCGGCTATTCTAGAGCCACTGTGGTCGCCGTGGCGCAGTGGTAAGTGCATCGACTGCGGCGCAGACACCTAGCATTTTTTCACGGCACCACCTCTTTCGAGTTGCTGACAACACTCAAAGAGTATTAATTGTCTATGGAAAGTTTCTCAAAATTCGCCGTTCGGAATCGGCAAAAAACTGTAGGTCCCTTCTACTCGTGAAGAACAATAGCATGCACAACACGAGTAGTTGTTGTAGAAGCTAGGCCCTGGTCCGTTATGGGCTGTAGTGCCACTCAATTATTATTATTATTATTATTATTCTAGAGCCACTTCGGACCGATATATTTACTTCGATCTAAATGCCTCTTTTCCGCTAGCAGAAGTAGAAAGTTTCAAATCTCCCTGTTGATGACTGTAAAAGGCAACAAAAGCCTTTAAGATGTTAAACAATTTTGATTCGACACCGCTAAGCAATACCTGCTTGAGGGCTTTTTATACTTTCAAAGATTATTTCAACCACGATTGTAATGTCCAAGAAGCCGAGCACAGTAATTCTGATTCTTCAGAATACGAACCTTAAAAGTTTCAAAAAATGCAAAGATTTGGAATTGCAATCAATGTTGGACGAGGATTCTTGCTAAGCTCTGTTTCTTTGGTATCAAGGGACAGTTGAGAATTAAAGCCCTCTTTCGAAAGACTAAGCTTACTGTATATAACAGCTCGATTATCCCAGTCCTACGTTATGGCGCAGAGACCTGGAAGTTACTAAAAGCGGATGAGGAAGCTCTTAGTCTGTTCGAGAGAATAGTTTTGCGTAGGATTTTTAGCCCTGTTTGCGTTGATGGCGTCTGGAGGAAAAGATTTAACGACTAATGGCCTGGATAGCGACATGCGCCTGGTGAAGCGCATCTTCGGATACAACGCCATGTAGAGCGTATGGATATCACTGCTCCGGCTCGAAATGTTTTCAAATCTGAGTCATTGGGGCAACGCAACAAAAGACAGCCTAGGCTTAGGTGGCGCACACAAGTGGAGAAGGACCTCAACCAACTTGGAGTACGCAGCTGAAGGTATCTAGCGAAAGATCGTACTGGCTGGAGAGGCATGTTGGTAGAAGCTCAGATTCAACCCGGACTGTAGCGCCACAGGAAGAAGAAGTTGAATGAATATCATTCGCGAATGCAAGCTCACCCTGCAGTTGAGAGTTTGTCAACAAGCTGTTTGCAATAGGCTACGAGAGTTGGGAAGGATTTAGAAGTCCATTAGATGGATGCCATTCAACTCACGTGCAGTTCAATTAGAAATATGCAAAAACCAACGTAAAAGGAAGTCTTTCTTGTATCGGAGATTTACATGGGATGAAGAAAGAATTTATTTAGAGACTCCTTAGCGGGAAAAATGATGTCACTGTGGCAGAAATACTCTCTGTATTTGTTGGGACAAGAGCGGCTTGGTTAGTTATGAGTCTTTAAAATTCTTAAAAACGGCGACAAGTCAACATTCCCTAAAAGAATTAATCGATTCAAACGGTTTGCTACTTGAAAAAATACCAGAATATGAAAAGGGGCAGCAGAAAGTAGTTTTTGTTCACGACAATGATCCATTACATGACAGATGTAGGAGCATGACATCCGTTTTTTTTTTCTTAAAAATGTTTAATTCGGAGAAATGATAAAAAAATGCTTTATTCGAAGTGTGATCTTTCGGCCAGTTTTTCATAAAATTTTACACTTTTTCTGCAAAGCATTCATCGTTGAATTTAGGCGAATCTTCATTCAAAGCAAAGTGATGTTCACCAAGAGCGTGATCCATCGCTGTCAAGGAGCCCAGTTTGACGAGCAAGCCGCAACTTCACCGATGAGTGCTTTTACTGTGCCACCAACAGAAATTGTGTTGTAAGTTCTTCAAAGTAATCCATACGAGATGGGAGCATTTTTCTTTAGTAGGCAACGAAAATCATATCTGTCCGCGAATGCTCTTTGTTTTTGGATACATTAGACACAGACCCACAAAATTGTACAAAATCTTCCCCCCTTTATTACCCGTGCACGTGAATGACATACGTGACATTCTTATGATAGGCCAACGTAGTCCTACTGTCAAAACGTTACAGCTTAAACCGCTTTGCCGCGTCTTCTGGTATTAAAAGCCCTCATTTCAAGCTTGTCGACGTCCGCGATGGCAGCAGGAGTTAAAGTCAGATGTACTTCAGACATTCTTTCCACTTCGCTGCCTTTCTATCTAATACACAAGCTAACGCTCAGAAAAACTCAAAAGTATCGAGGTTTTGACTTGGCTCCCGAATAACTGCTCGGACTAAATCGAATTTTGTTAGAAAAACTGATCAACAAATTCCCTAGACGCCATGTAACACCCCCCCTTGACATCAAGTTGCCAACCAGAACAACATTCCACTTTCGCCCGCCTATAAGAAAGTCACTTAACCTCCTTCTTCCCCCTTTAAGTCGTATCTTCCCAACGAACCGCGGTTGAAAGAGAAAAAACATCTTCTAGTTGGCCACTTAAACGTTTATCTCCCTGCGAAAGTGAAAAAGAAGCCCTACACTCCAGGTGAAGCCTTCCACCTCCTCTCCCAAGCAACTAAAAGAACAACCCGGTCAAATATGGCCGCATATGGCGAATAAAGAAAACTCTTCGTCGCCGCCGCAGTCGCCTCATAATTGTCTCTCTAAATCAATTTTTTTTTTCTGTAAGGTACGCCAGAAACTAATATCAAACTAGATTTCCGTTTGGAGTTGTTGCTGTTTTTTTGGTTTTTGTTTTTTATGTTTTCTTGTTTTACAACTTTTTTGTTGTTGTTGTAATCATCGTAAAACCACACATCTGACACCACGCTGTCAGGCGCACTTGCTGGCAAAAAGGCGCAACGCGGTGAACGGCAGCGTGGAGCTCCCACAAATTTCTCAAATGCCAAGCGAAGGTGTAAAACGAAAAGGGAAACCCATCGCGACGACGACTGCTTGAGTGCAGGAGCGCAGCAGCCGCATCATCAGAAATCGTGCTGCACAGCAAAGTTGGAGGAAGCCGACCGAGCTCCGCGGAGGACGTGGAATAAAAGTGTTCGGTCCTGTGCTTGCACACTTCTCATTGTTTTAATGGCAACTCCTAGACACACTCGTATTATTTATTGGACCATTATGTGCAATAAATTCTTTTTGTTTGTCATCCTGGCGGAGTGAGTGCAGAGTGGCGAGTGGCGCGCGAGAGTGAGAGGATCCTAGGCGGATAATTGTCTGAACGTCATTCCTCTGTAGGCATGGCCATGGACATGGTACTCATACATATCCGCACACACACACACACAGCATGCGATTGCGATGTCGGGTTAATCCCAGGGACGTCGTCAGGCCGAGATGCCAAAGACAAAGCGTCTGTCTATGAGAGCGCTCACGGGTTATATGGATGCCTGGATCCACCGGCAGACAGACGGCCCAAGACAAATGGCCCAGCTATCAGCAAGTGGAGTAATCGATGTTGTGCGACTCGAGATCAGGAGGAGGATGATGATGATGATTGATTGCTCGATGCAGTGATGATCGCCAAAAGATGTTCGATTGCTGGTGGTGGTGGTGGTGGTGGTGGTGACTGGCGCTGCTCCGAAAGGTGGTAGTTGGTCTGACTTACTGCTGCGCAGTGTGCGCGCACTCCGATGATGGGTCAGTGTCAGTGGGGGTACTCGCTGCTTTCTGTTCGCTGCTCGACGGGTCGGTGGAAGATTGAAACTTTTCGAGGCTTGACTTTGATAAGTTGTGGCCCGCTGGTGTGTTTGCTGTGCAGAGCTCTTTCGCTGCTGGCTGCTGGAGGTGGATGTTATGGATTTTAAAACATGGTGACAGCGACAGATTAAATTCGATTATGATCCTGATTTATGAACAGCAATTACTCTGTGTGTGTGTGTGTGTGCGGATGATGGGGGGATGACAGCAGACAATGGGCGTTTGTTTCGACGCCTACACTTTTTTCCCTTCGATAATCTATAGCTTGTTGGGTTGTACTCTGTCATATCTCCAGGGCCAGATCTGTAAACGTACTCACATGTGACTAGGTTCTTGATTAGCGAGAGTACACATTCCTTTCTTGTTGTGATGCCGGGCCAAGTGAATGACTTGCATTCAAAGGCCAAGTGGTCGCCCAGATCCCATTAGGGACACTCACTGCCATTCAGTGTGTTTGGAATCGTTTTTTCAAAAGTTTCGTTGTTAACTCAAGTGAAAATCTTACGCATCTCGCCGCCTGTCATGTCGGCAAACTGAGGGCCACCAACTCCGTGCATTAGTACGAAATACCCTCTCAATCGATTGAAACAAAGTGACTTTCAAAAAAGTATTTACCCTCAGCCAATAAAAGATACACACACAGCCACTCTAAGGACGGTGGACAACGTTTGGAAGAAGCAAGTCAATCGAAGGCAAGCCAAGCCAATCCAATCCGATCCCTAGGGTTATTTGTCATTCGGATTTTATTGCCCCTCCTTCCATTCTCCTAATCAGAAGTACCTTCGGTTATCGGGCTGTATTCCCATATTTAGAACTCGAGTCGTCGGGTAAATAAAGTTGATTGACTTTGTTGCCTGGTGACTTCTCTCCTACCTGTCCTAACCCCGATGCGGAAGGGATATCGGAAATTTAATGAAAAACCATTCGCCTACCTCTGCAGCACACTCAGCACCTCCGGTCGGTGATAAGAGGAAAAGAAGAGAAATGCACGTATTTGGATTTGGATTTGATAAGAATCTATGGGACACTGGGGATTCACTTCTGCTTGAGTCCATACAAACACGAGCTGGCTGTCGGCTGGGTCTGGCTGATTGAGTAGTCAGAAACGAAACCCGATTTGGAGTAAATATTTACATATCCATTGCCTGTGTGCTGACAGTCTTTGAAAACACCCCGGTTATCAGGGAGAATTTATGACTTTCCCTGCGTCCGAAATGGGGAAGATGTGAGACATGTGCGTTATCCACGCCATCAGCATGGGCAATGGTGTGCAAATTCTCACATCTCAATTTGCACAAGCGGCACAGGTGATTATTATTCCTGATTACACAGGCCCCACGTCGTGCCGTGCCTAGTGCGAGAAGCTGGTCCAGTTATAAAGAGTGTTACACCAATCCAGTGGATTTGAACATAATATCTTTGCAGAAATATTAATAACACATCATTCGATACGCAAATTGGATGCATTCGCATGAACCGCAGCCGTATCTGTGCTCGCATTAATCACTTGGATGGCGCACAGCGTTTGTGCAGTTGACTGCGAAAGGTAATAACATGTTAGATTCTACTTCTGAGCACATCCTGAACGGGTTGCTGCTGGGGCGGCTGGCTGGCATCGTTCAACGAGGATGATTGCGGAACGTAACGGGCCTACCTAGGTGTGGGTAATTTGATTTCAACTAGGGGCATCTTAAATGTGGTGGGTTGTTAATTTGATTCCTGTGACCCGAATCGTCTGGCATTACATTCAATTTAACCATATCCAGGAGATGCTCATGCTGTATGGTTAACTTCTAATTATTTGTGTTTTCCTTTGATACGGAAGATTTCACTTGTGCGTAGGTATGTATATGTGCGATTGTAAATACCTCAAAGTTGCCGTGATTTGGTTGCGAACAGGATACTTCTCTGAATTTGTGTATAATTGTGGGTAGAAGCGTTGCCCACATAAGCTTCCATAATTAGATCGGAGTTTCTAAGCCACTCTGGCACATTTTCCGTTCCCAGATAGTTTGCTGCTGCTTCCTCACATCGTTTGAAATAATTGATTTTATTTCTGGGAAAATGTTCGCAAATGGAATTCATTCGCATGCGGTATGTGTGTATATATCGAGGATGAAGCCACTAAAGGTTGAAACTGCAAAAAAAAAGGATTTTTTTTTTCAAATGCACTTACCACTATAGCCAGTATCTGATGGGATTGGTACGCTTGACCTGGCTACAACTGTAATTAGTGGTGATTCGGAAATGGATTTTTTTCCGATATTAGGTTAGAAGGAGTATTTAAAATTCGAATCCGCATTCACGTTGCTGAGTTTTCACCGTTTTTGTAGACAAAAGAACTACTCCTGGGTCCACAGTAACATACTTTTTTGGCTGCCGGCAGTTTCTTCATTCTTTTTATAGAAAAAATGCTTCACATAGCGTATTTCATGAGATATTTCACACATGTTCAAATTAGTATAGATCTTAACATAAGCAACGACTGGCATTGAACTTTGGACAAAGTGTAGTCCAACACATCGGTTTTTAAACACGTGTTGGTTTGACGCAATCAGATGAGTATTATCAAATTTATAGACACCAACACCACCTACGAAGGTTGCCTTTTATATTTCTGGATTGGGCAACCCTAGTTTTGCAATTTGGCAACTGCCAGCTCTATCGTAAAGTTGACATTTTTGAGGTTATACGTACTCAGACATACGAGCGCTATTTGTGTTGTCGACAGTAACTTAAAAATGGAATTAAATCGTGAAAATTTTAGTGCGATTATTTTTTACAACTTTCGACGTGGATTAACTCAACAACAGTGCATCGATGAACTTAATTCAATTTTTGGCGATGGAGCTCCATCAAGAACCAGTGTTCGATCGATGGAATGGTGAATTCAGCCGAGGTCGTAGTTCACTCCAAGACGAATTTCGTGAAGGTCGTTGTTCCGGAAACCATTGATGCTGTGCGCCAACTGATATTGCAAGATTGTCATGTGACCTATCGTGAGATTGAGACAACCTTAGACATTAGTGTCACCAGCATACATTCAATATTCCATGAACATTTGACCGTCAAAAAAATTTGTTAGCGTTGGATCACACACAATTTGTCAATCGCTCAAAAAAAGGCTCGTGTGGATTGGTCGAAAGAAATGCTCCAAAAATACGATCGCGGTGCTTCGAAACACGTCTATAACATCGTGACAGGTGATGAATCGTGGATTTACGCGTATAAGCCCGAAAGTAAACAGCAGTCAACTGTATGGCTGTTTCAAAATAAACCAAATTCAACAAAAGTTGCTCGCGCACGATGCACTCCCAAGCAAATGGTCGGCTGTTTTTTCGGAAAAACAGGACATGTCGCAACCGCACCACTAGAACAACGCAGAAAAGTCAATTCTGAGTGGTACACAACCATTTGTTTGCCAGTCGTCTTCCAAGAAATCAGGCAAACCAACCGCCGAAGACGGATCGACCTTCACCAAGACAATGCGAGCTCTCACACATCGGTTCTTCTTCGTCGTCTTCTTCTTCTTTGTATTTCTCTTTTGTTTCTTCCTCTTCTTATAGGATAGGTGCTGGTCTCCTCCGGTAGATCTGGCCATCATCTTTCGCCAGTGCCTTCAGTTTCGTGCACCAAGTTAGTTGATGTCCTTTTCCACATGTGTGAGCCAGCTTCAGCGCTAAGGCTGTCTTTTCCCTTTACTTTACATGGTCTAGCCAATGTCACATCGTCTGTCGATTTCAATTGGATGGCGTTAGACTCTTGTGGTTTTAAAAGAAAGTAGGTACTGGCGTCTTGTGCAATCACTTGTGTTGTGCGTTCTTCCAGATGAAGGTGAGCATGTGACAAACAACATCCTTCCAAACATTAAATACGCCCTGAATTTTATTAGTCCACTGAAAAGTGTGGGAGGAGTGAAAAGTATGTAAAATGAATGAAAGTTTACGGTATCATATAAGGCGACGCACTTACACACAACGCAACGTCCGGCACGAGTCTACATGTGAAGCATTCGTTGAAAGATTCTCGATTAGTATTTCACTTACACGTAGTAGTACATAGTAGGAAAGCGGAAGGGACTCTGGAAAAACGTCTGTCGTAGAGGCTTGCCAGATATGTCCACATAATAATAATTGAGTGGCACTGCAGCCCACAAGGGACTAGGGTCTAGCTTTAACAGCAATAGAAAAGATATGTCCGCATGGCCTTGGAGAAAAAAAATGATTAGCCAGGTCTAACGTTAGTCCTTAAATAGTGTAAGCTTTTATTCCTCAACAAAGAATGTATCGGAATACTCTCTGGTAGCAAGCATTTTTGCTCTATAATGAATTTGTGCTTAAAGGGAACCAAACCCCCTTAAGTTACTGAAACTGAATAACTCGAGGGACTGACGGTATAGAGGAAGTAAAGGAGATGAAACGAAGTTCACATTAGTTCTAAATGTTGTTCGGTAAGAATAAAGAGAAATTATGATTCAGGGAAGAACACTTTAAAGTACGCATCTCTGTATTTAACAGAACCTCAGAAAGGTTACTTAAAACAATGAGTTAATGGGGATTTCTAGAATAGAGGTGATGACCGAGTAAATTCCTCAAGGGGAAGAAAAGCGAAAGGACGATGAAAGAGCGAAACATTGTGTTCCTGTTCCAGCAATTTGTGTGACATCGCAACATTTCTATACCTTTCGAGTTGTTTTGCTCGCTTTTATGTTATTTGTAGTAGGTTTAGAGAAGTCTTGTAAGCAATAAGCCAGATAAAAGCGTTTTACTCAGCCCATACCTACTGAAGCCAAATCAGAGTTCGTGGAAAATGTATTGTGTATAAAATGATACACAGCACATTTAAGTACTACTTCCACCAACCACAAATTGTCGTTTTTTAGAATTTCGAAAAACAAAGCCTTCGTCATATATATTCAAACCGATCAGAAGTCAAATGCATTTTAGAAGAGCCAGCATTTGAAGCATTTCCATGCATTCCCTATAACCATTTCCATTCCATAGAGTGGTGACAGTTTCATCACAGAACCTTCACTGCAATAACCATTTACTAGAACGTGACACGTATTCAGGAATCAAACGCAGAATACAAAGGAGGAAATTCATAACTATCCGAGGCGTGTTTATAAACTCAAATCGATTTGTTTTGATGGATTTACTGCACGACATGGATAATGACTTACGTGAGCTATTCTGGGAATTTCTTACTAGTCTCACGGTGGTCCTACAGTGCGTTTGTCGTTTTCCACGTACATACTTCCCATCGACTTACAATTGTGAGGTCCAATCGAGGAAGCTCCGGCGTCGTGTGTGTCTAAAGGGTGCAACATTTCGTCTCCTTAAATTTTACATGTAATTTGCAAAACATTTTAAGGTGTATGTTGTCAGCAAGAGCTTGTTGATTTTTGATGTCACTGGCTGCTAATTCAATTTAAATAATTTAATAGCCCTGGCTAATTACCTGCCTCTGATACCATCAAAAGTAGGACCTAGATGCGATGAGTGGATTAGAACATACATTGGTCCCGAATTTCTGGTCAGGATTGTTGGTCAAGTCAAAAAAAAATTCACCCCTTAAAATCAGAAGATAGACTTTCAAAGTTCGTAGTCATGCTTGAAGTAAGCACCACCCTTCAATTTGAAGGAAACGCCTCTCAGAGTAGTCAACGTTAAGCAAGTCTATACTTAATCTGAACCAAAAAAGATGAAGCCTAATGCCTGAAAATGCTACTCAGCGTTCAGATTTCTCTTGTCTCCAGTAAAGCAACATATTCGTCATTTTTTTTCTTAAATCAACAAAAGTCCAAACTCAACGAAACATCATTCATACAGAAATCTCAACAGAAAGAACTTAATTTGTTGACCAACACTTCAACCATAAAATTATAGATTTTATCAATAAATCTGACAAACATTGTAACTGCCCAGTGAAAGCATTGTTTAACGAACACATTCTCTCACAGTCTCCATTGATGACGCATCTCAAACACGAGACGCTTTCGTTCCCTTCATTTAATGAGCTTCATTTGCTCGCAATAAAACGTCTTTGGTACCCATAACAAGTTGCTTACAAGCATTTTGCATTAAGGTCACATGCCTGCAAATTAAACGCCAGTACAATAAAATATCGCCGACTGTCAGTCCCCACCATAAAATCAATAATAAACAAAATACCAATCCAGGAGAGCCAAAGACGATAATCATTTCTCGATTTACAGCCTTCCCTGCAAAAGCAGGAAGTTTGTGTGTCTGTTTTTTTTTTGTTTCATCCTTTCACTGCTGCTGGGCGGACTCCCCAATCGGAGCTTTTATGAGCCATCCGTCTGCCATGGCCAAGTCCAGAACCAATTAAGGGGTTACGAACTCACCAATGCGCACTGAACGCCAATTAAAAATCATAAAACTCCTTGTGTGTGCTGTGCTGTCCTTTGGCCGGTCGAGTCGTAAAGTCTGCCGAATATTGGGCAACATTACGACTCTTCCCAGTGTACTCCTATCCGTCGATTTGTCTTTTCTGTAGGTCACGACAAATTGGGTGCTACTACTTTTCCGTCGTAGATTGAGATTCGTTGCAGAGACGCTTGTCCGGTGTTTTTAATTTGAGTCCGGCATTTAACCTGACCCCATGCTGCTGCGAAATGACACTTTGAAATATGTCCCCCTGCTTCCATGTGACAAAGGAACATTCTTTTGAGAAATCGTACGCGATAATCAAATAAAGAGGAGACGAAGAAAGGAAGGACACTGTTGGTGAGAGACGAACAAAAAAAAAAAGCAGAAACACATGAGAAACGATTCCGAAAATGCATGGGAGATGTTTATTTTTTTGAAAAATGAAGTGTTGTGCTGCGACGACACGAAGCAATGTGTGCTGAGGTCCACAGAAAAGAGCAAATAATTTGCCAAAATTGTTCGGAACCAATTTCCAGGTAAAAAGCAGTAAATCCGCCATAAAACAGCGCGAGGGACCCCCTAGCGAGAATGCACATTTTGGTGATACCTACTCTGTGGAGTGCTTTTTGGGGTCATTCGGTGGTTCGTGTGCTTACTGTGTCGCCTGACGACAGATTGTGAGTGAGGAGGGGGCGACGGAGAGTGGTTTGAATTGTTGTTTTTTAACAAATTGTTGGATGATGGGGTGTGATGGGGAGAATGCACACTTAAAGTGGACATTTGTCAAAATAAAAATATTGTACAACCAATCTCTCACACTTCGCACAAAGCACCATCCCCCGTCTGCTGCTGCTTCCCCACTCCCATTAGAATCTGTCCCAAATTACATTTCGGTGCCGATGCAAAAGTGCTAAGCTCTTAATTGGTTTCCAAAATCCGAAAACCGTAAATCAGGCGAAAGATAAAACGCATTATTTCCGTCATAAAGAGAGATGGTTCAGCACGGCAAATGTGTGCTTTAATTCACCGACGGATAAGCGCATGATGAATGGAGACACGTCCTCAATAAAACACAATTTCATACGACACCACAACCAGAAATATGTCTCATTCCGGTGACGGCCATAGATCACCACCAGTCGGCTCAAGTGACAGCTTTATATCGAGGTTCTTGAACCCAACCCATGGACGCGCATTCCTCCTTCGTTAGCAATCCCGGGGATCGTGACACCTTCGCACCGAGTCTGAAACAATATTTATACACCTTCGCTACCGACTACTGCTTTCGACCTAACACCTCCCCTTGGGCAATTAAATTTCCCCATAAATTCATCCAATCAACATTTCAATTGGATCGGAGAAAAAATCGCATGATTTCATTCCGCACTGCCGTTCCCTTGACCCAGATACTATGGTTGTGCAGCACAGTGTTCCAGGCTGTCCATCCCACATTCAAATCTCGCAAACGGAGAAACGGAGATGTTTCTCCGAAATTTATTAGCTAACGCCACGGGCTCCATCGAGTCCATCTCGCCTCCTGTCCCGTGATGAGGTGGCATTCGGATGCAAGAACACACACCGATACACACATGAAGGCCTGATTTATTTCATGCCCACTCGATGGCGGATGCGAAGCGGAGGGCAGCGAAACGAGCTGCTGGCGAATGCCAAAAAGCAGAAAGATTCGCAATTTACAATATTTTCTCCCGCTGCTGACCCCGTGGACTCAGCTGCCTGTTTCAATCGGACTCAACTCCTTTTTAATAATCTCTCATAATTTCTGCGGAAACTCAAACAAGGATGTGAGGTGCGAGGCCCAAAAAAAAAGCAAATTTATGGTGATACCTGCGAGGAAGCCCCGCCAGGAGTTATTTCATCGAATTCCACACCGGACCGGAGGACAGGAGGCTCTGGCGGTGCGCAGAGGTGTCAGATTACAACCTGGTGATTATGGCTCTTAAATATTAAGCCCGATTTCATATTTTTTTTTCGGTCTCTCTCACTGGCGAGAAATTAATAATTTCGAATTATTCGTGTTTTGTTTGTAACCGTAGATTGGGGTTGCCGACTGTCATCTGTTGATTGTGGTTTCTGATACCTTTGGACGATGCTGGACAAACGAAACGCTGCACTGAGCTGATCATAATAATTCCTCGCCGTGTCATGTAATTAATTGGACGCATATTTGTCGAAATATTATACGAGACAATTAAATTGGGGATTATTTGGAGGGGGGCGGGCGGCGGAGAGTCCGCAGCAGACAGTGCCGTATTGAGTCATAAAATTGCCAGGGAACTGTTGCCTTGGAATTTATGCCCCGGCTTGGTGTCGGATTCAATGCGAATAACTTGCCAAGATGTTTCAATTCCCATTATTGAGGTGAAGTTAAGTCGCAATAATGTGTTAAAGTTGGCGGTGGATGGTCAATGGGATTGTTCTTGCTTTTGGGCAATAAATTGATTTTTATGAGTTGAACGGTACAAGTTGCAATCGCATAAGGGGCTTATCAAATGGATCTTTGGAAAGATGGATCAATTTTTTTATGACGTCTCGTCTGAGAGCGTGTGTTCTTTGACTGTGGCACTTTCACAGAGCAAGTTTAAATCTTGAACTCCATTTAGGTTTTGTCTCAAAGTGAATCGAAAAAGCTTCTATTACAGCGTCGCACTTCAGTTTGTCAAGTGCTCTTTCAGATCTAAATTCATTCGAGTTGTATGGCGTTACGTCGCCAGTATAAATATTGTTCAAGGATGGATCATTTCTTAGGACTCCAGGAGCCTTTTGTAGATTACCCGAACAATATGCAAATTGTCTATACTGTTTAAAGCAAAGGATATTTGACATTGTTTCCTTACAAGAATTCTGTGCAACACTGAGTCACTGTACGCTTAAACAATGTTGGGACACATTGAAAACATACTTAGCGAATCCGGTAGTTATGGTAGCCTTGGAGTCGTGGATGAGTGTGTCGACACACATGCTGCAGGTTCCAGATTCGATTCCCTTAATGAACACCTCACATTTTTCACGTTACCACCTCTTTCCACTGATCGCCGTGGCGTAGTGGGAAACTGCGTCCACTCAAACGCTGAAGGTCTCAACTTCGATTCCCGGACTGAAAATCTCGCATTCTTCATTGCACTACCTCTTGAGAATCGCTGACAACACTAGTAATTGTCTTTGAAAATGTTCTTAAATCTCACCGTTAGAAGTCGGCAAAAAACTGTAGATCTCCCCTAGTCATGATAGAGCAGCAGCACTCGCAACACGAGGTGTTGTTGAACAAGCTAAGCCCTGATCCCTCTTGGGATCTTTTTGTTTTTGTTTTTGTTGGAGCTTGGGATACACTGCACTGGAACGCTCAAACTCAAAAACTGGTCCATTGTACTAGCCAGGCAGTAACCTTCAGTAACTGTAGTTTCCTGGTATTCCGAAGAAAGACAGCAGACACTTTTTGTGATAAAAAGTTTAAGTTTTCAGCTCCCACCACATCAGCGCCAAACAGCCGCCACCTTATACGAGCAAAGGTCGCGGCATTGACAGAGATAGTGCTCTGAAGTGTCTTCACCTTCCCCACAGGCATCGCAAAGGGTGTCATCACTAAGCCCAAGCACACTTAGGTGCTTAGCGAAGGTAAAGTGTCCCGTTTGTACTACGACAATTTTTCTGCACTCTTCTCTGTCTAGAGATAACAGAAAAGCCGCGGAGCATGCACTTGGTCAGCCTGCATCCTGGAGAGTCATACCATCTCTGGTTGTGCTGTTGACCGTCGACGGAAGCCCTAACCAAGGAAGCGGGTAGTTCCAAGGTGGGTTCGGGCCCTACGAATGCCTTTTTAGAAACCGGCCTAGCTAGTTCATCGGCAATCTCGTTTCCCGTGATGTCCCGGGACCCAGACAAGTTTTCGCGAATTTAGTCTGCCGACCAAATTAAGGGAAGACTTAAATTCCCGGACTATCTTAAAAGTGGTTAAAGGGTTGAGTAAGGCCTTAAGCCCAGCTTAGCTCTGGCTCCAGACACAGATACTTCGCCCCTTCCGTCTATTGCTGGGTGGGTGGCCATCGTAAACGTTTCCGTGTGGAAGACCGATGCGAAATAACCTAAACTACCTCTTGGGCTTGATGTCACTGAAAAAAAAACGAATCGTGTGTAGCTCAAACAGAGGACTTTTTGGATAGAAGTCTTGAGCACGACTGCTGTACTTAAGTTTGTGCTAAAAATTTATTAGTCTGATATTCTAGTGGAAAATACTGATGATCTCCGTCGTCGTACGATGCGCCCAGCAACTAATAAATAAATAGCTTCTACAACAACTACTCGTGTTAGCGGGCTACTGTCCTCTTAAGAGCAGAAGGAACCCACAGTTCATTGCCGCCTCCGAACGACGAGATTTTGATTTAGTGTTGTCGGCAAATCGAAAGAGGTAGTGCCGTAAAAAAAATTCGAGGTGTCCCGTCGGGGAATCGAACCTAGACCTTTGGCGAGTAAGTCGACGCACTTACCCAATACGCAACGGCGACCACTTTCAAGGATGAAAAAAATTAGACAAACGGATGAGGGGTTTGTAGGTTTGACGGTCCCTTTAAAATCTTCAACGAAGTTTTGTCTAAGGAAAAGAGCGCTTGTAAGACTGATTCTAGTTCGGTCACCCTTTCGGTTCAGACAGAATTAGTGCTCTTTGAGTGTTGTCAGCAACTCGAAAGAGGTGGTGCCCTGATAAAAGCTAGTTACTCCATCCGGGAATGGAACCTTGACCTTTGGTGTGTGGGTCGAGTCACTACGCCACGGCGCCCAACGACTGCAGTGCCCAAAAGTGTGAGACTTAATCAACGACCATTAACTCGCCATCGATCTCATCAGTGCGGCATTTCGCGCTTCAGTCACAGACGAAGTTGGCAGATAGACCTCGGACTATTTGCTCATAAGATCCAATTGAGGGCACGTGGCTATGGCTTCCAATTCCAAACTTAGAACAGCTTGAATTGTGGAACGATTCTGGGTGAAAATTCATCTCATCTGACAAGGAACATTTTCAACTCGGGGGCTACGTTAACAAACCAAATTGAAGCATGTGGTGCTCGGAAAATTCACCCGTCCGAAAACGAATGAATAAATAGATTTTTCGCATTGAAGGCTTTGTCAGTATACCTTCGAAAAAACACGTTCAACACAATAGGCTCAAATCAAGGGAAAAGTTCCTTTAATCCACCTTTTCATGAAGTTTCCTCTCTCTCTAGCAACACCGATGTTTCTTCTGGCACAGCCTCTATTTCTTGTGGCAACAATTCAGTTAACCACATTAATTTTGAAATCAAAATTATATTTTTCCCATATTTCCTCGTTGAACTTGAGATTAATTACCAGGCATTAAGGTTGAAACAAAGGCAAGAAAACGCCTCTTTAAAAACACATCATTCAAATTAATTTGTGGAAACCCCTGAGCCGCACACACTCACTTATCCGCACGTTATTTATTACCGTTCCCCATTGTATTTTTATGCAAATGCACTGGCCGTTCATACGTATTTCTTCTTACGAAAGAGCCGTGTAACATTAATTCAATGATTTCGTTCGTTACACTCATTACCATGATTTGCATAATTTTTCGTTTCTCAACTCGGTCCGCGGAGGAAACAAACAAGTTTAGCCAAAAACCGCGTCAGCGACTGAGCGAAAACTTCTAAAACGTCCGAAATCGCTTCTCTTGGGACAGTGTCTCCAGTGATGAGCTCATTTGAAAGCACATCAATTCGCCTGTCCAAGTCGAAGTTTTTTCTCCTACTTAGCACTTTAGAACGAGGTGCGAATATTAAGGAAAATATTATTCAAATTATATTGTTATTTATGGAAAGACTCATTCGGATTGAACTTGATGAGCTGCGATAACGATCTCTAAAAATTTGTTGCCCGATATTGAAATAAATATCGCCCCTAATTGGCGTGACGATTAAGGAACGCGATAAGTTACCGAGTTTATGGCTTAATCTTGAATTGAGCCTTTCCTTGGCATTCATATTTCGCACAAAAGGCCGGGGTGGTTTCGGCCGTTAACCCACTTGTTTCAAGTCCACTCTTAGTTAGCCGGGGCTTAAAGGGGACCACCTGCCGGCATTCGGTCAGCCCATCGTGAGAAAGCATAAAAAAGAAATGTTTTCCTATTTTGAAAAAAATTGTTGTCCAACGCCCGTTGTCGGGGAGTGTTCCGCTTTGTCTGCCACACACGCCTTCGTGCAGAGCTTTACGGTCGCCTTTATTCGGTGAAATGCACAACAAAGGAGTCAGCTGATGCGATGATGCGGGACACTGTCCAGGGAGAGAGGCGAAACGCAGAATGCGCTTCCCAACAATCGGGTGACTAATTAAGATTTTATGTGACGATAAAAAATTTCAACAAAAAAAACAGCCAGGGGATTTATCGCCACGCGAAGGAGTTGACTCGGTTCGTCTGTCATGCACACACACGCACAGAGAGCCGATGACGACGGTGTCATGTGTGATTCGAAAAACTATTAGGTGATGGTTTTTATGGGGTCTTCCTCCAAAAAACGTTGCATCACTATTAATTACGACCGCCTTCTCTGCAGCGCCCACTCCCAATATGTTTTGCTTCATTTAGGTTCGGTCAGAGTTCACGAGGAGCCAATAAATTCTACTCTCAATGATGCCAGTCTATTGGGATGGTTCGAGACGAGACGAATGAGCACTTTGGGCCTAAACAAGATATTACCGAATAAATGATTGAATGGAAAGAGAGAAACGCGCCTGGCTGGGCTTGGGCACGGGGAAATTATGCGGAAGGGCTCTTGAGTGCTGGCTGCTTCATTAGCAAAGGGTTCCTCCATAGACCTACTTTCCTTCGAAATAGAATGCATTTTATGACTTTGTTTACATTTGTAATAATGCATTTGATGGAATGGCTTTGCTGCAGTGGGCGCTTCGCCGTTGGGACATATGTTGCTGCGGGCTGTGTGGTGACATTTTTGTCTATTTGATTCATCCCCTAATTGATGATTGCCTATCAGGTCTCATTGGGAGTGTAATTATTTCAAACGGCAGATGGTCTAATCGGTTAAAGTTTTCTGTAAATAAACACAGGGACTGACGGAATTCAGAACAAATTTGCTCCCATTACGCTTAAGAGTTTTTCTTCTCAATGTCGGTGTCGCTACCCTTTGAGTTTCTTAAGTTTCCAGTCGTTGCTTTATTCTTTGTGCATTTGATAGGAAGAGTCAAAGGTGACTGTGGGAGTCGATGTAATTTCGGCCGGCTTTACCTATGCACATCCCGGAGACGCTCACTCAATGCTGAATCTTTCTAAGCCGTGAAAACGGTCCATAACATGGCTCAGATGCAGCTCTTTGTCAGTGGTGTCACCCTTCATTCGAAAATATTGTTCAAGCGCTGGCTGAAATGTAGCTGAGTGCTGTTGATGATGAGCAACAGTAACATAAAGAGAAACTGAAGAAAATTGGCACAAAGTTACACGGCCCACCTCTGCTCAATTCACATAAGAACTCATCCACAGACACTTTCTTGACTCTCTAAGTAAGTGAAGACCTCATGCTCAACCAACGAGTCTTTATTGCCAAAACTTGATCTAAAACATGAATTGATTTTGGGACAGAACGCCCCTGGAAGCCCAGTTTGCAGTCATAACAGGGACAACGACCTCCATGCTGCCAGAATTAGTCTAGATGAATGACAAGATATGTCAAACTTTCCACTGTTTCCTCAGAATCTGTGGGTGATTCTAGCGAGAATAAGCATGGGATCACAGGGGTCTGGTCTAGCGAGAATGCGCCTGACATCAAATGGTTCCAGTCTGGCGTACGTACGCGGCTGACCCCATTTCCAACTTACCACTCTCTACGAAACTACGGCCTATCCTCAAGCAATCCATTAAAGGCCATAAAAATATCATTAACTCCAAGGTCCTTCCTCCTCGAGCAGTTCAAGAGTCGCTTGACATTCGATATTTAGCAAAGGTTATCGCGTCGCTAATGGAGCGTCTAAACAGCCAAGTGGAGTGTCAAAATTACACTTATTTTGTATGCAACACTGAACACCGCCATGCCGCCCATGTATCGGTTTTGCATTTTCTGTTTTTTTTTTCGCAGCTGTACGAGTACTATCGAACGCGCACAGCAAGCGACAATCGCTTATCGAAAGGTGTGCCGTTTGCTTTCCACCCAACCACAGTTTGCCGTCACCACAGCCGAATGGTTTATGTACGACAATTACGAATATTCGAGGTAAATTAAGTAATTCCACCCCGGGATGACATTTTGTCGTTCGTTGTCTCACAACGACATCATAATCAAGTCACAAGACTGCCTTCAGTCGCCAAATCCAACGCCAACATCGGTCGTCGCAACCGCTGTCCCCCCGGTTATCCATGTCGCCGTACTTGCTCTTGCGCTCATATCTTTTGCGTCAAGGAACTGTGAATAAATGGCTCTAATTAAATACATTATGACTGTTTATGGCAGCAGCAAAGATTTCAATGCCCAAGGGGTGATCTTAGATTTATTGCCACAATGAACATGGAAATAAAATTAATCTAATAGCAGGAACCACCGCACAATGTCTGTGCTGTGCTGCGTTACTGCTGCTGGCTAGCTTCTGTGCGAGTTTATAAGATCTAGGAGCTGGTTTTTTTTTGAAATCGCTTTTGGGCATACGATTGGCGCAACTGCCGGGCTACGCCGAACTGGATTCCAAACTGTAGGCGACCCAAATGCGCGAAATGACTATGTAACATGACAGGACTGCGACTGTAAATGGACACATAAAGGCGGCTTTGCCGAAATGCTCAGGTGTTAGTCACTAATGACCCGTTCATTGCCGCGATGGCGGGGGCGAGAGGGCAATACCTTCGAGCGGGGAGCCTTTTATTTATGGGCATGTGAATTCGAAAGTGATTTCGTATCTAATTTTGTGGCTTTAGGACCGATTACAGTCATTGTCCGCTTTTTATGCATATTCATATGAAATCCACCCTCCATTTTATTGTGGGCGGATCTTCGGCTCTACGGGATGCTGCTAGTCGTCTTCAGAACAAATATTCAGAACATGTGCCGTGGCCGGCCCGGGCATTCATATGCAAAATACCAGACTCTGAGCCACACTTGCCCGGCAGGGAGCCCCCGATGTCGTAAAACATTAAATTTGATTCGGTCGGCAAATTTATGAGTGGGGGGGGGAGGAGAACGGACTCAAGCTACGACATGTTAACAACGTCACACCATTAACTCATAAAGTTTGTATGAAATGCCGAAAACGACCCTCCGCCGTAGCGCGAGATGCGTGGTCACTTCATAAAAAAAAGAAGACGGTGCATGGTGCGACTAGAAGACGGTGCATGGTGCACCTACGCACAGGATGGATGCGGCGGAATGACATAAAATCTCGGCCCCGGCTTGTTGGGAGGTTCTGTAATTTATGACGTAATTGTGTAATCGAGCCGGTGGAGCAGTAAGGTTTGTTTGTTTATAAAACGAGTGTCAAACATTCTCGGAAATGTAGGGGGTCGCAGACATTCACTCTTCCTAAGACCATGGCGGTGATCCAACGCCAGTTGGAGGTCGGTCATCAGCATTCGCATTAGTGTCCGATAAATGATAAATCGAGCATCTTTCGAAAGTATGCGCTTGGCAGTGGCACATCACTTAAAGCTTGCCTCATCGCTTGCGCTGTTCAATCAATGTCGGATTTCTGGGTGCTTAAGGACAGGCGTTCATTCGGACGGCAAACACCCACCAAATACGATGTGGAGCTAATCGGATTTGAATTTTGGTGTGGAGATGCTGCGGCTATGGTGCTGGAGGCTTTGGAGGTTTTAGCACTTTTTACATCTGTCATAGTCTGAAAGTCAAGTCAGCATGTGAAAACGTTGTTTGGAAGTACGTTCCAATGGTGTGAAGGAGTAAGCAATTGGTGTCCTCTAAATTAAATTGGAATACAGTGGATTGTATTTTTTAATTCGAGGCAGAGGGTGGAATTGTACTTAAACTGGAAAAAAAAAACGCTGAATGCCTTACACAAAAGTTAGAGAAGAGTTCGATCTGAAGAACGGTTTGAGAGGTTCGACTGTGTTTGAAAAGAGTCTCTAAATCGAACGATTGCCTGCGTGATCTTGTATTTCTGTTTTTACCACGAAGCCGATGTAAAATAGTTCAAAAAAGGAGTTGTCTGACCATCGAGGGTTTTGATTTTGTGTACAAATTAGAAATTCGAAGTACTTCACAAAGGAACTAGTTCAGAAATAAATTCAAACCAGTGAACTAGGTTAAAGCGTAATTTTATTTTAGTTCGTTGAGTTTAGTATTTCGTCCTTTCTCTGCATACATACAGACCAAAAAGCACTTTTTCTAAAGAGAAAATGGAAAAGTTGCAATTTATTTATTTAAACATAGCTCCATTCACTTGACTCTGTGAAAAACACGTTTTCCGGAGCACGCTAATATTAAATCCTATTGTCAATCAATCAGTGAAATATATTCTGCCAATTAAAACATAGAATATAAAAAAGAACAAACGTTCGAGAATTCAACAGCACGTGCAATGCAGTGAGTTGCTCATGTTACGTCAGAAGCAGATAGGTGATTGTCGCAAAATGCCTTAACACGTTGCCAACACCGCAATTTGACACTCAACTGAAGCAAACAATGCACACAACCAACACTCAACCAAAAAAGAAACCCATTCACTTCTTCCCCAAAACCCAACACTGTCACTCAGCCATTTAAATAATCATTTCCCAGCCCTTTCTCTGTGCTTGTGTTTTCTCTGATTTAATCCTCTCTACACACGAGTGCATCCAAAGCAAATGGTTATTGACTTCCTCGCCAATAGTGTCATAAAACCCATTCACGCCACACACACACAACCTATGCCAACAGAAGACAATTATTTCTCAACAAAACAAAAGCCAGCAAAAAAAAAAAGAGAAGCCAGCTCCTGCCACAGTGCAATGCTTTATTGCCGTCGAGCATGACACATCATACCTCAGTCAATAGCGCCAACACAATATAAGCTCTACGCCCCTCCTAGTCCTCCGCATGTCCCCCGCATCACCCCACCACTGTCCCACTGCAGCAAATTAATTGTTGCTACTACAATTCACACTTGTATTTCATATTTCTGAGTCATCTTCTTTATTTTCAGATCCTGCTGGCGAACTCGGATGGGCGTTCACCTTAATCATAGTTTCAATCATATCAGCTCTTATAGGTGCTATAGTAATGGTCGTAGTTCTTAGATGTAGAAGGTAAGTTCTTGCTGTTTGCTGCTGATGTGCAGTGCATGTTAAACTTCGTGTCCGCGGTCGCGGTGTAATGTCTTGATTATTCATTAAAGGGCTTCGTTTGCAATTAAAACCGATGGGTATCATCATCATCATTTTGTTATGATAGCAGGAATGTTTGAAATTAGCAAGGGCGCACACAGCACATGAGTGGAGGGGGGGGGCAACAAACTGTGACGAACAACTAGACACGGAAACAACTCCTGGTGCCTTCATTTGCGTAACTACGTACTCCAATGATTGCTACTGGTTTATGCGTTTATGTATCGACAAGGAATTTTATTGAAGGTACTCAAGACGAGCAAGAGCAAGGATAATGCAGTTAAATTTCTTAAGGAATTTATTCCCGCCTGGGTATCTTTGCTTGTCATCGAATGGCTTGCTATTCCCTTGCCACCTTTTACCTTGGGAAAGGAAATTGTCATCCAACTACGTGTACACACACGTCATTAAATATACATATCAGTAATGTAGAATAAGAGAGCTCTGCTAAATATTGGGAAGTGTGTCAGAAACATTTTATTGGGGTAGATTTTCTAGAAATAGTAACAAATTTGATACACGGATACGTCGATACAGGGATATGTAACTACCCAGAGGGAGACTAAAGACGATTTTCAAATGTTCTAAAATATTTATCGCTCTTTCATATTTGTGAATTTCTGCTCATCCCTCCAGGAGTTCACCCTTTCCGGCCATACGCCGAAACTGAGCATCTTCTTCAGCTAGTTATGATAAATTAAATGAAAACTGGTTCGAATGCACACACTGTCATATTAGCTGATCTAGTCCAATTCATTGAACACTCATCACTGTGCACTGAACAATTGATACACACAGAGACAGGTCTTCCCCACAATGACTTCTG
Organism: Eristalinus sepulchralis; assembly: GCA_944738645.1. Classification (NCBI taxonomy): domain Eukaryota; kingdom Metazoa; phylum Arthropoda; class Insecta; order Diptera; family Syrphidae; genus Eristalinus; species Eristalinus sepulchralis. The sequence goes on along the minus strand of OX122885.1, from coordinate 62,177,427 downwards.
TCGTAGCTGCAGAGATTAGGAGGATGGAGAAATCCTACCTATGTTCGTGTTCTATTTGCGACCATGCTTCTTCGAAAGTCTGAACCAACTGAAGGATATCGCCACCAGACAACTCAAAAATTTTACAAAAGTCAAGGTTACTGGAGGATGTCCTTGATTTTCAATCCACGGGGCCTATTTTGTTTTAATTGCGTGTGGAAGTATCCCTAGATTTCTGTAAAATAAAAAAAGCAAAACGATAGTGATTTAATTTTGTTCTTTAGACAGGGATGTCTGGCAAAATTTCTTGAAGTCGAATCGGTCAACCCTTACAGGCGGACCAGTAGGGATGTAGTAAAGTGGGAGGGCTATGATGCCCATAAGTCATATCACAACCTCGTCAAATAAAAGAAAAAAAAATGAAAAGAAAAGTGCGGTTATATGCTGTGTACGTTCGCCGTCAAAAATTCGTTTTGTCTGTAAGGACAGGTGATCACGTTAAACCTACTATCTGGGTCGAAAAACGGGGGCCCTTGATCGAAAAGTTCTAACCCCAACAAGATGAAGCCCAAATTTAAGAACATTGAATGCATAACGCGCTCACCATTTTGTATTTGTTAGTTTTAGATTAAAATGCTCCACAAATATATAACTCATTGATTCTTAACACCTACCGCCATCTGCGGTCACAAGAAAAACTGTGGTGACCAGCGACGAACCCCTAATTGAAAAAAAAACATAATTTCAAAGACACACCAAAGTCTGAAAAACTATTTTCTATTTCTTGTTTTTCTGACACTGACCTTTTGAACTCGTTGAATATACTCAATATTCACAGTGATTTCAGCAACTAGTCGTACTGTGAGTATTTTGTTTTTCACAAGTGGAGAAGACCTGCAGTTTAATGTTGACTGATGACTCTGAGTTTTGCCAGAAACTTTAGAAAGTATGAATTAGCCTTGAAAAATATGAATTTATTTGAAAGTTTTGTATTAATTGTCAAATAGCATAAAAGTGGGTACATCCATTATATATATTGAACACCTAGCACTTTTCGCACGACATACAGCACTCAAAAATTACTTCTTAATTTTCGCCCTTCGGAGTCTGTGATGAATTGAAGGTTAATTTTAGTCATAAGGAAAGAATAGAAGGCAAAACGCGTGTTATGGTTGAAGAAGTTCCTTTGTGGACTGTAGTGACACCTTTTTTATTTGATCCTCTTTTTTGCCCAGAAAGCATTATGAACAGAACGAATTAAGCAATTTTTGCTGCCAAACGTTGGGCTCATAGCACATTTTATGGTAATTACATACATACCGGACCAATAACTTAACTATCAATTAATAATAATTGTGTGTGCCCACAAGGGCCAGGGCCCAGCTTCCAAAACAACTGTCAGAGGCTGTAAATCAAGTCAAGTAGCATGTGAAAACGTTGTTTGCAAGCACGTCCCAATGGTGTGAATGATTAAGCAATTGAAAAATTCGAGAGAGAGGGATTTTCCTAAAACAACTACTCAGGTTGCTAAGTGCTACTTTTCACTCAAGCGTAGAAGGGACCTGCAGTTCTTAAGCGGCTCGGATTTTAGAAATTTTCCATAGACACTAAGTACCCTTTGAGTGTAATTAGAAACTCGAAAGAGGTGGTGCCTTGAAAAATTCAAGGGGGTATTCAATTAGGGAATCGAATTTGGGACCATCAACGTGTAAGTCAACACAATTACCCACTACGCCATGGCTGTAGTGTAAAGTTACATGCTGATTAATGTGATAGACCAAGACTCCAAATGAAGCAAACTTATTATTTTTAGATAAAGGTTATATTTTAGATGATAAAAGTAATACAAGGAAGATAAAACTCTTTTGTGAATAGAGTGCATCGAGATAAACAAGTGCCTGTTCAAAACAGAGGCATCTTAACCCTCTTCAGGCTCTGAAGGATTCTGCGCTTTAGAAGATCATGTCCTCGAAGAAGAATCTTAGCGAGACAGGCTAAAACCAAAAGAGATTCGAAATTTTTATCAAGGTGTGTTTTATGTTTTTGTAATAATTCCGTCCAACTCTTCGAGTGATGTAGGAGATTGAATGGCGGCTTCTACATCTGACATAATTGGTGTATCACGGTTCGTACAGTTCATGTTCAGATTGACTTGAACGCATCAATATACATATAGCCCACAATTATCCTTGAATTCGATCTAGTATCCTTGTACCGCTTGAAAACAAGGATATGAACATAAAATATCTGCGCCCGACAAAATGCCAAATGTCTGATTATTGATCACAGGTTTTCTTCGTGACATGGCACCCGCTACGGGCATCATTCGACATTTAAATAAGGAAAAGAACAACTCGAAAATTTGTGAAAGAAGAGATGTAAAGTTCTCATACTTATAAAGACACTGTTTCCCGTTACTTTTACTCTCACTCCTGCGCCTACAGCGTCAACTAACCTCATAGCTCATTTTTTCCAATGGTCGAGCAAGTTCGTCTTGTCCTCCTGTATTATGGCTTTTAACAGCAAACTTATGGGAAAATGTGCAATGTGATGATGACACCTGACAGATGAGTTCTACAACACTCATAAAAGAGAGGGTCATTTGTTTTTGTTTTGAGTGCAAATGCTAATTGGACTGTAAAGTGATTAAGAAACCACGTCAATTGATTTGAAAATTGTTTTTGGATGCTTAGTGCTTGACATACGGTTGAAGGGTTGCATAAATAAACACACATTTTAGACATGCACTTAGCTCGTGGTACAAAATAACATAACTGGCAATAAAAACAAATATTGAATCCATACATTGGTGATGGAATTGTTTATCTAACAAAACGTTGCATAATTATTCAATTTAGATGGGCAAAGTCTCACATCTGTTTTTCTAAACAAATCGAAGTCAATCCCATTGTTGGGATTATTGACTTGAATGGAAGGAAAAATACTAAGTCTCAAATAAAAACTGAAATGCCAAAAACATCACATATATATTTTGGGAAAAATAAATAATAATCCCAATACATCCAATTTGGATCCTAATACATCCATACCATACAATTCGATTATTTTATAAATCCCCCACTAATTCTTTAATGGAATAAAAAAATCTTAACTGGAGGTAGTATTTTCAAATGCACAATAGAATCGATACCCCCAAAAGGACATGGCCTAAACGAATATTAAATTCCAACTAAAATCGAGTACCAATAGAAAGCATAGTTGATAAAGCACCAACGCAGCACAAAACAAACTTAGAACAACTCCCCGTTGGAAGAAAATAGAGCAGTACAAAAATATTATTTGAACCAGCAATACCGAATTGCAAACAAACAAAAAAAAGACAGCCAGTGCACACCCAACGCTCTCCATTCCACTGTTTGTTTCCGCCGTATTCCAGGCTGAAAAACATCCATATTTCACTAGTAAATATTCCAGTTGCCACTTAAAATTCAGTTTAACAGACAAACACACACAAAAAAAAAAACAAGCACAAACAGTCACTTTAAGGTCCACGTAGCCATTATGGACTTTTAGGTGGCTCAATTAGCTTAACAACATATTTAACCTAATTAAAGAGCAAATTTGTATGTGAACCGCAAATGAGCACAGCGAAATAGTTCAGCAAATTTCTGTGCAATTAAACACATCCGTAGTCCTTTAAATTGCGCACACATCCTGGTCACCGATGCACGCTCGCTAGATTGGATTTCGTATAATTGGTTCTCATACACCGTGCGCACACAGAATAGAACGCGAATTTTAGTCTTTTATCTGTTTAGGATATTTTTTGCTCTTCACTTCCCCCATATCCGGTTTTTGGTGTGTGTGTGTGTGTTTTTTTTTCAATTTTTGCTGAAATGCGGTTTTTTAATAAAATTTCAATCAAAACCTGCGAGGGAGTCACTTAAAATGACAGGCACTCATCGGTTTAGGCGCGCCATGTGTATGCGAATGTAATGGAGGGGGGTGGGGTGGGAATCGAAAAACACGATGGATAGTTAAACAATTTTATACTCAACAAATTACGTAAACATAATCGCCGAGGGGTACAACGTGCAGTGTGGGGGGGGTGGAAACAAAGCTGGATGCACTTGTTCGGTTTCACATATTTTTTTTTTGTTTTTTGCGTTGATCGCGGTTTAAGCACGTGAATAATGAATGGCCCAATTAAGAAGATTTAAAAGTGTCATTGCCAAATGAGGATAAATTCATCCGTGAAATGTCCGCATCCGTGTATGTGTGCATACTAAATGATTGTCATCGGATTGTGGCTCATGAATACATTAGCGGGGATGTCATGACAAAAATCGCACGTACCGTTGCGGTCCGGCCTAATTAACCGCATGGTTTTTGGAATATTATGCTTATGAAAATGGGTTCATTCAACCGTAATGCGTCGGCTTGCATTCAATTCCCCACCAATTATCGGTCAGCGGCGCACTTAATCATGCAGACTTTTGATTAGTTCACGATTGAGAGCACCTGTATTTTCCAGCCAGAGATGAAATTCAGTTGAATTCAGTTTTATTTCGACCACCGGACAAATGGGACAGGTCATATGATTAATCCTCTGTCTAGACAAGGACGGTATAAAAAGATTAACGAGCCTTTTTGGTGGCCACTGCGGTCAGAAATAGACACCAGGATAAGGAATTTGGGTAAAACCTGAAAGAGGATGAAATATTTTCAGTGAAAAGCTAACGCCAACCTGGTTACGTTCACAGGGAATTACTTATGCAGGGAAATATATTATTTACATCAGTGGAATCTTCTGTAATGGAGTACATCCTTTGAATTAAATCCAATTCTTCGATACAATAGATACTTTAAGTCTTCGCTGGCATATCGGTTGGGTTATACAAAAGAAATCCGATGTTATCCCCTTACATTGCTCAAATCATTCTCCGTAAACCTGAAATTCCTTTTACGCATCACCGCCCCCTAACGACGACGTCGTCTCCCGGTGAAATCAATAAACTTACCCTTTTCGAAAGTCGAACAGCAGATGAAATATTATCCAGTCTTAAGGCCCTTAGTAGTCTTAAAAATAAAAATCTCGTCTCGTCAGATCAGATTTGGTTGGTCTCCGGCGTACACATCGAACGTGCGCAGGGAACGTCTCTCTTGTTTATGACGGCTGAGATTTACATTAGATGTCACTTAACCTGACTTTGATACTTTAAGAAACTGGCTCGTATTCTCCTTAAAGAGTTCGACATTATGATTCACGGGGAGGCATGGAGTGCACATTGTGCAAAACTTCTGTGAAACTGAATCAAGCTCCTTCCGATGTCTTGTGAATAAAATTGATGTAACGCATCAGTTACACATCCTGCTCCATTTACCATTCACGATGAGCACTCTGCCTGACATGTGATTAATATACATTGTATCTGTGCGTCACTACCAGTAACTGTGTGTACATGGTGGGGGGGGGGGGAGAAAGAAAAAACTTTGCACGCACGTAAACATAACTCTTAACGAGAACAACACAATTCACATCACAATACTTAATTTGCACTTTGAAGGGGCGGGCGGTTGGACAAGACACATTGCTCGAACAAAAAATGTATTCAAGCCTTAACAATAAGCCATTAAGCATTACAAAATATTCGTGGAATATCATTAGCATTCTACTCGTGGAATCACCGTTTACTGCGCGAGAATGTACTGTAGATGGATATTTCTTTTTTCGCTATTTCCAACAATTTGTTTCCCGCACACCACCAGAAGAGTGTGACAACTCGATTCGCGACAGGAAAACCATAATTGCAACTTGCTGAAGGCGATGTTGACGGTTGGGAGGCGGGAGGTAGAACTTGAGGCTCACTGTGCTGCTAGCACCTAATCGCACTAATCGAGCGCGCGCCTTCAATAATTCACATGCCAATGTGGCGCGCTCGCTAATTTCTCGTTATTTGCAAGCTATCGATGACAACGACAACGTCAGGGTATGGCTGGCATTAATTTACGGTACACCAGAAAGACGAGGTGTCATTTTGAACACGTAGAATTGCAATATACACATCGACCCACGCGTTTGACACGCTTTTCGAACACAATCACTGATTTTTGAAGTCTGTTGTTGGCTGTGGCCGTAAAATGATCGATTGTGGAGTTTAGTTAAACGATTCTGAATGAGACACGGGCCGCACTCTGCTCAAGTGTGGCTGTCGGCTTAACGTGTCTATCTGCTGGCGTGACACGCAATTTATGTGTCTCATGTGTCAAAGTGCCGGTTTTTTTTTTTTTAATTTGCATTTAAGGGGCGTTGAACTTGCAGAAATCATACAAAGCAAAGTTGAGCCTCTCTTTGGATAGGTGTCTCTTATAAATAAACCATCCACCTGAAAGTCATTGCCAAAGATACACCACATCGTTCACATTCCTCCCATTTCGTCGAGAGCTCGTGTCGGAAATGAAGGCGTAAACAAACAACAGCACAAATTTGGACCACTTAAGACGCAGCATTTCCTATTTCATTTTGATCGGCGTTTACGAGTCATAAATTCGCAGTAAAAGCAAATTGATCCATTTAGATACAGCCTTCATATATTTAATTACCGCCCAGTTTGCCGGACATACACGCGCACGCATCCTGTACTCTCTCTCTCCCTCGATAACTCCAAGTTTATAGCCACTTCAGATGTTATCTGCAACCTAGATACAACGCGCGCGCAAAAAAAACAAAAGAACCTCTGCGATCCACACGTTGCTGCGGTCACTATTCGTTTGTGTATAGAAGCTGCTGCTGCTGTTGCCTCTTTGTGATGATGTTCCAGTAATCGTCGCTGATCTTTATCACTTGACCAACCTCTGGAATGCTCTCAATCTTATTGTGGATACGTGATATGCGCCAATGACCAATTGTCTGTTGCCGAAGGAGCGAACAACGAGAAACCCCCCGTGTAGATACCGCCAGCCAGCTAGATCGAGATCGGTTATTGAAATTTATGTTAACGAGTTTTTTCCCCACACCCGAGCCAGGCCTGGGGAAAAAAACAATTGCCCGGAATACGTGCAACGTCTAATTATCTGGAGCACTAGGCTTGAAGTCTTAATTTTCAGCCACACGTACTATCATTAGTGGTGTCAGGTGAAGTGTTAGTTTGGTGGGAACTATGCTCACCATCGTAGTCGATTCGAAAGCCGGCCTCAACGGTATCAGATCTCTGAATGGCATTGACTGGATCTTTGAAATTATTATTAAATACGTTTTAACTTAATGCCTTGCATTGCTTTTGTTCCGTTTTGTTCCACAAAATTCATGTGGAGATACTGCATCCGAATCGAGTGGTTAGGCTGAAGGGAATATAAAAAAAAAAACCTGACATGTCTTGAAATAAATCATTTTCAATGAGCTTCGGGGTACATTTACTATTTAAATTTATTTGCAGACAGCATTTGGCTTTTCAATGCCTAATTATGAAAGCGCTTTGCATATTCAATTGCTTACTAATCGCAACGTTTTGGGCCTCAGATGGTAAGCGGAGGTTCTTTTAACGCGTCAGCCATAAATCATTTCCGTGGCTTTCAAGTTTAATTTCGCTGCTACGAACAAAAGGGAAGTTATAAATCAAATGAACTTAAGATTTAATTTTTTTACGGTTTACATTAAATATTTCTGTGTCATTGTTTGTGCTGGTAGGGTTTCTCCGAATGGTAAAAAAAGAACTGAACTTGTGAAGAAATAATTTTGGGTGCGAGAAGAAATCTGTGTGCCTACAGTACCAACGTCTGCCAAGAAAATATTTATCGCCAGCAGGCTTTGTTTTAAAAGAAAATTCTTAAAAATGAAATTGTGAACACCAGTGGGCGCACCATGGGCTAGGAACCACATTTAGGGCTTAGGAACTAGGCGTGTCATAGAATAGCCACGACAAATATTTTCACATGGTAATTAGACAAATGCTGTCGACAAATAATCGATCCATCGAACAACACCTCGGCCGGAGTGTGACAATTGACAGTTACAACTTTGATTTTGTTAAGGAATGTGCCTACCTCGAGAGAGGCGTGAACTCCACAAACGACACCTTAGTTGAGATTCGGCGCAAAATCACCGGTATTATATTTTTTTTTCAAAAAAACTTTCGTCGAAACTCGTAAATCCCAGAACTACGATAATGCTCTACAAGACGCTAATCCTGGCGATTTTCTTATACGAAGCCGAGTGCTGATTTAGAAGCAAAAATGAAGAGCAAATTCTTGGTTCCTCTGAAAAAAAAATTCTATGACGTTAGGGGCTAACACTTGATTCAAAGGACTAGCATAATGCTAATCCTACCCTTACCATTAAACGGAGCCTAGTGCTGGGTGAGAAGCAATACGGCAGAGCTGAAAGAAAAATTCTGTAACTAATATATGGTCCTGTCTGCGAGGAAGGCGAATGGGGGAGAAGACACAACCCGAACTCTACGCGCTGTACCAAGATGTGGATGTAGTTCGCAAGGCAAAAATCTGTCGACTTCATCAGCTCGGCCACATCCTGCATATAGACAACATCGCTTCAGCTAAGAAAATCTTCGATTTTTAGTCTTCGGGTTCGACAAGAAGACTAAGGCAGAACCTCCGGTATAGAGACCAAGTGAAATCGGACGCGAGAGAGCTTGGTTTTGACAACAACATGACAACATGAATGGAAGGCAGGTACAGCTTAGGCTCTGATCCTTCATGAGTCGCGGGTCTGATAAACAAATGAACAAACAATTAGACAAATAAATCCACATGTTGCTTGGTATTTATCCAGGAGATCTTAGCCCTCTGTGATGCCAAATCACATTTTCGTGAAATGATTGCGACTTAACAAAATATCGGACCATTCATTTTTTGGTTTCAAAAGGTAGCTTAAGAAAACACGCACATTTACATATGCGTATACATTAGATACATTTTCAATAAAAATGTTAATTCATTGTAAAGTTTGAACCTTGCCATTAAGTGTAATGAACAGCATCTTTCTAACGGACGCCTGGATCTCGGTAATATTTGCAGTATGCCATTCTGTTGAGGTTATTTTCTTTCTCACACTTCGAACGGTATCTCGACCATAACTTAACTAATGGGGGCATTCTACAACTCGGGGTCCGCAGGCTTTATTTGGTAAGAAGGTTAAACTATAGAGATGGATTTGCAAATAAATGCGAACGCCAATTGATAAAATTTGATCGTCAGTGGAAATCCTTTCGACATACATAAACGCAGCTCTCTTAAAATTTCTTCACAATTTTATCGATTGGTGGCAATATTTGTCAAATAACCTTCACTTAAAGTGTCGTCTTGCGCCAAAGCAGTGTCTACTGATAGAATGTCTGAAATGGTTAGGTCATGTAGAGCCGGATTACAATGCTCCGGGCAGAAGATATTTTGAATCCAAGTCAGTGGACAACAGAGGACAACCTGACCTCGCCACAACTGAGAAAGACCTCAATCAACTTGGGGTGCGAAACTGGAGGCATCTGGGAAACCGTGCTAGCTGGAGAGGCAGCAGAATGGTTGAGGCCCAGGTCCAACCTGACTGTAACACGATTAGACGAAGAAGATCACAATTTTCTCAAAATGTGTAGATGTGTGAATAAAATTTATTACACTCCTTTCTGCCACCAGATGGTGTGACTGGATTTATGAATCACTTGATTCAAAATCACATCCGTGGCAGTATTATTAGTGTATACAGAATCACTGACGGAGCCAAAGTCAATTTGGTGGCGGAATAGCGGCTACCAGACCTAGGTTTTGAGGGAACCTGATTGGTGCCACGGGAGGTCAAAAGCCCCTGGAATTTCAGTTTCAGCCTGACCGTGTGGGAGCCCTCAGTGTGGGTGTATCGTGATGCCTGTGGGTTAAGACTGAACATGGCGGACAGAGTCGAGGTTAGTGTATAATGCTGACTGGTCTGAATCAAGTTGTTTACCCTACTGGTTCAGGCCAGGCGGTTATGGGACTTTCCCCGTTCAGTGTGGAGTTGCATTCTCAACCGGGTGCTATGACCCAGAGGGCGGCAGAGGTTTTAGAAAGGTCCCGCTACAAACCAAGGTGGAGTGATTGTCCCTTAAGCATGATCTCATTTGGTACCTGGGTAACTTAGGCGTCTAGTCTTGAGAAAATGGAACCCGTAATTTAAGCCGTAAGACAGGTGATGACGTAAAACCAAATCCCACCCCCTCCTGCCAACGAATTCCACTTCAAAATTCGCTCTTATCCGTGCGGGTTTATTTTACATTACCAGCTTAGAAACCGAACCTGAACCTTACGCGTAAGATGTCGACTGCTACCTATACTTACTTACAACATGGCAGCTGCTGTAAGTATGTTGGTCGTAAGAAGATTTGTCGCATTCAATAAAATTTCATTGATTCGATAACATTTCGACATATTTTTGAGGGTAAAGCACTTGAATTCCAAAAACAAACACCCAAGCCTAAATTACCAAAAAGAAAATTCTCAACAAGATGATTGCAAGATGATTTAAGTATTCGTCCACAAGTCGTGGAATATTTGTCACTAAAGACTTTTGGGTATTCCCCAAGCAAACACAATAAAGCATTTATAAAAACGACATTTTTTTGACCAAAAACACACACTCATCAATTGAACAAAAATCATTAATTTATTACAATTAATAAAAAATGAAAAGCTCATTCATTCGTGCAATTAGTGGCAATCGATTAGTCGAACTTCACTGCGTCTGTCCCAGGGGATCCTTTCATCAGTCCCGATGGCGAAAGATGAACGACGGTGTTGTTGATGACTGCAAGCCGGACGAAGTTGATCCGTCCTCCACTGAATCACATTTCCATAGCATTAGGCCTAAATGATTAAACTGTCTCAATTATTTTGTTGATCCTCACAACGACGGCAACCATTCAACATCCACATACACACGTCGCAGGTTGCTTTGTAAACTAAAAGGCGATCAGTTTTAATTGAGATACTTAACGGCTGCTGTCGACACAAAAACACGCAAGCTCACGTCAAAATGTGCACAAGATTAAGTTTTCGTCGCGAATACAAATAAATTTAAGCCAAATGACCAAGTCCCCACCAAATGACTCGTCGTTTATCGCTCTCCTGAACGCTGTATTTATTCATTTGAGTTAATTCTTCCCTTTTTGCTTTCTCTTTTCAGAATAAAATCGGCGAATGGCAACGGTAAGTCGAAATCAATTAATAAGCGCATATCTCCTTTTGACCCAACAGATCATTAAGCGTTTGTTAATCTCAACGAGCTCTTAAAGGTTATAAGCTCTTTGTTAAGCGGGCAGGTTCTGATACGAGTGAGTTGCCGCAGTGAGCACGCGTCTGGTTTTATTTAATCCTTCCGCTAATTTGGCTGGAACTTCTTTTGGACCTTTTGACACACACACCTATTTCAACACGATGCGGTGGAACTTCAGCTCATTAAATCGTTCAAAAGTTTAAATTAATACATCAACTGCGGCGCACATTCCCAGTGTTCGCGGTTCGGATGCCAACCGGTGTGCGCCATGCCAAAAGTCCGCAGACCTCTTCTGCACAATGTCGACAACGACGACGGCGTAAACATTCCCTTTTCCAGGTTGCCATGAAATTACCTTCCGAAACTAATTTCACACCCAATGCTAGCGGGTGGAGGTCGCTCTCCATTTATCTCGCAACACAGCATACACCTCGCACAGCCCACAAAGAACTCCGCACACACAAGCGCTAGTTGACTCGAGGAGGCAGGCGTGCAGCGTTCGCTGTGCGCGCGCAAAAAAAGAACGAAAAGAATGTGAACTGCATTTTGAGAAAGAAAACATTGCCAAGTCATAATTTTTAGTGAAAGTTGCTGCTGCAGAAGTTGCTGCCGCAATCGACACGACAACGACTTTGGGCTCTTTTGCACAAACACAACGCCTCGCACACACAACACAGGCCCGCGAAATCATGGAATCGTTTACCGTATGAATCTCTGTGATACCCGATGGTGCATCATGACAAGCATCCACATCCCGTCGATGGAATAAATTTCCGCCACGACTGCTGCCTGACGACGCGGAGGGCATGGTGGCTCAGTTTGGCGATGCAGGGAACAATTTAATTAAATGGCCCGTGGAATGGAGATTATTTGCGAAGCCTTCGTGGGTGCCTTACGCTAGGGGTTCCCCTTTCGTTCGCCGAAAAATGTCTGCGACACTGAAGCCCTTTTGCGATGCCATTACAAATTACAAACCAAACTTCCAGTTCCTCATACAACATTCCAAGAAAAACACATTCCATCTATCGGAATTAAAGAGATTTATTGCGGCAAATTTCGATACAGTCATGCATACATAGAACTTCATTTGCATGATCGATGTATTATTTTCACATCACGTATCTGATCGGGACGATCGCTGTGATCGATATCGCAGGCGATACGTTTTGAAACCTCGATAAATCTGAACATGATCTGAGTGGTCATAGAGAAAACGTCGTTCGTCGTGCTCATTCATCTTAGACGAAATCGATTGGAGATTTATTCGATTTGAATATTTTTCCTAAATTATTCTGAATTTCAGAAATGTGATCCTCTGCCGTGTAGGCTTGCTGGTATGTAAATTGTGGCATTATGGCAGACTTTGACTAGATTCTGCCCATAATAGATGTGAATTCGCTTGATTGGCAACTCTTTCTGAATTTTTAGACCATCGTCTATGATGCCCTGTGGGACTTGAGCTAATGCAAATTAAAACGAACTTTTAACTGTAAAGCTTCGCATGATGTCGCATGCAGGTGGCATGTTGATCTCTTTGGTGAATTTGTTGATGGCTTAATTTTGAATGTAACTTGACAATTCAACCCTGATTGTTGCTTCCAATGCTGCAATCGTCTTGAACTTAATTAAGAACTAACCCAAATGCCTAAGTCATTTCTAAAGGATGCCTGTGTTAGCCTCCAAGCCATAGGCATTATCGTAAATCGGATTTCACGATCCATGGTGGACTATTAGATATAGTTTTGAAATACAATCTAAGAACTCGGTCAAGAAATGACTTAAGTTGCATTGAACTTGTTTCCTCCCAGCGTTTTGTTCATTATACTTCCACGTTGACCTTAGAGTCTAGTTCTTCTTAATTTTAGTTTGGCGCTACAGGCCGTATATAAAAATAATAATTGAGTGTCACTACAGTCCACAAGGGAGCTGGGACTAACTTCTGCAACAACTTCCCGCGTTGTTCGTGCTACTGTACAAATAGAGAGGTCCTATAGCGGCCGCTTATATGCCGATTCCAAACGGCGAGATGTGAGAAGATTTTCATAGACAATTCGTATTCTGAGTGTTGCCGGCAACTCGAAACAAATGGTGCCATGAAAAATTCGAGGTGTTCGTCCGGTGCTCAAACTTAGGTCCTTAACGTGTGAGCCGACGCACTTACCCCCTACGCCAAGGTGACCACATAGGCCACATGACAGGTCTACAATATATGTATAATGGTTCAGACTCAAAGATTCTTTGTCAACCGAAGTCTACACAGTCTTGTCAGCATACATATACTTTGTCTCCGAAGATAGTTGATCAGATACATGTCGCTGTAAAGCCTTAAGAGTTCGTAGTTAAGTCTTCTCCTCCAGATGCAAGCAAAACAAGTACGTCTGCAGATCGCATGCATAAGATTTCCCAGCTACCCGTTTATGCCACGGAACTTAAAACTTTTTTCTATCCACAGAGGGTCCTGATTTGCCAAGTAGGGGTTGTCAAGTGTGCGTGATATCAATTCATGTGTTGTTGCCTTATTCTAATCGAAGCCAAGATGTACCCTCAATTGTGGTGCTACGTTGGTCGGCTCTGTGCGATAGAAACACACACTTTATTATTTGCGGTTCGCTGTGTTGACAGAATGAACACAAGTCACTGCCATCCGCATTAGCTAGCAGTTGAACAAACGATCATATTCAAGCTCTGAGTACGGCAGCATATGTTTTGTCAAATTCCTTCTTTTGAATCCTTTACCGACTTTAATAGAGCAACGAGAACTCTCTTTCACCACCCTTTGGGTTTGGTAAGAATTTCAGAAGCAGACACTTCACTCTAGCCTCACGTAGGGTATACATTTATGTGCAGTTTTCAAATCGACAAATTGACAGTATTGCGCAGTAATTACTCAATCAGTAAGAGACACTTGAGTGGAAACAAAGTAACCAACGTTCGGGTGACCAGAAGGAAAAGACCAAAGATAAAGGCAACTCGGACAAAAAGTCGGTCACAGATGTTGTTTGTCTCGGTGGTGTTTCCCGTCGCGTTCACACACAATAGTGGTATGTGTCGATTTACAGATTTCTTGGATCATTTCAAAGATTGTTTTTAAATGTTGTATATTTAAACAACCCTACAACTTTCTTGGGATCGGAAATCATTCCGCGGTATGCCCCTTATTCTCAGATCTTAAAAAGCACTTTGATGCTTATGTCATTTATGTCACCCAGGTTGTCGAAGAAATACTTTGCTTTGGTGCTTTTCCTTTTTGTTTCCTTGTTCAATGGGCTTAGCGGCTGAGATTTTCCCCTCTTTTAGCAGCTGCAGCAGGATTTGTTATCGAGAATAGATGGCTTGAGACATATGGTACAACAGACCAAATACCGATTATCTCATCTTATTAAGTCAACTTTGGCCACATATGAGAATTGGCTTACATGATCATCTGTCTTAACGGCTTTTATGACGGGGTCAATTTTCCCAAGAATCGTAGATACCGCAGGACTAGACACCTTAGTTACCCAAGTACCAAATGAAATCATGCTTGAGAGACAATCGCTCCATCTTGGTTTGTAGCGAGGCCTTTGTAAAACCTCTGCCGCCCTCTCGGTCTCAGCACCCGGTTGAGAATGCAACTCCACACTGAACAGGAAAAATCCCCGAACCGCCTGGCCTGAACCAGTTGGGTGACAACCTGATTCAGATCAGTGAGCACAGTACACTAACCTCGACTCTGCTCGCCATGTAAGGTCTTAACTCACAGCCACCACGATACACTCACAAAGGGGCTTACCACACGGTCGGGCGGATACCGAAGTTTCAGAGGCTCCAGACCTCTCGTGGCATCAGAATATAGCCTCTGGTCAAGCTGTCACTAGCAGTCAGGTTCCAGTCAACTTTGACCAACGTGAGAACTACATTATTGGTATGTAATGTACGTATGTAACTCTGTTGTTCTACGGCGGTGGCAAAGGACGTCAAGGATAGAGTTCCTACAGTCAACTTAGACAGACCCACCTTTCGGCATGACAGCGTTAATATAGTGTCTTATATCTAAATATATCCCTCTAATTCTTGCAATCCGTATAGAGCCCTTAGAGTACTTATCCTAGAGGCAGAAGCATGTCCAGTGCATATATTACCGAAATAGTGTATAATCGAATTCTTCTCCGTTCCCCAGATTTTCTTTTTTGCTTGACCTGCATTCTATATCGCAGAAAGCAAAGAACGATTTCCATTCTCGAGCCTCAGAATGTGAAATGTACTACTGAAAATATGTAGTAGTTGCGAGTCACTAAGTATATTTTGACTTAACTAGTCTTGTAAGTAAAGAGAGAGACTAGTGTTGTGTTGTAAGGGGATGGAGCAATGTGTTGAGTCAAGTCTCTGTAGAAATATTTTTTCACGGAACCACTTTACTTAAGTTTCTGGCACTTCTCACAGGTTAAGACAGTCTAGACAACTTCCCAAAGCCAACAATTCAAAGCCGACATAAAAATGCAAGTCAATCCCATTTGTGAATGAATAATAGCACGCACAAAATAAGTGTTTTCAGAAACAACACACCGACCTCGTCAGTTGCCTCATGCAGTAGTGGTAACTAAATTTTTCAACGGTAACTGCAATTTACATTTAAAATTACTTCAGGCAACTATCAAGATGTCGGAAAACTGTGTTGTGCCGGAATTGCTAAAGACCACGTGCTAGATCAAAAGGTTTGATTCTTCGCAAAACAATTAAAGGAACGCCCTATAAACGGCCTTTCTAATGCGTTGAATATTCTCGGAGATAACAAAAGGAACGGTTAATTTCTTTTCCACTGAAAATCTATACTTGCGCATGCCGGCTTGTGTGCCCGACTTATGATGTATGCGCACCGGCCAGGCCCCTTCTCATTCAATCAACCCAATAAAACGTAACAATTCTCAGCAGTCACTTCTGCGCAGTTGCTTTTACTCACTTGTCTTATTGGATTCTTTGAGTGCCGTTGCATCTGCTGCTGTAATGTAATTTAAGTCGAACCTAATCTGCGCTCAAAATCAGGACAATCGACAACGAAGCTGTAACGAACGTGCCAAGTGGAACGAGAAGCCACCCAGAGGTCTCGGCACCAACCAAACTATTATGGTAAGGTGGGCATTCTTCTCAGGCTAGCCAGAAGGCCGTGTTTGTCCCACTCTTATTGAGAGCTTAGAAGATAGTTTTGCAGTTTTGTAGGCCAGCAATTAGAAATCATCTCGCTTGCGCACACCTGAGCACTGAATGGAAAGATCAGCAACCGCATGCAGAAGCCATCTACAAATCCTCCTACATCGCTGCCGAGTCGTGTGGTACACAATTGAAAGGAAGGCGCAGAGAGACAACACATGCATCTCCCCCAACACATGGCGTGCTCATGTTTATGGCCTGGCCATAGAAAACAAAACAAAAACGTCCGTTGTTGCGGTTCCGTGCATTTCGTGCATCTGCTTAGAGAATTTCATCTAATCACTGACTTTTCCCGGCATCCGGGTCCGTGCCTCCTGCGCCTCCTGCGCCTCGATGGGGCAGATAGAATAGCAACGGACATTTTAATTTGTCCTCAATTTGATTTATGCAAAAAAGATTGCGGCCCGAGGCTAATTGGTGGATAATCCCTTGCTGCAGCGTTGACTGTTTGCGACGGTGGACAAATTACCATATGGCGAAGTCGTGCATGCGTGAATCTGGTTGACGCCCACGCCCAACACTCATCCACTAATTGCATCGAACAGCGATAGCATGGCTTCAGTTGGCAGTAAGAAGGTAGTCGCTGGGCATTAATTAGGAGGGCCCGCAGACATCATCCTCGGCCGGCTAAGCTTTGGTCTAATTGGAATAGTGTTTGTGGCTGTCACGGATTTAGCAAACAGAAATCTGCGCTCAGCCATCACGGAAGCCATTGACAGAGACAGGGTCGACAGACGGACGTACAAACTGCTGGCAGTTAGCGCGTCACTAAAGGTCACAAAACAATCGGCAATGTCGAACGTATCTTTTCTCCCACTAATCCTATTAGTCATGTTTGCTTTGGTCGCGCTTCTCGTTTTCCGTACACATTCCTCATGTGAATGGGGACAAACAAGGAACACACCGAAAGACAACTCTTCCAAGCAGTCGCAGCCGCAGCCACAATGGCAAGCGCTGCAGCAGCAGCAGCTACTTACTTTTCCTACTCAAGTCACAACAAATCGACGACATGACCGCCGCGACGAACGGAAAACGGACGAGCAACAAAAAAAAAAAACACGACGAATGAAAAGAAGAAAGAAACTCTTCAGCCCACAATCAAAAGTTCGTGGTAAAAGTTTGTCGTTTTTGCTGGCTGGGGCGAGCTGCCACAGTCAGCCGGGCTCGGTGCGAACACGAAGAGAAAATTCCAATTTACACAAAAGCGTGTTGGCTCGATGGAATGGCGGCGCTGCGGTCCCAGCAATTAAGCATTAAAAGCTGCCTCAAGAGACCCCAAGTGTATAACTTGTTTATTGGTTCAATGGTCATTCGAGAGGGCAATAATAGTTCATCCATCGGCGGATCGACATGAGCGCGCGCATGGCCAATTGGTTATAATGATGCAGTGTGGCTGAAGTGTGTGTGCTGGCGTTGCGTTTGGGACTGGAGAGAGAACTGCACAATGACGGTGGGTAACTATCGACTTGACATCACGGAAGCACGCAGGGAATCAAGGAAATGTCGTTTCGTTCACTGAAACGCTTTGAACTTCTTTGCTTTGAAGAGGTTTTCTGTTTTTGCTTTCTGAGGTTGACCTCGTGGTTGAGGACTTTCTATCACGTATTGAGTGGGCTGTGTACTTAGGATGTGTATCTTTGGATGCAGCGTATGGTGGAAATGCTTGAGCGAAACTGTGCCGGAATCTACAATGTAAGAATTCAACGCCTCCGCAAAGTGCGTCTATAAGAAGCGAGTTCCGTATTCAACACCCTTAATTATTTTTGTTCGACGACTTTTCTAAAATTGTATCCCCTCTAAGAATCAAAACGACAATCGCTACAAATTCTACAATCAAGTGCAAAGGAGTACTCGTACCACATCTCAGTGTATCTCTGAATCACCCACAAATGCAGTTTCCGCCGCTGCGCTGGTTGCAGCAGTTCAGATTCTATCAAGTCCAAACAGCTTCCTAAATGAATTATGCACCCGGACAATTATCCACTTAACGAGATATTTCTGTCTTTGATAAGTTTGAGGCTCGTACGCCGATATACTACATCAAATTTCGCACACGTCATGGTCACACCATATCTGGAGCACCCCTAGGACCTGCACACTCGCCACAACTGTTGTCTGTCCACAGAAAACGTGGAAAACGTTACTTAGGAAAATTTACGATCACTGAAAATGGCCAATTCGTAGCAATGTGTCAAAAACAAGATAAGCTTTTTTTTGGTTGTGCTTTTCCATTTTTCCCCCAGATGTCGGCCGGGAACCTTTTTGTTCATTTTCGTAGATACATTAATGCGATACACTTCCTTCACCGGAGTAATGAATGCAAAGTGTGGCCCGATAGATACACGTTGCTGACGGTGTTTTCGGATTAAAGTGGCAGCTGTTGATACATTTTCAGCGCAAGGTTGGGTTACATGAAAATGATATCGCAGTTGGGTGAGACATAAATAGGCTAGAAGTGTGGATAAGATTTTATCCGCATTCGGTTGGCGCGGGTATATTGCCAAGATTAGGCATTTACCAATCGGCCCACCGGGGAGTGGGGATGAAATGTTAAATGCTTGGATTTTATTGGAACACCAACCTGATTTGTGTTGTCGCATAAAGGAACCAGTCGGTAACGGTAGTTGTGGTGGATGTGGATTAATTAGAAAATCTTGTTACGAACGAACAGATTTTATGAGGAAACTAGTCATACCATAAATATGTGCGAATTACTCGGGTATGGATACAAGTTTATGAATCCTCTAAATCGTAAAGCATGTTCTCCACCACCAGCTGGGCCTGTTACAGATGGAGCAGATGTGTGTATACACAGGAGTATTGCACAGTTAACGATACTTTTGCAGTTCTGCAATTATGAGAATTATAATTATGTGGTAATAGAGTTGTTTTAACTTTTACATTGTGACTGTCCCTTGTAAATGTTAGTAACGGTTTCCCTCTAAAAGGTATTACAGTTTTTATGCTCAATTTGGACTTAAGTAGAGTTATATTGAGTTTCTTTTTCAAATGAAGCTTAAATACACAAATGGAAGCTTTAATTCATGTTATGTAGTCGACAATTGTATAAACGATGTTATGTGCCCAAATAAGTTCTCGGTCCTGCTTTTTTCAAGGTCTAGCTAGCTCCTACTTTTTCTCATCTTTCCGTCAGAGCTTTAATATACTGTTCATTCTCTGAGCTATCAGCAATTAAAACATTTTTAAATACCCATTTGTTTAAATTTGTTGTTATGGTATGTGTGCGTGGGAGTGCCACAATATGCCATCGAACGGAACAAGTTACTATTGGAACTAATTGATTTTAAAGTTCTAGGCAACTGGAGAACCACTTTTTCAAGACACATCTCGAATTGTAGCAATAATTAAAATCAATGTCATTTCCCAGTATGTTACAATGATTGTCATTTCACCGACCAGAGACGTATGTTTGTATATTGAAAATATTAGACCCTGCCGGAGAGTTTCCATAATTCTGTTTCTTCAGATTGCGGCTAATTTGCTTCAGCTGTCAGGATGCCATGAAGATGCCCCGCTTTACATAAGAGAAAACCACTTCAGATCATTAGGACGTTCGCTGATTTTACATCATTCCCAACGCCAGCAAACACTTAAAAAATTAAATAAATAAATTTTCGTCTCCTTATGTTGAAGCAGCCGTTCCGTTCCTTCCTTCACATGGGCAGTTATCACCAACTATATCATCGTTTTTCAAAAAATCCATAAACTTGAACTCTCGCTTCAGTTATTATTTTCTTTAAATGTCAATAGCCAATCAGAAATTCCTTTACACGATGATTACTTGACACAAAATCAAATATTTTCAATCATCTAAAATATATGACACCAAATTACAGTCACTTATCAAAACGTTTTATTCGTCATATGTCTAGAGTCGGTTTTTCGATATTTCAAATCAACCGCCTCTGGACAAACTAAAAACTTCAAAAACGGAAATAATTTAGTTGCTTCTCATAAATGAGATATTACAAATGCTCACCCTTGCCTTTGAAATCGTTCTTGCCGATTCTTTATGCACCTAAATATCCGTGAAATTCCTGAGAATTGCGTTTAAAACAATTCACTTTGCTACTCATTTAATTCTCAAAATTTCAAATGAAAACAGTTCGTAAAGCAATTCAATTGAATCAATTCCTATTACGAATAAATGACTTGCGTTACAGCAATGAAACTGAACCTTTTCCTTTTCTCAAATAATCTGTGAAAATTGCCCCGTAGGAATCCCGAAATATTTTTCCAACCGACCGATTGGTATTTTATGAAACACTTTTACCTGCAAACGTTCACTGATTTGTTTGTTGTCTTAAACGAACGAATAGTTCTAATAGAACTAGAACTGAAATGATTGTTTCCAGGATTCGAGAAATTAGAATAAAAAGCACATGAATTCCACTTGAATGCTTTCAAATTATGTTTTTCATTCAGCTTCAACAATGACAGTACCAATCCTTTCTGTAACCAGTATGTCACGATCCCTCTTTTATTCGCACTCTTTTTGAAAAATGCGGCTTTACAATCTTCCCAATCCCGGCCACGTATTGACGTTTTTGAACAGCGCCGGTCTGAAGAATATAATTAACACAGTTCATTGATTCACAACTGTCACAAAGGTGCATATGACCAAATTTTTAATATCTTTTTCAATTGCAGTCCTCACACTGAAAAACCTCTCCGACTGGCAAGTGAACTGCCAAAACGCACGTAAAATTCACAGCACATTGGTGAAAAAGCGTTTCGCTTTCGTGTATAAATTGTGATCCTTTTTCTCCCTTTATATGTTATAAAAGTGGCATGTGAAAAGGGCATACTATTCATTAAGCAGACATCAGTTCGTAGCTTGAAAGTCTAGGTTCAACTCCCGGACGGGATACTTCGCATTTTTTTCACGGCACCACCTCTTTCGAGTTGCTGACAACACTCAAATTGTCTATGAAAATCTTTTAAAATTTCGCCGTTCGGAGTCGGCAAAGGTCCCTTCTACTCGTAAGAGAACAGTAGTGCGCACAACAAGAGTAGTTGTTGTAGAAGCAGAACCTGATCCCTTGTGGGCGGTAGTGCCACTCAACTATTATTATTATTAGATCGAAGCTTGACGCAGTGATTTGTACTGAACCATTTTACTGCGTGTGTTGAAAGAGGGATCGGCGCACAAGAACAATTACACATATGAGTCTGACTTAGAGATCATGGCCTTGGTGCTATGAAATCCAAACATCAAAACCACTCATCGTTTTAGTATTCTTTAACAAAATTATTCAGTCTTAAAAATCAATCGGTCGTTCACATTTTGCCATTCGTATTCTTTCGTTCCGTCATGTTTTTCGGTCTCTGCACTTCGCTATTTTTCAAAACTAAACGAAACAACAAACGATACAAAAGTATTGAAAGAAAAGCGAACTACCGACACCAGAACGATATGAATGAACGAAGCGAAATGATAGTTGCAGGGAATTCAGGTGTTTTGCGACGTACACATCAAACGCAAAAAAATACAATGTAATAATTGTTTCTCAACCAACTTGAAGTGCGCAATTGGAGGCAGCTGGCTAGAGGTCGTGCTAGCTGGAGAGGCATGCTGGGTGAGGCGCAGGTCCACCCCGGAGAGTAGCGCCAGTAAAAGAAGAAGAAGAAGAATTTTTCCTCCATATTTTGTTTAGTGGTAACGTAAGGTCACCTTTGAAGTCAATCTCTCATTACCTATTTCACACTTCGAAAAGCTAATGATTATCTATTCTTTGCATCATTTTAAAGAGCAGCAAACCAGAAACTGGTAAAGAACCTCTTTCTGTAGTGAACTACCTAAACTGCAAAGATGTGAAAGGAAAAGAAGCGCAGTATCGAGAAAAACACAATCAAGTCTTTCATAAAAAGAGCATTGATTTGGCACCACTGATCGATCGCATCTTCCACTCTCAATAAGTCACGTTGAAGCAACTCCCAAGTTTTGAGAGAGACTTCGCAGTGTTTATGACCCCTTGTATGTACACGCACTTTCACACAAAATTTTAATTAATCCTATTTTCGTCCACTCCAGTTAACAGTCAATATGGAGTGGTATTGCTTATGCAATTAGTGACAAAAAAAACTGTCTAATGAAGTCTAATCTGCTTCACGGGGTTCCATTTCTTTCACATTCTAGCTCCTGCGTACATCTTGATTTGGACTTGACAAGTTTCTGCACTTCCACCACCGTTCAACTGCATTCGTGTCTTCAGCCACGATTAACTTGCCATCAACTAATGGCGTCTGATTAAATCAATTAATTTCCATCCACTAAATATCTTACCGGCACCACGCAAGACCAGCAAACGCTGGACCGCCGAACAAGACTTAACTCTTTGAGGGGGAATGAGAAAAAAGTTAATTATATTAAAGCTGACAATCACTGACATAATCGGGCTCTAATGAATGCTCCACTTAGTGCTGAAGCAAGTGAATACGTTCCCGATAAATGCCGCGCTCTAGGTAACATGCTAACTGGTATGAATAGTCGTTTGCGTTTGCCGCTGAACATTTGGGAACCTAGTTTAAGGCACCTGCCAACGCCGTCGCCGCCGTTGCCGGTTTATGCGCATACGCTCATGTACTGGGCAAAAGGTCGTTCCAGTTGTTCACACACGGCATAACTCAATTTTAAGCCAATTGAATAGCACAGTGTTTGCGCAGGTTTTCGTGTTAGATTTGATCGGCCTTCACATGTGTCTCCCTGACGGCGAAACATGGCTATTAGGTGACTCTGTAAGACGGCGCTGATAACAAGTGCCTACAATGTCGTGACGAAAACTGCTGTAGTTACCAAACTGACGATTTTTTTTCTGGTTTTCCATTCCCACTCCCAATCGCAGTCGTCAACACCCACTTCTCACTTTTCTCGTTCTCGAAAATTTCGAATTAACGGGCAGCACAGTACGTGGATTGAGTAATATTCTTTTTGCGCGAGACTTTATGACTGCTCCGATTCCAGGCTTTGTTTTTTGTTGACAACTTTTTATGATAAAACTATTTGTCGCGGTCGGCTGGTGGAGCAATGGACCCGGCGCTGTGGGACCGGGGCGACTTTTGTTTTATTTGTCCATTTGCATGTGGAATTTATGGCCACCTTGGTGGTCTATTATTCATTCCAGCCGACGGAAAAAAATGTTTTGGAATTGTTGAACGGGAACTGCGAACACCACTGCTGCTGAAGCGGTAAAAATGAAATGTACACTGCCTGGTTGGAGGCCATTGAATCTGTGGCAGCGATTAGTTTTAAGAAATCTATCCTCTATGTGGTGGCTTTAATAAAGGGATTCATTGCATGCAATTTGTGAAGTAGTTGCGTTCTGAATTGAACCCCAAATATCCACAATTTCTACTCCAGCTAGTTGCCTCGTATTACATAAATTTCTCAACGGACTTTTACTCACCGATTTAATGTTTTTCTTTTTTTCAGGTGGTCGCCCTCTGCCCTGGTGGTGTCGAAACAGTCGCGCTGGCACGAACGGCCGCTCATCAATGTCGGCCAAGCACCCGGCCGACAGCATACGGAGGCCGACAAGCAACTCTGGCGTATGGACATGGCTGAGCAATCGAAGGTCATCGGCTGGACCCGATCAAATTGGGCCACCGTCGTCGTCGCCAGCAGAGAACCACTACACTCACATGGACGACGCATATAGCCCAGTCGGCGCTGGAGAAGCATTGTACGCAGAACTGGATCGGGAGTCAGTACGATCAGCGAACCCATCGTATCAGAACACCGCCTACAGTCAGTGCGGCGAGGTAGGTTCAATATTTGCAGCATTCATTGCGATCTCCAAACTAACTATCTTTCGTGTTCCCCTAGAAGTATAACTTCCAAGCGCATGACCAGGACATTCCAATGGTTGTGTCATCTGCACCAAGCAGTGCCTACTACTCGGATCTTTCGGTTACAGCAATACCCGGCGGGAATGACCGTGCCTATGAAGTAGTTGGGCTCACAGTGATGTCCCAGCCGCTACCGAATTGGGACGCTGC
The DNA here is from genome assembly GCA_944738645.1 of Eristalinus sepulchralis. Lineage (NCBI taxonomy): Eukaryota > Metazoa > Arthropoda > Insecta > Diptera > Syrphidae > Eristalinus > Eristalinus sepulchralis. Next base: position 62,153,024 of record OX122885.1, on the reverse strand, counting down.
GGGTGATTCAAGTGGCGGCAGTAGTGGAGGACTTGCGTCAGCGCGGCGCATTCCCCGTCTAGCTGCCATCAACGAAAGTACGAACACAGTGCCCTCGGATTATGTTTAAGTTTCATCCTCTCCAGCACCCATTGCAGTGCAGCTACGTTCAGATTTAGTTGCACCATTCCCACGTCGCCCACTCTCCCCACTCTTTAGTAATTTTTAAGTTAATTTGTACAATTTCGTTGTAAAAATATATACATACATACATACAAGCGAGCTTAAGAAACATTTGTTAAGAGAACAAATTCATTTCGTTATCGATAAGTTAAGTCTATGTATGAATTCTTAAAACGTATATTAAGCGATGAAATCGTTGGTGATATTTATATAAATTATAGTAAACAATAATTGTCGATTCTGTACTGAAGTTAAACAAACGAATTACACGTCTGAGTAAGTGGTTGGATGTGGATGTATGGTATGTATTGAACAACAAAAGTTAAGAGCTTCTTTTAAAAAGAAACAGCGAATCATAGGTAACACATGTAACAAACAATGGTTAAATATACTTATAAATACAATTGTTAAGATAAAGTAATTTTTATATATACACAAGTTCACGAAATAAATTATATATATATATGTATACAAACGAGATCTTTCCGATAAATATTTAAATTAACAAACGCATGTATCAAATTATATTTACAAACCGAAACAGAAATTAAAACAGGACGAACCACGTGTTATCCTCGTAGTAGTAGTTTAATGATAAGCAAAAATTAAAATGCAATTAAAGCTGTCAATACAGGAATAAATAAATTTTGAAGTTTATTTGGAATTTATTATAGTTTTTAGCCGACTGTACTGTTTAGGTTTGTTAATTGTGATTTCTATTAATAACTTTCAATTTTTTTGTTTTTTGTTAATTAACGTCTGCAGAAAATATTGTTGTTAGACGATGCTTTTGAATAGAATTCTCCTTTGTTTTCGAAATTCAATTTTGTTTAGTTATGTACATTTAACTAAGTGTAAATAGTACTTTAAATAAAGACAGAAAACCAGTTTAAAACAAGTACATTGTTTTTTTTTTTCAATTCTACGAGACAAATGTATTTCTTGGAACTTTTTCTTTCTTCTTCTTGTGGCGCTACAGTTCAGGGTGGACCTTGGCCGCAACCAACATGCCACCCCAGCCAGCACGATCTTTTGCTAGCTGCCCCAGCTGTGCACTGCAAGTTGGTTGAGGTTCTTCTTCACTTGTGTGCGCCACCTTAGCCTAGGCCGTCCTCTGTTGCGTTGTCCCAATGGCTCAGGTTAGAAGACTTTTCAGGCCGGAGCAGTCTACATAGCCTAGTCATCTTGAGCGTTGTATCCGAAGAAGCTTGACAAGGCGCATGTCGCTATACAGAATTAGTCGTTAAATATTCTCCTCCAGACACCATCAACGCAAACAGGACCAAAAATCGCACTCAAAGCTTTTCTCTCGAAAATGCTAAGGACTTCCTCATCCGCTTTAAATAACTTTCAGAACTTTTTCCTTAGGAATGAAAATTTGAAATGGCTGACCGTTTCATAAGAACAAAGTAAGTGTCATTAAAGGGACATTAAGTGTGTAATGCTCTTCGACACGTATGCATAATTCTCGCATATCAAATCTGATGGATTAATTCAATATTCGCATTGCTTTTTATATATCTTATATCGTATTCTGAGTGGTAAGTGCTTAGAAGTTCAACGTTTGATCGATTATATTACCGGTCATTGTTATTTGACTCGCAGAAGTGATAATTCTTGAATTTGAATTTGAATTTCCTCATCAGATTCAAATTAAATTCAATATGAAGTGTCCAACTATAATAAATTCGCTGACTTCACAACATATTCGTACAGCCTGTAGGGCATTATTTATACTCTCTGCCACGGGGAAACGCCGCATACATTGGTCCACCATTGTGTGAAACAGGGAGGCTGTATGACAACTGGCGCTTACAGGAATAGTTTTGGTATTCTAAATTCGTTATGACTGTCGATTCGTATGTCTGTCGGTCACAGTTTACGGAAGAGCGAGAAGAAATTGCGCAATTTGAAATCAATTTTTGCCATGTGTAAATGGTGTTTCAAGAAGACGATTATTAAAACATTAAAACACTTAGACGTTTTATTTTGAAAAATCACTTCTCCCAACTGTTAATCGGCAGTGACGCTGTCAGGCACAACGTTCCACTGAATCTGGACGACTATGGGAAAGAATTTCGTCCCCCGACCTGGATCTTCAAGCCAGCAATATCGAGGCTTAAGTCTAATAAAACTGTTTTAACCAATGGACTATCCGCAGAAGTCTTCCTCAGCTGGAGAAGTTTTTGTTGGGGGCATGCACCAACTCATCGGCAAGCATGTCCGATGACGTGAAATTTCAGGGTCGTCTGTATCGTGTCGACCCCCACGACTATGAAAACTACCAAGCAGTCGGTCTCCTTAACATCGTGTACAATACTCTCTGCAGTTTTGTGTGAATGCCTGAAACCGTTCGTGAACAAAATTATGGGTCGTTTGATTTCGGGGCAAGGAAGCTGAATTTATATGAGAGTTTCATACTGCGGCACATCCTGGAGAAGAACCAAGAAGTGCGTATCGACACCCACCAACAATTTAATTTTAAGGCCGCATAAAGACGAACTCTTATTATGTGAAATATCGGCATTCTTACCAAACTATTCAAACTGTGTAGAACGACGTTGGGGAACTCTCGATTCTCTATTAAATTCGGTTTCAAACTCGTGCTGTAGGTCTCCAATATCAAAAAAAAGAAAGGTTTAAGATAAGACGACGCATGGTCATGTTAAATTTTAAAAACACGAGTCAACGTAAGAAGCCCGATCTTCAAAAGTGTGTTCAGTTGATGGGTTAGACGGATGAAATGAAACTGATTAGGCTAAAAAAGAGAGCCTTCATTGAAGCATTGGCATTGTAACGAAAGCGGCTAAATTGGATCGAGGGTAAAAAGTATATATGTACATATATGCTATCATCACGAAAAGACGTACAACATCAAGGTCTCCTATAAAATGGCCAGCAATCACTTTCAGGCAGCACACCGTACAGTATAACCTCTATATAATGAACCTGAAAAATATTTTTTTTTATGAACTAGAATATATTCCCTATAGAGAGGTTAAATTCGACTAGTGAACTATAATATAACAGGGCAGCGGAACAGCTTCTCTGACGTTGTTACTTGCAGATCCCAAGAACCCAATTAATGTTCAAAAGATTTTGTAAGGTTTTTAGTGCACCGAACACTAACGTCGCTTTTTCTTTTGAAGTCACGACATTTTACAGACGCTTCTGCCGCCATTTTAAAGCGATCTAGTCTGCAGTTCGAAATACACCAAACGCTTGTCTTGCTAATTGAATTGTAACTCCTCATCACAATATGTCTTGGGCAACTGCGGGAACTTACACATTGAAAAGCACCAACTCCCTCCTAACCAACCTACCTACAAATAATTTCATGATATCCCACCACGTGGTAAAATTCACTTTATAAGAAAAACGACAGAATTCAAACGATTTCTGAAATCCAAATGCAATCATATCGGTGTTCTGCACTTCACCTTTCCATACTTTTCATTCGAAAAGAATTCATTGTGTGATTGGATATTTGATTTTGTTGACCGAAGCGGATGAAAAACTTTAATTTTCTTTTGTGTTCGATGTTACTGTATGTTGAGCCGAAAAGTAACCCGAAGGATACGAAGTCGTTCAGAACTCAAAACTACATACGTATGAATGTATAAAGTGAAATTGAAACTCGCTTTCGGAATGCGGTGCATGGACATTCCACTACGTTGTCATGTGTGTAACAGTGATTGGTTGATACTGCGATATTATGTACCCATTCTCATATCTGTTAAGTAATAATTGTTATTCAAAAAAATAATTCTTGAAGTGGGTTTCTCTAGCCAAAGTTGGTACGTAATTTTTTGTACTAAATTTGATATTTCCACGCTTCAATAAACCATCTTATGCGGAACACAAGAACCACAACTTTTAATTAAATTCATTTACAAATCGCTTACAAAATGGTGGCCGCCTGTTTTTAACAATTTTTCTGTCGTTAAGTGAAAATCGTTATACAGAAAGATGATCATGTCGAGAAAGAAATATGTATGTTCAACTGAGAGAATAGGTATTCATGAGGAAAATAAGGGTTTTTTCATGAGACAAAGTTTACCACATCATTTGCATGGGAGTCACAGAGGTACAGGGACAAATCGGTTGTGGACTTATGATCCGCTGAAGTTTTCGAAATTTTGAGTCTCAAGTCCACAGTTCTCAATATTATAAGTCATAGTCTAGAATTTTGTATAATACGTATGATTAAAATAAAAATAAAAAAGGAAAAGTTGGTTGTATAAGAACGCATGAAAAGTACATATAGTAGGTAGATATGCTGCCCCCTTCAATTTCTTGTTTAGCCACAAATAGGCTTAGGGATGGGATTATGGTTTTAACTTAAGAAATATCTCTGTAGACTATTTGCAACATAAAAATTCGAAAATTCCGAAGCACCGTTTAGGGTATAAAATAATCAGCTTTATCGGCAATTCCGAGGGAAATCCAAATCCAAGGAATTGTTTTTTTCCCGGGAGTCGACGATCTTCCGAGAAAAGAATTCCCTCGGAATTAATTCCGAACTTATTTCGAAATATTTAGAGTTTTTGTTTTTGTGAAACGACTTAAATCTGAACGTCAACGTGCTTTAAGATTAATCGCTGAAAAGAGGGAAAAATTACCAAAGCAAAAATCAATCCGCAGATAAGAGATTTTTGTAATAAATTTATTTTTTCGACCAAGTTCAGTCGCTACCTCCTTCCAAAACAGTTTTAGACCTTCTGTACTTCTCTTGTGGTATCCCCTTGCTACTCGGGATTATTTTCCATGACCTCTACAATTTATTGTATATATTTATTTATTTGCTGGTTGTTAGATGTAGTGGACCTAATTAAGTATATCAATCTACAGTAAACGAAAGAAGATATATTGCCGACACCTACTTTTCTCCAGTGAAAATATTATTCCCCATTTTCGAAGTCGTTTACGATATGTGACGACTTTTTGGAGAAAAAATCCCGGGGGAAAATTTATACCCGAATTTATTTGTTTGTTGGAAATTTCCTGAAATACAGACTTCAAAAATGTCGCGTTTGCGGCTCGTTGGAAGGTTTTATGATTTCAATTTCTCACTCTCATTGAATGATGAGCCACTAAACGACAACTTTAATAGGTGCAAGTCTTCAAAAATCAGTCCTTGTTCAGCACAAATATATCCAAATCTTGTTTGTGCACACTAAAAATTGGAATTCCTTGCAGTAGAGAGCGTGAGTGGGTTTTGTTGCAAAGACAAAGTTTCTAGTTGAAGTAGTGAAATTTGTAAGACTGTTGTCTGTTGCATGTTTCTTATTCTTGTCAGCTGTTTGATTTTGAAAGCATTTTATCCCCACTTGTGGTTGCCGTGGAGTAGTGGTAAGTGCCTCGACCGCCACGCAGAAAGTCTATGTTCGATTCCCGGACGGGACACCCCTCATTTTTTCACGGCACCATCTCTTTCGAGCTGCTGACAACACTCAAAGAGTATCAATAATCTATCAAAAAGCTACTCAAATCTCGCCGTTCGGAGTCGGCAAAAAACTGTAGGTCCCTCTTCTACACGTGAGAAAACAGTAGAACGCACAAGAGTAGTTGTTGTAGAAGCTAGGCCCTGCTCCCATATGGGCTGTAGTGCCACTCAATTATTATTATTTATTCCCATTTCCTAAAGCGAGGAATCTGTGGCTGTATGGTAGAATAGGTCTAGACCGCTTATTATTAAACCCCACTAAGTTTTACCACATCCATTGTGGTTGGTTATAGTTTTTATGATTTTCAACTCAACTCAATTCAGCATTCTTAACAAGACGCTGCGAGTCCAGAAAACTGGGGATCACTGCGATAGTTTACACAGAGTACAATGCAAAGATCACCCATTCAGTGCTGTGAACGCAGTTAAGAAGAAAGACGTTCCATCTTTGTTGGCATTGATTTTTCTTTTTCTTTTAATAACTTATTTACATAAAAATAAAGATAAATTAACAAAAAAAAAATAATATTATTGAAAGACATCCAACTTTTTGTATTTTAAGTTCAACACATAAAGCTGTTATACAAATCTGTTTCAATTACTTTTCCATAAATAAATTGTTTATATAAAGAAAAATCATTTCACGTTCTAATTGCCAAAGAAAATTAACATACATACATACAACTAGACCGGCAAGGTAACGCAACATATTTTAAAATAAAGAAATGCGTTTACTCCGTGCGGTGTTTTCTTTTTTATTACTATAATTTATATTTATTATTACTTTGTTCCTCAATTTATGTTAGTGTATTTTTATTTTTTTTTTCTTTGCTAAAGACTATTGATTTGAGTTATTGGATTTTTTTTTCGTTTTTGTTATGCATCTATATTCTTCAAAGGCCAAAATGCGAACCTATTCTAATAAAAAAAAACTAAAAAAAAAACATTTAATGAAAAAAGAAAAAGAAAATACGACATTGACAGGCTTTGAATGTCGTTTCTTTGAAAAAGAAAATGTTTTTTTTTTTTTTTTGGGGAAAAAAAAGAGAAGAATATTTTAATAATAACTTTAACAGTCTCATTATTTAAGCTAAGAGTTGTTTTGTTTTTCTCTCAATTAATTAAATTTAACCACAAACTCTGCTTCAATTGCTCGGTCGCTCGCGCTATAACAAACATTGAGCGTTTAGTAACTAATGCCCTAAATTGCGTGGTGCGTTTTGTGTTAATTTTGTGATGATAGTGTTTCCTTGCTTGCGTGATGGTGTTGGTTTAGAAGTATTTTGCAGATGGTAACGTCCAACGATGTGATGAGTGAATACAAAGTTACGGCGCTGTACTCCTCCCGATGGCAGCGTATTCGAGTAACATTATTCATCCGATTTTCTACTCGCTAAAGAGTTTTCTGCTACTGACGACGTGGCTGTGGCAGCTGCAGACGGTGCACCACCTTTCGGTGATAAATCTAAGTGGATTTTTAAAGCACGCTCTCTACGCGGAGAGTATAGGGTTGTAGAGGCACATCCTAGGCGATCCAATCGAGTTTTTTCCTTCAAGTTAAGCTCACGTCGCTCTTCCATTGTCAGTTCTTTGGGTTGTTCGGTATTATCTCTGAAAGCAATCATATTTAGACTCTTTGTTACAAATTATTCGGAGGATGAGAACTCACTTATAGAAAACCACGTTTCCATTCAATATTGTCGTGAGTGGAAACTTGTCCATCGTACATGGATTTGTAAACCAGTTCATCGAACTGTTGATGTTTAGCAGGGAGATGCTTGTACACGGGAAGAAATTGTTGATCTGAAACGAGATCAGTTCTCACAGTAAACCAAACTAGAACAAATGTGTCGCCAACACTTACCTTGCTGTACGCAATGTTATCTTCTGGTATGCCCGAAATAGACGCCAACATTTGCCTTATTTCGGTGTTTTCTATTTTTAATTAAACAATGAGTTAAGCTGTGATCTTAAACAATGAATGTGCAAACACTTACTCTCCAGTGTAATTTCCTGGAATTTGTCTAATTCTAATGTATCAGGATGCCACCGTCTTACGAATATTGTCAGGCTGTCGTAACTGGCTTGCGTAGGAATACCGTCTTCACATTCTTGAATTAAAAACTGAAAATATCTCTTGCTATAGCACATGCTCTTAACAGATTCAACATTCAACACTTACCTCGGAAGATATTGCAACTCTTCCGTCGTTACCCAGTTGCTCATCCTCTCCAAGGAAGTAAACAGGATTTCTGCCTCCCTTGATCCACATTCGACAGTTCTCTACCGTTAAAGTCTTATACTTCGGATCGATCCGATGCAGTTGAGCCACAAGTTGTTTTTTTGCTTCACGCACGGATAGTCCCTGCTTAAATATCCATTCACACACACACGGTAATTTACCCGAATTGTTGTCAAGCTCGCTCAGCTTCATGAAGTACACCTTCGCCTTATGTTCATCGTTCTGCAGGATCTTCCCGAGCTCAACAATCAGCATTTCACCTTCGTTCAAGAAGAGGAGAGTGTGCGATGGGTATATTGGATCACTTGTGTCGTACTTCCGGAAGACCGTGAAGTAATTTCCAGGCACGTGAATCAACGCCTCCAAGTGACGTTTGAGCTGTGCCATTTTCATCCGCGAATCAACAATAACTTTGTACATCACTGGCGGCTTACGATTGCAGTCGTCCGTGTCTTCGGATTGATTTCCATTTAAGGCAGCAGTGGCAGAAGGTGGGGGATCTGCATCGATTTTGGTGGCATAAAAGTAGAAGTTCTGCGCAGAAGACTCGTCTGAAATCGAACGTGGTCCGTCCACAAGAATCGAATTGATTTTATGGAACATTTCCTGAGATTCAGACTCCTCAGGGCTGGACATCTGCGGCGAATGACTTGCACTGGACATTCCAGTGTTGGTATCAACTAGAGTGCGGTCTCCATCACTAAGGCTACTATCTTCACTATTGCTTTCTGTCGTTACTGGTGGCAGGGGCGATTCCCGGCGGTGATATTCTGAGGAGGCATCTCCATTCATGAGGACGGCATCGACTACATCGGTGCCATTAGCGGGCGCCTGTGTTCCGTACGCGGGAATACTTAAAATTTCTAAGCTATCTGGATCGGTGTTGGGGACCGTCAAAAAGAAATACGTCAAGCTTCTGAACATCTTCTTAACGGTATTCTTGAAGTTGTCCTGTGCCTCTTGGCATGCATTCGGATCAGTTGCAACAAACGCCTTGTAACCTGGCAAAGTGGCCACCAGAACTTCAGACTGCTTTAAGCCGAGGCGGGTGGCAACAGACTTCTTTAAAATATCACTATTTTCGATTGTAGATGTATACACCAAATGTGGTCCGTCGAGTTCCATTGTTTGCAAATCAACTTTATACGTTTGCAGAGTGATGCCTCCCAGTTCGTACACCTCAAACTCTTCGTTCTCCCCTCTTACTTCCAGTAAATAATCGGACGGTAGACATAAAGAGGGGTCTTCATCATTTTCGAAGCTGCGAATGATTTCCGCATCATACGCCACAAGCCTACATCTCTCAATGGGAGCAAACTGTTCCACCATCAGCATCTGGTATGCAGACTCGAGAATAAACTTAAGATCAAACGATCTAGATACGTAAACGCGGGTGACTTTTAATTTTTTAAGCTTAGGGTTGTAGAAGTAAACGCGAGGCTTTGCTATGCTTTCGAGGGTGGTCTCCGAGTGACGTGTGCGCCGAGACTCCTCCTCTGAGTTCAGTTTTGGCAACAGGGCGTTGATGTAGTCGGGGAAATCTTCAGTTTTGGTTGCTCGCTCATTACGCTTTGGATCCATTTGTCGATACATAAGCATGTACGCATTTGTACTTGAACTGTAAGCGCTTAAATAATACGCTTTTGTAGCGCTGCCCCCAAACGACTTCTGAATGTCTTCTTGAGTTATCTAAAACGGAAATATCAACAGTGTTTACAATGTGTTTATTCAAATGATTTGACTGAGATTTACTAACCGGCGTCACAGTTTGATCGTTGAAGCAGAACCATTCGTTGTTCTCAAACTCCTTAATGTAAGCGTAGTAATGACCGCCCGATGCACTCCCAGAATGAATCATAATTGCAAATAATTCATACAAATAAGGACCGCTGTCTGCCTTCGAAGCAGATGACACCGATGCCGTTGTCCGGTTATCTGTGCTGGTGCTCATATCGATACCTTCATCGTCTTCTTGCATATCATTCTCGTGCTGACTAGAACTGGCTGTCGTGGCAATTCCACTGCAGTTGTCCTCCTCCATGGCTGACCCACTGTCTGTGGTACTGCAGTCATCGGTGTTGGCTGCGGTGGTCGAAGAAAAACCATTCATGTGGTTGTATGTGTTGAATGTCTGAGCATCCGTTGCATTTATGAAAGTGTTCAAGTTAAGTGTTTGCGGGAACGTGACTCTGAAACATCATGAAAAATAAACAAAACAGAACCTCATCCAGCTGCACAACGACTTACTTATCATTTAGCTTGATGCGATGCATTGTTTGATAATCAAAGTCGAAACGCTTCAGGTGCAGTGTCAGAATGTAGGGGAAGTTCTTGAACTTCAAACCCTTGTGGGCATCGCATTTTTTATCGCACTTCTCACAGAAGTATTGATTGTTTCCGTTGAGTGTTTCTGGCTGCACGAAAGCGCGTAGGGCTTCTTCAATGCTGCCATAAGCAACTGTGCTTCCAAAAGGCCTCACTGGTAGGGGGATGTCGAGAAAAGTGTCAGCACGTGTTTTTTCCGTATTGCATTCCAAGCACTTAACATAATCAATCATCTTTCCCTCGTACAGATTACTTATTAAGTTTGCTTGCTTCGTATTCTTAAATTTGTGTTCCAAGGCATCAAACATAACTCGACACAGTTCTTGGATGTCATGCTGTTGCCAAGCCTCTGTGGAATCCCAGCCAAAGCTGCGAGTCAAGTCGGTTGTTTCGACTGCTGCTTTTTTCGATGTCTAAAGAAAGGAAAGCGAGTATTAATTTTTGAATGTAGATGCTAGCTTAATGAATGTACCTGCAAATTCAAAAATAGTTTCTGCAACTGATACGGGATACTCTTCGCCTCATTGTCGTTGTCAAACTCCCAGCGGTAAAGCGCATTCCGGAATTCCGGAGTCATAAACAGCGCCTGCAGCAAGCTGTTTAAGTAGCATGTCATAGCCTGGTTAACCAACCCCACGTAGCCCGATGAAGATGTCTGACGGGGAAACGATTTCAGCTTATTGCAGATTTCGGCGGACAGCGATGACTGTTCGTAGTTCTCCTCCGTCATCGGTCCGATAATGGCTCGGGAAACAGGCGGACTAGGTATGCGTGCAAGCATCATTGAAGTGTTATTCAATGGATCAGGTTCCGTCGGACTAGCGGAAGCACCAAGAGCCAGATCATCGTCAGACAGAGGATCTGGTGTCATTGGACTAAGATTCAGCGAATCGGCCGTCATAGCTATATCCAGTGAGTTTTTACGCTGTTGCTGATGCACTGGACCGAGCGAAATTTCAAAGCGTTTCTTTGAGCTCTTATTCCACTCGCCGTGTGGTAAAATAAAAAGAAAATTCTTCGCCAATGGAACAAAACCCGGTATATCGTACAATATCTTTGATTTGATGTCATTCAAATATATCTGAAAACGAGAGAACCGCTCATTAGCTCATGTACCGAGTGCCCTTATGCCAGTCTTACCATATCATCATTCTCGTTCACGGGCTGCAGAATCAGGTCGTATGATTCATATCGAAATTGTGTGGATATATCGCGGAAAACTTTCTCAACTGTGTAGTTTGGATGGACCACTATGTTGATTTTCTTCTGCTGTGAACAGGGTGTTTTATCGTATACAGCGAAATGTGCACAATGGTCTAAGGTCTGAAACATATCTGTGAATTTAAATTTACATGTTCACGTGTTAAATGTTTTGGTTAATCCGTAGATGAAATGTTATTATAGTTTTTTTAAATTATGAGAGAAAGTAAGTGTTTGGAAGAGAAGGTAGGGATTGTAAATCACTGCACTTCACAGTATGATTGTGGTAGTGCTTTTCACTGTTGTGACGATTTAACTATCCGGAGAGTTGATTAAGTTTGCTTTCAATTTCATGCGAAAAAGATGCATCGGACATGGACAAGGACATAGAGATAATGAACTGTGAGCAGTAGACATACATGAACTAAAGAAAAATCTGTGTTTTATGTTTGTGTCATCAAGTGCTGGAAATTCGACCAATTCAAAAAATTCAAATTCCTCCTCCAACCTCCGCCTAAGCAACAAATTTAAGACATTTATGCATGTGAACATCATCCTCATTTTCAGAGACTCGCAAGTTCCACTAGCGTGGTCACGAGAGCAATGTCCACCACACGATCCCCCGACATGAACCTCTTCTCATCAGGAGCCATGTCCAAGGCGAATTTTTGGACTTGTTCCAAACCACTTCGTTTTGGGTCTGCCGACGTAGGAAGTAGCCAACCTGATGCAATTACATCTAAGACATGTCAAGTCGTGATGATCGAAGTTCAACTGCTCAATTTAAAATTTTTGTTTGTTGTGTTTCTTATTTTATTTCAGAACGGTACAAAACAGTTTCATCACGACAGCTTGTATTCACGATCTTATTCTTTCGGTTATTACCCACGTGTATTGAGAATTAGAACACATTCTGATTTGAAAGCCACAAACATGACTATAACACTATGTTTGGGATTTCCTGATTACAGATCTTACAAGCTGCTTCAAAATTGTCCTGGACGTTCCTGCAGTAATACTCAATATTGTTTCTACCATCAGTCATAAAAATCCCCCCTCCCCACTTGACATAATTTTACATTGGTAAACAAACTTAACCGAGGAGGTGCATTGGACACTTTGAAGTCAGTGGATCTTGAAAAAAAATTTGAAGTGAAGTGAAGTGAAGTCTTTCAGTGTTGAAGTAAGAGTCATAAAGAGAATTTCAGAATTAAAAAAAAAAACGAGTTATGAAGTCAAGAGATTTCTAAAGTCCCTGATCTTTAAAGCCATACAAATTTAAAAGAAAGTCACGTCAATTGAACATCTTGGTATTATTTGTTTAAAGTCTTTGTATTGGAGATTGGACAAAGAATTTTTGTATTCAATGCCTCACCTTTGAGAACAGTTACGGACAGTGCCTAAAAAAAGCTTTTCAAGCTTTGTGCCTTAATCCTTATCCACTATTATCTCTTAACAGCATATTGTTTCTTTAAATGCTATTTTTTAAAAATATCTTCTACATCAACAATAAAATAATCCAAGAAACTTTATTAAAAAAAAAAACATTTCCACACGCATGCAGACAATAAATCGGTCTGACCTGCGTATAATGTTTTCCTTTTCTCCCCCCTTTCCCCTCTCACATTCCTGTAAAACAATTTTTTGTTGACAAACATGTCGAAAAAAATCCACTAGACTCGGCTCAGCTCGTCGGACGGGGTGGTTCTTGTCCCCCTCACACGCACATCACCCATTGCACACAAAAAACAATCATGCCTAAGCTAGCTAAATGAAGAAAGAAGGGAAGAGGAGATAGAAAGGAAGAGACAGCCTAACCTGACAGCGGACGGACATCTAAAGTAGAAAAGGAAATGGGACGGGATAGAAAAGAAAAGGTGTTCTAGGCATATGCCTTTACCACAAAACAAGGTCGGAAGGTTGTTCGCGAAACTAAGCTGACTATCCTATTTTAAACCTATAGAAATCTACTTTCCATAAAACTAAAATAAAGTATAGTTTACCTATACTAACTTAAAACCTACCTAGCTACACCCTTCTACGAGATAAAAACCTTCCAGCTTCGTTTCGTGATAAAGGTTCATTAAAAACCCGCGAGGAGGTCGCCGTGACGTAGTGCGTCGACCCACACGCAGAAGCTCTAAACTCGATTCCCGGACGGGACATCTCGAATTTTTCACGGCACCACTTCTTTCGAGTTGCTGACAACACAAAGAGTTACAATTGTCTATGAAAAACTTCTCAAATTTCGCCGCTCGGAGTCGGCAAAAAACGAGTATGTTCCTTCTACTCGTGAGAGAACAGTAGCACGCATAACACAAGTAGTTGTTCTAGAAGCTCCGCCCTGGTCCCTTGTGGACGGTAGTGCCCCCCAATTATTATTAAGTACCCGCGAGTGCCTGACGTTATTGGCACTAATCGCCATCTCACCCCTCATGTCAAGGTTGACATGACCTTTGCTATATCTCTTGGTGAATCTTTGAGACACATTAGCCACAACTCAACGCTCCACCCCGTCTGCTACACCAAGAAGAACGGGCTTTCCTAAATCCCACACACACACCTGGCAAAAGAAGACTTATTCCATCACTAACAAAAATACAACTCAATTCAAATTCAACCAACTGAACATTTTATTTATTAAAATTAGTTAACATATCACAAAAATTGCAACACCCCCTATAAGTATGCAATTATTCCTCTAATTCGCTAAATATAAAAAAAAATTATAATGTAAATAACCAAAAATATGTATTCAAAAGAAATTCAAAAACAGGAAAAAATCTACGCAAACTAAGGATAGAAAGCTGGGGTTCTAACCCTGGCCGAAGGCTACTGAACGACACATTATATAAAGGGGGTTCCGAATTTGTGGCGTTATCCTCATTTTAATTTCTCCATTCTCCATACTCCATTTTAGAAGCCCTCTAAACGAATTCTTATCTTAGTAAGGTGCCTATGTCGAAGAAGATAAATTATTAGTGCAACACGTAGTTGTAACACCTTAGTCTATCAGCGGAATAGAATAAATTTGAACTTTTTGGGCCGTTTTTGAACAATTTCTCTTTATTCTATGACATTCCCCGTCACAATTAGCGGTTTGGTGAATATATTATTTATCCAAATTTAATTACTTTATTCCAAATCGTTCAGGAATAATTTTGGTTTAACAATAAAGGCCCACAGAAATAAGTGTTGTAGCACGAAATCCTAAAGAATATTGCTTGCATTACGCAGTATTGTGTTTCGTATATTATGTTCACGTATATTGTGTTTCTTATATTTTTACTTCACGACAATTGGTGTCTTTATCTATATACATAAAAAAAATGAAAGTGAAGAGTCAGAGAATAAGGCATGCATCACCAATTGTGAAATGGCTATCGAGCAATACATGTCAAACCTGCAGACTAATCTAGTCTAAAACCAAAAGCCATCAAACAGTCCAAGCTTCCCCTAATTTCAGACATACAGAATTAGTTTCACAAGTCACCATTCAATGACATCGTCAGAGGTCATCTTAACGCACTATGTAACTGCATTTGCACAAAGCAACATTTTCTCGACAACCCTATAAAAGATCCCATGTCTAATTTGGTACATTGAATCTTTAGGTCAAGCATATATTCGTATCTACAAAGTGAACATAAGTGCATTTTTTAAAGCACTTTAATGTACCACATATCTCCAGAAAGTAAACTCTCTGTATCAACAAATGCCTATTTTAAACCAGAAAGTGCATTAAATTGTTCCGTCACATTCGACTAAACCACGTTCACATCAATGTGGGCTGCCTCGATCTCAATTACAGTACGAGTTGCTCGCCTATTAATGTGCCCTCACGTATAAATCGATTCTCAAATTGTAAATTCATACACTTCGCACATGCTGCGCGCAAAAGTTGATTTGCAATGTAAACCATTTTTGGAAGAAAAACCACACAAACAGCCGCACAAATACCCTCGAACGAGTGATACAAAAGTGTATCAAGACTATTTGTACTTTTCCAACTCGAAGGCGTCCATGGGATTAGTCAGCAATCTCGCATATGACCGACCGACCGGTGTGTATCATGGCGAGCCAATTACTAATATACCCGAGATGTGTTTATGACTTCTGCACTCGGCTTTATTAATATCTTTCAGATTTTTTTCTTTTGGAAACAAAAATTCTGGCTGTCTGCCAAACATTTGGGGAATCTGTAAGGCAAATAAGTCAGTCGAAACCAAGGAGCAAAGTTTCCTGTTATGGTTGTTTCCGTTTTTTATTCGGCCCCACTGCATCCAACAGACAGTGTTTATTTTTGGAGGATTTACTATTCAACAAGGAAGTTTGGCCTGACACTTGACGTAGCCCCTCGGTAGGTGGGGTACTTCACGATTGACACAATGTGAGTCGTGTCATCGGTTATTAATACAGACGCAGCGCTGGCTGTCGGTGCGCGTTCAAACAAATGAACACTCTTTGTGTCGCTTTTGACTGAAGCATCTAATACATGCGATTGGGGACTCGTCTAGAAGAATTTATGAATGGCAAGTGTTGTTCGGGCGTTGAAGTGAAAGCAAAATTATGATTTCTGCTGACGCGCATATCCCGAGTGTTCCGATCTTAGTTTCAGTCATGAATAACTAATTGCGATCAGCCAAGTGAATTATGGAATCCGATGACATGGTCAAATAAATCGCAAGCACCTCCTACTCGACAGCCAAAATTCAAAATTTATCTATTTTAAAAAGAAAATATCACAATTCAAATTTTTACAGAAACCTAAGTTGGTGTGCATATCTGGGCATTTATTTATAATCTTAGTCGTGTCTGCTCGCGAGCACGTACCTACATGACACACATGCAGATGTCACTTTGTGTCTGCGTATTCTATTTTTCCAAAATGCTTCGGAATTTTTCAAATTTTTATTGATGCTTTTTAGCTGTTTATTATTTTGTTGGAATTCTTTTTTTTAATTACCAACGCTCAGCAGCTGGTGAAATTAAATAATTTGTTTTACTTTAGATGTTGGAATATAAGGCGAAACGCAGCAAAAGATTTAAAAGAAAAAAGCAAACTTTTCGCCGAAGAAAACAATTTAAAAATATACAGCCAGGAAGTGTATAATTCAATTACTTGGGTTTAAATTCTAATAAACTTATAGTCTTTGGCACAAGAGAAAAAACAAGACCTCAATGATTCTGTATGAATTTTAAGGTAATGTTCAAATTGTATGCACTAACGCGCTAATGGTTATGTTCACCTTTCACAACTCCTTTCAAATTCGCGATACTTAGCAGTGTCTCTTGAGCTTGTTAGCTCTGAATGGTACTTCCGTTAAAAAATTCTGAAGCAAACCATAATTTGATTACAAACGTTCTATCGATTGAAAAATTGTATGCGCGGGTATGACAAAATTTACAACTTTGCAACTTTGCTACTTAAGGAAGCTAGTGGCTGGGAAAAGGCTCGTATTCAGTGGCTGTTGGATCTTGAACGTTCACAAAATGTGCATTGTGCTGACCCAAATCCTGGTGGCGGGGAGTGTGTTGATATATGTTGCTTTCCGTTTGTACCTATGTGGAGCGATGAATGATTCAGGCATTACTGGTGTTCACTTTTGGCAAACAAAAAACATCGTAAACGATTTCTCATCATCGCCGAAATTCTATCGGTGGCTAATCAGGTTGCCCACATATTTACTTTACTTTTAACTATAACAAACTTCGGACCCTTTTAATTTTTCCTACAGACGTTATGAAATGCCTCATGGCCTTATGTCATCCCACCTTAATTTTTTTTAAAAAATACGTCAAATAGAGCCTGACAATCATGCCCGAAATTTCGTGTAGATCACTATTGCAGAAGTTTCCGTATCTGTGTGTATCAGACGTGCGATTTGGGATTCATAATTTTTTAACAAGTTTTTAACTCTGGTATACGGAGCAATTTAAGAAAAGAAGTGTAAAAATAAATTCCAGATTTAAGAAGCTTGTTCTTAGTGGTTTTCAATACATTTACGACAGGGATTCGATTGTCGATAGTTTAAGGATATGTTACTGTCGAGGTAAATATTTGATCAAGATTATGGCATCAGCAAAGGCAGGGTTAAAAAGGAAAGGGAAAGAACAGAGAAAGAAAGAAAGGACATTTTCGGGGTCCTCTTTTCTACTAGGTAGGATTGGTATTCATACTTATAACTTTGCAGACCCTAAAAAGCGATCATAAGAGCATTAACCCTTCATGTCTTTTGAAATGTCACAAATATTAGTTTCATGTTTGGCATATTAAGGGTAATGGAGTGAACAAGTCGCTAAAATTATTTAAGCTTTGATTGATGATTATAATCGTCATAATCGATTGACTGGATCTGCAACAGTACTTTAAAACAATAAAAATGTTACCTGAACATCAACTTTATTTCAGATGATCTCTCACTTGATATAACATATTTTGGGATATCCATAACATATCCGAAAATTGATGAAGGAAGTTCAGGAGAAATTAAGAGTACGGCAGACAAAAGAACTGAGGGACACACCGAAATTTGAAAGATTTTCTATGTGAACGAAACCTTAAAAACTGCATGTGAGTAATAATTGAAACATTTCAGTCGCTTTAAATCAAATAAAGTGAATGTCATTATTTAGGGACTATAATCGTCTAATCGTCTAAGCTATAGGTTAAAGCAAAAAAAGAGTGTTTCAGACAACTTACATGTTTTTGATTATCATTTGAAGAGTGACTCACATATTTATGTTATATGACGTCCAATTTTTTGCAACACTAACTCCGAGCCTGATTTTTTGAAACAAATTTAGATGACCCACCCCCCTTGACGGTTTGATAATATGACCTAAAACTGAACTGAAAATTGAGCCAAACCAACCAACCAACAATGATAAAAAATGTCTGAAAAATGAATAGACCAATACTTGCTTAGAAAAGGGGGCCGGAATACAATTTAAACAATCCTGACAAATATTCCGAAGATGCCGAGAAATAGGTCAAATGATGAATTTTTTTGTGTATGGCACAAAGAAAATATTCTAATCAGAGAAGGAGAGGAAGACCGAATCTTTGGTAGCGATATCTCAGGCTCGGTTCATGGGTTTCTGGTCTGATATGTAAGGAAGATGTATGTTGTTTTCAAAATGTATATCTACTTACGCACAGGGTGAACCTAAAATGTATGAGGGACCAGGGTCTTGTTTCCGGAGCAATTACTGGTATTTTGATAGAGTGGAGATAACCAATGCTTTAATATTCTCTGATAGCGGTGTCTGTAACTCGAGGTTAGAGGTTTTTGCAAGGTAGTGTGATATTTAAAATTGGGAATCGAACCTAAAACTTCTAACAATAAAAGGTATCTACTGACGCATTACCCACAGGTCTCACATAAATATTCAAACTTACGTCGCAACAAATTTAAGGAAATGGAAATCGTTTGCTTTCATTTAATACCCAAATACGACATAAAAAAAATGGCTTCTTCAAACTGCGTCGTATGCATTTAAGAACACGCACTATGCCGTATCAAGAAGGAATATAATTAAATTAAGATCTTAATTTTTTACAACGAAACAGTTTCAATTTGTTTTCAAAAAACACAAAACACTCGAACAAATTTTTTTACAACACGTACTACATTTTACGAACATTTATGAGTCCTCTCACTGTGCATCGCTTCTATCATCACTAGGCATAAAATTTTGGCTTGGAACTTTTGTAAACAAAAATCACAATCGTGCATTCGTCATTATTCAAATTTGTATCTTCAACACACACCACCCTCACTTGTGTTCACATTTCACCGTATGCATGTATATAGGCAACTTAATTGTAATGAATATCGGCACCAGCGTGGGCACCGAAGAGAAAAATAATTTGCCGGAAAATCGTGTTAAAAACATAGAAACGAGGAGCCTTGACTTCTTCTTCAAAATAGAACTGGCACAGTCTGAGGCTACTTATTATCATCTCGATTATAATTTCCAAGGCCGATTGATTGCGGTCTTTCTTTTCCTTCCACCTTCTTCTCTCTTTTCTATTGGAGAGTCAATGACAACCAAGTGATTGTTGGATGCATAGCGTATATAACCACCACCCACCCACATTGCACTTGGTTTCAGTGACATTGTAAATTTACAAACAATGCCAAAGGGCAGCTGAACAAGCAAAAAAAAATCACATCACGTGAAGTGCTTTCCGCCTGCTCCGGCTGCCATTACTGGCGAGAGAGAAGCGCTTATTTCGAACTGACAACAAAGGAATCTACACACATGATGTAAGCCCCTGTACCTACATCGAACATGACGAATAAACGTGAACACATGTTCAGTGTGTTTTTCAAATTTTGGAAAAAGTTATTTATGTTTCAGATATTAATTATTTCTCTGCCATATTTACAGCTCTGACAATCGTAAAAGTATGTTTTGCTGGCCAACCCTAATCAAACTAATGCGGTTGCTAACTCCTGAACAGTAATTCACTTTATTGGTGCGTTTAGAGAACAAATCAAAGTTTTCTTTTATGTGCACATATTCATATCGTGTATGTTGAACACAGCGGGACCACCAGACAAAAATGTGTCAATATATAAAGTATATTTTTTTTGGCCTAAAACGAATGTCACTTGTGCTTGTTTTGCTTTTATCTAAGCGCCATCGTGGCTCTGTTTTGATGCTTCCGCTTTGTGATGTGGTAACGCGCACACAAATTCAAATGCTCAGTACGACGAGATTTAATGTACTGTGTTAGGCATATTTTTGGAGTTTTGTTTTTATGGAGTGCAACAGGGTAATAACTTTTGAACAGAGTTCAAAACTGAATAAACATTCTCTTGGCGACATAAAAGGCGGCACTACGCTGTCAATACGGTAGGATGAGCACGTGCAAAGGAAGTTGTTTGTATTTACTGGATCGATAGCGTATCACTGGGACAGTTTTTTGTCAGTAAAACTGTTGTTTTGGATGTGAACAATGACTAAAAAAACGGATTTTATTGGGGTGAGGGTACACTTAACTTTTTATTGTTTTAAACACATATAGTGCAGTAAAAGAACATAAAAACTGTTTGATTGCGCATATAAATATATTTTGATACAAAGAGTAAAAAAAAGTCCCGAAGCACTGACATGAAGTCATAACTGCCAGACGAAAATCATCAAGGAATCATCTCACAATTTTCAAAAATTTATTTAGTGTTTTCTGTTTTTTATTTAGCTGGTAAAATGTATTTAGAATATATGTACATATACATGTATATACATATCATAAGCCGCACAACTAAGTTCTCAATGTTTGTCAATAGATGACTTCTGTTGCTTAAAATATGGAAAGAAAGTATTTTTCTACATTTCTGACTTCATTTTGGGGGCTTATACTTTTGATTGTTCGAAAATGTCTCTTTGGTTTTGCCTCAAAATCGTCATTTTTCGGAAGTACATGTTCATTTTAATTTTTTTTTCACTCCGACAGCACCAACAGCTTCAAGAAATTTAAGGTTATGGCACTATAAGTAACAACGTGCTCCACTTTAAGAGCGTTTCGGATCAGCACAAAGTTGGGATCAGACTGAAAACATTTCAGTCGTTGTGTTTCCTTATTTGTGAATTCAACTTGGTTCAACTTGATAAATAAAAATTGAAGTCCGACAAGAACATAATAACACGAGCTAATGTTGCAAAGTGGTCTTAAATTACTATATTTGTTTACGAATAAGCGTGCTAATCAACAACTTCAATTTTTGTTCAACTGTCGTGTCTAACCCGAAAGTAACCCTACGAGCACGTCTTGTTTAACCAATTTAATTCTTTGGTGAAGTGGAAAGGAGTTTATTACTCCCTCTCTCGAACCAAAGCTTGCTTTATATAACACCTTGATCATCCCAGCCCTACTTTCTGACGCGGAAACCTGAACGTTACTAAAATCGGATGAGGAAGCCCTTCTTCTTTTTGAGAGAAGAGTTTTGCGTGCGATTTTTGGTGCGTTGGTGGCATCTGGTGGCGGAAATTTACCGACAATCTCTATGGGCTGTACAGCGTCAGTCCTCAGTCTTAGACTGAGGTGGCGCACACAAGTGGAAAAGGACCTCAACCAACTTGGAGTGCGCAACTGGCGGCAGCTGGCGAAAGTACAAGAGGCATGTTCGTTGAGATCCAGGTCCACCCAGGTCCCAGGTTCCCCTCTTCGCTAGAGGGAAAAAATTCACTTAGAAGCAAACCTTGATGATTTGAACGATCTGATCGATATATGTAAATATCGGACAACTCGCCAGGTCATAGGAAAGGGGATAATCGGTCCACAAGGCCTAACTTGGCCCAATTGGAGCGTGAAATCCGCCATTGTTGGGTATTCAAATAAAAGCACAAATGCCAAAAATACGTTCGAAAAAATAACAAAGAGGAAGAAAACCGAAACTAACCACCGCCCACGAACCCTTAACCCGTTTATGAACGCTAGAAAAATAAAATAGGAGTTAAATTTACCCGTGGCGACATCAACAATGAGAAGCCTGGTAAAGAAGAATTTACCTGACAGAAGTCCCAGAAAAGTACCACTACTGTCACAAATCAACCTACTAAAACAAACCAAATTTGCGAAGGAACACATGAACTGGAAACCCTCTAAATGGTGCAATATATTATGGACGGACGAATCCAAAATAGTTTTATTTGGTACTCCTGGGACCAGGAGATTTGTTCGAAAAACAAGAGTTTCAACATGAGTGTACTATGTAAAGCACGACGGAGCAAAAATTAACGTATGGGGATGCTTTTCCTATTATGGTACTGGTCCCGCCGGAGTTTACGTCAGCATGATAGGAGAAACCATGCTGGCTTACTCAGAGTGGAATATGCCGCTTAGATGGATTCTACAGCAAGACAATGACCACAAACATACGAGCAAACTGACCAAAGAGTTTTTCCAAAGCAATGGAGTTCAAGTTATGGAGTGGCCGCCTCTGGCTCCGGACCTGAATCCCATTGAAAACATTTCGACAGATGTGAAGAAAGCTGTATATGAAGCAAAACTCCAAAAATACAAAAGAGCGATGGGATGTCGTGCAGTTTGCGTGGAAGAGTATGTCGAGCTTTAATCGACCCTAAAAATAAAGGTAATACGACCAAGTACTAACCCAATAACAAAAATAAAAATAAAAATTATCGCAATTCCATTGAATTTTATTAGTCATATTTATAAGTTTTTGCACTTGGTGCTATTATTTTGCACAATCCGAAATTCTGTGTCATTCCGGACAAGAGACCTTTTCTAAGTTCCGAATGCACTTTTTTCTTAGCTTGTTTATGGATTTTAGTACTGATGGAATAAGGAGGTTGTGCAGTAAATGTGATGTGTTTGTATGACGGCAGGAAGTTATTAGTGTAACGGAGAAATTCTTAGAGAAGAAAAACCGAAACGTCAAATCTGTTTCATACGCCTTTCTTCATTTTTCAAGGCCTTTTATACAATTTCTCTTGACGGTAAGTGGAGAGTTCTCAGTCAATGACCTGGCCAGATGATCGAACTAACACAAAAGTTTATCGCAGTTATTCAAATAATATTAACGTTGCACAGTGGTGCACAAAAGTAATAATCTGTAATTTCCCACATTAGCAAAATAGTGACAAAGGCGAACATGGTACTATTATTTTGCACAGTGTTGTAGCAGTCGTAGTTATGTCGCAAGTAAACATGGCTTACGAAGTCTTGCACCTGAAACTTAAGGTTAACAAGCCAATCTGCTGTCATACTTAGAAAGTTCTTCACGGGAAACCAATTTTCGGAAGTCATATAACGTAAAGTTCTTTTGAGCTCTTTTGAGTGAAAGTTCTGGAAAGTCATACGGTGATGCCAAACGATGGAGGGATATACTGGGTCAGAAAATGACGCTCTTGCTAGACAGCCGAGTTTAAGAAATAAGAACATGAATGCAAATGAAGGATAGGCGATTATCTGATAAGTCATGCCCACTGACCATCCTCCTCCCTTCTAATATCGAACGAACACATTTTAAAAGCGAAAAAACTGCGTTGATCAGGCGATGCGTCTAGATTGACAGTTTTGCTCTTTGAAGCATAACAGTTTGTTCACGGTGAGAGAATGGATATCTACGAATGTTTCACAAATCGTGTTTGATCAGATTTATGATAGTTTAGTTCTCACGTGCCATTGGCCGTCAAGAATGAAAATCATCTCTAGCTGTGTGCCAAGCCCCACATAGGATGCATTCCGATGCAATTTTCCAATATGTTTGCCACGGAAACGTCTGTTCCTGAGGTGGCTCGCATTCCGTCGTTACATTGTTTTTGTCGTGTGTTTAAAACAGTTGACAATCAGCTGATTATTAATAACATTCAAAGGTGATAAAATAATCGTTTTCAATTGCTCAATAAACATTTTTCAAAATGCCCATATTATCACCGACATAATGTACATTTAAATACTCGTATTAACGTTTATGCTTAATCTGGACACAACAAAACAGTGATTGCATATACTCTGAGTACCTGATAAGCCAAACATTTTTCGCAACTTTGTGTTGATAGTGAAACAAGTATCTTCATTCATCGGAGTCATTTAAACAGCGCGCAGGGGACGTTTATTTTCATAACAATCATTTTTGAATGACCTTTTTCATAAATGTGAACTAGTTCAAACTTTCACGAAACGATGACGTCGACGATAAAAATAAATCCACGTGCTCTACTGAGATATTCCCAATATCTGTCATATCATCCGCGATGGTGTGAGAAATTTATTTGCGAGTACTTTAAAGCATAGCCTACGTATCGCTCGATTCCTACATGGATGGATACACCTGTTTACAATTGAATACAACAACAAGTAAAACGATTTCTTCAACCTGTGACCGCGTAACGCATACGCCCCGTCGCCCCCGCCCCACCGAAGCTGGCACAAACGTTTGGCATTAGGCGTGTGTGACAGTTCTTGGACAAAAATTGTATAACAGGGGAAGAAGAAAAAGTGGGACCAGGAAATGACTGCGACTACCTATTTTCGAAAAAATATTTTTGTACATATGAACTAGGCCATCGCTCGAGCAGCATTCGCGGGTGTGGAAGAATGATTTGAGACGACTGTCGCGCTGCCGTAAAATTGTCTTTGAACTTTGTCAATGGGTGAGGTGAAGGGGATGCAGTAAAACACGAAGAAAAAAATAAATAAGAAATCACAAAAAAAAATCCTTGATAAAGATGTGATTTAGAGGACTATGCCGCCGCACAACAACACAACGTCTTCCCAACTACATAATTGCTACTGTCAAGTATTTTTAGATACCGTTCAAATAGTTTGCACATTGTGAAACACACGCCGAAAAGAATAGCAGCACACAAGAATACACACACATATACATACATAGAAATGTATCTTTCTAAAAATATCCATGCGCACTCACTTTCTGCTCCTTAGCTGTGTTCTCTCTTCTGATCAATGTCGATGAAATAATTTGGATTAAAATTCACATCCAAACCGTGTGATGACTGTGCCAGGGATGAAAACGAACACCAAGGCACCACCGCAAAGGAGTTACGATTATATTACAATATTCTCGAGCCTTTTATGGAAAAAAGGATTCCGCACATTTACTCGACTTCCGCGCACTGTGACTTCACTTGGACCGAAACGTACATTTTTCAAATGTGCTCAGCAGTACGTGTATATCCTTCTTTCCGTTTGACGAAACGTGATTAAATGAACATAACAACGACCGAAAATATAAATAAATTCGAAAATATTAGGTGAAGAGAATTTCGGTCAATGCGGCAACGACGTCGGCTCTACTGGTGCGCGGCGGCGTAATCGATTCGCTGGTATCGCATCGCATACTGATGTGAAAAAGCTCTGAGCATGATCGGGATGGCTGTTTCTTCTCGGACACGTTAGATATTTTGGGATACGCAGACAGAAGGCGACAATTGTCGTCGTCGCGACGAGTGGAAAATAGGATGTGCGAGAAACGGGTATGCAGAAGAGGCTGGAAGAAAGCTTGAGCCTGGCTAATTTAAGATTCCACACTTGTTATGCACTCAAAGCACAAATGAATTCGTGGGTTTCCCATTCAATTCGCCCCGCACAAAGCGACGCATCAAAACAAACTCCAACCACACTCATTACACATTCCCAGGGGGAGAGGGAAGCGGCACTGAATGCAGTTTCTCCTTAAGGAAAACGTTCCTATTTTGGGATTACCCCCCATTCACACGCGAAGATTTTTGACCCTTAGATAGTGAAGTCGTTTTCGTTTTCGTTTTTTTTTTTCCTTTTCCAATAAACAATTAAATATTGGTATTGTATACATCTAGCTGCTGAGGCGGCAGCGGCGATGGTAAATTGAGAGCTCCACCATAAGCAAATGGGATGAGTGTGCATGAGTGTCTTTTTGTTTTCCTGCCAAAGTGGTGTACACTCAAAGCACGCGGCTCAGCTCGGTTCGGTTCGCTGCTCCGTTGCTAAATGTGAGCTTGCCACTTTATTTAAAGAACATAAATTCCGCATTCTACGGCGAGGAGGGAGAGAGACGAAACTCGCGCCTGAAGATGACAAATAAACATTTAATTCGATAAGTACTCGTTGGTTTGGTCGTCATTTATTTTTGTCTTTTTATGTCTCAAAACAGTGTCGATTAATTATGAAATCTTAGATGATGTAGCCGGCCAGACGCTCTGTAAAGAAGTAGCCCAAAGCAAGTTATGACATCCTCTCGCTTATGGGAATGAATTGCGACAAATATGTGTATGTGGCGTCTGTAATTAGTTCACTCGGTGCATTTAATTTAAACATTCACATTTGTCACTTGTCAATGGGTGTGTTTTTTGCCTGCTGAGTGCCGTTTGCACCGGCATTTAGCGAAACTTGGCATTTCCTTCGATCTTACAAGAAAATACATTAATTCATTTTGAATATTATTTTTGCTACATTGAGTGGGAAAGTGCACGGTGGGTGGGAGCAATAAATAAACGTCTGAACGGCGGACATTTCTGCGGAAGATGTGTGTCTGCAATTTTAATTTCAATGGCGACAACTTTTGTGACACTTCTTCTTCCACTTTTATTGCACTTTCCTGCACTGCATTCGTGCAGACTGTTACCTAAGAAGGGATTTATTACCTTCACATGTGTGCATGACTGTCCATTTGCCGCAAGCCAAAACTGTTAACAAGTTGATCGGTCAACACCACCCATTAAGTAGTTTAAGTACAAGTGACCAGTCAAATGTGTTCTGTCATTTCTCTTACATTACGCAAGAGAACGTACAGTGCTGTAACTGAATGAGCTGGTGGACAGAACGCGTACTTAATTTTCTGGTCTATAAACGAAATTGGAGTCAAGCAAATGCAGTTATATTGATTTTTGTTTGCTTTGTTGACTGCATATGACCTCCTTATTGGTAAACCTATCCAATAAGTTTTGCTGATAGCACAGTTATTGGATTTTCTTCTTTAAGTGTGGTCGTTAATGTTTTCACTGGGAGGGCATTGAAATCACTGAGGAATGGATGTGCCTATTTGTTGTTTATTTTAAATGACATCAGAATTACAATGTCCTCATGACTGAAGGGGAATCACGGTTGGCAAGGTAGGAGATAACTTCCTCAAACTATGATTGATGGACGTAAATAAATTATGGAATTCGTTTTTTGGCAAACTACTTCTGTAAACAATCCGGTCAGCCATGTTCCGAGACGCAAATACAATATAAATCATTTTAGCTACGAGCCTAGAACGAAAGTTCCAAGGGTACATTTGAAAGGATATCATGTCTGAATCATATGCTACACTGAGAAACGAGGAGCAGCTCGAAACAAAACATTAAAGCACGTCGATTTTTGTACCTTTTAAGCCTTTAGCTAATGTGATCAGATTCAAGCATTTACAGGGAGATTGATATGCAGGCGTAAGTTTGTTTACCTCCCAAGCACTCGGTCCTGACTGCTGATAACCTTGCCACGAAAACGCGATAGTGCATTTTCAATAAATAAAGCAAATTAAACAATGACTCAAGTTTCAAACTTCAACAAGCGTTTAGTTAGAAACAAACCGAAATTCCTTGCAATCATTCCGTCAAAACAGATCAACCCACAACACCACCACCAATACATCTGCAGTGTACTCCAAAAGTCATTAGCATTGGTATTTGCACATTGTTTCCAATAGAATTCATTGTGACAGAGGTCGCCTATTTTGACATATTTGT
Organism: Eristalinus sepulchralis; assembly: GCA_944738645.1. NCBI lineage: Eukaryota > Metazoa > Arthropoda > Insecta > Diptera > Syrphidae > Eristalinus > Eristalinus sepulchralis. The sequence goes on along the minus strand of OX122885.1, from coordinate 62,125,443 downwards.
AGCAGCACTCCCTCAGAACCGGCTCCTCTTCTCAATTAACAAATAACTATTTTTCTCATCCATTACTGCACATATCAAATCACGACGAACATAATCGATGCACAAGAACTCACGATGCATTTGAAAAACGATTGCATATGCATAGCTGAAGATATGGAAAAAAAATAATATGTGTGGGAGAAACACTTACCACTAGAGTCGACCATGGCGGATGAAGATTCAAGACACCCAACAAGAACACATGAAAGGGTGATCAACTGGAAAAGAAATATACCTCAAGAGTTCGATTTCTGCAAGGGACACTCTCACACAATGTTAACACACTTTCCACCGCATTTATGGGAGACTAGTTCAGTTTTTGGATACAGTTTGTGATTAGCTATAAAATAGTTATTGCTTTAATGCTATGAGACTACTTTTATAAATGTATTTCACTTAATTGTTAACAAAATTTATTCAGACAACATGCACTGTTTCTAGTTTTTCCGCCATAATGAAAAAAAAAAACCATCATCGTCTACGGTCAAGTGCGGCAATCTGCGGTGAATATTTCACAACGCAGAAATGTCAAACAGTGCTCGATGATGGATGATGAGGAATGTTATTAGAAATTCACCAAAAATATTTTAGTGCAAGGAATTGAATTGTAGATGGCGCGCATGTATGCTGCTGTTGATTGGGATAAAATTTGGTAAATTTCCTCTTTGCCAACTGAAGAAGCTATATCAATGTAAATATTTTTGTTCATAGTGAAAGAAAAATATTTTATGCCGAAAAGATTCGGATGGACAGTTAAAGGTTTGCTTCTTCATTCTTCGGATATAAAACGAAATGGTGGCAATCTTCGTACTTAATGAAAGGCATGTCACAGTAGCGGGTCATGCATTTAAAGATTTGATAGCTTAATGCCTTAACGAAAGATAATGTTATTAGAGACGTGAATTAATGACTCCTCCTCCTCCTCATTAACATGATCAAGGCCCATTTAGCTTCTTTAGACACTACTCGTGCTCTGTATGTATTTTTTTCTCTCACGATTAGAGGTTTCCTATCAGGGATGAATGGATGATGTTCATGCCTGGTTCCTATAGCTTATTGCCGACAAGGTAATTTGCCATCAACCCGGAAGAGATGGTGCCGTGAAATGCGAGATGATCACTCAATTCAGATCTCGAATGGGTGGGCTTTATAAATTCTCGCAAATGAATATTTTTCGAAAATATATTAAAAGAAGTTCCAGTTCGACTGTTAAAAATGTCTATCATGGTTATGAAGCGTTGTGTTTCATTATGTCTCTTATAGCAAGGTCTTCCGCCAGCTACTCTGCAGTTCCAGGCTTGAGATTATTTGGCATGAACTTTGCAATTTAATGGAACTATTGTTAAGACCACTCCGACATTGTTTTACTTCAATGGCTCGGATTTGAAGTTAACGGACCTAAAAACTTGACATTATACCCTTCATAGCGAATATTTTACCACAATAACCTCTTTAACTCAAGTCATTATATGAAGAGTAATGTTTGCTATTTCCGGTACAAATAGACATAAAATTCAAAGAAAATCAAGTCCAACTTGCATTGATTTCTTATTGGTAAGATAAAATTCCATTTCACACACTGAACGCACTCATCGGGAAAACCCATTCAATATTTCTCAACTGAACGAAAATTGAGAAAGGACAGCTGAGCGATGTCAAAGATTCGTTGAGTCAGTTCACAATGGAAACTCCTGGAACAATCTAGAACAAAACTACCTTTATAAATATAAGTGGCCAGCTCGCGACGTAAGACATTTAAGAGAGAACAGTGCGAAACGAAACATTTGTGCAAAGTAGCGAAAGCGACTTTATTTTACATATAAATTCTGAAAATACGTTGTTTTTCTTTATTATTGTGCGATCAATAATTATCTGAAGTGAAATTGTTAATTCAAGTCTCATTGAAAAGGGAAAATAGTAACAAAATACTGATAAAAAGAGAAAAAACACAAGAGCCCCCCCAGAAACATTCAGGAATTATCTAACAGGAAATTGTTTTTTGGATAAGGATTCCTTGCCACATCTGTTACTGCACAAGCAAATAACCGATAAGGTAAGTAATTAATTATAAACCCACGGGCAAGCCCAGATTTGGTGCGCTGCATATTCTTGAATTATCGATGAAATCATTTTTCTCTTGAGTGGCTGCCGTCAGCAATGCATGGGAGGGTGGTGCGCACTTATAAGAATGTCAATAGTGCGAAAGAGAGGGAGAGAAAAGTGTAATCTAGAAAATTCTCTTGCAAACTCGTCGACAAAAGCATCGAGAAAAAATCTGAACAGAAGAACTAAATTTTTGCGTTTTCTTAATTTTAATTGCAGGAAGCCAAAGACTAAACAATGGGAAAGGACTTTTATAAAATTCTCGGCATCTCAAAGGGTGCATCCGACGACGAGATCAAGAAAGCGTACAGAAAATTGGCCCTGAAGTACCATCCCGACAAGAACAAGACACCACAAGCAGAGGAACGGTTCAAGGAAATAGCTGAAGCATATGAAGTTCTTTCGGACAAAAAGAAGCGTGAGATCTACGACAGCGCTGGCGAGGAGGGTCTGAAGGGAGGAATTCCCGGAACAGGTGGTGAATACTTCCACGGCGATCCACGTGCAACATTTGCGCAGTTCTTCGGATCGTCCGATCCATTTGGAATATTCTTCGGAACCGACGCGCAGAGAATCTTCGAAGGTCAAACAATGTTCATGGGAGGAGAGGACGACATGTATCACATGGGCTACGGCGGAAATGGCGGTGCATTCAGATCGCAGTCCTTCAACGCAACGCCTAATAGGAAGCGTCAAATGCAAGACCCGCCCATCGAGCATGACCTGTACGTGACACTAGAGGAGGTGGATAAGGGCTGTGTGAAAAAGATGAAGATTTCCCGCATGTCAATGGCGACGGGGATGCCAAAGAAAGAGGAGAAAGTACTGAGCATCACGGTGAAGCCCGGCTGGAAGGCTGGCACAAAAATCACATTCCAAAAGGAAGGCGACCAAGCACCAGGCAAAATTCCCGCTGACATCATATTCATAATCAGGGACAAGCCACACAGTCAGTTCAAACGGGAGGGCAGTGACATCAAGTACGCGGCAAAGATTTCACTCAAACAAGCGCTGTGTGGAACAGTTGTGCGTGTGCCGACGTTATCGGGCGAGTCCATCACCGTGAACACCAACGGCGAGATCGTCAGACCCAATACAGTGAAGCGCATCAGCGGAAAAGGACTGCCCTTCCCGAAGGAACCGTCAAGGCGAGGTGACCTGCTCGTTGCGTTCGACATTAAATTCCCGGATTCAATATTGCCCGGCACCAAAGATCTGCTCTCTGAGATCTTGCCTAACTAAAGGAACTGGTTTCAAGCTAAAAGTCTAGAAAATTTAAAAGTACAAGACATGAAGAGAGATGAACGTGCTGGACAGTTGACTGACCGACCACAACACGGGTGGATACCGCTGCATCGTAGCCGAGACCAACAGACTCGCCTGCTGATGAAGAATTTAGTTATAGTAGTAAGGTCGCCTTCTTAACCACGGTTGGGCCTTCCTCACCGACCGAGTGGTCATCGTTTTATTGGAACTCCTCCTAAAGATTCTCGAACGTGCAAGACGTCGCTGTTTTACTTTCTCAGGTTAAAATTTCTGTTGCTAATATCAACTTTGTTTAGATCAAAAGTTTTAATAAAATCGGGTAACGCCGCGAGAGCGATGCTAATTTAAAAATTAAAACCAGTACTTGACAATAGCGCGACTTATTGAAAAGATGTACGTTTTAGTACGCACTTTTGTATTTATGAAACTGATGATATAATTATTTAAGTTTTAGTTGTATTAGTTAATTAGAAGATGGATATGCGTAGGGCCAATAAATTTGTATAAATGTGTATAAATAAACATTTGGTTAAGAAAAAAAAGAGAACACGACCGTGGTTTGTTTTTGTTTGCTTCGGAATGGACAGGTTATGGTGAGCTAAAGCGTCGTCCAGCTGTTGATGACTGGACCGGATGGTGGCTGACTTCTTCTGTCGGTCATTGATCCACTCAGTTGTTTGTTGATTTCTTAGGTACGTCCTTCCGCACGTTTTTTTTTCTTTGTGTTTTGCGTGAAAATTCTTGACAGACGTCCACTCACGTGTTTGAGTAAAACAGTGTGACATTGAATGTCATGATAAATCCGATTAGAACTGATTAAGGTTGTGGACGACGTCACAAAGTGGCTCTAATTTTATCTTGATTATGTGCCAGACGTTTGTGTGCAAACTGATCGGACTCGGAAACAGACGATGCCTGTGTTTTGTTTTGCTGCACTCTAGATGAGTCTAGAGGCTTCTACAATGCCCGAGCGAACGTCGTTTCTAGAAGTGTCAACAAGTGTGCACATGCACGTTCCTCACTGAGCGCTCATACAGTTGCATAATATTTCAAGGGGTTTCTGAATGCGAATGTATTTACATTTCCACCTTCCAAGTACATGATGTTTAGGATTGAATTAGGTCAACGAATTGGATTAATAAATTAATTTTGAATTTTGACTTAACTGGCTTAGAAGTTGCTCTAAACGTTGGACTGCGATGTAAAATAAAGAAATCTTCATAAAGCCTTGTCTTGTTCATTCATCAGATGTGTTAGATAGATTGCATTTTATTAGTAAAACTGGGTAAATGAATAGCAACATTTTTTCAATTGTACAATTCAGTTGCATACGTGGGTTTCAGTTCAGAAGCCCAATTGCTTGATGACACTACGTCCAGTTGCCACCTCCCGGTAATGTTAAGCAATCGTACATACATATGTTTGCATAAGTACATATTTAGATAAAGTTCTCTCAATATAAGCACTTGTTATAACGTATGGTGCACCTCCGAATGTGCACAATCGCCGGAATAAAAAAACAGTATTAAGCAAGTCAGTACAACTTCTGATATGTGCAGTGCTGCATTAAAATTGATATTTGCCAAGCTCCGTACACTTAATAGACCAAGGTCTTTTGAAAGAAGACGGAATTAACAAGTTTCTGCAGGTGGACTGCGCAGATGACCTTGACCCTGTATCGCTTCTCCAGCAAACATGCTTTTTACGTCGATTAAAGGAAAGGCGAACAGAGCATGTGCAGACACATTTTCTAGACAAAATTCGACTTTATTCATCAACATGTCCTTCAAGAGTGATACAATCAGTCCAACGCCGCTCTAACATCTCAATACCTTTTTGTTTGTACTTTTTGAAGTGTTCAGGTGCAACAACCTCAATTGGCTCTACAGAGCGGTCAGCATCGTTGGTGTGTGTGCGGCCACGTTTAAAGTCAGCATACCACCAAAAAATAGTTGCCTTTGATAGAGGAGAGTCCCGTAACACTTTTTAAGCCATTGCTGAGATTGCACGGCGCTTTTACCCATCAAAAAGCGGTGTTTCATCAACACATGAAATTCTGTTTTTCTATTGTTTTAAGAATCGTAAAAGTAGCGTCAGTTTAAGCACTGTGACCTAAAGGAGACATGCGTCTTCGACTGAAAAAACCATTTACCCTATAAAAACACGTAGCTATATTTTACGCATACTTACTCTGGTGTGTTTTGAACAGGTGATTATTTTCAAATATCAAAATCGCCCATAACAGCTTCAAATTAATGGCGAATAGAACACAACGTCAGAGGAAGTGTACGAAATTCGAACTAATCTAGAATCCTTTAGGTGGTTTGTGACTGTAACTTGTGATCTAATAATCAGTTTGTCATGAAAATTTGACAGGTTCATTTGAATGTGGAGAAACCATTTCTGCAGACTGATTACGGCAACGAAGAACCAATTCCCTCTGTCAGGCAAAGCAAACCATGAAAGCGACGATGAAGATCAACAATCCTGTCAACCCGAGCCTGATGAAGTGAGGATTGCCATATCTAAACTGAAATCCAAAAATGTTGCGGGAGCCTCCCCTCCGAGCTTTTTAAAGCCGATGCCGGCGATGATTTGGTACGCACCATGCATGGTCGCCATAGCGTATTGGTAAGTGCGTCGATCGCCAACAACAATACAACACTCAAAGAGTATCAATTGTCTATGAAAAGCTTCTCAAATCTCGCCGTTCGGAGTCGGCAACAAACTGTAGGTCCCTTCAACTTGTGAGAGAACAAAAGTAAGCACAACACGAGACAGCGTGGCGTGGACTCAATGACTGAAATCCGTCATACATCAATCGGGTCATTTTCGGGTCTCTGTTTCCTGTTTCCGAGATCGCCATAAATGCAGCGAAATGTCTAGGTTTCTTAAAGCAATGCAAGAAATATTTCACCCCTTCTAATCTGGCAACAATATATAACGCTTACATCCGCCCAAAACTGAAGTATAACGCTCCTATCTGGTCTGGAGCTCCTAAGACCTCCCTGCACCTACTAAATATAATTTAACAGCTAGCGATAAAACTTATTGGTAATACTGATGCTGCGAAGTCAATCAACTCGCTAGAAAATCGACGAATGAATTAGCCAGTTGCATTCCTCACCTTCAAGAATTTACCCGCAATATTCGCCTCGCTAGGAATGCCCACGCGTTCACTCTTAAGCCCACCTTCGGACGTTCAGTTAAGCTTCTTTAGCCGCACCACACGAATATGGAAAGCTCTTCCCAGCTTAACTTTTCTCCCTCATTACAATCCACAGACATTTAAAACCAATGTGCACATCTACCTCTTTTCCATCTCTTCCGTGCTTTGATTTAATTCCGGTCACTTAAGGGTACTACTAAACAATTCCTTTAGCGCGCGTCAATTGTAAAAAATAAATATGGGGACTGGATCTTAAAATCTCATTTCTCTACTCTCCTCTACGAGTGCGTTCATGCTCACTGTGTGTCTTTCTATTCTTCCTACAAGTCATCATTTCTGGAAGCTTTCTGTCTGTACCAAGATCAATACAAATTTTGTAAGAAAATGTTTTTGGGTGGGGAATTTTTCTATTCTCTTAGAAAATTTCAGAACATCGTTGCTATACTATAATAATGGTTGGAAAAGTGATACGTTCTTTTTCAGCCTTTTTCCTTATTTTGCTATTAAACGACTCGAATTTCCGAAATACCACAGATTTGTTACATTTTTTCTTATCTCGTTAATGGCAATCATGTTCACTTGCACATTTTATCGAAATCAATGGCAGCACTGGCACGAACTACATTTACAGTGACCTCTGTAAATTTACGTACTCTTTATTATAAATTATATTTAAATTATTCAGAATTGCGGTCGGCTTACTTCACTTCAAACTTTTCTAACAGAATCATAAATAAGGAATTGCCTTATAATGGACAGTTCACACGTTAAGAACAATTTCAGAGGTCAATTTCAACTGTTACAATTGCAACTGTCTTCATTCAAAATAGCCGCTGCCAGAGAAGGTCAACGTATTTATATTTGAAAAGCATTTGACTTTGGAAACTTCGGGTCGTTCAACTGATCAGCTGGCTTGCATTTTTCTAAGCCAGAACGAGATAGCACTTTTTTTTGTCATGATGGCACAGTGTGTGGTGCAAGTATATTTTTTATTGTTGTATATTGGGCCCCATTCAGAGGATCTCTTGCATCAGGATGCCTTTAGAAGGTTGAACTGCTACATGTTTCAATGAGTGAAATGTAAGACAGAGTCAGAAGCCGCTCAGAATTTTGACTTGTAAAAGAGAACACAGTCAAGCTTCCTTATGACGAACTTCTCCATAAAGTATTTCTCGTTGCAGGGAATTTCACTTCATTTCATTCTTTCCTATTAATGACACTACAGCCAACATGGGACGAGGGCCTAACTTCTGTATCAACTACTCGTGTTGTGCGTGCTACTGTTCTCTCACGGGTAGAAGGGACTTGCAGTTTGTTGACGACTCCGAACGGCTGGATTTAAGGAGCATTTCATAGACAATTAGTACTCTTTGAGCGTTGTCAGTGCTGGTGCCGTGAAAATCTTGACGTGTTCCGTTCGGGAATTGAAACTGGAACCCTGGCGTGCGAGTCGACGCACTTACCAACTACGCCATGGCGACCACATTCCTAAATATCACATGTTGTAAAAAAAAAATACAATAATTGAATTATCCCGTTTCGTTAAATATAAGTTGAACTGGAATTGAGTCAGACTATTGAACAGTGTAGCCAAGCAGTCGCAAAGGTCACTCCCATCTATTTCGCAAGTGAAACAAATGAAACAAACAATCATTCAGTCTATTTGTCTATTTCTTTTATTTTATAATTTCTTTTGCTTTCTTTGACATTAAAAAAATTAAAAAAAAAATCATCATAAAGTGTTTGCAAAGGAATCTCTTAAACTAACCCATATTCAGATAATTAATTTTTTTTAAGTGCTCAGATATTACTTCAACTCTTGACTTGTGTTAGTTTTTCATTTCATTTAATTCATTAATATGCCTCGAAAATGTTATGGCTTAAAATGTTTAACTGAAACATAAATACACTTCTCTTCTAACAAACTGCATAAATTAAACTTTGAATGCTAACAAATTTGGATTTAGTTTCTCTTTAATTCTTGTGTTTTAATATTTAAAAGTTTTTTCTCTGAATATTTTTGTTTTTTGTTTTTCTTTACATTTAACATTTAACATCGTATTTTTATTTATCGTTTACCATTCAGTTGGATTCATATTTTGTGTTTTGTTTTCCTTTTTTCATTTTTTTGTTTTTAAGTTTAAAATCGCTGTTTACTGATTTCAATATTTTATATGTATATGTATATAAAAAAGAAACAAAACTTATAAAACTGAATTGGTAAATAAACATTTTCTTTTGGAAATAGTTGACTAAACTTAAAGTGTATGTAAATAAATGAATATACTTGTAAATATATAATTTGTAATAATTATAAAAATTCTCTTAAAGTGTAATAATTCATTCTTAAACTTACTTCATAAATTTAATTTTCATTAATTAATTTACTTATATTATTTAAGTTTTATGTTTTTATATTCCTTCTTACTTTTTTGTTTGCTTGTTTTTTTTTTGTAATAATAAATAACATTCCTTTTATAAGATTTAATTAACTTGTTTTTTGTTGTTTAACTGGTTTTTTGGTTTGGTTTTTCTCTTTTCTTTTACAAAAGAAACGTTTCTCTTTTGTTTTTTCTCTCAAATATCCATTTCAATAGGGTTTGTTCATCCTCTTCGTGTTAATTATTAATTTGTTCTATATATTTATTTTAAGTTCTTAATTCGTGTGAATCTTATTTGCATTTGTGTGTTTCAGTGTTCGTGTGATTTATGTGAAATTACCTTATTTATTGTAAATAATTTGTTTTTTTTTGTTTTATTGATTCAATTGTTATAATAATTGTTCTAAATTTTTTCCTAGCGCAGTATTTCTTGTGTTATTTTTTGGTTTGTTATTTTATTGTTGCTTTATTTTCATTTAATTTTAATAGTAATAAGTTACGTTGGATGTGTAGTGGAATTCATTCTTAAGGCCTATTATATTCTAAACAAATTACCTTCGGTTATAAATTAAGGTGTGGAGAATTTTCCTAGAACAAAAAAACAAACGCGTTGTTTCATTGAATTACTATAATTCAGTATTTGTTGTTGAACGTTTTTCACAGTTATTGAGCCAAAACATGACCGTAGAACGTTTGAATGGAAGCATTCAAGATGGGGAAGAAGAAAGAATACTCAACGAGAATGGCTTGTAATAAATCTATTTAAAAATATTATACTACTTAAAATGGCATACTAAGAGTAGATAAAGGATGGATACAGTCGCTTGCGAAACTCCATACTTTGGTAGTTCTTTGAGCAAAGGAAGAATGTGGGGTTTTATCTATGGATGCGAACGAAATTAAGGCGGCTACAGCCCTTCATTTCAATCTGAAATGTTGGAGCTTGAGCAAAGTATAATGTGGCATAACCCCTATCGAAATTGTAGCAAATCTTGCAGTCTGCACGAAAAATAGAAAAACCGTCTGAGCAGCTTTGAAAAAAAAACTGCAACTGTTGGATCCTAGAAGCCGTATGATTTGACTCAACAAAGGTTTCGTTTTCTTACTTAGTGCATCACTTATTTATCCAGTAGCTTGGCTACATATGATAGCATTTTTGTTTTTGTTTAATATTATTGTATAGGTATGTAGGTTTAGTTGTCGTCATATAAATAATATAAGTAATGTATTTAAACTCTATTGGGATATACTTTCATATATTGTTTCTTTTCTGGTTTTTCATCCATTTCATGTTCTATGTTATTTTGATAGAGAAACGTTTAATTATGATAAAATTAAAAATCATTCACTATTATCCTTGTTTTATTTCCTAAAAAATACAATGATTATTATGTTTGTTTTTTCTTAGTGTCTGTTTCAGTTTTAAATATAAATTTTATTACGTTTTTCATTTTATTAATGTTGTTATGTGTTGTTTTTGTTCTTATTTATTTAAAATGAATGAATTCATTTAATATCTTCATCAAGAAATGTTTCTTTCTATTTTCGGAGAAACAATTGAATTATAATATAATCCAGCTTTTGGTTTTAATTTGTTTTCGAATATGATAATTTTTTTTTATATATTTTGTTATTTTATTTTATTTTCGATTTATAAATATATATAGAGAATGTTTGGTTTTTGGGGTTTCTTATTTATGTTTTTTTGTTTTCAATTCTAAAATTAGTTTTTCGAGTCATCTTTGCGTGATGTTGGCTGTGCATCGCCTAAACTAATCATGTCTCGTGGTTTCCACACCGGGGAGCCTACAATTAAAAAAACAGGTAAAACATATAAAATAAATGTATATTCTCCTTCTGGCCAAATTGGTATAGATATGAAACAAAAAACAAAACATGAAAACTAAAATATAGCGACATATGTTTTGAGAGAAAAATATAAAATCATAATTATAGCATTCCCTAAAAATGTGTATGTTCAAATAATTTTTGTTCTTTTTAATCTGGTTAAAATGTTGACATCGCTTGATTGCATTCTGTTTTTAATAATTCATTGCACATTAATTGAAGGTAATTTACATGTACTTAAATTTGAAAAAGGTTTATGCCAACATTTTCCATATGCCAATTTGAAAATATGAAAATAAAAAAAAATGGTAAGTGCTTAAACTAAATCACGATGAAACGCATAACAATAATGAGTTTGTATAAATTTTCTACAATTTTGGAAAAAGAGGGGAAAGGGGGTAAAATTAATATTTCTACAAGAAAAAAATGTGAATTTGTTAGCATAAAATTATTATTTTACTTTTTATTAGTTTTATTATTTTTTGGATTTAAGGACAGGGTGTGTTAACCATAAGACATATCAACCGATAGTGCATAGCGGCCCAGAGATAAATTCGTTTGTCTTTTATAAGGAAAAAAAAATATGTTCTATTCGAGTATTGTAAATGCGTGCACGGATATGATTCCATCGTGCAAAATTACAATCAATTAAAAACAAAGTAAAATAAGGCTGTTTGCTTTTACGGTATATAAATCTACAATCTACAAAAGGAATATTGCATTGTTTTGATGCTTAAGTGCGGGTCACACTATGCACTTTGTTGTAGCTTAAGTTACTGTTCTTTTTCAAGCGATGCCAAGCATTTTCGTTACACATTTGCTAGACGAAAATAGTTTAAATCTCAAATAAAAAAAAAACTCTAAATTATATTATTCAAATTCAAAATATGTTCTTTTTTGTTTTGTTAAATATATGCTTAGGTACAACATTAAAATAAATATCACAAAAATTTGTTTTCTAATCTTTATACACTATATGTATTTCAAAATAAATTATTATACATGTGTATATATATGCTATATATATTTATATCTTAATGAAAAAAAAAAACATTTTTTTCTGCATTATCTAACAATGATTGCTTTTTTAATATTCGTATAATTTGTTAATCTTTTTTTTTCATCTAAAGAAACTTTTAATAATACATGTTATGTTGCGATTAGGGGTAAAATGAGAACACATTTCTGGGGAAGGAATTTTACTAAACTTTAACGACATACACTGATTTTTCAAATTCCTTACATTCTTTGATCTGAACACAATTATTCGTCGTTTATCACACATTTGAATAGGAGGAATCATAATAGGACTGTTAATAAAGTTCTCTTCAAAATTAAGCGTTCTTTTTGATTTGATTATGCACTTTATATATTGATGTTTGGTATACGTTTTCAACATTCAACTTATAAATTAGTGTTGGGTCGATAAATTTAAAAGAATTAAATTTTGTGGAGCAACCCTTATACATATGTATACATTTTAACGCAATTAAAAATTAAAAAAACAAATCAACTTTCTTTTGCTTTAAATCGAACCCGCTCTAAGTCGAATATCATTTCAACTAACTCTTTTGTTTTTGCATTTTCTTCAGTGTACGCGAGTACGACGAAACTTGTCTTAATTTAGACTCCTTTTGAGGGAAAATCTTCTTGGGGCCGAAATGAAGATTGTCGTAAATTTCGACAACCCCCTTAAGGAGGCCAAGTAGCGGTGAGCCTCGTGGCTGTTTCATAAAGAAAGGTTTATTTTTTCCCTTAAAGGCTAGATCACATAGATATGCAATCACAAAATGTATATGTGACCGTACATCCAGTGCAAATATTCAATACGATGTTTTGAAATTAAGTTTGTATCTGATGTTATGAAAACCGCTTGTGAGCGTTTTTAAACAAATTAATGTTCGACCTAGAGCGAGTTAACTGTATAAATCCAATAATTAAGGCTGGAGTCGTAATAAAATTGGAAAAATCGCATTCAAAAAATCATACTTGCTTTCATTCAGCAGCGGAATCTAAACATACATACAAGTTTGTTCTAACAATTATATATATATTTTCAAATTCAACTGAATCATAACTTTAACGCTTTACTTCAGTCTAAAAGACGATATATTTGATTAATGCGCACGTTACATTTTAACTTTATCATAAATATAAATCATTTGAACTAAGACTTACCTGTCTCATGTGGTAAATGAAATGAATTAAAGGCCAGATGAACGAACAATCGAAATACGAAGGCATGGATAAACATATTTGTAGAGCATTGAAACGAAGAAAACACTCGACTTCATGTTGCCGTTGACTTGATCTTATTCTCTCTTATATTTAGTTATAAGTTTTTGCGTGTTTGTGTGTGTGTTTGTTTTTTATATTAACATGATTATTTTTAACATCTTTAACATCTACATAGAACTGTATTTTGATTTACGGAATTGGAATAATTTGTTTCCTTTAGTTATGTATTGTATTATTTCTAGAATTGTAATAGTTTTCCATTGGATACGTACAGTATGGTAATAGTTTTTTTTTCTGTTGTATATAGATTTTGATTTTTTGTTTTTGTTTTCTTTTGTTTACTTAATTTTGATTTTACTGCTATAAAGCCCATCTAGCTATGGTGAAGGGATGAATAACGTTGTTCCTTTTTAAATACACAAGTAGATGAAGTATACTTTGTTTGCCTAATGGCCTACTATCGGCTTAGTTTTGATTTAAGTTATACTATTTTGCGTTGTGATTATTAGTGATAATTGTTTATTTACTTTAGGGTAGTTGTTGTTTTTTTATTTTTTTATGGGAAAAGATGTTTAAATTTCTGGTTTTTGTTTGGCTTTTGATTTCGGTATTTCTCGTTTTTATATCTTTTCTTGTGTTAGGTTTTTTGATTATTTTAAATTTGATTAGGATGAGTATTTAGGTATGTTTTTTTTTTTATATATATATTTTTTAAACTTTATTGATTTATAATGTTTCTCAAACAATTGTATGAAAGAATCTAACTTAAGGTCTTTCCTCAAAGAATCTTAATCAAAATTCGCGATTGTGTATTTTTTTTTCATAGAAATCATTATAGATTTGCAAACTAATTATATGTACACCACATGAGGATAAGAACACCGACGCTGGTGTAAAAAATAATAAAGGTTAGAATCAAATATAAAAATATTTTGTGAACTGTTGTGGCTGTTCTGAATTTTCATTTGAATAGCAATCAATTACATTAGTGAAACAAATTCACTTTAAAAGTGCACTTCATTTCATGCAAAATGAAAACTGTAATGAATAGCGTTCAAAACGTTGCTAAATTATTTTTGAATTTTAACTGAAACTGACTAAATTTTTTCTGTATACTTTACAAGAATGAGTCTTAATAATAATTCTTAGACATATAGCAACTTATATATTTTTGTTTGCCTCAAAACAAAACACATGAATGTTTCTCAAAAAATAAAATTCGAATTTATCCCTACATTTATATTCTACTACTTTCTTCGGGTATCAGTGACTAGTGTTGATTTGTTTTCAATAAAACTCGCTAATTAATACCTACATTGCGCAAGTTTATCCAGAGCATTGTTAAAGGAGTTCACTTATTGAGTACTTGCAATTAATAATTATCAGTTACTGATATATATGTAATTTTAATTCACACACCGATAATAGTTACTTTCATTTCTAATGTAATCTTAATTCTAGATTAGCTACACTCTAAGTCATTTCATTTGAATTTCGGTTTACCCCAGAGTTTTATTTCTAGTTATTCTTGTTGATTAGCAGTACGATTTATTGTGTTAAGTATTTTTGTATGTTTTGTTTGTTATTCATTGATTTGGGGTTTTGTTTAATTGAATTTGTTTTCCGGTTCTAGCTATGCTTCGTCTACTTTTTTCGTCTTAACAGTTTGTTTTGTGTGAAAGTGTCTCGTAATTTGTTGGGCTTAGTTGTAATTATTATTTTTGATTTGTAGTATACTTAATTACTTAGTATTAGTAAGACTGTTAACAGCTTCTTTACTACTTCTTGTATTTTTCTTTTTCTTGTAAATGTTTTTGTGTGTATTCTTTATATTTGTAATATTCGTAATATTTGTTTCTAGGTTCGTAAGGCCGTTTCATTTGTATCGCAATTTTTTCCATCGAAGTTATTATTCTTTCACCCTTTTATTCTCTTCTCTTGTTTTGTTTTTTAATTTTGCGTAGTTTATCAAATCCCATTTAATATAGTTCATTTGTATCTTGTTGGATTTCTATAATATGGTGTTAGTTCACTATGAAATTCCTGATTGTAAATGTTTGAGTTGTCTTATATTAATTCTAGAAAAACGAATTTGAGTGAATCCTACTATAACTAGTTATATAAACTTCAATGTTTAAACATTCATAAAAACTCAGTGCAATATATCATATGTATATGTATGTCAATTTATGAATTTATTTGGTTCCTACTGTGATGTTATTGAAGAAAATTTGTAAGTTTACGTATTTTTTTTGTCGGTTATGTACAATATTATTTTATGAATCACTTAGTGTATATATATATACATCTGAACATATCTTAATTGAGGGCAAATAAATCAAAAGAACTAATGCAAAACAGAGTACTGTCTAGAAGTTTCCTTAAGTTATTTTCTTAGAAACGAATAATGAAATATAGGTTAAATGGAAAAGAATGCAATGTAGTTCAGTAAAAGTGTCATTCTGTGAGTTTGGTATTAGGTCTGTTCCTATTCAGAAATTCGTAGTTCAGTGGTTTGGGTAAAAATCCCTCTTTGAGAGTAACTCTGCCTAAACTTGGAAAACGACTTTTCGTAGAAGTTCGCAGAATTTAACGAAACGGCTACTAAATATATGAAACGTCAGAGGTTTTCTTATTTTCAATTTAACAGTCATCTGCTGGCCACAGATTTTCTTCGGTAGAAATTCGTAGGGAGGGGAAATATTTCACTCTCTCATGAGTTCTCGTTTCTACTAATAAATCAGCAAATGGAATGCATTTTGACAGTGTTTCGGTGAACTTTGTAGGCACTTGCAGCATTTCAGAGCAATTGGAGCAGACCTATTATTGCCTTCATAACGAGTAATATGGAAAAAGTTTGCTAAAATTTGAAGACGTAACATCAATGTTGTTAACTTAACCGAGATCTTAAGTAATAGAAGGTTATGTACATGCTTTTCTCTAATAGATCCCGTAAAACGAACATTGCAACTCTAGACTTCGTTTAAAAATCTAGTCAAATGCCAAATTAAAGTTCATGCAAGACATACAAAAATTTAACGAAATGTTGAATAGTAGTTAGACTCATTCTTATATTTAGGGGGTTGACTATAATTCTCATGAGCTAGAGTCAAGAGCGCATGGGTGGGTGAGCGAATACACCTACCCCTATGAACTAAACTATAATTGTCGTCGACGAATGATTGTGAAATTTTCCTTAAGCATACCTACATATGTGAATACAAATGTTTCGTTAAGCATGCGAATATGATAGATGGGACACAAACAAATAAGAAATCAAGGAAAATATAGACGAACTCATCCGAGTATAAATGAAGAATTGATCTCTATCCTGTTCCTTTATTTCTAGAAATGTTTTTTTAAAGAAACCATTCATTTTGCGGTCCCTATTTATTCGCCGAACACAGCAACTACGTTTTTTTCTTGAATAACAAATCTTTATTTTTTTTAAGTTCCAATAAAACTAATTGGTAGTTGTATGACATTTTTCGACTGAACAATTTCTGACAGATTGATATGCGCGCATGTGTTCATTATAGCTATATCGATGTTTTGTGTAAACATGAGGAAGCATTTCGTTAAAAATTGACTCTAGCTCATGTCTCTTCATGCGCATTATAGTCAACCCTTAAGTGTTCACCTAATTTATTCTGAGAACTCTTGTACAATACAGTTGCGATCTGTAGTACAGATACCCGTTGAACTGAAGAAACTCAACGAAAATGCGTCGGTTGGTGATAATCATAGGGTAACATCTCTGTGTTTTGTTTGTTTTAAAATTCCGTATGTCCATTATAATTCAGTTCTTAAATAGATTTCAGTCACTTGATTGGTCTAACAGACGAGGCTGCAATAAGACATTCCTGGCATTAAAGCAAAGACACCCACAGTGGATCGAAGGGCGTACAAGCCGATATCAAGAAAGCCTGTACAACATTGTCGTTTCATATGGAACCTCAAAATGAGCAACTGTGCCGAAAAAACGTTTCGATAGCGCTACGGGCAACATGAGACCAGGGACTAGCTTCTTCAGTCTATGGTCTTTTTGTTTTGTGCCTTCTTTTTTCTTCTCACGAGCAGAAGATGCTTCAGGATTAATGCTGACTCTGAGAGGTGATTTTGGAAAGATTTTCACAAAGTGTTGTCAGGTTAGCATCTGAATCTGAGTCATCAAGCCACTGTGACATCCATTGAGTTGACATTGAGTAACATAAATGAGTCGAAATGAAGAAGAAATTCCGCCGTTGAGGGATTGTGCTCTTATCAAGTCCAGAATAAGTATAAAGCCCTGCTAAAGATGCGTAATTAAAAATTCATCTGAGAACACTCGTTCGTAGCAAAGAGACAGGCCTCCTGTCAAAAATTGCAAACTCTCAGGAATTCACTTTCACACCCATGAACAAATGTTTTCAGAAAGAAATGCAAAATAGATAAAAATTACTTAACAAAACAGAAGTCAATTTTTTTAAGAACAAACCAAACGCGAAAAAAATTAAACTGTTTTCAGTAAAAATGTACAAATTCAATTGTGAACACTGTTTGAAAAATCCCTGTTTGGTTTGCGATTAGTTTTTACAAATACGTTTAATCTGCATATTTATTATATGGATGGAAATGTATGTGGAGATCGGAGATAGCTTTGAATTGTCTGTCTTTTTGTTGGCTTAAACTTTCAATTGTTATACGTAGTGTATGTAAATTGTTTGTTAGTCCTTATAGTTCTGAATGCGCTTGATATAATAGAAACCTGCTCTCAATTGAACATGAAAAAAAAAATACTATACGTTTTGATAAAAACATTAATTCTAGGTTTTTCATCCATCGTGGAGGTGTAAAGAGTAACAAGAAGTTTGAGGAATATAATCTATTCGAATGTGCATCTACGTACACACGGTTCTATCTACAGTTGTATCTCACTCACGGTTGACCTTATGCGAATCCCTGTGGCAAGTCTACACATGAATTTCGTAGTAGTCGTGACAGTCCACACAACCACCAGCGTCACCAGCGTGCCCCTCGTGCTCGAAACTTCCGCCTGATGAGCTTGACATGCCGCGTGGCATCTTCTTCCGCGTACGACTTTGTCGCACGCGGGCTTTATGCTAGGAGGGTTTCTTTTGATACATACAATCAACGCATGTTGGGTGCTCCAGGGCTCGGCTGATTGCCTCGCTTGGATGCATTTGCGGAGGTAGCATTCCGTAGTGGCCGTGTTGCGACGAGGATGACGATGGCTCGTAGTAGCTCATGTCGGGCATTCCGTAGCGAGCGAAGGCATTCTCAGCCGATTGCGATCGAACTGGGCCGGTAGTGTTGATTGTGTAGATTCTCTCGGGTGAAATTCCGTACCGATAGGATGTGCTGGTGCTGCTTTCGCGAGACGTCGATCGTTCGAGGGACTTGCTCAGACGTCGGGTGGCTGTAGACGTTGGTCCACTGTCTCTTCGCATGCTCGACGCAGTCACGTAGTGATCACTGCACGTCTGATTGTCGTATATGGGATAGTAGTGGTAGTAAGGCTCTTGTTGCTTTTGTCCAGTCTCAAAGCTGCCATGTGCGCTCATGCTGCGCTTTCGACCGGTTCTTTCGGGCGACCGGGAATCGAAGCTGCCACGTGGGCTCTTTAGCACTCCTCTGGGTATGTCGAGATTGGGTTCGGAACAGCGGCTGTCGAAGCTGCTGCGGGGTGAATGGCGGGAACAACTACCGCGATCGGGAGATAGATGTTCAATGCTGCTGCGAGGTGATAAGTGTGGTGAAAGAGATTCTACGGAGCAATTTTGGGATGGCGCGAGTTTCTTTAAGCAGCTCCTGTCGGGCGATTTGGCTTTGCATGGAGACGAAGAAGATGGCTTCAAGATTCCACCCCCATTGCAAGGACTGACTGATCTCTTCAATATACCGCCACCTCCTTCGGAGCTGCGACGTGGACTGGGTGTCCTGCGTCCTACAGACAATCTATCCTGTGAACTGTCACGACTCAGGCTAACACTCAAGCGCTTGCTGCCCTGGTCGCTGATGCTCTGCCTTGGGGACTTTACCTTGATTATGCGCACGGGACTGCTGCCTTGAGACTTGGAACGGTCTGGGGAAATGTAGATACTCTGGCGGGGTGACTTAGTTCCTTTGCTTTGTTTGCTACTGTTGCTGCCTGTACTACTGCTGCTGCCACTACTCTTAGACTTTGACTTGAAGACCTTGTCCACCTTCTTGTCGATTATAATTACGTTGGCCATGTCCTCTGAGTCATCCTCTGCCTCGGACCGCTCAGAGGCAGTGGCGGTACCTGCCCCACTGTCGCTCTCGCGATCGTTCCTCGGGGGAGTTGCAATCTCCGCCACCACAATTGTGGTGTTTTCGACGACGGTCTGCGGTTCAGGTGACAAACTCGAGTCCGGTCCCTGCTGCTGCTGATTGACTTGCTCTGTCTGTGACTCCATGGTCTTCTCCTTCAGGTTGGCCATGTAGGTGGCAATGTCACAGGTGTCGGTTAGGTTTTCGTGCTCTAAGTCACTCAGATGTTTGTCCATGAAACGTATGTTCGATTGTTCGTCCTCTGCCGGAGCGGATTTGCTCATTTCGTTCGAGAAAATCTCGATGACTTGGATGTCTTGCTTGGGGGATTGCTTGGGTGAGGTTCGGTTGCTATAACTATTGCTACTGCTAGTACTTAAGCTAATTGCCGCTGGAGGAGCGACTGTCTCACTGGTAGGTGATGAGAGTTCACTTATGCTTTGAGTCTTACCTAGATCTTTCATGAGGACTGGCTGATAGCTGGATGGGGGATGGGATGATTGTATCAATCGCGCTTGACTACCAGTGCTTCCGACCGATAAGGTTGATGTTGTGCTGTGATTGTATTAAGTCGGAGTGGAAATGTTAGCCTCTAGTCTCTGCTAGCTCTTATAGGAGAGTCTGAATTTTTGAACTTACCTAAGTGTTAGATGATTTGGTGTTCTACCCAGTGTTGCTTTGGGTTTTATTGTGCCCTGTTGGGAGTCCTCTTCACCTTCTGACTTGGTGCCCGGATCCATACCTTGATCAGTTTGCATCTGCTGTTGTTGTTGGTGATGCTGGGGCTTTGGTGGTGGATCTAGCAAAACAAACACATGATTCGAGTTGTACGTCAAATTGAAAGAAGTTGTGAGTGTACCTGCAGCATCTCCAACTGTCTTGCTGCGACTTCTGAAACCGGTTGGATGCAACTGCTGCTGCTGTTGCATGGGAACGTCGTCTGCTTCTTGGCTACCCGATAGATTATCATAATCAATATTGCCCGCTGAGTGACGTTGTGCGCCCGATTTTTTCTTGGGCTTTCCAAGTGTCTGAGATCCTTGAATGATTGTTATCTGCGAAGGACGGCAACTTTAGGAGACTGAAAAAGGTGATTTTTGCTAAAATGCACTCACCTGCTGCTTGGGCCTTTCCAATGTTTGTGAGCTACCCGAACCTCCCTGTGATGATATGCCGGATACAGAGCTAGCACTTCCTCCAAATCCTTTCATCGGAATTGACATGTTACGTACGCTTTCGCGTATTATCTGCCTGATAGTCTTCAGGAACGCATTGCGAAAATCTGCAGTACTATTCGATAGTACGTACACCTTCTCTGAACGACGTTGCAATTGTGAGCGTAAGTGTATCAATTCCCACAAGAAGTGCGAGTCCATATCCTTCGCCGAAGAGGCACGGACCTGCACTTCTGTAACTGGTATGAGAACCTGATAGCGAATGATTTCGACTTCGTTCGGAGCGTTTTTATTAGAAACACCCTGTTGCAAAGAGGAGAATTGAAAATTAATCAATCAGTCAATGATAGGGGAAATTTAAAAAAAAAAGTGCTTTACCATCAATTTTTTCTTTTGTCGCAAACGCTCTTTGCAAAGGAACACAACCGCTGATTTAAATACAAAGCACATGGCATGTAGCTCAAGACCTTTCTTAATTTTTCCTAAGAAATCCGAAATATTCAGCCATTCAACTCCGCCATAGTACAAAAGATCGCCTAAAACAGCAGACATCAGCTGGAGGTAGCCGTCAAATGAACCGATTTGCGTTGACTTACCTGGGCTAAGATCTATTGGCTGTTTGCATGACTTTTGATGCTGTCGAAAGAGATGATCGAATATAGCACCATATTCTTCATGAATTCGTTGCATTTCGTTAATATGTTCGGCAACCTTTTCCATGCCTTTGAGGGCCTCTGTTGTTGAAAGGAATTATTAAATGTTTGTCCTCGACTTGAGGCTAAGGCGGATGCTTCTTACCAACTAAGTGAAGATGCTCATCAGCACGGGAATCGGTTAAGTTTCGCAATTGTTGCAATAACAAAGGATACTTCAGTATACGTTGAATCGGTTTGATCAGATATGATTCGAGAGTGCTGCTGTGTTGTTGTTTAGGGTTTCTGGCAGCTAGGAATTCCTGCAGAGCATGATTGCCTTCATCTGCAAAGTGAGGCAAATGTGAGGAAGAAATTGTATAATTTTAAGGGAAGATTATGTAGAGTTATGGATATAAAAGAAACTGAATGAATATCCGTCTTCAACATGCATGCGAAAGGGTTAACCGAAAGAAACCGAACGGATGTTGTCATAGGCCGAGTTTGCATTCACCGGCTGGGACCGTACAGAACCATCATTCCCTAGTCCTGTAATGTGGACCATCTTTCCCTAGTACTGTAATGTCTAAGGAACATCCATGCTTCGCAGGAATGCTCCCTGTGAATCCTTTACTACAATCATCCATCTTTCCCCAAGCGAACTTTCGGAGTGTAAAAGATGTTTCAGCATTTTGAAAATGTCTGGTTCTTCTTCGCTTGCATTTAACTGACAAAATGAACAATCGACCCCATGATGGGATTCTATGATTTTCTACCGGGATGACGCAGTAACGGATGGATGTGTAAGGAGTTTCTATTCGATTTGTGTGTGACGAGATGGTGGAGCCATCGGGTACCGCAGAGGAACTTAAAAAAATGTTCCACACATGAAATACTGCAGAAGAGGAATTCAGCTCCGACTGATACCTGGTATTTGTTTGGCTTGCGCTAACAACCAAAGCAGCTTCCACACTTGTGGTATTGCTTTCTTTAAAAAGCTGCAGGATCTGCCAAATATTAAGCTGAGGGACATGCTTAGAAACAGAAGCATTTCAAAACAATGGTTCCGTTGTAATGGTTTATGTAGAGACGCGGCCTTATCCAAATGTCCATTCTATTTACTCCCCCTGTAGGGAACAACAACAGCAATCAAAGACATTGTTACCAATTCCGAAGCTAAGAGGATACACAATCAATGAGCGAATGCATAATTGTATCGTTGTGGACAAAAGCAAATGTAATTAAGGCTCACGGCGACAATTGAGAGTTCTCCCCAAACCAATGTCCTAGTTAGTAAGTGGAACGTTGAAAAGGATATCCTTTTGCTGTGAAAAATTAATTCAACTGATGATTAGTCGTTCAACCATCAAAGACCTCGCTCTAATTAACAAACTCTTGAGCTTTATTCAGGCGAATATACGTAAATGAAAAAATCATCTTAATTATCAGTGCAAACGTCATTAAAACCATTCAATCTGGTCGTCGTCATCCTCGTCGTCTGAGTGAGTCTCGAATCTAATTTAACGTGAAAACAAATGATAAATACCAACGTAGTCCCATGTACATCCTAAAACAGGAATTCAGATCGCAGCGTACATTTAATCCTTAAAAAAAAAACAAACAGGTACCCTGGATCAGAGATGAGCACGTGCAAAATGGAAAAGCGCAATTATATGACTTTATTCCCAGGACATCAGAAGACACGAACGGCTTGCCGGTGGGTGGTGGCTGATGGGGGATATAAAATCAAAAAAAACTGAGAAAATAAAATGAAATGAACACATTACACATAGAGGAGGCACAAAAAAAATGAAGAAACAAGTTCTTTGGAATGCGGGAAAAATTAATTACTCTAACAAGTGCTCTTAACTACCTTAGGTAGGCATGGCTATACTTCCGTCGGCTCCTACCACAAACACCCTTCCCATCGCTTGAAATATGAATAATTACATTATCCAGCCCCTGGGTGGGCGGTGGAGGAAGATGAAAAAGGGTTTGAGAGTTGATAGCGAATCCTTGAAGGCTCTCCCAGCTATTGAGAGCACTTCCATGATTCAGAGAACCAACTGAGGGAATGAATAATTTTACTAGGACCATTAGACATAATTTCAATTCTTTATGAATCAAACTTTGCTTGGAGACCATCATCTTAGCCATCTTCTGCAGTGTACAGTGTGTCATTTCTGTTCAGCATACCTCCACACACAATTAACTGAATTGTTTGTTTCGACAGATATTAAGCAACTCAAAGCACACAGCTGGAAGTTCTTTTCAATTTAAGTGTATACGAGCGAGCGGCTTCAAGTGATTTTCCTTTTCTTCCCACAATGGGAAACACACACATAAATAGAACGCTGAAGGATTCTGCTTTGTTGGCAAGCATGTTGCGTAGGATAACGCAATTAAAGCCAAGGTAAAGAGATTGGATAGGGGGGAGAGACACGCAGGGAACCTCTTGTGGCCAAAAGAGGGAGAGAGAGGGCGAGAGAGATGAAATCCTTGGCTCAAGGATGTGAATGAATTTTAATTGCCTAATGGTTCGCGCTACTTAATTGAGTGCTATTATGTTTTTGGCGGTCAATGATTTTATGGCAAAAACGAGAAGTTTACTGAAACACACAAAATCATAAACAATTGTCCTGTTATCAGTTTGCAGAGAGTGTCGTTCCATTTTATTTGTTTTCCATTAAAAATTAGTGCTTCCGGAAATTTTATCTGACGACTGTCGTCCCTATTTTAATTTTGCTCGATGTTTTGTTTTTTTTTCGGTGAACTGTGGATGCCATCAAATGTGGACATTCTGACAAATTTCAATAAAGGTCATTGATTGTAAAATACGTATTTAATGTTCCTTCGACAGCAAGTCCATAAATTACGATTTCATGACACACTTTCCAATGGTGTAATAAATCAAACAAAAACAGACACTTTAAGATGTCGTGAATGAAGTGAATCGAAATGAATTGAAAGTGCTTGATCTGTTCTGGCTTTATTTATTGTGTTTGAGGGCATTGCGGAATGAGCTGGATGGGATAATACACTCGTTGTTGGAAGTCTACAACTGTGTCGTGTAGTCCCCTCCTTTATTGCAACAATAAAATCAATCATTTTAAGCAGCGGGTTCATTGCGTGTGTATTCGCATTTTTCTAAAGCGTAATTGACAATTGATGAACGGTTTCAGTGAATAAGGATGTCATTAGCCAAACAAAACTGGGTTACACTCGGTCGTTTGTAATTCGTTTGAGCCACGTGCGTGTGCGTTGGCTAAACACACAGCGTCGGAATTCTTGATTTAAATTTAAATGTGAAAGCCTTACTGTGTTTTCTTTTAAGACATAAATTATGCAACAACAAGGCAGCGGTATAGGGTGAACCGAGAATTGATGTTGTCTTCTAGCCAATTAATTCACAATGAAGACAGCGCACAAGAGAATCCTTCGGCTGAAAAAATGTGTGTGTGTGTGTGTGTGTTGTACATTGGAAAAGAAAATAGACAGGGCGCATTTTACCATTTTACGAGGAAAAAATTCTCTCTCAAAATTATGCTCCTTTCATTTGTGCTGCGAATGACGCACTTACAAGAAGTTTTGACGAAATTTGCTGTTAATACAAGTTCTCCGGTCTGTAGTATTGACATCTTTCGAAAAATTAAAAATAAAGACAATAAATATGCGCCCCGTACAAGATGGAATGTGAGATCCTTTAAAATTGTGCTAAGCTGCAGGAAGGGAGGTTTTGTTTACGGCCACTGTTTATTTCGATCAACATATCGAGTCCGTTGTTTCAAATTCCTGTAAAAATACATGCAGAAAGTTGAAGAATCGGTCAGAGACAGACAGAAGTCTTTGGCACATTCAAGAATGGGCTAAGATCATTTTCAAGCTGTTTGTTGAAATTGACCAAACTCATTTGAATTTGTGGAAAAGGCTAGATACATTAAATTAGATTTAATCGACGTCTTGCAATCATACGACGCTGTGTCGCTTTTTACAAACATTCCTTCCTTCGCCATTAATATCGTTAAGAAACAATGGGATGTCATCAGCCTCAACACAAAGCTCAACCAGAGGAAATTCCTTGACATCTTGGAGTTTTGCTGCAATACAATGACAAAATCTTTAAGCAAGATCACGGCATGCCGATGGATTTTTTAGATGTCTGAGAAGATGCAAAAGCCAGTGGAATACGAGAAGCTGAACACAAAAGCATTTCTAGACATAAAAGTTCATCGGGACCATGACCATCTTCGTTTCGACTGGTACAAAAAAGAGACAACTTCGGAGAGACTAGTCAACCATCGTTCCAATCAAGCTAAGAACATTATAATCAACACGGCTTCCAACTTGGTTAAAAAAGTGTTCCAATTAAGCGACAGGAAGTTCCATAAAAAAAAAAGAACGAATTGTCACAAATATCCTTATTGACAATGGCTATCCGGCAAAACTTATAATAAGACAACACAAAATCAATAATCACTCTGAAACACAGACAAACACCGAAGTGGATTATGTCTATAAGAGCATGGTGTACATCCAAACACTGTCGACAAATTTTAAGAAGTTGCTAATCGGTGCAACAATATAAAAGCAGCGTTCATGTCTTCGATTACGCTGGCATCGGTTTTCACCAAGCTTTAACCAAAAACAGACAAAGGAAGCAAAGCTGACGTTGTCTACAAAAAACAACTGCAATGACATGGACAATGAATCCTGTTGCGTAGGTACCACGAAACAGTTTCTTCGTCAAAGTCTAGCTGGTCATAAATCGGACCTCAATAACAAGAACTCAGGGAAAACAGCATTAGCAAATTATTGCGTTCAGACCAACCATCTACCCGACCTTGATGACGTCAAAATCCTGCAAACGGAAAAACATACCAGCAAAAGGTACACTCTGGAAACCCTGCACATAAACAAGGACGTGAATAGGAAATAGGACATACAGAACATATCTGCCGTACATTCAGCGCTTGTAACGGCTTAGACGTATTGCATTGAATTCAATTTTCAAATTTCCCAAGACTGTTCTTCACATAAAAAAGTGCTCAAAATTGTTTGTTTTAATGTTTCAAAAGAAAGAGATCCCCTGAAGAAGGCAGCAATCTTTGTCGAAACGTTGCAAAAAAAGCAATGAAATAACCTTGTTTCATCAACAGCGACCAAAAAAGACAACAGTTTCCTCGCATACCAAGATCATTTTCATTTAAGACGCATAAACCAAAACAAAACTAATAGATAACCACAAACGAAAAATCAAATGTGAAACTATGGATATTGCTTCATGCCACGAAGTAGACCTCGAATTAGTCGCTTCATCTGAAACGAGGAACACACGAGACATGCCGTTTATTGCTCCAATTTCTAGGTTAAATACCTTATTGAAAATACATGAAGATTTAAATTCAAGTTCGATTTAATCCTGCGAAACACATTTGCATGTCCAAGAATATCTTTAAACGCTTCATTAGCAAGCGGCACGTTTTCCAATATTGAGGATCCATTATTCATAATCCACAACCCTTCGGCAAGAGTGAATTTAAACGTCAATACTGAATATGAAACCGAAATACCATCTGCTTTGTTTCGCAATCACCTAAAATTAGTAGAGCAAGTTTTGCTGCAAGCTCCTTCAGAGCAAATCTTACCCAGTTTGACAGGCGCTACGTGTATTCAACTCGCCGTTAAAGCACAATTATTGCAATCTTGTGAATGCCAATTCATCCATTAGCAAATGCTGGTGCATAAGCTGACGACGACACACACACAGACGCCGCCTAATTAATCCCGCATAGTTCCATTTGAAATTGCAATTTGTATAAAAGCATTTGAACTTTTGAACAGCTTCCTCTGCAGCAGCCATCAAGTACACGTGATGCATATCGATTAGTTGAAGATTTGTGATTACGTGGATGTTCCAGGGAAAAACACAGTGATGACAGTGACTGCCATTGCGAGAAAATGTGCTCGCCACCTGGCGACTGATAAACACACGAGCAATCCTTTGAGCACTCACCTCTATGCCAATAGTTTTCAATTACATTAATTGCTCTTGTTCACCCGACTAATGTAGAATTCATCATTGCTGTCGCAGTCGGTGCAAGGACAAAGTTGCGTCATGCAGAAAACAAAACAAAAAAAAAAAGCAGAAGAAGAAGCGCCCACTTTGTCTCCTCTCGAAAAAATGGAAAGGATTAGACAGACACGTGACACGCCACAGCGATTCGGATGTGCGCGAAAGAAGAAAAATAATTCAGGAATAAATTGAATCCTCTTGCAACATTGAAAAACTGTTTTGTACTTGAACGTGTTTGACAATAAGGATTTATGTGTTCCGCCTTTACATATTCCGCTGCAAGTGCATAGCTAAAGCAGAGAGACAGTTTCCTGCTTCTAGCAACGACAAAAAAAAAATCAGACACACAAGGACACGAAAGGAGTTGCGATTTAAAAGCAGTGCGAAAAGGGATATCTCTGAATCGGAAGAAAACCCCTGCAAATTAAGTTTGGGTCGTCGACAGTCGTCAAATGCTGTAGGGAGTGACAAGGAAGGAACTGCATCCGTCTTGAAAATTAAATCGAATCTTTCGTTTGAGATTTGTAGTCGTTGTGTTATTTGTTTTATATCCTCTCCCTGGTCCTTTTAACAAACTACAGCCGGGTATTCATCCAGCGGTGGCTGTTTTGTCTGAGCCATGGGTAACTCGTCGGAATGTGTGTGCACGGAGACAGAGAGATACTTTTAATAGGATTTCGATTTTATTCGTTTTTTTTTGTTTTATTTCACATTCAGCTTTCACGTTTTATCCTCTAAAATTACACTCATACTTACTTGGATGTAAAACTTTTTGTGCCTTGCTGTGACTAGCACAAAACGATGAATATAACTTGAAGTGATTAACGTAGTACAGGAAAGCTGAACCGATTGAAAACAGGACATTCTGAAAGTAGAAAGAGGACATGATTTTATTTAGTCTTGTGTATGGTCAGGGGTGTGAGATGTTTCTGTTTGGGGATTGTATGCTGTTTTTGGTTTTTGTGCTTCTTTCATGCAATTTGCTGTTGCATTGTGATTTAAGTCGGCTTGGAAACCCACTGTACGTAAGTTTAAAGTTGGAAAGTAAAGGTCTCTTGCATAAGTTTGGGGTACCTACCAAGTCTTCGGTTCAATATGAAAAAAGTTGCTGTGCTTTTATTTCATAATTGGAATGCTTTGATATACTTAACTTACTGATTTTGAATAACTTAACTAACTTGACCGTATGTTTTGATACTGGAATGAAGGTGAACGTGGACTAGTGTGGAGTAATGCATTCTACATTTTTGTGGAGTCCCATTGGAACAGGTGGAGAAGTTTAAGAGTCTCGGGGTATTTTTCACGAGTGATGGGAGGAGCAACTATAAGGTTCCTTGTAGAATTGACCAGGTTTTCTAAATTTTAAAGGAGCTCGGAGGATCAGTAATAAGGAAAATCGAGCTTGGTGTTGAAGTCAAGTTATCGGTTTTTACTTAGGAGATGATAACTAACTTAAATAATATTTAAATGGTTTGGGGCACTTAAAACAAAATATATTGCTTAAAAGTCTTCCAAAAGAAAGTAAGCAGGTTTTGGTGGTTAAACTAAGCCTGCTTGGTCGTTGTTTATTCGTCACTCAATCACCACAATTAAGTGAGGTTTCATAAGGTAGGCGGACATAGTTCCGAAATACAAAATGGCCAAAATCTTGGAAAATGCAAAAGTCACATGATGACTGAAATCAAAAACGAAATCAAATCTGCGAATAGTCGCATCACATACTCGTTATATTTGAGTCGAGATGTTGTTCATTTCAGGACCATGGCATTTCGAGATTTTGCCATTTAACTTTTCGGAATTTTGCATTTCGGGATTCTGGATTTCGTTGCTTTGGATTTGGGATCTTCTCTTTACTTCGTTTCATACACCTGCATTTCGTAAATCTACGTTTCATAAACAGCGTGACTGTGCAAGTGCCAGTTGCACATGACAAATAAAGGGTTTCGTTTTCAGTTCATAAAAGCAATCCATATATGTTCTGAGCTTCGAATTTATCAATTATTTAGAAAATGTTTAAGTTTCCCCATTCTGTCGAGATTTAGGTATGAACACATAAATGTACGTCACAAGCAATGATAATTTTCTCTAGCGCGCACTTCAAATTTTTACATACTCTTAGTTAATAATAATTGAGTGGCACTACAGCCCACAACGGACCAGGACCTAGCTTCTACAACAACCACTCGTGTTGTGCATGCTACTGTTCTTCACGAGTAGAAGGGACCTACAGTTTTTTGCCGATTCCAAACGGCGAGATTTGAGAAGCTTTCCATAGACAATTAATACTCTTTGAGTGTTGTCAGCAACTCGAAAGAGGTGGTGCCGTGAAAAAATGCTAGGTGTCCCGCCGGGAATCGAACCTTGACCTTCGGCGTGTGGGTCGGCGCATTTACTCACTACGCTATAACCGCAACATACTCGTACTTAGACCTTTGTAAACGTTAATATTCTTATTCACCACATCATTACATACAGAAGCATAATCAATCCTCAATCCAACTTCGTACTTAGTACAATCTTCATTTTACCTCAGAAAATGAATTCATAATGTCTTAGCCTAAGACATTTCATATTCATTATAGTTGAGATATCCTTCCAATGATTACCATTTCTGAGCGTTCCTTCTTATGTGAGCGTTCGAAACTTCAATTTGAGATTTTCAAAATTCATCGTTATCGCTGCTGTTTTATTGGGTTTGGCCAACTACGACTAAACTGCTTGAGCCAGAGTGCCCGAAATAATATTAATTGTAAGTTTTCATAGAAAACAACATTTTGTTATTTTTGTGTATAATTGCTTCTGAAACTGGAGACAATTTCCGAATTTTTCGGCTTGCAGAACATGTTGTTAGCCATTCTCAAATTCATTTCAACAGAACTGTCAATTGACTAGTCACTCGTTGGGATGCAATTTACAATTTTGGATCTATTTCACGTCTACGGGAGCCAACCTTAAGTTGGCCCCAAACTTATATGTCCATATATACAAAATGATCCCTCGGTCGAATATATCTAGAACTTAAACCCCATCAAAATCACTTCATAAGTTAAAAAGATATGAAGAGTGAGACAGACTTGAGTGGCTGATAGACGGACGGCAAACTGAAAATTTGTTAAACTATAACGAAACCTTAAAATTTCAAAAAAGTTCAAAAGTCTTCTCTTATTCTCTTCACTTCTCTTAGGTCACAACACTTGTATTTTGCAAAGAAGTATGCAGAACCCACGCAGGTCCCCAAATAAATTTAACAAATCACAAATTTAACGCGGACATACATTAAATCTCTAATAGTACACTGTTCGCATTGATTATACAATTCCCAGTGTTCTGTACCTTTTCCAATTAACGTGTGGATCCGCAACTAAAAAGAAGGACTCAATCCTTCTTGTGCTCTACATTACGTTTGCATTTATATCGGTTTCTCCCATAAATTGGTCTCCATAACAAAGCAATTTAGGTGTCAAAATAACACAGCACACCGCACACCGACGAGAAAAAAAAAAAAAAAACAAAAAACCTTTTCAATTCCTTTTGTTTCAAAATTCATCAAGCTGAGTTCAATTTCATGGCTGCTGCAATCACTTTGCCCCTACACTCGTAACTTTGAAATTGGAAATATTTTACGATACGTTTTTGGATTTTTTTGCGACCAGACCCGAATGTCGGCGTTACCCTTGTTTGGCGGATAGTTCTGGCACCAGCCCCACGTTCCCTCCGTCCATTGTTCATGCATTTTTATTGCGCTCTAAGGGTGCCAAAGCAATTGTAAATTTACGATTGCACTGAAGCGGACTTGAGATAAATAAATGTTCATCATTCGCATATTTCTCAGTTTCCTTCCGTTGAATCGAAGGAATAAGACAAGACAAGACAGTTGTCTGTTGGCTTCGCTATGTGCAATGAATATCTATTTGTGTCGTTTTGGGGATTGGTGGGATTTGGATGGTTTACTTACCCGGAACTGACTAGGATGCTCAAATTTATGAAAGTCCGGTTCCAATTCGAGAGCTTCTTCAAGATTTTGCAAGAATTGCCGTTGGAAGGCAACGATTTCATGAATATTACCGAACAAAGCATTGATTTCCGCATTGGAGAGGAACGTTTCGCGTTTCATCGGTTCGAGATAGTGCTCTAGGAGATTGTTCAGATGCTGCAAAGAGAGGAGAACAAATTGGGGATTAGTCTTCTTGTACGAGTGGATCTGTAAAATGGGAAATATAGAGTTTTTTTTGTGTAAGTTCGGTAAGCTGTGCAAAAACAAAATGAAATATGAAATGAAATAAAGTTACTCATTTAGATTTGATGTCGTTAGAAGGGAGATTAAATGTTAATTTAATCAACAAACTCAGAGCGGAAAAGTACACTTTGCATATTTCTGTTTCGAATTTGAAAAAATGAAAATCTGATTTCATGGTGTTTTTCCCAAAATGCGAAATTAAATCGAAACGATTCCCATGAATGCAAATTAGCAACTTAATTAGCGGCATTAAAATTCCATTTCAGCGCAATTCAAGGTGATGATTTTTTTCTCTCTCTGACATTCACATTCAACAGATCTGCGTCATTTTTTTGTGCGCTCGAGAGAGTGATTTATATAATTTTGATTCCCGCTGACTTGCTACATAAAAATGGCTGTATTGACAGTCTTGAGGTCCAGAAGAATTTTGCGACAGGAAGTGCTTTGCAATTAATTGCAGTCGCCCGCCTGTGGGAGGCAGGGATATCTTACTTGCGGTTTCGCCTTCTCCAACCTGCTTGATGTAATTAATTTTAAGACGATTATCCTTCCTTTTTGTTTTGGTGGGAGATAAAGTTTTGCATTATAAGCTTACCACCTGAACGGTGAAATGCAAAACGTATTTCTCGCGTGTCTTTTGGGTCGTCGTCGTCATCGTCGTCGTCGGGACAGGACAGGACACATGAATTAGACGGAGAGGGAAAGCAATTTTAATGAGGGGATTTGAAAAATCGGATTTTAGTATTAGTGAGTGTTTTCTTTCATTTAATGTTCCCATCTGCTGTATATGTGTGTTAAGTTTTTCTTGGGAGTTTAATTTTTTTTCTCATTTTTTGTGCAATGTTTGTCAGGTGGTGGGAAATGGTCGGAGTTTCGTTAAAGTAACTTTTTTACGACTGTGCAATTAAGGTACGTAAATATATGTACGAATGAAGTCGGGCAAGGAAGGCAGATACACCCAAGGCATGATTCACTCTAAAGTGGGAACACACCTTGAGTCTTTTGTGAGTGAGGGAGTGACATACATTTTGTCTTTGATATTATTTACAATTACAGATGCAAATACGAGTCTTTGTACAGCTCCTTGTTGAGATAACACTTTAATTTGGATAGGCTTAGATGAAAATTTTAAATGTGTTTTTGGTTCAAAATCACGATGGGTGTGAAAAAGTCTTTAATGTCCAATGAGATCTCAAGGAAAGCAATACCACTTCTCAAATTTTGATATTTTGTGATATGTCACCAAGAAAAAAAATGCTTAAGCTCAACTTTGTTTGTTCCAAAAAACACAACATCGATACCGTTTCTGTTTTGATTGAAGCACTAAACACTATTAAATCGAAGCCAGCTATTAGCTAGAAATGGAGAAATTTCAATACACACAAGGCAAGTATAACAAAAAAGTGGCTTCCGTTGAACTACAGCCACTTTTCACTTAATGGGAGTCCTCACGGAGAAGAAAAAGTGTATATACGCCGCAAAACTGTAGCAGATGTTTGAATGAAGCAGAAGAGGAATTCACCTTACATCCACGCTCCTACTGCCCTGCACTAGTATGCATCAGGAAAGAAATCCTGGGAGAAAATCACCTTAACGGATTAAAAGACATATCCGAAATGGATGTCAAAGAGATCTGGATGTTCATCCGGAATTGTAAGTGCTTTCAGAAATAGGAGATGACAACCCGCTTAGTGTATAGTCACTAAGTCCCTCGGTTCAAAGTGCAGCTTGCCCCAGATTTCAAATTAAAAGAATCGACTGGCAAAATAGAAGGAAACAAGTAAAAATAGTAGTAAGCGAGTAAACATTGATATCTTGCGTCGTACACCTCCCACCGAAGGAAAACTTAATGATGTTAGGAAAAAAAGATTTAACACAATTTTCTGATTGATTGACTTAGATTTGTGTGAAGGAGCGTTGAAGATCTGGTGCCCATCTTCGACGCCCCTTCAAAAAGAAGAAAAAATGATACAATATTTTATACATTTTTTAATAAAGGAAAACACGTATGTCAAGCGTCTAACGAATAGTGTTTATGGTCCTGATACTGTAACAGTGCATAATGCTGTTCCGGGAATTTCCCTATTAAAGATGCATCACGCACCGAAAGGCTTACTATCGAAAATAATGAAAATTGTCGAATTTGACCGTCATGTAAGCACACACAGTAATCGATGCTAATGCACTGACTTTCGGTAGGTCGGGAAAGCAGTCGGGAAAAATCATGTAAAGAGGACAGAAAGTCGTCGTCCCGACTGGAAAGGCAGAGTTGTTGAAAGAAACAGGGCCTGTCTAATTCGGAACCGATTGAAGGTTGCCTTAAATTTCTAGTTTCCAAAACGGGAATGCTAATCTGCTGCAGTTGCTACACTGTGTGCTTTTACCAAGGCGCGAAGAGGCAAACTTTAATTTTTGGAAGTTTCCTCCAAAGAGGCGAGCAGGTCACTTCCTTCCTTGCCTCATAACTTGACAAAGAGGATCAAATTTAAGGGTTGCTTTAAATGATTTCGGCCTCCCTCGACGTACATAGCTCAATCGACGGTTAGTGAGTATTGATGAAACTTACAATTCTTAATGCTGAAGATATCGCAATTTTTTTCACTAATCTTCGGTCACCTCACCACCGCAAGGGCTTTAAGTTCTTTGGTACCCTCGAGTGGCTGATAAGTTTCTAAGCTAAGACAGCGGCTTAATTGGCCGATACCCATTTCGAATATAAGCGAATACTGCGCTTATAGATGACAATTACATCCAGGGAAGGGGTTGGTTTTCAACCAAATGAATGAATGAACAAGAAATGTGTTTCAACTGGACAAGGTCAGTTTCCGAATATTTCGCTATAAGTTTGGATTTGAGTCTCTTATTCATCCAACTTATAGTTCGATACTACTGCTAACTGATTAGGACTCGATTCTGTTTCTGCCAAAAGCTGTTCTTCATAAAAAAAACTTGCCTTAGGACAGCCTTGCTAAAACGACTGTCCAAGTTTTTCGTGAGTCAAGACAAGGACTTTGACAAGAGAGGAATAATGACATTACCATCAAAATGACAGAAACACTTAAGCAAAAGGAACAGTCTTCTTTCTGGACTTCCACCAGACCATTTTATGACGGAAGGAAAAAACTCACACAAAAGTTAGTGATTGGATCAGTGATAGACCTCCATTTGATCTACAAAATTTGTGTCAAAGTCGTGAGTGAAGTAAGCAAAAAATCAACTGTTCAGATGGGGTTCTCCTTGCTTAGTCATTTCGAATGTACAGTGGTTCAAAAACGAATTCGAAGGCTTTCTTTCTTTCTTTTTTAAAAGCGCTTTAGCCGATTCATTTCAAACAGACTTGCAAGAATGTGTGTAGCACAGAAATTTGTTACCGGCTTTGTCAAAATACTATATTAAAATTTAAAGTCAAAAATGCTATTCCCAGGCAATATTTGAAACAGAAGTTCCACTGTTTCCAATGCGGGTACAAACAGAGTGCTAATAGAATGACTTATCTAGTAAATCGATGCTGTACAAGACGAACTTAGAAAAAGAAAGATGGCTTTTCATTTGCCATTCATTTACATCCATGCGAATATAATGAAATTCCGCCAAAATTTCCCAAGTGTTTCAACTAATTTACACAAAATAATATGCAAAAAAAAAAAAACACTCATGCTCCTTGAAAAGTAAAAGAGTAAATGCAAACTAATGGGGGGGGGGGGGGGGGTTAGAAGAAGAAAAGGATCTTTCGCTTCAGTCACTTAAGTTGACATTGCATTCATGTGAAATGTCAACATCAAGCGCACTCTAGCACGTAACCGCACAGCTCTATGCCTGGAAGTAGAGCATACTATTCCTTCAAAACACTACCTCATCCATCTCCTCAAGTGATGACAGATGCGAGGAGAGAATAAGAATGAGCAGAAGTTCTGCTTCACACAAAAATAAATAAAATTATATGACTTTTGTACACTTGAGCTTTGCCCCTTTCAAGGATCTTCCAAAGTGAGCGAGTGGGCGGCAGGCGAGAAAACAAAACAAAAACAAAACAAGGATACGTACGTACGGTATGTATTAGAAGAACTCACCTTGACATAAGTGCGTTCAGTGTCAACCAGTTCCAGAATAGCTTTTCTCAACTTCTCGGCATCAGTCAACTGTCGTGATGGTGTTAGCATTGCATTTGAAACCGATGAGGTAACCGAACCGGTCGGGCTTGATTTCCGTGTTTCCTGAGGGGACCTACAGAATCCAGTTACCTGCGTAGATGATGGCAAAGAAAAAGAATAAGATTTACATATGCTCATGCCATATACAGATGTACACATCGCACTCTTGGGGCTACACTAAAAGCCATTAACTAAAGTATATTCACAAATGGGGAGGCCACATGTGTGCGCTATGGCGGGGTCCTTTACCTGTTCGGCTGTTTTCAGAAGATTCTCAATCTCAAAGCTACTGGTCCTCGAAGTTTGTTTTGTGCCTGGAACAGCCGTCACCTGTGGTTCCAGCGACGACGGTGCTGGGGAGCTTTCCGCATCTGGTGAGTATAAATCTTTGCCGCCTGTACCGTCAGTGTTTTGGCCAAGTTGAAGTGGAGAGTGGTTGGAGAAAGAGCGAAGAAGAAGAAAAACGATTAAAGTGAAGCAAAACAATCGCGTTTGAGTGTCTTTATGTGTGTGCACGTTGGGTGTGTGTACGTGGGAGGTGTTGTTGTCCAGGATGGAAACTTAGTGGTTGATTTATTGGTATGAAAGTGGAGTAGTTGGCTGGCAGTTGTTTAAATTATACATCCACCTCTTTGCATTTACAGAGAATGTGGTGTTGTACACTTTACTTCCTAAGTCACTGTCCCTACCACGTTCCGCCAACCGTCTCCCCTCTTTGTCCTTGTTGATGTTAAGTGATAGATGACGGAGTAGTTAGAAGCCATTTGTGTTGGCCACCTTCTCGCCGTCTTCACCTTCGCTATCGGAAGAGCTACTTTTTCGTTCGCATTGTTGTCGTGTGGTTGCCAGTAGCCCACTTATGGCGGGGAGGTGAATGCATTTTAGGGCATACTTCCACCCCGAAGAACTCACTGGAGTGGAGTCGCGTATAAATTTTGAACGACTTAAGTGCACCATGTCGTAATTAGTGCAGTTATGTGTGCACGAAAAAAAAAGAAAATCTCCTTATCGTGACGGCGAACAACGAACGAACCATGCAGGTGGGCAGTGGGCGCCATAAGGGAAAAGCAGAAATTCCTTCAGAGTTCGAAATAAACTCGTGAGCATAAATGTAAGTACTTATGCAGATGAATGGCCGAGTATAATGGCGTATGATGTTGAAAATAATGACGATTTCGACAGACGAACGCAGCCGTCCCAGTGGGTGGGGAAGGCGTGGTGTAATCAATTGGATGGTGTCAATGTGAATGATTGTCGAGTACTTTGTGGCTGAGTAATAAATTGGAAGAATTACTCGAAACGAGATATGAAAGGCCGACTGAAACTGTATAAATTCCTTATTCCTCCGCGTCACGTCACGAGCAGAGCGCTTAATAAATTGGAAAAGATTCAATAACCATCTGAGGTAATGAAGCGCACGGAAAACTGGTCAAGTTTGATACATTTCTGTTTTCCTTTCTTTTGGTGAAAAGGCCTAAGGGCGGGTATATATATATTATTTGGCAATTCGTCTTTAAGATCGATTTAAGGCGTGTAGACGTGGAGAGTACAACAATGGTTTTTTGTGTGAGCAATACACGCCCATACATGAATGAGGGTGGAGCTCTTCGAAGTGATTGAAACACACCATGACTTGTTGCCCGGCATGGCAAATTCTACTTGAGGTCAACGGAGTAAGAAACATTCTTCCGCTTTCACCCACCTCGGCAGTAGGAACTTAAGAGCTTACGCTTTATTTTCTCCAGTACTCTTCGAAACACACTTGTAGTGCATTTCGAGAAGGCGTCATTAGCTCTTGAGAAAAAAAAACACCAACACTACTTCCTACCACATCAGCATTAGTCGTGATTGCACGCATAAATTCACCACGAGACCAACACCAATTACATATGCACGCAACGATTGCTGCACACTACGCCACTCAAGCTGCATGAAATTGGACTATTTGCACAATTTTGGAGTACCATTCTTTACACGGTTACCCCACATTTACGCAACCAAACCTAATCTGTATGTAGACTATTTGTGGATTCGTTTAGTGAACATTAAATAATACTTACTCCATCCTGGTGCTGGGACAATGAGACCAGAAATCATTTCCTCGCTCATTACCGGCGGATCCGATGGTGGTGGTGGGCAAACCAATGAATCAATCATGTCGTCGGTCACTCGCATTATGCCAACGAGATCTGGTGGTTCCGTTCGGGATGACCTGTGGGCATAGGTGTACACAAAAAAAAAAAAGATGCAACAAATTAGAGAGTAATTAATGTGAAAGTTCGGCATTGAGGCTAAATGGGATACGAATCTCGGAATTGCGGTTTATCGGAAAGCATTCACCGTGATGAATGGTGATAAATGACTTCTACTCGTTACCTAAGCCAGTTTGTAAATGTCGCAATCTGTGACGGTGAATAATTGTGGCAGTTTGCGAGACACAATACACCACCTAACATTGAAAAAGTGTGGTCGTTCGATAACATTAAGCTTTAAGAAAATTACGAATTGCGGAAATTGGGTATTTTGTTTGCAAGAAAACATTTTCTTTTTGTACAACATTCATTCCACATAACTCGTTTTGCTTTATTCTGCTTTTTGTGAACATTGAATTTCATATAACTATTGAATCGGGACTTTTGACACATCAATCGCCATCATGAAAGCACGTACTCAGTGGGTTAACAGAATAGGGCGTCGCACGACTTCTGGGAGAAAAATCTTAATCAAGTTGAAATACGCAATTCGAAACAGCTGACGAGGGTCCGTTCAAAATTTAGATACAAATAAGTTGAAATCCAGACTGTAGATCGACTCAAGGAAGACATACTTGTTGGTTAATGAAACCTTTGGTTTTGAATTCTCTGTTGTTTCCTTCAAGAATTTCTTACATTCGCGCATGTCAAAACCTTTCCTTCGTTTTAGTCGCCAATCGGAAATGTAAGCCCCATCCTTTAGATTTTTTACTGCAAGCTGCCTATGGTGCCAGCTTTCATCAAATGGCAACTGTTGGCTGATGAATTCCTTGTTCCCTAACAACGTTTACACTGCTTATGTAATGTAAGGCCTCGCCTAATTCTATCCCTAATTTGACGACCTTTTTAGTGATTGGTCGCCCAGAACGAGTATTAATATTTTCACGTTGAAAATGAGCAAGCTTATTTATTGTTGTTTTTCGACTCACAAAAGCGTTTCCATAAATTTCACTCTTTCAAAGCATTTCAGCAGCCTGAGGCGCTTCCTTGCCTTTAAAATCAAGAGAGAAACTCAAGTTAAAATGCTATCTTTCACAAAGGCTATCGTTTTGAAAGGTTGCATTTCAAAGCACGTATGCACACAATTCTTAACCGATATTTTCCGATTAATTATAATAATTGCGTACCACTAGAGCCAACAAGGGACCAAGGCCTAGCTTCTACAACCACTACTCGTGCTGTGCGTGCTACTGTTCTCTCACGAATAAATTTTTTTGCGGACTCTGAACGGCGAGATTTGAGAAGCTTTCCTCTTTGAGTGTTGTCACCAATTCGAAAGAGGTGGTGCAGTGAAAATTGCGAGGTGTTTCATCCGGGAATCGAACCTAGAACCTTCTGCGTGGCGGTCAACGCACTTACCACTACGCCACGGCAACCACCCAATATAAAATCTAACAGTTATCAGAGCTAGTTTAAAGAATCATCCCTCAGGGTTCGTACAGTCAGTCGTGTTAGGGTCCCTAAGAATCTGGACTTTTCTAAGTTAAAGTCCAAGTGCACCACCTTCAATACACGCCTACAAGAAAGGCGTTCAATGAATTTGGATTATCTACAGCAGTGGTAATAGGTTCCTCGTAAAGGCCAAGTTTAACGCCGCACTCTCTAAGGTGTTCCGCTAATTTAGAGAATTTTTTATAACTAGGTAAGTTTGGGGCCTCTAGATTGTACTAACAGACAAACATGTAGACGTATCGAAATTCGAAGTTTATCTTAGAGCGCCTGCGAAGGGCCAGTAAGATTATTGTAAGACCAAAAATCTCTGGAAACTAGTTTTAAGCACTTTTGTCGAAAATTTAAGTGTTACTGTATAAATTAATAAAATGCAAAAAAAAACACGTATCGAAATTCTACTGATTTCAGTTTTGCTTTCATGTAAAGAACCCACAACGACGAAAGGGTGTCATTATATAAACATGATGGAAGAAGAGGGGATTGAAACTGTCGGTTTAAGTTTGATATATCGGTGTTTCGCCGTGGCGTGTGGATGCCACACGCCGAAGGTCCAGGTTCGATTTCCAGTCGTCACAACTCGTATTTTTCACGCCACTACCTCTTTCTAGTTGCTGACAAGAGAGCACTAATTGTCTATGAAAAGCTTCTCAATCTCGCCGTTCGCAGTTGGCAAAAAACTTTAGGCGTCTTCTATTCTTGAGAGAACAAAAGCACATACACCACGAGTAGTTGATGCCGAAGCTAGGCTATGCTCCTTCGTGGACTGTAGTGCCACTCAATTATTATTATTATATCGGCTGATTCATCGGAATGTTTTATTTTAAATAGGCTATTTCTGAAGGATAACGCAGGACTTCTATTAAACAGCTTTTTCATTTTTGTTCAGTATTGTTTGGCAAATCGACATGGAAAGACTTGGTCCACAACAGCGTCTTCAAATTATTCGAAAATCAGCGTTCTGTGAGAAATAGTTTTCGACGATTCGAGGAACTTTTCACTATTGCCAATATTATATGCAAATGTGTCCCAGTCTCAATTAACATAAATCTATAATTCCACATTGAGCACGTTGACAAGAGACTTAAGCAGATGTAGCTTAGACTGTACAAGAAGATCAAAATAAGGCATTTCAGTGTGTTACGTTGTGTGCTTCCTGACATTCAAGCACACGCTAAACTCTCAGTGAGCTCTAATTTCAACAAGATGGTGCTACGAGTGTTACAGCGCGTAAAACATGCGACATCTTGAGAAGTCGATATCCCACCTTTGGAATATTTTCACTGTTGATATGTAAAGTCACTCCAGGAATAGAACAAATTCGATTGACGACTTTGAAGCCAAGATTAGTTGTGTAATCTGTGAGATGTCAGTCGCTATGCTTGAATGAGTGGCCTTCAGAATGGACCACCTCAGACGTAGTCGTGGCCAACATTTACATGATATCATTTTCGAAAACGAGGTGCCATCAATTATTGGCTAAAAAGTTCATTTTCAAATTTATGTGTTTTATTTTCCATTTATTTCCAATCAAATTATGTGAGTAATCTCATCCGAATGAATTACTTTAATTATAAACTTCCTTTCCATTGGGAAAACGTATGTCAGATATTTGCAATGCAGTAAGAAGAGCTCTAAAGGAATAATCAAAGGCAACTCATATCAAATCACCAGAGCTGAACAGCACGTTCCTACAAATCCCCGTTTAATTGAAGAGAATATTTGTTTTTCAAAAAAAACTTCACGAATGCACAAAATCATCTACAACCAATAACATCCTTTCAGTGGCCTCACTCCTCCAGCATTTTCACCGCAATAACTAACATTCCGCAAACGTATCCACGAAGTTGTATCCCACGCATGGGGTGCAGCAAAAATTAAACGCCGGAGAAAAAAATCCACGCAAAAGATGATCGAGAAAGAAGCAATTTTAAATGAAACCCTCTTCGAATACCAAACCGAACGAAATTGAATAAAAATGACCATGATGGACATCAACGCAACCAAAGGCGTTTTCAGTCCGAAAGCGAGGTGAGGTGTGCATATAAAAGCGACAAGACCACAGCCTAGCAAATGACCCTCTCCCACTGACAACAACGGGATGTGCATACAGACACGTATACATGTGTGTGCGAGAATGTTTTGTGTATACCCACCGCAACTGCAATGGCGTATGGATAAGGCATTGATTTTTGATTTGTCCAGAGATATGTCCTTCAGGCCACCGGTGACGATGTAGCATGGTGAAGATGACGACGGTAGCCGTCATATGCTGGGCATTCTCATCCGTGCCAGATACCCACTCCGCAGGAGTTTTGTCTCTTTGTCCTATCTCCGTGGGGACATGCCGATATATCTGCATGTAGCATATGCGTTACTACTGCGACGACAATGGCCACAATGACGACGTGGACATGATGTGTACCTGTGATGATGAAATTCTGACATCCATTTGTTTCGATAAAACCCTTTGACACACGCTCCTAGATATATAGGCGTGTGTGCATGTGTCTGTGCCTTTAAGGATACCTGCCATATGTACAGTTGTACGTGAAGTTGCTGCTGATTCGGCTTTTAATCAAGTTCCCTCTCCCTTCTCGGGCGCAGTTGTCCCCGAAGAGTTCGGCATTTCAATATTTCTCACTTCGAGCTGGACCGGCACATGGGTGGGAAAATTTGTCGCCGCAGGACACAATTGAACATGGTGTTCTGAAAATTAGGGTATTCCGCTCCGAGACTCCGACGCGGCTTGCGTTGGAAAAGCAGGTTGAGCCGACTGACAGTTGGTGCGATGTGAGGCTTTTTCACGCCATCTGTTATCCAGATTGATTAACGAAATTTTTAAATTTACAAAACTTATTTTCAGCTTTGGCTGCTGGCTGGCGGCCATGAAGCAGGCCGAACGGCCGTGAAGCTAATCAAATTTTCGTTTACTTGTTTTGCACAGTTTTGCTGTCGAACCGAATGGAGGGATAGATCCGTTCTCTCTCTGTTTGGGTGCGACAGCAACGGTTGGCTGGATGTTTCCTTGTGTAAGCTAGCCTGCGGCGCACCATGAATCCGAATGTGGTTCCTGTGCTGTCATAATAGTGTAATTAACACCAGGAGGGGCTTTGGGCTCTTCGATTTGTAGTCGTGTTCATGTCGTGCAGCAGCGTCAACGGATGAGTCTGTTATTTTGGCAAAAGGCCCGCAAAGCATTTACTCACATAACTTGCTGGTGTTTACTGAGACGAAAGAGAATTTGGGGCGAGGATAATTGCATGCTGCCATGCTGCTGGCTGCTCTCTCTTGACTTGAGCCGAAAATGGAATTGTAAGTGAGAAACAAACGTTGTTTGGAGAGTTTTCAACATTGAATGTGACTTGTTCGGACCAGTGGAAGAGGACCTCGTCACATAAAACAAGTTCCAGAACCAATAACACTAAGTATCCATCATCATAACTATTCGCTTAGCTTTCGGATTTTTCGCTGCGGTGAAGTGAAATTTATGGGCACATTAGCACTCTAATTGACTTGTGTACCCATAAATGTCCATTCCATTCATGATCACATCGCCATAAAGGGAAAGGTATCGTTGGACTGTTTGCAGAAATTATACACTTCAATACATCCAAGTCTGGAAGAGGACTTAATCCCTGCAGTTACGCCCGAAAGAGAGGAAGCAATTCGAAGATTTATTAGCAAAGCTCTGCGATAAGCTATTAACAACAATTTGTCGTTCCGAATTCAATGCTCGTTTATTTTTACACTAATAGCGCTCCTTGGCAACTATTTAACGTACTCCTTGTCTGATGGAAGTTTGTGTCAACATCTCAATGCAGGAGCGGAGCGGACCATTATCGTAACCACAATATAGAGAGCGCCATCACCCTCTTCCACTCCATAAAGCATGGCTCTGCGGGAATGGGGTCTCCTCTCGTAGCTTTTCCCCCATCATGAAAATAAATTTTCATTGGAAAAGCGAGAGAGCATACACACACAGACGAAAACTACGAGTATGTACATTCGAATGTCTCTTTGACTGAATGGCATGTAGTGAGGTGACAATAAGATACGTGGCGCTTTATTGTTCGGTAATAATTACCGACTAAGTGGGTGGTGGTGGTGGGTAGAACTGATATAAAAATAACGGTAGAGCGATAGCCTGTGATCCGTCCACCGACACACAAGAACACACCCTCTCTCTCGCTGTTAATCATTGATAATCTTTCATTCCAGGATATTTCCATTCCACACAAAGGAGCAGTGCTACGATGGGTCAGCAGGAGCAGGGGCAGGACGAAGAGAAAAACTATGTGACAGTATCCTAAGAGCCCTACTGACGTAAATTGAGCTTGAGGATCTACGGCCTAGGGCCATGTGACATTTGACACATTGTATCTAATTTAATATTGAAGCTGATCTCTAACTAATTGCCAGTAATGGTCCCTTTAATTATTTGACACTGTAGCAACATAGATGACCCAATTGAAGAGAAGCAAACAAACGATGGCGGCATGAAATAGTTTCATGTTGCAGGCTTAATGGTTATTTTAAGGGAATTTTGTTATAGCTTTCGTTTTGTTTTCTTTATGCCGTGAAGGGTGTTTGGTTGCGAGAAGGATATTGGAAGTCATTCGCATTGAAGATGGGGAGAAGTGAATGCTTTGTCTGTTAATGAACCATATGCTTATATTCAGCTCGCTAATCTACACTGATTAATAATTAGTCACAATGTAGGGGACTTAAAGAATTAGAGAAAATAATCATAAGAGGAGAACAGACAACAGGAGCTTCGATAAACAGTGATTTGGACTTACATTGATTGCAAAACATTAAAAAATGCATGGAACACCCGCGAATAAAATCCAAGTCGTAGATTTGTTGGGGTTTGGGGAGATAAGACAGAGCCTCCTGTGCACTTTTTTTTGAAAACATGTTTGACTATGAATGAACCAATTGATTTTCCGGTATTTTTGTTACCTCTGGCGTAGTCGGTAGGACGTCGAAGCACAAGTCACAGACTGAAGGTATTACGTTTAATTCATACAGTAAACGTTCATTATTCACCACAAAAATTCTTTTGAGTTACTGAAAACGCTCTATAACACACATTTCCCAGTTCATAGTCGGCATTAAACTGTAGTTCCCCTCTCCTAGTGAGAACGCAAAAGCATACACAACAGTACAACAGCAATTTTAT
Source organism: Eristalinus sepulchralis (assembly GCA_944738645.1). Taxonomy (NCBI): domain Eukaryota; kingdom Metazoa; phylum Arthropoda; class Insecta; order Diptera; family Syrphidae; genus Eristalinus; species Eristalinus sepulchralis. Next base: position 62,080,951 of record OX122885.1, on the reverse strand, counting down.
CAACAGTAAATTATTTATCTGCATGTGCAATGGCAGAATAACTATTAGACATAAGAATGTTTCGTGGTGCTTTATTGACGAAGTTTTACATATTTCAAGAATGACGTGCGTATGATAAGGCTTCACTTTATAGTCCAATATTTGCTACATAATCATAATAATTGAGTGGCACTACAACCCACAAAGGACCAGTGCTTAGTTTCCACAACAACTACTCGTGTTGTGCGTGCTACTGTTCTCTCAGGAGTAGAAGGGAGCTACAGTTTTTTGCCGACTTCGAACGGTGAGATTTGAGAAGCTTTTCATGGACAATTGATACTTTTTGAGTGTTGTCAGCAACTCGAAAGAGGTGGTGCCGTGAAAAAATGCGAGGTGTCCCGTCCGGGAATCGAACCTAGACAATATTTTCGACTGACCGCAGTTTCCCAGTGTTGACCGCAGTTTCCATAAGTTGTACGTGCTGAAGATTTTTCGAGTACTCTCTTGTGATCGGGTATAAATAAATCAGTGAAAGCGAAGGTACTTATGCCCGTTGGCCTTAAGTGACGGTTTGTTGTAACGGTAAGAAATCATCGACTAAAGAAAGAAACACAAAACTTAACTCAGCGTTCGAAAGTGCGCTGAATGCACATTGGGAACGAAGCGTGTACTGTAGGAACGTGTATTGTAAGAACTGTGAGCATCTTCACAGAAATTGAACGTGTCGTACACCCCACTTTTGTATATGTATTTGGCATTTGGACTTGCAGATTCTTTCTTATAAAGTTCAGCTCACATAATAATTAAAGCCTGTTGTGGCAATTTTAATGGAATTGATTTTCGTAATCATTGGCAAAATAATCACTTTTTATTGAGTTAAAATGTTCATCGAACATTTTATAGTTTTAGTTATAGAGCCCTCCAATTATCGATACTTTAGAAATCGATAATTGGAGCGCTCTATAACTAAGAAGTTTCATCCGCCCTTTTTTCTATTTTGTTCACACTTTAAACTTCGTTAATTATGTATAGCGGATGTATGAAATTATATATTTTATGCAAAATTTAGCAATAAGGAGATTATACCTTTACTGAGTTTCACCAGCACTTCCTCACGATTGTGCCAATTTCGTTATATTTGGGATTAGTTTTCGGATGTCTGATGACCAAAACCAAACAAAGTCATTTTTGTTTCATACCATAGGAAGCTGCTTCAATTTTGCCGATGAAGGTGCAAAAAATTAAAACTTCCATACGAGAATCTCGTTTGCTTGAATATGAAACTGGTGCCTGACTTTTTGCTTTCAATCGGCGTTTGATTGCAGGGCTTGAAAATAAATGCTCTCTTCTACAGTATCGCCATAGCAATGTCTCAAAACATTTTCCTCTCCTAGTTCAGTTAAAGTAATTGCTTTTGAATTTTGTATACCAACGTCCCATGAACTTATTTTGTATAAGTCGTGATACATTCAAGGAAGCGTCGAGGGTTTGTCTATGGACAACCGGCAACTTTTCATGCAAAAGATTTTCAAAAAGTTGTCAAAAAAGAAGTGGCAATCGATCTCAATCTCACAATCGAAAAACGAGTCAAATTTCAACAAATGTTGAATCCCTTGCTCCGTTTTTAATGCTGCACATTTATTTTGTACAAAATTTAAAAACTGCCATATGGTCAACGAACGCAAAAGTAAACTACTTCAAAAGCAACACCATAAAACATAGAATTCAAATTCAAATTCTAGAAACATCTCAAAATATGATTCCCTTACATTTCATTGTTTTACAGAAAATGTTCTGAAGGTAGAATCATCAAAAGTTGTAGTTTCAAAAACACCTGGACTGAGAAACTATCGAACAACAGTTTTAGACGCAACATGTAATATCTGCAAAGTGCATCACATCTGAGCGAGTTTTGTGCAAGTCGTCTGTGATGTTGTAACCGGAAAATGCATTCGCTCGCAGAAGTTCTTCTCTATCTACGTATCTTACACTGCTCCATTTTTATTATTCGATATAACAAAACCCCGAACAAAGCTATGGGGCCCTGAATGGAAGCTGAATGCGCACTTACCTCATCATCATGCACAGTGACTGTTCCTCTTGGAGCACGCTCTCGAGATACATCATATCCAGGTCGGACACAATTGCTCCATTGATAACAATTATTTCGTCTCCCTTGATGATACCTGCAAAAAAGGAGTGAAAGGAACGTTTTAGATATTTCGTGTTTGTGTGAGCGTGTAGATGTGTGAGTGAATGTAGCCCAGGAGCACAAGAGGATGTTATGTAAAATGAACTGAAAGTGTAGGCACGTATGTGCTGCTGAGACGGACAAACAAAAATGGTTGAAGAGCACACAGCTGAATGAATAGATGTGTCACACTGTAAGTGGTCAACCGAAGAGTGCTGACTGCAGTGTGAAAGCAAGTCCCGCCTACCCTTTATGGATCAGAAATGCGGATAACATGATACAGTCGGAGACATAATAAAAGTGGACCTCAAGCTGTGTCAACGGTGATGTGAACTGATGCAGCAGCCACCCTCCACGTTTTCGATTCAATTGTTACCTTAAGACGAGAAGATCCACCTCGGTATATCCGCCGCCTGACATCGCATGAGTGGCAAAATAATAGATCGCCCTTATCCCGTCGAGATATATTGTTTGAGACAAGTACTAAGCATCTCTCCAACGAGTGCCCTTTATTCATAATTCTTTAGTGGGAGAGAGAATGGAGCTGAGAACGCCAAGTGGATGCAGGGAGACAAAGGTTCCAGGTTGCGGCCTTTCACATCATGTCGCGCAGCGCAAAAAAGAATATTCACGTTGAAGAGTCTCTGCAAAGTGCCAGATGCTGCTCTAATGCGTTTAAAGTGCAATTGATAAGGCTTACAGGAGGGACGACCAAGGTGAATAAAATTCCCTTTAAGAGAAGCTTTGCGCAAATTGAAGACTCTCCTGCCTCTGAGAATACCCATTGTTCTCCGTGCAAGGAACATTTTCGTTCATTGAAAATCAGGAAAGACGCCAAAGCTGCCACCGAAAAAGCGAGCAAGGAATACGATTAGGTGAAGAAAATGCAGGTTAACAATTTCTTTTTGTTGGCGCTCTGGTGCGGAGCCCACAGGACGACCTTTACCACACACACGCTGAAGGGTTGCTCTCATTCACTCTTCACGTTGCATGCAAATGTCAACTTAAGTTGGTTCATGCCCATCCTCTTCAAGGAGCAGCTTTTACCCGGGAATGTATGTGTAAGTGTATCCTTCACCAAGAAAAATGCAAATCATTCTCAACTTCCTGGGAGATGCTTGATGGATGGGAAGCGCATGCCATCCCATCCCAACCAGACCATCCATGCAAACGGAGAGAATCACTTGAGATATGTTTGTACATCGGGTGTAACAAAAGTACATAAGTCATGCGGTTGGTTAGGTATTCATGGCTCCATCAGTACGGCATGGAGCCGCCGAGACAAATGTCTCTCGCGATGGAAAATAAGGAGACTCCGAAGGAAAACCCTTATTTAGTTTGGTGTTATGATAATGACAGGTAACTCCTGGAGGGGATCTCTGCATGTGTCAACATTGGGTAGTGGCGGTGGTGGTAGCGGGTGGGTTGGATTTCTTTATTTTTACCGCTTTCATTGAGGACGCGGTTGCTTCCTCTGATGTGTCTGTCCTGGGAGGGGGGGCTGAGTTGGTATATTTATAAATGAAGACGATTTGGGCGGCGCGGTGTGCGCGGGATTTTCTTAATAGCTTTGTAAGCATTAGAGGTTGATAAAGTTTGATGTGGAGTGTATAAAATGGCGTTTTAATGGGATCAGCCTGCTTCCGTAAACCCATCAAGATTGTTGGACAGTTTTTTGTGTGTTTTGTTCGGCTTTGTTTTTTTTTGTTCATTCGTTGAATTGAAATGATATTTTGGTTGGGGGTGTCTTTTGAAGGTTAGCGCAAAGTGCGTGAGCAGATGGAGCGTTGCGGGAGTGGAGGATTTTTGTATGCACGTCGTAGGAAGAGAGATTGTGACGGAAATGCGTCGATTTCTTTTTCGATGTTGTCACCTTTTAGATGATGCTTTGCAAGGTTCACTTGAGTTGTTCAGAGAGAACTTACTCTTTGAGCAACTCAAGAGAATCTTGAACTGGAACTCGTCATTCAGGGTCGGCTATAAATTGTAGCTCCCCTCCACATGCGTAACACAGAATAAGCTTGTGAGGATGCCAAGCCCTGATTACTTGCTGACTGAAGGACCGGCAGTTTTCTCATTCATTACGAATAGGTTGACATAAATGTGGAAAAAACCCTTCAAATCTCCAATGCAAATGTGTGCACATCAATTTATGAAAAGGTAAATCAAAACGTTGAAACTTTAAGCAAATTAATGATCCGATGCGAGGGGAATCCTATTAGACGTGGCAGGAGAAATAAATTCGCAAATTAACGCCATAAACCACTCACTTCATTTCGTCATGTCCATCGGGCGACAATCGATTTTAATTCGATTCCCTTGGTTGGGAATTTTAAAATAAAAAATGAAAAGCAGAAAAAAAGGCACTCACTGTAACTGAATGCCAAAAAACAGCCAGGATGAAATTTTATACGAAAATCACATTATCGTTCGCACCATCAAGCCGGGGGCGCCGCGATGTTCGTTCGTTAAAACTGATATTTAACGCAATTAGCTTACAGTCCGATAACTAGGTGGAGAGAGCGGGTCAACATCGTGTCACGCGGTTTCGCCTGACAACGGGGATGATAACCTCAAAAAAGTCGAACCATTCACAGGGCAACAACGAAAAAAAAAAAAAAATAGGTGTGTTGAAGGGGCTTTAAACGATACCGTTGACTTGGATGTAATACCTTCTTCATCCTCGACAAAAAAGAAGAGTCTAGCGCGCATAATTAAATTCCCCTTGAGTGTGCTACCAAAATAGCGAAAAAATGTATATAATCAACAACAAATTGACGTGGAATATCCTGAAAATCCAATTAAATGTAGGAGTCAACGGGAATTAAGGTAAGCAGACGCCTTCTTCCACTGGATAACCTAAGGAGCCTTCCTTCCGCTCAGAGGAATCTTAACACTGTTCACTTTTGAAAGTTAGTCGGTTGTGATGGGTGGGTTGGGATGGGGTGAGGGAGATGCTGCACAGATTGAGATTGCACAGCATGCAAGGTAATTGCGAAGCGCTGGTTGATTGTTGAGAGATGGACAACATGTGTACGCTGTTGTTGCATTGAGTCTTCTTCTGCTGTGCAACTGCTGCTTGTTCTGCAGTGAAAGGAGTAATGAAAACTTCAGGATTATTTGCGTGAGAAGTTTCAAGAAATGACAGGATAATTAGAAAAGTTCTCCTCGCGATATGATTATGTGTTAATTTGCTGCGGGTTGGGCTGTACATTTGTACGTGGCCGAACAAATAAATCACAGTGAAGAGTGGCCAGCATTGTGGTGGGAATTGTAAAAAAGGATATAATCAGGCAATGCTGTAGGTCAAAATGATTTCTGTGTCATGGGACTTTTTTTCTTTAGACTGGCTGTTCGGAGGTTATTTTGCATTGGCAGCTGTTTCCTGTTTGAAATCTAAACAGAAACTCTGTGCAATAGCTCCCCGAAAAGAAGTGTGTCGCTTTGTGCTTTAAGAATGTTGGAAAATATTGAAACCTAGTTTTTAAAGTGAGTGATATATATTTACGGTGTCAGTTTGATGCTTCAAAGCTTCTAGTTGAACATTTTGGACAACGAAAATGGACCCCTATTAAACCGACAATTTGGAAACGATTCAATTACTAAAGGCTTAGTAATCTTCCGATCCACAAGAAAGGAGGCCCTTCCGACTGCGCCAACTATCGTGGGATTAGTCACCTTAACATCGCATACAAAATCCTCTCTGCCGTATTGTGTGAACGCCTGAAACCGTTTGTCAACAACCTGATTGGTCTTTATCAGTGTGGTTTCAGGCCAGGGAAGTCGACCATCGACCAAATCTTTACACTACGGCTGATCCTGGAAACGACCCAAAAAGTGCAAATCGGCACTTACCACCTTTTCGTCGATTACAAGGCCGCATATGACAGTGTGCATAGAGACGAGCTATACAGTGCCATGTCTAGTTTTGGTATTCCTACCAAACTCGTCAGATTGTGTAGCATGACGATGGAGAATTCTCGCTGCTCCGTCAAGGTCGGCAACGAACTCACCGAGACCTTCAATGCCAAAAGGGGTTTCAGACAAATGTCAGTTAAATTGCTAGCTTACGCCGACGATACTGACGTGATTAGACCAACACAGCGAGCCTTCAATTACGCGTTTGCTGGCATTGAAGCGAAAGTGGCTAAAATGGGTCTGGTGACATTATCTGAATGCAGATTAGTGCGTTTGCTGGCATCGAAGTGGAATCGGCTAAAATGGGTCTGGTGGTTAATGATGGCAAAACGAAGTACATGCTGTCATCAAGGAAGGACGCGCAACATCAACGTCTCGGACAGCGCGTCACACTAGGCATCAGAAACTTCGAGGTAGTCAAGGAAAAGTCTACCTCGGCTCCGCGATAAATAGGGACAACAACACCAGTACCGAAATCTAACGCAGAATCAGTCTTACCAATCGCTGCTTTTTTAGGCTCAAGAGGCAATCGAGTAATAAAGCCCTCTCTGTCCTACTCTATCGTGCGGAAACCTGGACGTTACTAAAAGTGGATGAGGAAGCCCTTAGTCTTTTCGAGAGAATAGTTTTGCGTGCGATTTTTGATCTTGTTTGCCTTTGTTTCATCTGAAGGAGAAGATTTTATGACGAACTCTATGGGCTGTACAGCAACATGCGTCAAGCGTCTTCGGATACATTGCGTAAGATGGCTAGAGCGGATGGACAACACTGCTCCGGCCCGAAAAGTCTTCGAATACGAGCCATTGGGACAACGGAACAGAGGACGGCCGAGGCTAAGATGGCGTACACAAGTGGGGAATGACCTCAACAAACTTGGAGTGCGCAACTGGCGGTAACTGACGAAAGATCGTACTGGCTGGAGAGGAATGTTGGTTGAGACCCAGGTCCACCCCGGACTGTAGCGCCACAAGAAAAAGAAGAATAAGTATAGGTTCAGTCTTTGAACTGATTTCTTGTTCATCTTTCTCTTTTTTCACAAGCTGCACCTCTCTTGTTGTGCTTATAATGCTCAGGGATTGTTCACAACTCAGGGTCAGTTTTACGAAGTTAATTTGAATTTGACACTATTATTGGATTTAATGATAACATCAGGTAGACGTCCACGACGTCGAAAACCTTTCCTGGCAATCTTTGAGGCGGCTCGTATTAACATCCTCTAGATGATCACGTTAAGAAACTTTCCTGGTTGCATCTGGGTATAGCTTGCGCGGGGCGGCTGTCGGTAGAAGTCAATGGCCTTTGGGATGTGACAAAAATCATTATCATCCAAGTTAAGTTCACAGCCTGAATCAGCCCCTATTTTACAGTGGGTGTACGAATACACCAAAATGAGGAAGAATCAACATTCTAAGGCCATTTCGAAAAAAACAGGATTTATAATTAAATGGACGTTCTTGCAAGAGCCAAATCACAGCTGCATTTGTAAAATCCATCACTCTCCCAAATGCCAGCAGAAATCCACTTGATTGCATCTTTGGGACTCATCGGCAAATTGAAAACCAACTTATCACCGTTTGTGGTCAAATTGCAATCTCCCTCAATAAACGACACACTTCCAACACAGACAATAAAGACGTCCTAAAATGCATTTGGTTAAGTCTAAGTTGGAAAGTTGCAGGTAATCTGTTCGTTCATCTCCTCAGCACGTGAATTTTCCTCACACGTCGACAATTTTCGGCAAAAGAGAACGATGTGGATGTGGAAAAAGTTGAAAATGAGAAAAAGGATAAATTGAAGACAAACATTTATCCGTGTATCCTGTACTCACCATTGTGCATTGCAACACTTTTATCCTCGACACGACTGACATAGCAGCAGAGCTCGTCCTGTCGTTCAGCATTTTCGATGAGTTCAGCCTCCACGGAGAAGCCCCACATCTGCTCCAGTGTTGTCCGCTGCAGTTCGACTTGATAAAGGATCTTCATGCAGACTTCAACGAATTCGTGATTATGCAACTGCAACAAGATAAAATTGGAATTCAAACTCAAGTTCAGTCAATAAATTTAACGCAGTCTTAGATGGAATAACCCCTCCCTCCACCCCTCTTCCCCATCAATCGGGCGTCTTTTGCACGCTAAAACATTTAAATTTTGTTTCTCCCTGTCCCCTGCGGTTGGTTATTTTTTCACTCTCAAGCCGCCTTCCCCCCAGCCACACATCACCTCTGTGACATGTGTGCATGAGTGTGTATTGTGGTGTTGTACATGGAAAAAGTTTGTTTCAGGATAAGTTTGGAGTTTATTTTTTGTTTTGCTTTCATCCTTGGCTTGCAAATATACTCTATTTTATTGAGATGTTTACTTATGGTAATTTTTGTTCGTTCGTTCCTTCCGGTTAGAATTTACGGATGGGGGGGTGCACGCTTTGTTTGGAATGCCAAGTGGAGTTTACTGGTTGTTGAAGTTAAGCGATACACATCTGAGCGCGCTCGTGTGTGTGTGTGTGTCGAAGGACAATTTAAATTGAATTTAACAAACTTTAAGCCCAGGATAATGATACATGTGTAAAGAGTGAATAAATGCACATGCCTACAGAGAAAAAGTTCAAAACATTGAATACTTGCCCGGAGGACGCTGAAGGAACGTATGTACATAGAAATGTGGGGTTGGTTTAGCGAATGTTTTCTTGAGGTGCGGGAGCCGGCTTTGATTTCTTTGCGATGTTGTAAAGTCTGAAGTCTGGTAGACTTTTTTTTATTTAAAAGGAAAGCGGTTCTCTAAGGTAAGTAAAAATGGTTTCAATCTATTAACTGGGATCTTTGTGTGATGCCAATGGGTTATACTTGCTATGGGAAATGAAATCGCGTCATTAAGCTTGTCTATCTGAACTTTTGATTGGATGCTTGGGTCGTTTAGCGGCGGAAGTATTGTTTTGTTCTACGAAATAATCCTATTAAGAGATGGGTTAGACTGGTTGGCTAGGAAGGATTGTATTGATTTGGTTACTTTACAAACACTTTGCTCACTGAGGAGGAACTTCTCTGTTTTCGCAGTTATTGAAGGATCCATTTAATTTTAAGAAAGTAGTCATAGCTTCAAATTTTGTCTACATGCGTCCACGTTCACGTCGCCATTAAACTGCTGTACAACGAGTCATCAACATAAAAAACTTTGACACACAACACCCAACCTTTTTGAAAAAAAAAAACTCAAAAACTGAGTTAAAACTCATTTCCATGCATGACTAAAACTATCAAATAAAACATGGTCGTGGCCAATTTCACTGAAAGCAAATCATTTGACGACGTAGATAGCATCAATTGACGCAATGTGGTGAAGATAGCACCGCCAAAATACAGCACAATTATGACTTCATATATCTGACTTAGTGCACAGGGAGTGCCTTAAAAGCAACACTTAAACATTTTACAATACCACACTCGTTAAATTTTAATATGCACCGTAAAAATATCAGAACGCCATAGACGTTTTATGCTTTTGTTTGGATTAGATAATAACTTTTTATTATTTTTTTTTAAGTTTATTGTGTATAAAGAAGGTTGGTTTAAAGGAAGTTATTGAAATTTTCAATGCGTTGTTGTATTAAATTTAAGCTAAGAATCGGAATTAGCGACAGAAAAAAAATTCAAAGCTGGAGATAAGGTTATAGTATGCTTCAGCAAATCTGCTATACCTCATTTAGTCTTCTAATGGGACTGTATTTGCCACATATACGTAAATTCGGGTCCTATCAAAATGAAAGCCTATCCTCGCTTTCTTTCTTTATGGCAAAGTATTTCTTGGGAAATTTCTTGGTCTTTTCTACTCAATCATCAGGTCGTATCATTTACCTTTGATGTATGTTATTGGTTTCCGGAAGGATTACCAGCAAGCACCTTTGCAATAAGCTCCCTACATCAGCAGCTCTCGTCACGTTAGCGCCAAAGATCTTGCAACTGATTCAAGTAAAGACGAGAAATTGATAAAAAACTACAGGATGTTTGTCCTCTCCACAGGAGTCGGAAAGGTTTTCATCAATTAGTTGTACCACACTAAGTTGTTTTGCTCGTTTGGCAATGCCGATAAGTTGTCTTATGACTTTTCTGTTATGCCAAAAATGTGGGGGAAAAACCTTAAAAAAAAGGAATTCTTTACCGAAGTTTGTGAGCGTGGTAATAGTCTGCTTGCAATTTGGGGAGTCATGCCACCTACGGTTTTGCTCTTTAGAGGCGCAATCATCAAAGGAAACGCTAGCCACGCTGTCGCGGCAGTTGCGCGGGTAGTCAGTTCGAGTCCAGAGAATACCTTCTCTAATCCTTGCCGGTCAAGTTCATCGGCTTTCACATTTCCCGTGAACCCCTGTCTTAGAGAATTTATAGTGTGTAGAGAAGTATTCCTTAACAATTTTGGAAATGGCGGTGGAATAAAGCAAAACCATAACCAAAGCTTGGCTTATGCTGCCACATCTTCACCACATCTTATCCTTCACAATTTAGTTAACGCTCATTAGGACCGCATAGGTTTCCGCTTGAAAGACCTGTCGAGGTGGACAGTCTGATGTTGTCGCCCATTATGAAGGTGCCGGCATTCGATCCTTTACTGATCTAAAAACCATACGTGAAGAATTGACTTTCCTGGCTCCGATTCTGAATAGAAGCAGTCCTGAGTGCAGGAAGCTTACTGTGGTCACAAAAAATCATGATAGCGATACACGTATCTGAGTCCTTTTCTTGTGTAATATGTAAATAGCGTCCGCCCGCTAGGAAGTTAGCCTATCATACAACAATAAGAATTGCTAGAAGTGGCGATCTATTTCTAAACATGAGCTCGCCCAAAAAGCACATTTTCTGGAGCCCTACAATTTAGGTCTCTGTGGCTCATTCCACAAAAATGTCTGTCCGGTGAGTGACGTTGTGGTGACTTGCTACCACATGAATTTTCTCGAATTATTTCAGTTTTATATTTAATTTAAGTTTTTTTTTATCTTGCAAAATATGATATTCAGAAATTTTTAAGTTTACGTTCACCCATGTAAATATTGCATTACATAATAACGAAACAAATACTTGCGCTCATGTTAATGATAACGAAACAGAATAAATTGAACAAAGAATATTCGATATTTCCTAACTTCCTTTTTTGATATTCATTCCCGCGTGCGCACTCGAGACAATCACACTGCTATGTAATTTTAATTTAAATAAATTTTGTAAAATAATCAAGATTAAGTTTTCCGAATATTAATTTCTACTCGTAACCACAACGTTTTTAAGTTTAAAAACAAAAAGAAGAGACGCTAACTCAACTTTATTTGCCAAAATTTGCCATGAATACGGAGGCACTTTGTTCTTCACGAAATTAGAACTTTTTAAGCTATTCGGCGTCAAATCGGTAGTAGAGCGATGTGATCGTTTTGCCCTTCTACAGGTACTCGATATACGTATGTTTATCACACTTTTCCCATCCATAGGACAGTTTTGGCCTTATGTATATGTAGCACTTTGGATATGAGGATTGTTTTTGTCGACTATTCCTTGATTTTTGGTGAATACCAGTGGGTCCTTTTTGGTCAATGGACACGAAAGACCGACAGAACTCTTTCAGATTGGACAGCCTTAAAAAAGTCTTGTGAAGTGGTTATATGTCAACGCAGTAGCCACGTTTACATAATATTTCAAACAGAATATGACCCACGCAGTCATTTTAGATGGCTAATATTCCAACCATCTTACGCACTTTTATCGTTGGCCACACATGGAATCATTGCTCTATCCTCCATTACAACCTTTTTCAGGGCATTAAAGACCAACGTTCAACAATGTTGAAACTCTTTTTGACTGGCGCCATTAAAGGAGAAGAATTACCATTGATTTCGTTGCGTTGCAAAAACAAGAACCGAATCACCGACCAGTTTTGCTCTCTTTTTTCATGTTTCTCAGGACATTTTCGAAGACGGTTGAAATAAAACTTCGAATCAATTTTGCTAAAATTTTGATAGTAGCTGACAGTAACTGCTGACAGTACTGCACGAAGATAAGTACACGAGGCTATGGACATATGGCAACGAATTCGGATTTTCCTGTCGGTAAATTGTCGATGGGAAATTGTGGGAAGAGTTATTCAACAGAAGGAAAAAGGTTCGTTCGGAAAAACTGACAACTCCGGCCTAAATTTGTTGGCAACTGCCCTTAATTTTTATCGTAAGTGATTAGGCAAAAATTTGGGTGAATAGCTTCTTCTGCAAACACTTGGGTTGTGTTTGAATGTTTTGGATTTGTAATGTATTCTGTTCATATTATTTGTGAACGACGTTGGCCAGGCCAGTCTTTGAATCTGAGCCATTGGCATAACGCAACATAGGATCGCCCAGGCTAAGGTGGCGCACACAAGTGCAGAAGGACCCCAACCAACTTGAAGTGCGCAACTGGCGGCAGCTGGCGAAAGATCGTGCTGGCTGGAGCGGTATGTTGGTTGAGGCTCAGGTCCACCCCGGACTGTAGCCTCACAAGAAGAAGAAGCAGAAGTTGGCCAGGCCGTCACCGTCAATGCTGAGTGCTAAAGATTGATGACTATCAATTTCCCTGACTTTGCACTCGATAGACCACTGACATGCGACTGCGTTCATGCCACATTAGGCAATTTGCACAAGCAATTTGAAAACATGGTAACATCGGGGGGAGCTGATGCAAATTGACCACAGTGACGTTTCGGGTTATCTAATGTCACAGGTGTATGCGTATAAGCCACAAACCTCAGAGCAAACACAACACATGGCATCGTTAAAGTTAACTCCGATTTATGCGGCTAAACCATGAAAATTTTGACAATTCCAATGTGTCTCCAACAAAGATTTTAATCTTCCTGAACAGGTGCAGTTGATTTTCCTTATAAGTGGTCAAGCCTTCTTCGGGTACGCCTTGGTTGTGGACAGGGTTACCCACCCAGGGCAGTTCTTAAATGTCGCACTTGGTCACAAATCATTTTCCCCGTTACCTGTGCGTCCACCACAAACAGTGTGTAGACTTCTTGGAGTCATAAAATTCTCTGATTTAGAAATGCACTCTCAAGTTTTGCTCTCAAGTTAAGCGAACTGCTGAAACTCGAATGGCGAACTGTACTCTGATATACAAACTATTTGCGAACAGCATTAAATCAAAAAGTTCTGCAGTGCTACACTGGCGTCAGCAGTTGCAGTAAGAAACAAAAATGTAAGTTCCAACATTCTTAAAGATAGCAAGTGCTTTACATAAGGGTGTCTACCCTCACTCAGGCCATAGATCCCACAGTATGCTTCCGCTGTTGCCATTCTATTGATTTCGGCCCTCTGGAAAAGTAAACGAAACGTAAAAAAAAAATGGTAAATGATTTTACGTTTGATGTAAGCACTGTTGTCCTTCGAAAGCGTCCAATAAGGGTTTTTCTTTTCTCTTTTCCCTTTGGCAGTCTTTTGCCCTCCAATTCATGGTGGGATGGTTGCGGGAGAGTACTAGTTCTCTGTGTGGACAAGAAATGGCGCCTGTTGAAGGATTACGAGTGTGTGTGTGTATACTTATTGTACAAAAAAAAAAAAAACAATGACACGTGTAGATTTGAAATGCAGAAAATTTTCCACATGATAGTCATCAAAGTCCTGACACAAATCCTCACATCCTTACGCATGTACATACATTCACTGTACATACACACATACATATGTACATGCATGTAGACACTTGAATACTTGCATGGGTGGTTTATGATTGGAGAGCTGAAATTACTCAGCATTGCTTTCGAGAGAGGTTTGTTCTACATTGAAGGACATTCAGTTTTGCTTTGTTGGATTTCATTTGCCATCGTTGTTGTTATTGCTGCTGCTGCTACTGCTACTGCTATTATTGTTGTTATTATTTTTTTATGCGGAATGGAGACCTTTGTCGATTTGTCGATTGAGGTGAAAAAAAAACCAGAGAGAACAGACGGGCTCGTTCTTTCTTCTAGCTACCGACGATAAAATGAAAGGGATCAAGCTCCTGAAACCCAAAATTATATTTATTTTCGCAATTATCCCCATCCACTGTGGTACACATCCGAAGATGCGTGTATACACATACAGGGTGGTCAAAGAGAAGTCTGCAGAAAACGAGGTAGCAAATGAATTGTTCGAAGCCAGAACGAAAGTTTAATTTAATTTCCCAGTGAATTCATGTGAGAACGACAGAAATCAAGAGATGCTGCTGCCACTGAGACGAGACGCGTATCGCCCTTTTGATTTTCAAAGAAATCGCCAACGACACTTTCATTTCCAGTGAGTTGTGCTGTGAGTTGGAGGCAGCCCGGTATTTTACAGATACCTTCGATTCTATGGTTACATTAAGCAGTGTAAGGCTTTTACCGATATTAATTGGAATTTTATTGGTTGCTTTTGGCAGGTTTCTGCTGATGAGAAAAGAGGATACAATCCGAATTACCTTTGTCGAGATCTTCCTGAGAGAGCACACTCCTTTTCGGGTATAAGTAATTGATACATTTAATGAAAGGGGCACTTTTGTTGCTGTAGTCTGTAGTGGCATCCGGTTTGATGGGGGGGATGTAATAAGAAATTTACCTCTCGAATGTAATTAGTAGAAGAAGAGCATATTTGGGGAAGTTAAACAAGCCAAATTCCAAGAATAATCAGTGTATAATTTATTTCAGACCATCTATATTTTAGGATCGTAGTCCTTTAAAAAGGTATGCTGTTGACATTCGCTGAAGAATCTTATAAGTGGAATTACAGGAGGAGATTGTTTCACCCATTTTCTTTATTTTTGCTTTAATGCAGTCCTTTGGGTCAGCTCTCCGAATTGACTGGACAGTCATTAGGGAAGAGAGGTACACTCGACAATACCAAATACTTTCAAATTGTTGATGTTGGAAATTTGGAGTGGGGCTGCTTAGAATTGTCGGGAGCGGTTTGTGATTCCGATTGAAAATAGTTGCTTGGAGCCTTTTTTTCTTCAAAAAAATTAATTTTTAAGTTTGATTGAAGTTTTAAAGTTCACTGTCTTAATGGCGAGTGCGGATGTGGAGTGGCTGCACCCTTGGTCTGGGGAACATCGTTTCGGTCAATGATGGGCGCTGCACAGCCATAAAACTGACCTTTGCTTACTTTTATAGAAGCTATGAATTTGGTCGGCCATTGTTTCACGCAGGGTGGCACGCCATTACACACAGCCCACGTCACAATCTGTCTCTTAGGCTCCTTGTTCTCAAAACCTGGTTATGAGTAGCTTTGCCAACGTCAATTGGCCTCTTTGAAGCTGTGATTTGTACTAATCGGACTTATTTTTCGTGGGAAAAAGTGAAGGACGGATATTATGGAATCATTTAAGGCAAATATCATTCCAGCAATCTCAAAGTTACACTTCGCAACCAGTTCTTGGAAAATTCGCAGAATTGGGGTTTCTGCAAACGACGTTATACTTCATAATAATTAAGATTGTTTGCACTGTCTTATTAAGCCATAATACATGAGAAAATAATTTTTTTGTCATTTGATAATATTTTAAAAAATGAACTTCCGTTTAGCCTGTTTATAGACGTTATTCTTATCACTTTTACTTTCCAAAAAATGAATTCTTCATCAAACAGGTAAAGGGCACCATGTAGCTAAATATTAAAACACTTCAGTGCAGCCGTACTTTGTTTGCATGATTTGGGGCTTGAATGGGGAGTTTTAGAACCCATTAAGAGCAAAGAAGAAGTGAAACTTGAGAACATTCCTTCCTACGAGATTTACAAAATACAACTCGGCGTGGTGGTTCGTGGGCGTGGTAATTTTCTCTATTCCTGTTTCATTTGATACTTTTCACATTTATGTCGACTTTTTGAGATGAATTTAGAATTCCTAACTGGGAATTTCACTGAGTTGCGTATACACCAACTTCGCCTGCACCCTCGTCTGTATTCTGATTCTTATTACTCAAAAGAGTCTTGGCACACTAAATACACATTTTCTATATTCGAGGGAGAACAGGTTTGAAAAGCTACATCATTTAGACTCCATAAAATTCGGATCTACTTCATGCCAGAACCGAACATAATACTCGAAGATGTCAACAACCTACATCAACAAGGACTATGGACTTCTGCAGTAATCGCAGTGTGGACTGTACTAGTTACGTAGTATACCTATATGCAACTTTATGCTGGCACCCATCCTTCAGTCTAATTAAAAAAATGCAATATCATGTTGCGGAAACTAAGTTTTGATTGATCGGATATGTTGTCACATTTACTCAAGTATCGTTTTCTGCCATGAGCAGGATAATGAAATTGTCTGTACGAAGCTTTGTTGGCTTGGACTTGAGTATACCCAAGTAAGGCTCATTGAAATATTTTTAAAGCAAGCGACTCTCTCAGTCTTTTTTAGCGCTGATACTGCTGACATTGTTATAGGGGTCAGTTTTGTTTTCCAATATGAAACGAATAAGTTTGTGGACCTTAACATATTGCTGGTAGCCTCAGTTAGAGGAAATATAGCGCAACACAAATCGCCTAATTGTCCCAAAACCTTTATATTTTGCAGGAATTGAAAAGCCATGGCAGAGTGGGCAGGTGCGTCGACTCATACACCAAAAGTCTAGGTTCGATTCCCGGAAGGGACACCTCACATTTTTTTCACGGCACCACCTCTTTCGAGTTGCTGACAACACTCAAGAGTATCAATTGTCTATGAAAAAGTTCTCGCAATTTGGAATCGGCAAAAAACTGAATGTCCCTTCTACTCGTGAGACAAGACTAGCACGTTCAACATGATTATCGATCTGAGATCTATAATAATCTTAGATTCCTAAAGATTTGTCATTAGGTTTCAAGATTTCGTACATTGGACTTAGTGGTGATTATGGAAGTTCCCACGGATGCAGCAACGCAAACAACGATGCATTCAGAGGACAAACCTCTTCAAATTTTGCCTCAAAAGTAGTCAGACGTTGTTTCATTTCAACAACTTTTTAATGACTAAGCATTTGTGATGAATTGTGCTTTTGTGACAGTTTATAGAGCCTCTAGTCCATTAAGTGTCTCATGATCTTTAAGAAATTTAGAGTATTTAATAAGCAGTAGAAATAATACCCGGTCAGCACTAGTTGCTATTTTTATGTTTACATTTTAAGGCCAACAAACACTTTCAACCCTCGTTTGTGTGATGTCTTACACAAAAAAAAACCCATGGAAATGTACTCATGTGTGATTTAAATAAAGGCTAAGCCGCGATTGTCGTGGTCGCCGTGGTGAAGTGGGTAAGTGCGTCGACTCACACGGAAAGGTCTCAGGTTCGATTCCCGGATGGAACACTTTTCATATTTTCACGGTACAGAGTTGCTGACAATACTCAAAGATAATAATTGTCAATGAAAACCTTCTGAAATTTCGCCGTTCAGATTCGGTTCAAAAATTGTAGGTCCCTTTAACTCCTGAAAGAACAGCACGCACAACACGGATTCTTCTTGTAGAAGCTAGGCCTTGGTCCCTTATGGACTGTAGTACCACTCAATTATTATTATGCCGCGATTGTCAGACAAAAAAATGCCGCAAACTCAGTATTCATTCCGATTTCCAAAAGGAAATCCGGATCCACAAGCATTTGAAAGCATGTATCAGTGTAAAGCGGAACAAATTAATTCAGTTCTTTTCTCTGTTGCTTAAATTCTCCAGCAGAACATCATTATACTCGTCTTCAAGAATTTCACGAGCAAAACAAAAGGATATCTCGTAAAACTTTTTGTGGACTCTGACTAAATTTACCTCCCGACGAACTGAAACTTTGGAAAATTAAAATTGTTCACTGAGTTACCCGCACACTGTACTCAGGAGGACCACCATCCCCCTCCACCCCACTCCACATTCGCACGATGGTGTGAAAAAATATGTACTTTCCCCAGTTGAGAAGAACGCCCGGAATCAAAAAAATATACATGGGGTATCCTTAGCCATCCACTTACTTGGCACATTTTTTTTGTGCGGTTTTTAAGTTAATTCTGCGGCCAAGTTAAAAGTTTTCCATTTTCCAAATGATAGTCAGCATGTTCTTCCAGTCAGAAAAAAAAAAACTTTTCCACTTCAATCCCTCTTGAAGCGGAGCGGAGCGGAGCATAACACCATCAGCAACAGTCAGTGGGGAATGCTAAATGAGTGATGCATCACAGTGAATTGGAGCGTGAACTTTATGAACGTTGACTCGAAAAGGACTTCCATTTTGCACTGAGCACACAGCTGCAGGAGTATTTTCCGCTCATAGTCCGTTCGTTTCCTTCAACGGCTTGTGCGAGTGACCAAAATATGAAAATCAAGAGAATCACTTCGAACAGAAAGACAACTGCAGAAATCAAACAAACACCGGTAAGTCGTTTTACGGTTGGCGTTTATTATGAACTCACGCCCGCTTTCCTCGGGGAGGATATAAAATAGCAATGTAATTTCTGGATAGAAAGCGCAAACACGTAGGTTAAAAGGGGCAAAGGAGAGACCGGAAAAAGGAGACTCGTGGTTTCAATAAATGATTCCCTAATGCTTTTTCTATGACGGGCGAGGAAGGGAGGGGAAGTTCTTTGGTTTATTTGTGTGGCGCGCCATTTATGAAACGAATGAAAAAAAAAAATGAAAAATTGGCCCACAATGTTAGTGGGTTTCCTTTCCATTAATTCTGAAATGAAGTGTTCATTGGAATTCATATTTACTCGAACGAGGAGATTAAAAGGGTTTCAATCGAACGCGTTTTATGAGTTTTCGAGATTTGGTCTATTTTTCATTGGAGTCTTTTTTTGCCATGCAATCAGGTAAGGGTTTGTACAATGTAAAGTCACGCTTGTTTAAATTCTTCTCCTAGTTATCACGTACCGGCTTCCGCACTCTGTCTTGAAAGTGTGGTGGATAATTCTGTGTCAACTGATGCAGACGTCGGCTAAGCGCAAGTTCTGCAAAAGGGTGCAAGTGAATTCTGGGCAGTCGATTTCGCGTCACGCACAGGGCTTCAGCCGGTACCAGATGACAAATTTTATGACGTGAGAATAATATTGTCCAGAAGCTGGCCAAGCCACAGTTGTCTCTAAAGCACCACAATCAAACTAAGTTGGTGTTCAGCCAGATTTTTGTTGCGGAATCTTGAAAAATTGAATATTCAGAATGCACACCACCCACAGAAGCAAAAAGGACATCGAACGGTGTTACCTTCCATAATCAAAGAGATCATATGCATATAACATTCAGTTTGTTCCATTGGATATAAGAAGGACTTCATATGATGTTCAATGATTTGACCGAGTTAGTGTAGTGATCCATGAACCTAAGTTCCATTTTTGAACTGAACACGTATTCGTATTTTACGAAACCACGTCCTTCTAGAAACACTTAAAGAGTCTTAATTGTCTATGAAAAGCTTCTCAAACGTCTCCGTTCGGGGTTGGTATTGAACTGTAGGTCGCCTCTACACAGGAGAGACAAACAGCAGGCACAACACGTGTGGTTGCTGACGAAGCTAAGACCTGATCATTTAGCGCCTTTGGCGCCATTCAATTTTATTTAGATATCCGCGATATGACACCGTTAAGTACAAACTACTCCAAACAAAGAACAACACACATTCTCAACCGAGTGCGATTGCAATTAAAAAAAAATCTCTCATCATACATGTGCGCATGAGAGAACCGAGGATCATCGTTATCCCTCAGTTCTGTTTTGTGTAATTTTAATCCCTGCGAATTTAATTAAAACAGTCACCAAACACTTCACTAAACAGACGAACACACAAGACAAAAAAAAAAAAAACAGGCACGAGTAGTTCTTCAGATTGTTTAGAGACGTCGTCGTCCTTGTCATACTCAGTTTAATCCGAAGCCAAGAAAGTAAGTGCATTCGATGCGATGTTAAAATTTAATTTAGCACAGAATAAAGGCAGCACACCAAGGGAAAGGGAAGCAGCAGCACTACAGGGACATTCTACCTCTTATCCTATTATCCTGGGCTAATTTATTGCGATGACATGCAAATTCTATGGAAACTATTTCTTCTCTATCGAGCGTAAATTTGACTTTTCCCTGGTGGATTCTTGAGATAGGATCACGAGAATGCATGGGTTTCGGTTGGGTTCTACCGCCTCAGATTTTAGTTTCTGTGTGTGAAACTGTTGTGAGGAAGTTTTGTAATTTAGAAATATTCTGGAGACTGTACTTTCGTTTTGTGGGAAATAATTAACAATCTGTCCCATTTGGGGTGGGATGCAAAAGAAGGCAGTTCACAGAGGTTTTGGCTTGTAGTGTAATGAGAATAAAAATGAAGTACTTCCGAAGGGAAGACCATTCAATTTGAAGATGTAACAATCTGACCATGTTTGTGAACACATGTGCTAAACGAATTTCCACCCAATTATTTTGAATTCTGGAATATGAGAAGGAATTCTGGAAGTTAGAACTTCTACCTCATAGAAGTTTATGCTTAGCCGTAATTTCACAAATGACCATCTCTTGTCCATTCTTCTGCCTGTTGATAAGTGTGGATTGTCACTGTAAGTGTACAATTTTAGATAATTGAACTTTTGTCTTGTAGTTCTTCCCCCTTTTCTTTAGAAGTGCGTGAATAAGTCGGAAGCATCTATTTCATGGTGTTGAGAGTGGTAAGTCGGTAAGTACGGTGTCCCACAATTAATGCCGTGATGGCTTCACTTAGATCGAAAACTCAGATTCGACGTGTTCTAAGAGGAGAAGAGGGCTTAGCTAAATTTACTTTTCCGCTTGATGCCTACTACTGAAGTTCCTCGCAGCGTAAGCCACCTCCAGTGGTGAACAAGTTGCAAGGTGGCCCTTCAGTTCAGTGGAAAGCAGAACCTGTGGCTATAGGCATATATGTAGGTACAAATTGCTGTTTGCTGGTTGGTTGTACAGGTTTTTGGATTGACAAACACTGAGTTTTCTTCATAGTCGTCGCTGTCCATAGGGGTATTGACTGTCTGTCTAAGTTCTTGCATTCGTCACTCGACTTCGTCTTCTACCTTTCTGCGTTCGAAACGTTGGAGCGCGTGCGTATGGTTGGGAGACTGTTTTATATGACAGCTGAAAATATTTCACTCAATTCAGAAGACGATAGGCATGAATTCCGTCCTCCAAATTAAGATGAGGGCGTGATAGAAATATGAAGAATAAAGTCAAGAAAAGATTCTGGAACTGGCGAACAATTACAGCGCCACTGTAAGACATGGACAAAGTTTGACCGGTGAGGGCAATCTCAGCGACGCTTGTCTTACAACTGAGCAATCAGTCTTTTCAAGATCCCTTGTGTTGTCTGTACGCCTCAAATCGTACGTGATAGGTCCTTAACAGTGTGATTTCAAGAAAATCCCCAATGGACCAGAATTTCACACTGTAGTAGATTTCGCAAAGATCCAAGCAGTGCCTGTGAAATTTATTTTTGGCTATCTCATCAGATTGTGTGGATTACGATAGAGAGCCCCCAATGAGACGTTTGCTGGCATGATGAAATCGTCTATAATGGATCTGACAGTAAGCAAAGGCAAAACAAGGTGTCATAAAGGATGAAGGCATACAACTTTTTGGACAAACTTAGCAAACTTTGAGGTTCTCAACCTTTGAATTGAACTTGGAAACCTTTGAGTGTGAGTCTTACCATTTAAGCCGCAGCGGCTATGTTTTCTTAGTGAATATGATATAATCATAGAATCGAAGTGAAGCTTAGAATCACTTGCACTGCTTCAATTGATAAGTTGTCTCATAAGATCGAGATGGACTTGTGTAAAAACTTAACCATGACTGTTCTGGTTTATGCCAAAGAGACCTGAACGTTATTAAAAGCCGGTGTGCAAGTCTGGTTCCTTCGACAGGAGAGTTGTGTGCGCGATTATTTATAGTCCTGTTTACCTTGACGGCATCTGGAGGAGAAGATTCAATGACGAACTCTTAAAACTGCACAGCGACATGTACTTAGTCAAGCGTCAATGTATATAACGCTTAGGATGAGTATGGAATGTACTCTACAATGGCGAGGACATCCAACTTGTTGTGTGAAATTTAAACCACCTGGGCCTGTTAGTGTAGGCCCTGGTTAACTCTCGACTGAAGTGCCAACCTAAGAAGGCAAAGAGTCTTTTTGCTTTTTTAGAGCCATTTCAACCGCTTTCAGTGACTTGAGTCGTGGTTTCACTGATGACTGCTTCGAAGTCTTAACTGGTTGAGGACCACATCAAATTCATTATTATGCTAAATGAAAACTTAAATGTCCCAATAATTCTTCATTGATTTACTTCCAGTTGGAGGGCAGAGAACGAAAGGCAAACATTTAAACATTTGAGATATGACCCTTTTCAAAAATCCGTCTTAAACTTACTCGCAGAAAAAGAAAACGCTGAAGTTTCGTATGCAAAACCCACATTTCTTCCTTCTCAGTGGAGAGGTTTAATGCCCCTTAATCACGAAACCATCTCCCATTCCATATGCAAACAATTATATACACATCAGTTATATAGAATCAACCATTAACCTTCCCCTTGGGCCACGTCGTTGTCATCGGTGTCAAATTCATTGCTCTCCAGACAGATTATCCAGCGAAGAGTGTACACACACTTACATATTTATAGCCCGGGGGAGGACAAATGATGGCGTCTCCTCAGCCGAATTATACACATATTTTTCTCTTTTGCAAGAATCAGACGGAAAAAGTCCTTCAAATATATACGATCAGTGAGTAAGTGTTCACGACAATGCATAACAATGGTGCCTTATCTGATTTATCACCACCAAGCGTGGTAAAGATTGGAATTTATTAGAAGACCCGCATAAAAATGGTGCTGGCACTTCAGAGAACCCATCCGCCACCCCCATTCACACCTTCTTGGCACGGGGCATACGCATTCGCATTCGCATCCCCCGCAGCTGCGGGTGAAGACAAATGAAGGGATCGCAGTCAAGTGGCAGGAAAACCTACCTGGAAACATCATAAAATCAAAAACACAACGCCCAACATAACTTTTTCAATAAACATCCGGCATTGTGTGACACATTCCATGCCGAAAGATATATCGCCTCAAGGATACACATACTCGCGTAAAAAAGTCCTTTTCCTTTCCCAAACGTTTGTGCTTGTGTTTTGCTTCTACTCACTTCGTTCGTTCGGTTCTGTCGTTCTCTTCAAATGAAATGAATTCCTAAGTAAGCAATAAGAACGCACATACCCAAACAAACCAGAATGCGGAACGCTTGAAATGAGTAAACCTCGGGATATGAACGAATGAACGGCAGCTCACGTCGTTGTATTACAACGGCTCACATAGTCAGATAATCAATGCACGCGATTGGCTGAACAAAGCGGAAAAACACAAAGCACCGCACAGCCAAGGGAAACAAACGAACAAACCCAAAAAAGGATCATAAACTTGAAACAAGTGGAAAGAAACCGTGAATAGTGCAGATATTTATTGCAAACGATTACCCAGTGAATGATGCGATGGTAAGGTTGTGGGGGGGGCATAGGATGAGTTACATACAAACCACCCATTCATCGCTACCCTCCTTAGCCGTATAAGACACGAACGTTAGACGTGTTTGTTGCACGAGACGAAGGACTTGCGGTGTCATGAGAAGCAATCTCGTGCAGTTGTATAAAGGCACGACTGAGAATCACTGCCGCCACTGGCAGCTAGAATGATGATGACGACAACCGTGCCGGATACTGGATACCCAGGAGCCACGAGCAGTGGAGAGAGAGATGCCGTAATTCATTGGGCGAAATTTTTGTTAGTACCAGAAACCCCAGATGGGTGAAATGGGATTGCTGGGTTACATCAATGATAAATTGCTTTAATCTAGGAGATGGAAGATTATTGTATGGTGGTGTGTGTGTGTGCTTTGAGAGCTTGAATTCGATATAATTGCTCTATAAGTGGGCACAAATCGCCTCTGGGACGGCCTGAAATGAGTTAGTTGATCCTAGAAACTTTAGTATCTAGAGATGAGGAGATAAAAGGCGTATCTTGGGTGTACTGAGTACGAAGTCGAATGAAATTTGATCAGAGTGACCAATTTTTAGAGAATACCGAATTCAACAATCTGAGTGAATCTAAAAACTGCTCAAGAGATCCTTTTGTGTCTAACCCATCATATTCATAATCGAATCCATTTAAACGTCTGTTGCATGGGAACGTGTCAGAGGGCCCCCCCCCCCTGAATCTATATCAGGAAATCACTGAGCCAACTGGATGAGATTGAAGAGATGGATACATGTATATCAGCCAACCACTCAGCACTTCGTCCATTTAACTTTCACAATATGTGCCCATCATCACTCATCAGAATGGCTCAGGGGAACCCTACTCAAAAATGTATATTGACTTAGTTCCTGGCAACTATTTTAAGTCGTTTCAGACCTCTTTCACTTCATAAAACGCTTACGATTTCACGCTTCAAACAACATCCCCAGAAATGCCAGCAAAATGAAGCTGGAAGGAGAAAGAAAAAATGAACAAAAATACCTCCACTTAGGCAATAACAAGTTGATGAAGAATTTCACAACATTGACGAATCATAAACACCGTATGTCGCACACACACCGACCCTAAGGGGTTATATTTATGCGCATCCCCCCCGCCCCTCCCATTTTTCTGGCGCCCAACAGACAGCACACCGCTCTCCTGCTGATCTCAAAACTGGGTATCCGTAGCTGTAGCGCTGTGTGTATCCCTTGTCTTTCTGCTCGTTTCGATGAAGTCTTGTTGTCATCCTTGTGTGGCGTTATTAAAAACTTTTTCACTCTTTATCTGCCAGATACTTTTCCACAGATATAACGAAGGCAAAAAAGGTGAAATATTTCATAACTATTTTGTAACTCGCTAACGATTTGTCAGTTGATAAACTAAACTTGCAATAAAGCAGAAAACGTTGACATGTGTCGGTTGCGGCGACGGCGGCGGCGTTGGGTGTGGTGGTGCTGTGGCGAGGTGAATCTCGAGTCGAGGACAGGATTTAATGACGCAAAGTGTGAACATGGACTTGCAATAAAATGGCATTTCATGGGAAGAAGTGCGAAGCACAAAAAAAACGGAACAGACAACTTGACAGAGGTTGCCTGGATCCGACATCGATGCGAACAATTTCAAAGCTTAGCGCTGCCATATGCCTGTGGATGAGCAATGGCCAGAACATTGATGGAATTTTGTACAGGAATGTGTAATGAAATAGTTCATTTGAATTCTTGTAGTTTTGACGTTGATGTAATTTCTGACATTTTTTTTGACCTCCTCAACTTCCATCAAAGCCTGGAATTTTTTCCTGCATGAACTACATGCAACAAATCAATCAGTTCCGTGTAGGAGACGATTCTAAATAGCAAGCCCCCAGAAATTTTAGTCACGCAGCCTGTCAAAAGCATCCGCCTCAGCTTCTTTGGCACGTCGTGTAACCAAAGTATCAGTCTTAAGCCATTTTAAGATCGGAAGGGATTACACCAACGACGCCACTCCCACCAGAACTGCACTTCTTCCACGTCCTAAGGCACTCTGGTTGCTTCCCGAACTGCGCAATCATGTCACATGAATCGGAAATTACCTGATGCCGACGACAGTCGCCATAATGACTTCCGATGTCACCAGCGAGCGACACACCGCCATCGGTGTAACGGTTAGGTTGATGTTTAAAATTAAATTTAATTAAATTAATGCAAGCCATCCCGAGTGCATCCCGCCATCAAATCAAAAGTCCCTCCGGAAGTTGAACTTTTGTCCTCCGAGTAGAAGCGCACATCCACATGCACGTAACTATCACCTTCGCTGGGTACAGCAGTCTGTGTGCACAGGGAATGAAAAAGCAACTGCTTCCAATGGAATGCCTTCATCGCACTCGATGCCAACAATCCTCGAAAGGTTAAGCCGGATAAGGATAGGGATGGGTAGGTGGCGGGTCCTCCCTATCACCGCCACCAACGCGTTGATTTGCCGGTATCACACACGAACATGTAGGCGGTCTGTGGCCAAGGTAAGGCGAACGTGCAGAATTCATTTGAACCGTCTGACGGAGACAAAGACAGGTCATCGCCGGTGGGAAACTGTCGACAGAGCACACGCCGGATGACTTAATTTACCCTCCGAAAACACTCTTATCCGGGGAATTATTAACTTTCATGCACTGGCACTAGCCACAACCGCCGCGCTGGCAGAAAACGACGTGCATCCTGTACTCTGTACCTAAACCGCTCACCGTCCCCGTCTCATTTCCCACGCGGGTTGATTACACAATAGTTTGGCTGCGGTGTACCTAGCATCAGAACTTTTCCACCTATCTGTCTGTTTGTCGGTACGACTTGTGGTGGCATTCGGTAGCCACTTGTGACACCCCTCACTCGCCGATGCCTGCAACAATTGTACTTACATAATGTTCAATCAAATCATTACGATGTGGCACAAAATAATTGTGGTCCTCCATGTCACGTCGCTTTTTCACTCGAACGAAATGCTCCATCGGATTGAGGTTCCGTCGGGCGCATGCACTGGCCAAGAATTCCTCCACGGACATTGCCTCACGTAGATAAACTGTCGAGTAAGCATTGTCGGGCATTGCTACTTTGAAGGTCTTCTCCGGTTCGTCACGTGAGTTCATCTGCAAATAAAAGAGAAAACATAAAAAAAGTTTATACGAGTACATGTTGGATGTACGAGTATGTGCGAGGGTACATTTTGAAAATTAAGGATACTCAAACATCGTTACACAAACTGTGAGTCTGTGGGGAAGCGCTGCCAATTGCAGTGTGAATTGACTTTGTCAACCGGTTTGCCAGCATTACATTTATTTATTACCTCTGCTGATGTTGGTTTTTGGTGGAGTGGTGTTATGCGAAAGTTTAGATTATTTAGTTTTTTTTTTTTTAGAAATTATTGTTTCAGTGCAGATGAAGTGCTCGTGTGGCGAAGGAGCAGTTTCAGTGGTTCAGGGCATTCCATTATTTTGAAACTTAAATAAAAAAGGAAGGAGCCCGTAAGGGATGGTCGTCTAATTTAATTGAAAGTCCTTAAAGTGCCTAATGTGTGTAATCTAGCGACAAAGTGCGGATTGCATGCATGCTTTTATCAATTCTGCATAATTTTGACGCATAAACTAGGCTGAGAGGGATCATTGGCATGCCGCGTTGTTGACTTTAATGGCTGCTGTGATTTTTAGCCTATTCGCATAAGCCTGTGTCTGAAAGAAAGCCAACAGGAAAGAGCCCAACGGTTTCATATCTGACGGTGTCGGTGAAATGACAATTCCTTCAGCAGATTGTCCCATGTGGCAAGAGCTGTGTTATTGTAGCGCTTTCCTGTTAAGACAACATGTCAAACATGTCCATATCTTCCAATTGGGGTCAACGGAAGTTGCTAACCATCAATCTTTGCAAGCCGCTGCTGCCGATGATCAGCTTGTAATCACAGTCTTTAAGGAAGTTATAAACTAATGGCGACACCATTTCAAAATTCACAACATATAATGCAATTTTTGGAGGCATTGAACTTGATAGTTCCGGCTTTAGACATATTTATGTAAAAAACACCTCATCGGCGATTTTGATTTTTCGTTGAAAACAAAGACTCAGTCTTCAACTGCTTCAGTTATCTATTGTTATCTATTGTTCACCCGTTCATCGTTATTTATGGAATTCTGCCCTAGGATCAGTTGAAGTTTATATGGGTGCAGGACCAAGTCACGAAAGGTTGGGAAGAGTCGATCATCCGTTCATCGTTATCTACGGCCTTCAGCCCTAGGATCAGTTGTAGTTTATATGGACGCAGGACCAAGTCACGAAAGGTTGCAAAGAGTCAAATTCTTGATAATGATAAAAATGGACTGCATCAGCTTATCCCAGACACCCCGCGGACAGCAACGATGTTTTCAACGTATCACGCGTCAATTCAACCTACGAGTGTTGGCTGACACCGAGTTGATACCCAGTGCGAACAGTAAAATGAGTAAGTCGCGTGAAACTCAACTGGAACAGAACACTATTCGTATATTTAAAGAGCAAATTTAGCAGATGGACGTAACAACAACAACTCTCAAAGCTTCAAATTATCTGTTGAAAGACCACTTCATTCATTCTCCTTTTTAATTTTAAATAAAGCAAAAAAAATTAGTTAAACTAAAATAATTAAAAAAATAAACTCAAAAAATTCATAATTTCAAAATTGTTGCTAAACCCATCTCACACTCGATATTATTTTTAACTCTGCATCTTCCGATATCTGAGCTTGTTAAAAGCCATTTAGCACAGCTTTACGAATAATTTTTATTTACTGGAGGAATGTATCCCGTCAAGTGCGGGGCACGCATTCCCTCGATTAAAACTTAATAGGAAAAGAAATACGGCAATCCGTGATACTGCAAGCAGATCGTTTCGTTTAGCATTCCAGCCATCAGTCTTGTAGCTTGAGCAGCAACTCCTATACTCAAACAAGCCGAATCAGACAGCTGTATTGATGAGAGAGTGCCAGAAACTGTATCACACCCTCCCTGCGGACCCACTATCTCGGCACTTATGCGAGTTTAAAGTATCCCCAAAAGGACACCACAGGGCGCATTTCCTACCCGCCCAAAAATCCCACCATAAATTAATTTAATTTTTTAAGTTCAATACATTGGCCATGTTCAAAGTAATCCCAAGCGAAGGCGACTCAGTGCAAATAGCCTACGAATTAATTCCATCAAAAGTTGATAATTACTTTCCCATCAGGACATTTACATAATAGCAATTTCCCGTCGCAAAATGCCTTATAATTTGTCCTGCATTTCTGGCTTAAACGCATTCATTTTTAAGGGCAAATTATATTTAATCAGTAAAACCGTATGCCGGCTATTAATTATGGCGTATAAACATTGCCTGGGCACAAATTAATAGTGGCGTTTTAAATGGCACTATGTAACACGTGTAGATCATAAAGTCACATTATGAATTTCCTTCGCTCAAGAGTTATTGCATTACAAACCAAAATGCGTTTAATGACCGGGCACATCCTTCCCACAAAGGGGATACTATTTGTCTGCGTAGCTTTGCGGCTTTTTCCCTTTTTTTTCATTTTGTGCCCTGGAGTCTCTGCTGAAATTCGCCTGCAATATAGTCGCAATTTTAAATATCCTGACTCATTAATTGTATTCAAAGGGAAATGGAATAGAAAATGGATACGCCATCATGCGAGCTACAAAAGCACTTTGCCGCTATAGCATTTTCCGCACTATCCACACGAGCAGGACATTAAATTAACTGTCTATGCATTTTTCCATCGCAGATAGGAAGGTACAGACATTCCACAAATTGCAGTACGGTGAGTTAAGTTTTTTTTATTCGCTCTACTAATTCGCAAATATGAAGTTTGGCGGATGTTTTATTCACAAAATTGTTGAAGCGAACATTTCCGCTGGCCGTTGGGTATGTTCTTTTTTTAGTGTTTTTTGG
Source organism: Eristalinus sepulchralis (assembly GCA_944738645.1). Classification (NCBI taxonomy): domain Eukaryota; kingdom Metazoa; phylum Arthropoda; class Insecta; order Diptera; family Syrphidae; genus Eristalinus; species Eristalinus sepulchralis. The sequence goes on along the minus strand of OX122885.1, from coordinate 62,051,428 downwards.
TTTTTGTCGACTTTGGTGGGCGTTCGCAAATCATGGGTGGCTGTCCTAAAAAACTCTAAGCGAATGGAGTAAAAGCTCTCAAGCGCATTGAATAGATCCATTTATAACAATGATCACTATAGAGAGGTACAGATACTGGTCTGTAGGAGAAAAAAATCCGTAATCGCTGAAAGATGCAAATTTTCAGTGTTGCAAAGTAAGTACGTGCAACCAATCCATTTATACTGTATATTAAGGGGGATGTCCCCTTCAGAGATAGGAGTGCTGAGATGTGATTTGCACTTATTTGGATTTCAGCCATTAAATTTGAATAAAGACAAGATCGTGTCTACATGGACACGGACTCGGACCGACCAACGAACTTCTTTAGTGATATTTTGATACAACAGCAATAAGTTGGCAATTATCCAGAAATATTATTTTTCAAATCATGTGGCCACTAGACATTGGGATCACCAATGATCCGTTTAGACGGCCTTTGGGGTGTTTACTTTTTTTTGTAGAAGGCTTATTTTTTGGGAGGTTGGGATACACTGCACTGGAGCGCCCGGACTCAAAAGCTGGTCCATTGTACTATCAGGTAGTAACTTTCATTTACTGTAGTTTTCTGGTTTTCCGAAGAAAAAACTTATGTTTTCAGCTCCCACCACATCGGCACCAAACAGCCGCCACCTGATGCGAGCAAAGGCGAAACATTGACAAAGAAAGTGCTCTGAAGTGTCTTCACTCTCGCCACAGGCGTCACAGAGGGTGTCTTCACTAAGCCTAAGTAGACTTAGGTGCTTAGAGAAGGAAAACTGTCCCGTTTGTACGCCGACAAGTTTTCTGCATTCTTTTCTGTCAAGAGATAACAGAAAAGCCGCGGATTTCTTGCTGACGTTCAGGAGTATGTACTTGGTCAGATTAAATCCTGGATCCTTATCATGCCATCACTGGTTGTGCTGTTGGGAGACCTAACCGAAGCCCTAACCAAGGAAGCGGGTAGTCCCAAGGTGGGTTCAGCCCAACGAATGCCTCTTTAGAACCTTGCCTGGCTAGTTCATCAGCAATTTCGTTTGCTGTGATCCCGTGATGTCCCAGGACTCAAAAAAGTCTTAGCGAATTCAGTCTGCCGACTGCGTTAAGCGAAGATTTGAATTCCAGGACTATCTTGGAAGTGGTCAAAGGGTTGAGTAAGGCCTTAAGCATAGCTTGGCTGTTGCTGCATAAGCAGATACTTCCCCCCTTTCACCTGTCGTTCACAATATAGTTGGGGGCTAGTAGGATCGCAAAAGTTTCCGCCTGGAAGACCGATTCGAACTTATCTAAAGAGGTGTAAAGTCGAATGTTATCGTCCTTCATAAAAGCACCGACCCCAGATCCCTCCGTCGCCTTGGAACCGTCCGTGAAAATCTGACTACATTCCCTTCCTGGTTCAGTTTCTGGCCAGAGCTATTCCTGAAAGGCGGAGAAAGTAATTTATAAGAGATGCAGCTGGATCGTTCGTGACCCTGCATCAGATGGCATGTCCATGAGACTTGTGTCATAGGAGATGCTGTGCGCGAGGTCATCAAAACTCCAGTACGATTTGAACCAAAGACCATTCCTTTTTAATTGGGAGATGACCTTGATTTTACAGCCCATGATGTGGATGTCCAGGGGAGAGATATTTATCAAGAGCAGAGCCAGGCGTGCTGGGAAGGTTCCTGTGCGGCCGAGACAAACCGTTTTTTGAAACTTGGTGAAAACAGCAATCACGTATTTTCGCGAAAGTCTTATGCATAGGAGAGAAGAGGTCTTATCATTGCCGTATAGATCCACACAGATCTTTTTGGTGATAGGCCGCGGGTTTTACCAAAAACTCCCTTACACTGCCAGAAATCTGACAGTGCCTTGGAGGTTTTCCTCTCAATGTGTCTTTTCCAAAGAAGTCTATTATCCACGATAACACCTAGGTATTTCGCTTTATTGGAAAATGGAATTTCTGACACCTTTAAGTACTGGCCGAGTCAGTACAACTTCGGTTTTAAGAGGATTGACTGAAAGTCCGTTCCTAGTACACCAGTCATCGATCATGTCTAGGGCCGTCTGTCCACTTGCACACACGACCGCAAGGCATGGTCCAGTGAGAAGTACGGCTACATCATCCGAGTAAGCCTGGGCGTAGGTGCTGTAGTGAAATAGATTTGTGTTCCCAGTGCTAAAATAAATTTCTTGCATCAACTTTTCGTTTTTTTTGCTTCTTTTCCATAACGAGTAGAGGAATCTGGAATTCATCGCAGACTGTGAAATTTGAAAAGGTTTGCATCGACAAATAGAGCCATTTGCGTGCGAAAATCGAAACAGGTGGTGCGGAGAAAACATACGATTTGTTAAGTTCATGAATCGAACGTGGAATCCTTAGCGCTTGAATCGAAGTGCTTATCCACAACGACGGCCCCACAGAAGAGAGGGGTTGATATAAGAAAACTTGTTTGTGTAAAATATGTTCAAATTTATTATAAAAAAGTGCTCGAAAAATATAATTTTTTTTTATATCCTGGAAGCCGGAGGCAGTTGTAGTCGTATATGAGAAAGCATTTTGGCAAGTGGATACTGCATTCCCAAGATATAAGCACCAAAGATAATTTTGACAGAATTCTTAATTTACTTAACAAATCTTGTAAATCCTACTCGTAATATAAATTAAAATTTCAAATACCTCGCGACAGCGAGTTACATCAGAAATATGTAAGTGTTCAGAACATCAATTAGTCGAACGATCCTAGAATGGCTTCCAAGGAAGTTTGGGATTAGATACCCATGCATGCCCTTTTTCCTAGGAAGAGCTTCATTATAATTTTATAGGAAATTGAAAGACTCCTTGGACCACATATTTGAATGTGGCCACATTTTTTGACCCGAAATTCCTTAATTTATACAATAACGACATGTATACAATTCATGCGACGACCGTAGAATTAATCTTCGCAGAAATGCCTGATTGAAAAGTGGAGTGTGTGAGCGCTCCGGTGCAGTGATTCTCAAATAAAAAAAAACTTTAGTCACTCAAATCAGTTTTTGTAACATTGCAGAAGACCGATTTGAATATTTGGCTAGTGATTAAATGGTTAATATAAGACTCTCGACTTTTTAGAACGTAAGAGATAAAAGAGCCGCCGTGGCGTAATGGGTAAGTGAGTCGACCCACACGCAGAAAGTCTTGGTTCAATTTCCAGACGAGACAGTACGCACAACACCAGCAGCTGATGCAGAAGCTAGGCTCTGCTTCCTTTTTGGCTGTTGTGCCACTTAATTATTACTATTATTAAGGGATAAAACATGAACAAAATGGCAGCTATTATAGTCTTTAGTGCATCAGATTGTATAAACATTTTCTTGAACAAAGCGCTGAACTTCGGACATAACCCTGCAAAATTTTACATTTGATGGGTATCCTAATGAAGCGTACCACTAGCAATAGTTATTTTACTCTTTCCATCAATAATGATTGTTCTGAAGTGATTTTCACCTTTAATAATCTCTTAAAGTTCTTGTACCTCTGCTCGGAAAATTACATTAGAACGCTACTAACACGCGTATAGACTTACATATTTGAAAGCATAATTGCCTTTAATTACATGTGGATTAAATACACACTGAAATATGCAAACTTTCATAATTAATGCCCCGCAAGTACAAGTCGCACATGTACATGTCGATGACAACATCGAAATTGCCATAATTGCAATTACATTAAAGACAATTAAATTTCGAAAACTTATTCAATTAAAAATGCATCGAACTCAACCGCGAAACATCGAATACACGAATTTAGAATAATCATCGATCCGCAAAAACATGCCGCATTGAGCTCGAAAAAAAATGACCTACATTCACACAGAAACAGAATTCAAAAACCTGCAGTCTATTACCCGTTCCCGTGTCCATCTATTTACAATGCAGCCCATTACATTGGCAAGTGACACACATCGCCAATAGGAATCCCATTGAGTGCAGCCGCACAAAAGTCACCTCCATCCCCCCCTTCAGGTTGTTTTCAATTTCATTATTTTTGTGAAATATTTATTCTCAACGCAGGAATATGGTGGAACTATTTGCGAAACTATTGACGGGATTGGTATGCCGTGGGATTACTCAATCCGCAGCACTGACACCAATTCGCTGCGATGCGAAGTGGGATTATATTGATTTTTAAAGTGCAACTGCAGTTGATTTCGTATGCACACACGTGTCAATAAAATTAATTGATACTCCAGAAACTATAAGGGATCTATTCAACGACTCACTTGCCCCACTCGTGCACGTATCATTTCAAAATGTTTGCTTTAATTAGAATAAAGTCATTACGGAATCAACTGCCGCATGCAGAGTCGAAACTTTCAATCCAAATGATTTCATTGCAAGCTTTGGGTGGTGCGTTCCGGAAAATTGGGAAACACGTTACTGTTATCCCTGACGGGAATAAGTTAGAATTCACTGAAGTGGAGATCTAATAAGGTTGTGCATTAATGTAATCAATCTTTGCAAACGACTCGATGGAATCATTTGTCATTTACTTAGCCCTGCTTGCCGAAAATTCATTGACCAGCATTAGTTTTGATTCGAGGCTTACAAATTCGATTAAGTGAAGAATTGGTGTATATGGATAGGGGGGATGGGGTAACGGAAGTAGCGGCTATACAATTTAGGGTTCTCCCAATATGATTTATTTTAAGATTTGATGTGTCTATGGTGACATACACACATGACCTATAGCTACAGTAAAGTTTTCTGTTGAATCTTCTCCTCTAGATGCCATCAACACAAACAGGAAGTTGATACCTCTGGAAGGGATCAAGCGCTGCCCGGACGTCCGTTATTCTGTGCAATGTATAATAACTGGGATTTCGAGAACTCGGTTGCTCAATTGGCTATTGTCTTAAGAAATCAACGATTGTCGAGAATGATTACGCGCTTAATTTCGGCACTGATGTAGTTGGGTTTGGAAGGTAGAAGAAGTGCGTCATCATCGACTGACCGGCAGTAAACTATAATTTCAATGTACGACAGCACTAAGATGGCAAAAATTTTAACGCAAAGTAATAGTCAGGTGAGACAGAATCATCTGCGACTTCTAAGGGTTTGCGAGATGAAATCAACGTTAAGGTGGTTACCCGCCTTTCAAAGCGTGCGAAACCGTTTTGAGCTAGCAATAGGGGATTTTATACCAGTAGGACATGACAAATTTGCTTTGTATAGCCAAGCTGAATTTTCTATGTGACGCAGCGACAGAAACCTATCTGATTTCAATTGGATTTCGTAAGTTGAATGTACGTCTCCTTCGTGTTAGTGGCGTGCAGTCGCAAAGAAGACAAATCATATTTTTCTTTACTTCTTCATCTTCAGACAGGTCCGCAGAAGACATTTTAAGGGTGAATCAATCAGCATGTATTCCTATCACGCAGTGACCCGTGTTATAATGTAAGAACTTTGAGAGATCTAAGTTTTTAATAGTTTTTTTGCCGATTTTTAGGCCCGATTTATCTACTGGAGTCTACCCGAAGTTGGTTTTCTTAAAAAAAAGACTCCCTTAACAGAGACGTCTTGGTTCATATTTGTATATGGGCATGAATTAGCGTCAATATTCAAATGCAAAAATCGAAAATGTCTCAAAATCTCTAAAAGACCACAGTATCAAAATCAAGATCTAAATTAAATCGACAGTTGTATGCGTTCGTCGTGTGGAAGGGAGGGGATTATGTTCTAAGTTCGTTTCTTATGATCGCTGTAGAATTTGAAGTAGGTTTGGAATTCGAATAATTCAAACAAGGTGTGTTACGATTTATAGGAATTTGAATTTTGCAATTCTGTCGATCTTGCTATTGGCATCCCATCGGTATGCTTATTGACATACCAATTCAATCCTGTCCTAATGTAGCATGTTTGGCAAGTTTGTCTGCCCTAAAATTATGTGAGATTGTGGTCTGGTTCCCAAATAGGACGAATTTTGAGCTGAACTGCACCTTTGATTGAGAGTTGTTCGAAGATCACTTGTGTAAGATGATCTAGTGAACGTAACGTTTTCTTAGTTTTAAAATAATAAATAATAGTTTTTATTAATTTAAACAAAAATAATTAGCAATGACGCCGAAGGGCAATAGTTTAGCTTAGAGCGCCCGCACAGAGTCAGTAAGTAGTTATTAGATTTCATTTCTGTCGTACCTAGGTTAAGCGTTTTGTACCTAGTTTTAAAATACTATTGGATAAAAAATAAAAAAAATGCCTTTTAAAAAAAAAATGTTCACTAGATGTTTGTTAATAGTCCCGAATTTGATAAATATAATTTGAGGGAATCTTGATTTGAAAGAACAACTTGAACAACGAAAATCATTTGAAGCATCAGTGAATACTTGTCAAAGGCACCAGATATATGTAGAAACAAATCGTTTCTTAAAAAGGTCTGTTATCGTTCTGCCTATGCATGTAGAATCACTTGAACTACAGTACCGTTCGTGAGATCAGTGATCAGTGAAATGGAAATATAGTCCACTGCATAGAATTTGCCAGGACACCCATATTTAAGGCGTGTTCGGTTCCTCAAACTCAAATTTAACCCAAATATGTCAACAATAAAGGTGTACACAGACGTTGAAAGAATGGCCAACTAAAGGGTGTCCCAACAAGAACGCAAGATTTAAATTTGGCGCCATTCGAATTGTCATTGTTTGACATTTGAACAATTATTGTTGTTTGTTTGTAGAAGGTATAAGGTTAATAAAAATGGAGCGCCACACAGCGAAATTGTTTTACCAAAATGGTGAAAGTTTTGCGGCTACAGTTCGCAAATTGCAGTCAACTGTAAAGCGATTTGCTAAAACTGGGTCTTTAACTGATGTAAAGACAACAACGCGCCTTCGACCAGGTCGATCGACCGAAAATATCGCAGCAGTACGTGATGACGTCGCTCAAACTCCATCCACCTCAATTCAACACCGGGCTCAGCAAATTGGTGTTTCCATATCCACTATGAAGCGAATTTTGACGAAAGATTTGCATCATCATGCATACAAAGTTTAATTGACTTAGGAACTGAAGCCAGCTGATCATGCACAGCGAAGGGAGTTCGTTAATTGGGCATTGGAGAGACAACATGAAAATGCTAATTTTGCCGATAAAATCATCTTTATTGACGAGGCCCATTTTCATCTTGATGGCTTCGCAAAAAAGCAGAATTATCACATTTGGGGCGAGGAAAATCTTTGAGTGATTCAAGAGAAGCAAATGCATCCTCAATGTGTCACTGTGTGGTGTGGATTTTGGGGTGGAGGAATCATTGGACCTTTTTTTTATGAAAATGAGTCAGGTCAAGCGCAAACAGTAAATGGTGTTCGGTATCGTGAAATGATAACCAATTTTTTCGTGCCTAGAATTGAAGAAATGAATGTGGAGGGGATGTGGTTTCAACAAGACGGCGCCACATCTCATACAGCCAGAGAAACAATTCAACTGCTACATCAGTCATTTCGCGGTCGTGTTATTTCGCGTTTTGGAGATCAGAATTGGCCGCCTAGATCGTGCGATTTAACTCCATTAGACTTTTTTCTTTGGGGTTTTTTGAAGTCGATTGTTTATGCGAATAAGCCAAAGACGACTCATGCCTTAAAAGAGGAAATTGAATGCTGCATTACTGAAATACCGCAGCATTTATGCAAAACGGTCATTGAAAATTTCATTAAAAGATCAAGTATGTGCCAGCAAAGCCGCGGCGGCCATCTGGCCGATGTGTTATTCCACACATAACCTCATCCTGTCTTCTTTACGATATATTAAAGAATTCATGATTTTTTTTAAATATCTGCCTTTTATTTTAAATTTAAATCCTGCGTTCTTGTTGGGACACCTTTTATAAGATGATGTATGTATGCCAATCTGTTGCGTTGTTAGCTTCAAAGTCTTCCATCCAGTGTTGTCCGTGCGTTCAACATAACCTAGTTATTCTCAGAGTCATGTCGACTTATGTCCCTGTCTCGCACTACATACATTATATTGAATAAAGGAAGAGGCATGCTTAAGAGAGGCAGCACTTCCGTTCACTTGAGGAAATAAAGAACTTGGTGGATCGACATCCTTTGGCGGCATTATTCGTCAGAAATATGCATAAGAGTAGAGATAAACATTCTTTTGAAATTCGAAAGTTTATGACCGATAAAATTTGATTTGCGGATTCCCTTTATTCTGCACTACATCATGGAGTTTCACATGAATTTGAAGAATCACCACAACGAACTGAACGATATAAAAAAGCAATCATTAGCCCTTCTTATGATATGGCGTAAAGTTGTAGAATAATTGAGTCCAGAAGCTTAACACAACTACCAAATTGCAACGATTCACTATACTCGTAAAAAAGTTGCGGTACCCTAAAGTATCATAGAAGACAAGTTCCATGACCTCGAACTACCAGTTAGTGTTAACTTTTACTGCATCTAAACCAAAACCTCATCAAAGCATGATTCCGCCGAAGACAGTCGTAACGCCGACTCAAGGTGAAATCAATTCGCGAAACGAGAGCCATCAAAAAAGGGGTATTGATAAATCGGCAAAAGGTCCAGTCAATGCGCATCGCGTGCCCTCGTGCCACAGCTAAAAATAATTATTGTCCATAAACAGCCGGTCAACATGATCGATCGTCTGCTGAGTCATAAAATAAATCATAACAAAGAGATGACCCATTCGTCTGCTTGCCTCCCAATGAATATGTCCTTTGGAAGCTCCACCATGAATGCCTAATTTCACAGTGAAAGAAAAACACACCCCTCACCAGGATGTAATAAATTCACCCAAGGTTGCCGGGCCTCACCCAACCACCCGGCCACCACTCCTAATGAAGTAACGACATTCATTGAGCAAATATATAAGTTATGGAATAATCCAATCTTTCAAATTATCGTCGCAGTCGCACACACGCAGTCTAGTGAGTGTTTATTAGGATTTATTGCCAGAGAGGGTGGGAGGAAGGGATGGAGGGCTATTTGGAGCAACGTGTGTTTTGTACCCTCAGCACTCATGCCAATTCGAACGCACACACGAGGTACAAGTGCAAGGATTTGCAAATAATTCCACCCGTGCTTTCGCTCTGGAAGTGCGTAAATCAGTAAATTAATTCGGGGATTTATTGCGAATCGCTTAGGAGAACAGCAGACCTGTGTACCTACATATTACCATGGAGAAAGGTGATTAGCCAACGCCCGGTTTGTTATGACTACCGTAATAACAAGCGCTCAACTTCAGAGTATCACGTTGGGTTGGGGGAGGGCTCTTAAGAGCCCCGGGAGGCTTATTATCAGGTGCTCCGGTCAATTTGTGCGGCAGAAAAGAATCTTCGCCGCATGACAAGGGTCAAGACGAGGGCTGCAAAAATTACATAAACAATCCGTTCCCATTCCAGCTCCCTTCCCTTGAAGGAAGTCACGGCACCACCGCGCCTAAGTGAAATAAATTACCATGAAAAATCTTCGAGATCCATTCGAGTGATTGCAGGCAAACATTCGCTCGATCAATCCTCTATGAAGGATAATCCACTTTACCACCCCCGTTGCCAGTGTCAACGGCAGCGTTGTCTACGACGTCGTCGCCACCGCCGACAAGGTTGCTGTTGTGGAGGAATGTGGCGTTGTTAGCGTAAAAAGACCGTAATTCGTCTGCAAGAGGCGACTACACAACGGTGTGCGCAGTGGGAGAAGGGCACGCAAAACAATACAGCAAATTACCTTATGCGGCAAAGGGTATAATTTGACATAAAACAAGGATAAGGAAACGACTGAACAAGGATATGGGCTCCACAATGCTAGCTCCCGTACCAGCGGCGAGAAGACACGAAATACACAACAACTACATGGATACAAAGAAAGACAATGGCTTGTTAACTGTTGCGTATTTCATTTGAAGTTTGAGTCCTTGTCCTTTGTTGTTGGACCCTCTTTTGTTTTTCGGGCTCTCCCTTTGGGAGCAGATTTTGTTTTGGAAAACACAGATTTATTGCATGGTCTGCCCGTTGAGGTGAAAACGGAGAATCATTTCAGAGCTGCCTTGTCGTCGTCGTTCCGTGTTCGTGTTGTGGATACGGGGTGGTGGATCTCTGTTTGTGTGGGTGTTTTTCTATTCCTTCCAGTCAGTCACTGGGAGTGTGAGACGGGGCCGAGTATAAATAAAACATAAAAACCTGTGAGAATGTTAACCGCCAGGACATTTGTGTGCGCACTGACCAGGAAAGGGATAATTTTATTATCATTGAAAGGGATGAGTTTAAAGCGGCAGGCAAAGAGCACCGAGATGGGAGCCTGGATACAGCCCAACATGCCAGCGGAAGATAAGACCTAAAGAGAATCTACACAAGTTGCTTATTAGGGGAAGTTTCTGGATGTCTTTCCCCAGCCTCGACACCTCACCCCGCCATTTCCCTTAGCTTGGAGGGCGGGGCGGGGGTGGAGAAGTTTGAAATTTCGTAAGGATTCGCCTCGCCAAAGGTGTGAAGAGAGTGCTCGAGAGTGCCTCAAGGGCATTCGACGGGAAATGCGGCAGGGCGTGAGCCTCTTTGTCGATGTAGAATGAATTTCTATTTATGTCCCCTGCAGCAATGGTACGAAATGCGAATTGTTGTGTTCAACGTGCCTTCCGGCAATAAAGGATATCTTTTATGTTACGTAAATTGGTTTCAAATCGGGAATATGTTTTTTTTTTCTGCCTTCTTCGTCGATTTTCCGTCCGCCTCCGGATGCGTTGTGTGCGTCGACCTTCCTTGTGCTTTTTGCTTGACGATGAAAAGGCTGGAATTTGATTTCCAATCTTATTATTAAGAGAGGTTGTGCCAAGAAGCTGGCAGCCGGTGTTGCGCATGGGATGGGAAGGGTCGCCTCGGTGTTAGGGGGACTATTTAGAAAGGGAAGGTTATCAGATCACCTTCTTCGAAAATTTGTTTGAAATTAAGTTCTTTTATCAGATAAAATTAGATACCGCTGGCCCTACGCCCAACCTAAGCCCAGACACCTTCCCTCCACCCGCCACCGCCATGCTCAGCATCTGTGGGGTGAAATTAAAAATTTGTTTAAGGGTTCCTCCTGGTATTTGTGAAGAATTAGCCTTTTATGGGAGCTCCATAAAGCCGTGTATATAAAAGTAATATCCAATTTAAATATTTCATTGAGAGGTGAATCGATGATAAAGAAACTTTTAATCTCTCCTTTGCACGCGATGTAAGAGATTTTGAGTGTCGCCCACCCGAGCATTTTTGAAAAGGACAAGTGGCTATTTCAGTTTTGTTGACAAGCAAAAATATATAAGGACGCTTGGAATCTGCACAGATGAAGAAGCATTTCTTGTTGGGTATGTCTTTTCGGATAAAATGCTTCCAATGTGTGTCTCTGTGGGTGTGTGTATGACGACAGCACTTTCACTTTTACATGTCTTCAGCAAAATGTTGGAGGGACAGGCAGTTTTGATAAGTGGCGAACGAAAGTGGATTAGACAATGTATTCAAATGCGGGATAAGTAATGTTAATGAGAATGGCTCTTAGAAATCGAGCGCTAGACCTGTTGTACTTAATGAATGTAACTATTCTTATATGTGCAAGACATTCTTTTTTGAGTAGATCTTGCAAAAAATTCTTCCAACTGCTCAATATAATTTGTATTAAATTCTTATAGATAAACCGTCGTCACTTATTGATGTGTTGGGCTACACCACATGGAATACCTTTTTACTGAAAGAAATTGAAACAAAAATTAGATTTAGTTCAAATGTGAAACATTGACACCTGTAACCTTTTTTCATCATAATTTTAGGTTCATTATTCCCTATCTTTGGGTTTTTGGTAAATAATAAGAATATGATTTCAGACTGCAGATTTTTGTAGGCGGGTTGCGATGGATGCGAAATAAATGGAAATCCGAAATGTTAGGTATGGGGTCTAGGTTTGGACTGGTTTTGTCTAGGTGTGGGCCTTGTTTAATTCACGGGGTATCAATCTGTCGAAATTTTCCACTTTTCCTGCGCGAACTAGTTGTCGACTTCCATGCCCACATTGTTCTTTCTTTGGGCCTATATCCAGCGTTTTGCAGGAAAATTGCATCGTCAATACATGTTCCGGTTTGCGACGCGATTCGTTAGGCTTAGATCTGACGAATAGAACTTGTCAAACCAACGCCGAATAAAACATTTATGTTTTTTGATGACAGAGACGCATTGTGAAAAGAGTACGAATTTGAATCATTGATACCATAATAAAAATTTCCTCACTCTATTTACAACGGATCTAAAAGTCACTTGAATCAAATACAGATATCTATTCACTGCTCTTTCAACGGATTTTAGTTGGGAATTCAGTCTAATATTGGGCATTTCATATGGCATACCGATTAGACTCAGACGGGTGATGATGCAGCCTGAAGTGGAATTTTCTACCACTGCTGTCCAAGTCACAGACTAAACAGGAAAACTGATAAAATGATTTTGCCAGTGAATATTAAAAATGATTGAGTATTGAACCAACCATCTTTGAACAACCTAGTTATTATACTTGCGCGAAAGTGAATTCGTACCACGCCAAAATGTACCATTCCATTTTCCATTTACAGGCATCAATGTTTTATAGAGGAATCATCAAGAGTGGACGAAGTTCGAAAGACAGTTGGTTTTCCCATTAGCCAGCATCAGCAAGCCTAGCTAGTGCTTGCTGGTGTGTCATCTGCAGAATGAAAATGACACTTTACATTAGTTGATGATACTCGACCGGTTAGAGCACATCCAGCACGAAGTGAAAAGACCACAGCAGCTATAGCTGGGAGTGAAAGCGAAGACCGTGAAGAATCGATTCATCGGTGTTCTCAGTAGTTTGGCTGTGTTAATGGAATATGTGCTACCGAGGAATAAGGCACATTATCTCGGCAAGCTTTGTCTTCAATGCTAGGAGTCATACAACGCATGAAACAACGGATTTGTTGAGAAATTAATTTGGAGACTATTTGATTTCAAGCTTTGTTATGGCAAATTCGTCGTCAAGATCGATAAGATCGATACCACACCGTTTTGCTATTTTCTCCAGGGGATGTGTAAGGTTTCAAGTTTCCAGGAATAATCCATCTACGATTGACGCTTTGAAAGCCAGTTTCTATGCTTGAACTAGTCACCCAAAATTAACCGCCCTCAACTCCCAACAGAATGAACCCTCACAGACGTAGCCTTGGATTAACATTTACATGATATCATTTTGAAAAAGTAAACGCCCTGCATTTTTCTCTTAAGCGGTAGGAAGCATTTTTAGTTCACTTTCAAACTGATGTAATGTATTTGACATTTTAAATCTAACCTCACGATGAATTGACTATTACTTTTGCGTGAATCTTTTGAAAATATTGAGTTGCCCAATAAATGGACATGAAGAATGTCTGTTGGCATCAGCCATCGCCGACGTTTTGTTATGACTTAAGCAAAGTGGGGGAAAAACATTGTTGCCGCTGTTACACTGTGAATGAAAATTCCGTAAACTGTCAGTTACAGAATATCAAAATGTTCCATGACTGTTAGCAACAAAATCTTTGAAGTGGCCAGTCAGACTCCACAGCAAAATCACTGTGCTATGAAAAATCACGTTAAAAAGAACAGTCAGTGTTCTTAACAAAATTACAGGTTGCTCCTTTCATCTAGAAAAAATCACTACGGATTATTCACTGGCTATACCTTGTAATTGAAAAATTCCATAAACTGTCAGAAATTGACAGTCATTGTTCACATCAAAACTCTGCTCAAGATAATATGTGCTGTGACAGAATAAGGTCGAAGTACATACATTTTTCATTCAAATGTCAATGAAAAAATCTGACAAAGATGGGACATATGTCACTGTGAACAAATCGTGGATTAACAACCACGACATCGCTAAAATTAGCGGGTAGAGTTCGCAGCCCTCGCCTGGTTCGTTTGGAATGCTACAAGGTTTCAGTTTATTCTATCTTCAGTTTGCAACTTCAATGTCAACGTCAATCAACGGCCAACTTCCATTTACAGATTCATCACCGAATTGCGCACTACAACTTTATTTCGAAAGATCCTGAAAGTTGAAATCCTATAATGATCGAAATCCTAAAATTGCAAAAATCGCGAACTTAACTAATTCATGAAAAATTTACATTATGACAGTTTTGGAGGCATCCATGCGTAATTTCAGAGAAGTAAAAGGTTGAGTGACTGCATTTTGAAACCAGTCTGTCAGAAGTTTGTGCTAGGTGAAGCTAGGTGCTAGGACTGCATTTGATTTAATTTTCTTAAATTAGCACCACGGCTTGGAATTTGTGCAAGTATTTTCGTGACGAAGAACCAGCACAACCCCTTCCGATTTCACGGATTAAGACAATCTTCGGAAATTCCAGATCGTTGAATACTTGCATTTTGCAGTCGGTGCTACAATCTTAATAGTTTTTGAATATCAATTTGAATTTTCAAAATCTCCTCACTTTAAGTATATTCCTAACCGATGAAGCATTTCTTACCGCTGATTGTTCTTCAAAGTTCTCTCTAAACGGTGCTTTAAGTTGCCAGCCCTTTCAAACCGAAAATGCGATTAAGGCAAACTAGTTGCCATACGAAACCCCATACCAGTTGCCAATAAATTCCACCCCCCGCCGTCGCTTTAATTGAAGTATCAAATGCAAACAAGTATCAGACTATCCATTCATTTCCTTCATTAAGTGTCACTCCTGAACAGCAGCTCCAGGCAGTGGCACCGGCAGCAGCAGTCTTATTCTAATTACCGACCGACTAGTGACATGCTAGAAAGCGATTTGCATTTGTAATGATACCCTTATCGTTCAACCATTCCAGCACGTTTAATAGCAGTCCACACCGCCCGACCGCCCGCCGATGAGCCACACAGCACACGGCACACGGCATTCGTTTGCATTTCCATGCGAATGCTTAAGTTAAGTGTGTGTTTTCATTGGAAAAACTTTCCGGTACGTTTGATATTTTCCTCATTTAATCGGTTTGTTTTGTCCGCCGTTCTTTAAATGTAATTTCATTTTCGTGTTCCACCGATATTGAGCACAAACGTTAATAGTATCGCCACGGTGCCACGGTCCTTTCCCCATACAATGGAGTTGTGCACAGGACACTGTATCATGTAGTCGATAAGGCAAGAGCAACACATCCCAAACGTTCGATGCGAAAGAGGGATTTTCACCAAGAGTGTTGAGTGCCTTTCAGAACGTATGCATGTAACAGAGGCTTACCGCGTGCATTGACAGGATTACTCTCTATTATGGCACTCTCCTTTTTTTGCGCTGCTTTGTATTTGTTTGTTATTTTCATTGCAACTCCCTTAGCCACATACCGCGCTGCATGCAAGTAAGATAATATAGTCGATTAAAGCGATGCATACATGTGTACTTGTGGCGGGGCTCGTGTGGCGGCATAATAAAGCGGCATTTAGCAGCCAGAAACGAAAATAAAAACAACCAGCAGCGCGTTCAGAAACATTTCATATTTCGCAATGTCGTACGTGGCATGTTCGCGACTGGGTGGGATTGGCTGCAATCGCGTCCCTTCTGCGTGCTTGCATGGGCTGTGTTCCGGCGATTTTCAGCCGACAGCGGTGTTGATTTCCAATGTTAGCGTCACACAGTGGATAAATGTGTCCTGCAATCAGAGAATGCATTCACCGGGGACGTGTGCGCGCGGGTGTCCTTACACCGAAAACAATAACCACTCTTGCAATGACAGGTGTAAACCATTTAATTCGAATCATCTGGATAAGGAAGGAAATCGGCCTGTGGATGTTAAGAGGCAGCAGATAATTTATTGAATTTCAGATAATGTGTGTATAATGGAGTTGTACCAGTGCCTTGGAGTGCTGGTGAATAAAATGTAGTTCGAGTAGATCGGATTCCATGGAGTAATCGCAGATTTCATTGCCACCTGTATGCCCCGCAGGTTGTTCTGCGACAGATCCAAATGTGGATTATATTCGAAATAAAAAAATTAATAGATTTGCTTATTCTAGGGAACTCTGGTTTTTGGAATGAATAGCTTAACGCAAGTGCAGTGAAATCACATTAACATTAGCATTCGAAAAACAATCACTTAGACACGAATCAATTGCAGTCTTTTGTTAAAATGGGGCTTAAAGATACGTATAAAATATAAACATTGGAATTGCCTAAATAGTTGCCACGTCGGAGAGAATACAAGATAAATTCTTTATTGATTGGGCTGTTGCAGATCAACATGTTGAGGGCATTTGATGAATGCGTTAGCACGAGTCACCTCCACATGATAGCGTAGTACAAGCGAAAATCAGGTATGCAATAAAATTCAAGACACTAAAGTACTGGAGAGATTGAGACTTGACTTGAATCTTTGATAATGATTATGTCGGATCTTAAGAGTATGCAGAACGAGTGGAACTGGCTTAAAAAACAGTGATCATATGGAGCTTCGGAATATATTTTTTTGCTGGTCCACGACGATACTTCTTTACTGCACACTTTTAACGCACCTCACAGAGTTTTGTGTATCATAAGCTGGGTAAAATAAATAGATTTTTCTTCTTTATCTTCTTCTCAGTACGCCTCTACAGCCCGGGGTGATCTTGGGCCCCAACTAACAAGTCTCTCAAGCTGGCACGATCTTCAGCCTGCTGCCTCCAATTTCGCATCACACATTGGTTAAAGATCTTGGGCTTTCCTTATTGCGTTGCACCACTGGTTCGGAGTTGAAGACACTTTTTACGTTTTCCATGTACTCTACTCGGCCTAGCCATCTTAGAAGAAGAATTCGCACATGCCTGACTTGGCTCAAATGCTGTACAGCCCGTGGTTAAATCATCTTCTCCAAAAACCATCGTGAACAACGCTTCGCAAGGCGAAAAATTCGAAGGCATTTTGCCCCTAAATAAATGCTTCCACTTATACGCCTGAGGCTAGGCTTTGTCTTCCTGTTGACTGGTTGGTACTTCAGTCAATTTTTAATAAGACAATAAGAAGTTATTAAAAAAAACTCAAACATAGTCGTCGTAGTTCATATTTGTCACAAATTCATCAGTGATCAGTGTGTTGTCAAAAAGTAACAAAAATGTCAAGTTGGTGAAAAACTTAAAGGTTGGCAATTTGAGTTTCAAGATGTATCAGTCCACTATCAATCAGGTCTACCAAAGAATGGGTAAATTCTGAAAAAAGGCTTGGAATGTAAGCTTCTCTGTATTGCAAGACCACATATAAAAAACGAGATGTGGCAACTTTCATTTGAGAGAAATTTTAGTCCAAGAGTTAGCAAGTCTTAGCCATGCTTTTGAAAAAAACAATTCTTCTTGCCCGGACATCTTTAAAACCGCTATCTAGTCACATTTTTTAATAAAATCTCGTAATTCAAACTGCCCAAAAATTTGAGAGTTCAGAATTTGCTGAGATTTTGGCAGTTCGCCTAAGACTAAAACACCGGTAGTAAAATTGCAAAATTTCGAGCACAATAGAAACAAACCATATCATGAGATGCAATATAAATACAATAATGGACCGTACAAACATAGCCCTGTACATTCTACTGGTCCATCAAGTTTCTCATCTTATCTGGTTTAGGACCGTACAAAACTGACGTCGCATCGCTCGCACTGCGTTCGACATGGACAGGATGGACATCAACTATAGAACAGCAGATAATTTTATTGAAATAAATATTGTGTTCTCGCTGCCCTTGAGCTTGTTCGGCTGGAAGGTTTACAGTGAAACGTTGTGCGCCTATACTGTGGGGCGGCTTTAAATTGATAGACAATGATACCAACTATTGACTTCTGTTATGATCCTATGTTTGTGTTCAATGAACGCGTTAGCCTGATCGATATTCTACTGTGAGAAAAAGATGTATGCAGGCACTAAAGTCACTGACATATGTGTCAAATTTAATGTCAAAATACATTTTATAAACCGTTAACATTGAATTCGTCACTTTTTAATTTTTGAAACAACTCAACAACGCAGTTCCAAAAGAAGATGGCGTCATGTTTTAAAATTTGGTAAAAGGTTTTGAAAAAAATGCATTGCTACTACTTTTGGCCTACTTAAAGGGGATGCATTGCGATTTTTTTAGCCACCGTAGTACGTTTATAAAAATGCGGCGCCACGTACTGGATAGCACAAGAAATTATACGATTTGATTCTAATGACTACTCTCAGCTTTGAAACAAAACGCTTTAGTTTTGTTAGCCTTCAACTTCTTTAAATTCGCAATGAAATGGAATCGTGGTCAAAATTTTTATGAAGCCCCAAAGTATCCCTGTTTATTTTATATATTAGCAGCAAAAACTCAAATACTTTTTACCAAACTTCAAGAAATTCAATAGTAGTTATCACTTTTTAACACTAATTGCTAACTGAGTTAGTCAATCAATTCATCAGAATTCACGTCATAAATTGGACAATACCCGATAGCAATCGGTGTTGACTTCGTTGAACATGTAAATCCAATCAAACAACATTGGTCACGACGCGAGTTTATTGTCGCAACAACACAATCATTTCACAACTCAGTCACGCATCCTGAACACGTATACATAATATTTAATGACAGTAGACTGTTCGGCCAGCAAAACAGTTCCAAGTCCTTAATTTGAATTTCAACTCAAGTTTTGGTTGTCCTATTGGACTGGGGAATTAATTAACAGACTTCTCTTAATTACGAATCCTATTTCGGTAACACGACGTTACCACGCCGCCCAGGTCTCTCGCCAAAGTCAACTCTCGACAGCAGCAATGGCAAAAATCTTGATCGGACGTGGTTTAATGAGTAGACACATCGCATTCCGTGATTAATGAACCCATTGTATTGAACAGTTTAACACTGATTAGTAGACGAACGCTCAACGGAACGCAATGTTCAAACTCGAACCGATTGAATAAAGATTAGTGCGATTAGCCAGAGTCACACTGACTCACCACCCACTCACCAGCACCGCTTTCATAGGTAACAAAGGACACGCTCTGGCTTTATTGAAATTTCAACCTCAGAACGTACCATGATTTTGAATTCACAATTCGATTTTGGCCCTTAATTAAAGCAACCGACATCACACACTGATTGTCCGGCACATTTGGCGGTTCTATTATTGTCCTGTCAGGTACTCCATCCAGTGCAGGGGAATTTCAGAGCCAACAATGTGTTACCACCACCACCATATCTAGTCGACCCCCCTCCGAATAATTGGAAAACTTTTAATTCGTTTCTGTGACACAAACAAAAAAACGAGAGAGAACTGTTTTTTAGTTATACGCTGCATCTTTGTTTAAACAATAGACCGCTCGCCGCCAATTTCTTGTAATCACATGAAACACAATACGTACCACGTATACCCCGCGCAACCTCGAAAACAACCACATCCACACCTCCGCAGCCATCTGCACGTTCATCCTTTTGTTGTGCATGAATCTGCAATGTGGCTTCATTCAGGAGCAGGGAACAGTTTTTGGTGTATGTGCGAGTGTGAGTCTGTTAGCGAAAAACAATGAAAATGCGAGGAAAACAAACAAAAAAAAATGAAACTTTTAAATTTGCTTAAAACACGCGATAATGAGGTTTTAATATCCTTATCCGGAAGTACGCACGTGCAGCTTAATGGTGAATGCAAGCCGAACAGTAACTGGAGGAAGAATTTAGGACAAAAAAGGCGATTATGCCGGGTCCTTTGTGCGCGTCCACACTTTAAAACTATTTACATGTGTATGCAATCATAAATGGCGGGATACTGCTCCCTTCTCCAGCTCGTGCCACCGTTATTTGTTCACGGCTTTTGTTGTGCGTTTGCCAGGACGCGAGCATAATTGTGTTTATTTGTTTAAACTATGCATTTTGAAATAACGTGAGCATTCTCGTGTTTTATTCGCTCCTTGAACCGGAAAATTTGCAAAAATTCACAAACTGAGCGCAATCGTATTCACTGAAGCATGAAATGTTGAATTAATAGAAACAAACACGGTGGACAAACAGTCGTCGGCCGTGCGTCGCAGTTGGGTGGCGAGAGGATTCATTGCATATTTTGCAACTGATAGCAATTGTTTCTGTCATTTTTTGAATATGAATATTGTGTGTGTGGTGGACACAATTCCTATTCATATTAAATCGGAAGCATGGAGAATTTTTTTTTCGGTTTTCAGTTTTCCCTTTTTTGCAATCTCTTCGGTGAGTTGGGAGACCGCGCCGCCGCGCGTTGAAAGTTCAGTCAACGTTGGGGGCCCTTTCAATATTCATCACAGGACCGGAAGTAAAGACCGTCGGTAGCGTTTAACAATTGGCATCGAGTTCAACTAGGCCTTTTAAATGGCTGATGGAATTCAATTGTTTGCCACGATAAAAGGAACTAGGATTTAATTGAAATGAATGGAGTAAATTAACTTTGAGCATAGTTCAAATGGGATTTTGTATTCGGGAGTTTTTGTTTTTCTCAGATTTTGCTGCTTGGACAGGGGCAAAACTTAAATAAGTAAAAAAGTAGTTTTTGAAAGGGATTTCTTTTTCTATGACAGAATGTACAAGCCGCTTGTGTTTCACCTTTTCAATTTTAAACGCTTGAAATATGAAAAAGTCTGATTCCGGAATGATATAGAATCGACAAGGTTTTACGGCGGGATCTACTGAAATACATATGACTGTAGCTGTGCTGCAGTACAGATAAGTTTTCTAAGGATTTCCGGTTTATTGAGAACCCAAGGATCTATTAAAGAAATGTACGCACTTTGTTTTATCATAATTAATGCCGTTTGAAAATACCCTTACACATGTGATCGAAATATAGTCACAATAGAGAAACGGAAAAAGAGAGGCTACCAATGCATATTGGTCTGCGTTTGAAATAAGAGGGGGAGTTGAGCATTGAAGCTAACTGTTCGTCCGATATGGATGAACTGATAAAGTGATATTCTTGAAGTGATAAAAAAACGTTGATACAGTGATCATGACGAGACATCACATCTCCTATGATTTTTAGTGCTTTTACATTCCTTGCAGTAGATGCAAAGAAGTCTTGGAAATTAAATAGATGTGTCCCAAAAATTTAGAGCGTGTATAGGATAGGATGTTGTAGCCAGATTAATAATATTAAGTCAGTGGCACTACAGCCCAAGAGGGATCACGTCCTAGCTTCCCAGAAACTACTCGTTTTGTGTGTGTAGAGCAGAGTAGAAGGGACCTACAGTTTTGTGCCAACCCTGAACGGCGAGATTTGAGAACCTTTTCAAAGACAATTTGTACTCTCTGAGTGTTGTCAGCAACTTGAAAGAGGTGATGACATGAAAAATGCTAGGTGTACAGACCGGGACCAATACCGAAATCAAACGCAGAATCATTCTTGCCAATCGCTGTTCTTTTGGGCTCAAGAGGCGATTGAATAATAAAGCCCTCTCTCGAAGGACTAAGCTTGCTTGATATAGCAGCTTGATCATCCCAGTCCAACCCTATGGCGCGGAAACCTTTTAGTAACGTCCAAAAGCGGATGAGGAAGCAATTAGTCTTTTCGAGAGAAAAGTTTTGCGTGCGATTTTTGGTTCTGCTTGCGTTGATGGAATCTGGAGGAGAAGATTTAACGACGAACTCTATGGGCTGAACAGCGACATGCGCCTAGCCTAAGGTGTCTAGGCCATGTAGAGCGTATGGATACCACTGCTCCGGCCCAAAAAGTCTTCGAATCTGAGCCATTGGGACGACGCGACAGAGGACGGCCTTTGCTAAGGTGGCGGACACAAGTGGAGAAGGACCTCAACCAACTTCGCAGCTGGCGAAAAATCGTGTTGGTTGGAGAGGCATGTTGGTTGAGGCCCAGGCCCACCCTGGACTGTAGCGCCATAAGAAGAAGTAAAAGAAGAAGTACAGACCAGGAATCGAACCTGGACCTTTGGCGTGTGAGTCGCCGCACTTGCCCCGTACGCCACGCAGACTACTTATAGCCAGACTAGAAAGGTTTAAATACTTCTTGAAGTCGCTTTCTTTAAATGACCATCAGACTTGATGCAAGCTACGCCCATGCAATCGGACCGAGTAATCAGCTCAATTGGTTAGGTCGACGAAGCTGTAAACACTCAAGTGGGGCCTCCTCTGCAGTAAGAAGTCCCCGCTTCAGCACAGGGATTCTTAATTGGTTCTGCAAATTAGAAAGAAGTCAGTATGGGAGAGACTTTTTTTTTTAAAGTGTGGCAATCGCTTGATGACACTGCTGAATGCTCTAATTGCGGATTTATCTTAGTTTAGCAGGCAAAGCGACCAGAATTAGTGGCCAAATCAGTTTGATTTCATGGAAGGTTGTGCTTCTACAATTAGTGACATTAATCATGTCCTGCTGAGGGAGATATTTCGTTGTATCGTAGCGCTAATGTTTTGGGCGATGAGTGCTGTTTCGCTGTTTAAAACATCATTTCGCAGAAAATATATGGTGACATGACTGTCAGAATGAATTATCTTTAAATATATCACGTTGTTCTTTAGCATTGCCGCAAAGAATGAACGACAGATTCTAGATGAAGGCCCTTGATTCAATACCAGTACCAAAATCCATGTCGGTCATCGATGGCAGTGCATTCCCCGGCTAGTTTCCCACCTCTTTGGGAACTTCTTCCCGAATATCAGCGCGTTATGAAAATTAAATTGCTGACTAACATTAGGACAAGTCCTGCTCATGTTAAGCATGCTTTTGTTCTCTCACGAGTACTCACAAACTATTGCCCATGGCAGAACTTCGCAATGTGAAATTTTTTTTCAAAGTCTTTCAAAGAAATGATAAATTGAACAAATAATAGATGAACGTTTAGGAAACAAACCTAAATTGCGTGCCGTCACACTTACCACCTATGCCATGCCAGACGAATATAAAGCGGCTTTGTATTTTCATTCAAAATATGTCCATGACCTTCGGTACCCAAAGATTTACGAGTATGATTGACCAATGTTAAGGTCAGCAAATAACGAATTTAATTTCGAAAAGGAAGGACAAAATAAATGGCAAAACCAGTTGTAGCTGTTAAAGGTTACGCATAACAAACTATCTCCGCACACAGTTAGAAAACTTTTCTTCCGGCTCCCTTAGCGGCGACAATTTCCCAGCGTCACGATTTGACCTAATTCAAAGTTGTTGAAATTTCTCTCTGCTCTCGTTGAAACAAAACCAAAAAACAATTCCAATTCCTACTCTCACTCTACCGCATTCTTCCATTGACATTCTGGTAGCCCTAAAAGTAAAACTTATAAGCCCGCATTATCCTTGAAAGGAACAAGTTCGGATGTGGCATGTGTGGTCAAGTAAATGGATATCGAACAGGAAAATCTTTCCACATTCGTTGAAAACTTTATAAAAAGGTTTTTCGCCAACTACTGGGATTACACACGGCAGAAATTAAACGTTCATGTGTGCACTGACCACTATCAAACTCTGCGGAAACACCCTCCACACCCATTAACGCTCACATCAGAGGCTCATTTTCCACAGCATACGAGTATACCTACTCGTCTACATTCCGGACACATAGCTTAACAGGAGTCTCTCTGAGCCTTAAATTAAACTAATTTTTGAGTAAATCCGCAAATCCTCTCCCATTTATCTCTGCGTTATTACATAAATCAAACATCAAATGCAAGTGGAAGTATGTGCTCGCACTTGTGTGCTGAGCAAACTTCAAAACAATTTAAACTAAACAACCCTCATATTTCGGGCGCTTGAATGGGGGATTTCACAACTGAGACCGCAAATGAAATGAAATTCCCATGAATTTCGCAGTGAAATTAAAAATCTGCTCAAGGGAGGTTGGCCGCAAAAGGTTCGCGGTCATCAGCATGTTCTGCTTTGAAAAGGGCGCCATGCATTATTGCGGAATGTTAAAAGGTTTTGGATTTTATGGATGAATAGTCACGTTTGCGATTATGATTGACAAAACCCATTCCGAGGATGCATGCTCCGCCGAGGACGAACACTCATTACGATTGTGTACTCAATGAACCCAGGGGCGACTAAATTGATTTAATAAGGGGAGGTGTGCGTAGTTCCAAGCGAAGTTATTAGAATAAATTTAGTCAGATGTGTACATTCCTTCTAATCAAACTGCAATTTTAAGCCAACAACAGACCGACACCCTCCTGCTGTCGGGTAAATATCCGTAGGTCAGCATTGATTGATTGGATTCCGAAAAAAATATCTAACGTCATGCTCATTTTGTCTGTAAATTAGCTGCGTTTGGTCAGGAATTGCTTAAGGACATAGATGGAGTTTAAGGTCAGCTGATGCAAACTTGCAAATTTGACAGTTTTAATTGGTATCTGGTGTTAATGGTTTGATAGCCCTTCGAAGAGGAACTATGTATCTCCCTTTTTATTTTGTGTTCTAACCAGAAATACATTAATTCCCTTTAATGTGCTCTCTAATAGGAATTATTCACTAGTCTCGTCATTTCCATTATCAAAATGTTTTTATTCAAAAATTTGTAATGCCCGACAGTGCCGCACACCCAAAATTTCTCTCACTTGCCAATACGTTTCCCTAAACAACTTTGAGAGGTAAGATCCTGTGAGAAAGGGAATCAAATCCATTTTCGACCATTTTTAGTCCGTAAGCCTTCTTCCCGTCTCTTACGACCTATGAACACCGTACCGCTTCTCTTTATCTCTTTCTCATATGAGTGGTTCATTCGCAGCCCGGTTAGGATATAGGATGTTTCCCTTCTTCTTCAACTAGCTTAAGCATGGGTTTTCTTATGCAAGGTGGAAATGTGTAAGAGAAAGGTACAAGAAACGACTCTCTCTCTGCCTTCTGAAAGCTGTCCTTGTGGTTAAACCAAACTGCAACACATGATAGCTCGGAGTCCGTGTTACAGACAGAACTGCGTAAGGCTTTATAGAGGTGGCAAAACCAGTTGTTCCACTGCTAAAGAACTCCAAGTGACTCTAGACAGTTTAACAATCAATCGGTTATCGATCATTCCCGATGATTTCGCGAACTTTGTTAGCATTTTCATCGGTTTAAGAAATTGGTTGGCAAATACAGCGAAGCTTGCCGTCGAAGCTTCTGTGCCAGTTTTTCTGAACAAGAAAGAAGAACAATGACATTCTAGCTGCATCTTCTTAATATAAATCTAATCTATTGGCTGTACATTTTCCGGCTAGCTCAAGACTTTTAGAGTGAACTTTGCCTATACCTTTACTCGAGAGCACACATCCTACTATGTGCCAAATCTACTTTCACACTTGTAAATTTGCAAGTGTCCTTAAAGATATCAACGTGCACAAGTCCCCTGATCCAAATAGTACACAGCCTGTTCTTCTGCAGAAGCAAAACCATTGCGCAAGTTCTCCCTTTTGCAGTAGTCTTTAGGACTCTTCTCAAGAAAGTGGTGAGCAGCATATGTCCAGCTCGTCCCTAAAAATTGCCGAATTTTGATCGCCCAGAATCTACTGACCCATAGGACGAGGCTTTGAAAACGCTGATTTATCATCAACTCGTCATCATCAACAATCACGGAAAATTCAGACCGGCTTCAGCAACAACGAGGCCACTGGTGATCTGATGGCATCTCTCACCGAAAAACGAAACTAATCTCTGCACTATGAAGGTGAAGGAAATGTCATTGCGTTGATATTTAAGAGGAATTTGCCAGAGGCTGGCATCAGGCTGTCTTGTCGAAAATGAGTGCTTATAGTACGATGAGTGCCTTCTTCTATGGATTAGAAGTTACCTTTAGAATCGTTTTCTTCAAGTTGTTTTGAATAGGTTGAAATTTGATATGCACCATATTAATGCTGGTGTTCCCCAGGATTCTGTCTTGACTCCGACACTCTTCTTTTTCTTCTTTTACTGGCTCTAGAGTGTGGGGGAGCATGGGCCTAAACCAGTATGCCTCTCCAGCTAGCACGGTCTCTCGTCAGCGCACTCCAAGTTGGTTGAGGTCCTTTTCGACTTGTCTGCGCCATTTCAGCTTAGGCACTTCTGTAGCGTTAACTCAATGGCATAGATTCCAAGAATTTTCGGGCCTGTGCAGCATTGTATATAAAGACGCTAAAGCGCATGCCGCAGTACAGCCTATAAAGTTCGTAGTTGAATCTTCTTATCCAGATGCCATCAACGCAAACAGGACCAAAAAAACCCCACAAAAGGCTAAGGGCTTCCTCATCTGCTTTTAGTAGCATCGAAGTTTTTTGCATCGTAAAGGAGGACTGGGGTGAGCTGTTGTACAAAGCCATTTTAGTCCTTCGAGAGAGGGCTCTATTACTCAATTGCCACACTCTCTTCACTTTTATTAATAAACGCTACTTCTTTGCAGATGGCAATACGTCGTTTCTTAAGTCGTGGACCATTTCCTCGGCAATAGACACGCAACGTCTGTGTATGTTCAAAACAACAGAATGGAATAATTGGCTTCCATTACTTAAACGTTTCCAAATAAGACATTCTTTTTCTTGTGGTGCTACAGTCTGGGGTGGACCTGATCCTCAACCATCATGCCTCTCCAGCCAGCACGATATTTTGCCGACTGCCGCTAGACATTATGAAACCGAAAAACTGTCTGTCCCGTTTAACTCAACATGTCTACCATTAAAGAGTAGAAAACAATTTTCAAGACAAGATTCAGCCATTGCAAGACCGAGGAGTATTCAAACAACCGTCATTCAAAAATGCACAAAAATCAAACGAAACCTTCTCTCGTCTTGAAGAAGACGAGACGTAACGGCACAAAATGAATGCACAAAAACTCGGTCTACAAAAACATCGCTTCGGTTCCTTTTGCTTGCTGAATATTGCCTAAAAGATCCTGTCCTTCGTGCTGTATGAACCTCTCCGTAGTACTGTGGGCGTCTGCTCCAACAAAGAGCCTGTAACCCAAATCTTAACACAGCATGTTTTAAATTGGAGACAGTCATAGCAAATAGCTCTTTCTCACAATGGCAGAATTCACAATCTTGGGAAAAGTGATTCGTGTGCGTGGCAATAACAACTAATAGGTCAGGCTTAACTAAGATTCTTTCCGTCCAATAACTGCTGGGTAAAATTTGACATTTAAAACTTCATCCAATCAGAATTTCGGCATTTCGAAAGTTGAAGCATGTTGGTTTTTGGTTGTGGGCATCTCAGGACATTTGATTTTGGGAATTCGGGCTATCTCCCTCCAGAAACCAAAGAAATTTTTAAACTTAAAGTTTTGTGCAAAATTTGAATTAAAAAAAACTCCAAATCGAATGTGCTTACTTTCTTGATTTTCTTGCATCTGTCGCTAGTTCTGTGGTTTCACTTTTTTTCCAGTGAAACGCGAACACCACCAAATCGAGAGATTATGCCGGTACAAGACACAACCAAATAATTGACAGTGAAAAAAAGCAGCGTTTTCCCTCATTTCGAAGCACGCTGACCTAACTTAGATTGTAAATAAAAATTTAAAACTTACCTGCATTGATCGCCTACTGGAACCACTATTCGATCGTGATAGCAGCGGTGGTCGCCGCTTGGTAGCACCACGTCCGGCTAACAAGTTATTCAGCAACGATGGTGATCGTGCGCAAATGAACGCATGGAACGAGGAAACCGTAAAAACACCCAACTTGTTCAAAGTGTTCTTCGTAGGGCGTGACACGTGTGTGAGGAGGGACTGAAAGAGAAAACACAAAAAAAAAAAAAAAATAAATAAGTATGCGTTCAGTGCAGTACAAAAAAAAAAAACAAAAAGAATGTAAACCCACTTTTCTATCATCTTCATCAAATTGCTTATGTGTCCCACAATCTGCATCATCAGACGGGCAGACGGGCAGACGGTTAGACGAAGTCTAAACGCTTCCTCGTCCCACAAAAGGAATAACTCATCATGGTGCTCGCATAAAGCACACACAGAGAGCGCACATTCCACATAAAATGAGTAATTTAGATTTTTTTTTTGCATTCTGCCTCGCTGGCCTTTGAAAGGCACTTATGCAGATTGTGGCACTGAATACGTTCACCCAGGCTGGGCTCGTCTCATAAACCGTCGAGGTGCTTCCCTGTGGCCGGCGGGAGCAATTGAAAAAAAAAAAAAAATAAATAAATACTTTTTTTTCCCTTTCTTCCTTATCTTTGGCAGTTGTTGCTTTGATTGAGTTGGCTGCTGCTTCCTGCATGCTCGCCGCTCGAGGCATGAATTAGCAATAAAAGGGAAAAACTAATCAAAAGATCTATGCTTGGCTACCGCATCCTTGAGTCAAGGCTCTGTTAGCTCTGTCAACACGGCATTTAGCTGTGAGTAATCGTAGATGCTGCAGGGACATCAGTTACTCCTGGTGGGGCCGCATGCAAAAGGAGCATCTGCAGCGCTTATAATAAAATTGGAATTACTGCCTTCAAGGTTCACATATAAAGACCGCCTGCGCCATGCACGCTCATTTATGTATTTTAATCTGTCGGTGTCGGGATGAAATGATATATCAACCACTTACGGTAAGTAGGTAAGGTTGTTTAAAATTTACGGCGCACATAGCCCGTGGATTGTTTTTGAGTCCTTGGGATTTGATCTCTTTTCGGTTAATAGTGCTGCAGATTTTTCCACACTCCCCCACCTCATTCATAATTCAGGTGGCAGCTGATGAGTTTACTTGCTACTTGAAGTGAAGCGTAATTTGCAGGAGCAACATTCGAGAAGCACTCTTGACAGGATTTGCAGGAAATCGGGTTATTTGTTAACTATCCGATTACAAGTTGCTTTATTCCGTTGCTGGTTGAAGAGTGCGTGCTCGCATAATCCGCGCGAATTACTAATTGTAGACCTCGTGGCTTGTTCCACTCATGAATCCACAAATGTATGGAATGGACTTAGGAATCAGACTTCATACGCAATTCAGATGCGCTCGGTGCTTCACATTTGCATGATGAAAAGTGGGCTTAAGTTAGAATTGAAGCCACATCCTTGTTTCCTTCCCAAAATTCAGCTGCTAATAAATAATTTGTAATTACCTTCGGATTGGGTAGCTCTCCACTTTGCAGTGACGCCATATAGCACCTCAAGCGGAACTGTTCGCAATGCAAACGCTCCAAATTCTCCTCCCATTGTAGGATCTGCGATTGAATTTGATGGCGCGTGTCCTGGTCTGTAACAACGCTTTGCTGCAATTCCGCCATATGCTTAAGCTTGTGATCCTGAAAAGAGACATATTAAGTGTTTCTCAGTCTTTTATTTCGAAAATTCATTATTGTTGGTTACGATCATCCCCTTCCCTGCCGGCGCTCCGCCACTAACAATACGTGACACACTTAAATACCTGCGCTACGAAAACGTACATGTAAGTTCATCAGCAGGTACAACTCCCTCTCTCTCTCTCTCTTGGATAAAACGAAATTTTTTTAGAATTTGTTTTCTTACTGAAAAAGGTGCGGGACAAAATGAGGGTGAGAGTGAGGGAGGAAGGGGGCGCATTCCATAGAGAACAGGTGAACTAAAAAAAAATGTATTCCCGACTCCTTTGTGTTTTTAGGCTACACTGAGTTATTGTTTCACACCCTCTCACACACACATGGCGGTGTACTCAACATTTCAAATGAGGGTACGACCACTATGTGTTAGGTGTGTGTCGACGCCCGCGCCCCAACACATCCCCGCCGCATGCGGCTTAAATGCATTTGACTACGGTTCCTGCCAAACTGAATGTGAAATGTATATCATCTTTAGCGCATTTATTCAGCGCGCATTTTTTGTTCTCGCAGCGAACTACGACGAGTGTAGTCCGCAAACGATGTCGGTTCGCACGTAATGGTACCGTGGGTTAAAATCCTCAATTTCTGTGTTAACTAGCGGGCGGATAGTCGTCGTTCAGCAGTAGGCAGGTAGGTAGATTGCAAAGGTTGCAAACTGGAGGGAGTTGTTAGTGCGCACCCTCGGTCTGTAATTGTTAGATGTGCAATAGTATAGGGCGGCACAAAAAATGAGCAACGAGGACAAACATTCATAATGCCTCCCACCAGCGTTGCGTGCCCCTTTGTGTGTGGGCCTGTGCATCCACCCAGGTGATGGCTCAAGTGCTTAATGAGGGAAATACTTTTGAAATCAGAGTTTCACCTTTTTTTGTGTCAAATTCGTTCTTTAAGGGAAATTATTTACTTTGACTTCGTCTCCAAGTGAAAAGTCCTTTTTCGCACTTTGATGATGTGTTCCTTCTACTTTTTTATTTTTTTTTTGTCGTCCAACTATTTCCACTCAAGAGGAAGCTTACTTTCAGGGAGTGTCCAACAGTGTAAGCACATGTGCGTGTGTGTTTGGTTGTTCTCCTCACGGAAGTGGCAGTTGGTGCAAAAAAGATGAGCGAAAAGGGTTTACGGTGTTACGATGAGAAAGCTGAGGATTAACTTTGGCGATGACCTGGGCGTTGGCCCAATGAACACAGTTAAGTTTGATTTATTTATGTCCGTCCTTATGGAGGGAAGATTATCGAATTGTGGTAAACGGTGTTTTTCTATGGGTAATGGAGTGAATTTCGAAACAACTTCACAAGTCGTTTGTCCTTGTTGAGGTAAGTGAGGGGAAAAAACAGAAAATCAATTCAATTTTTGAAGGATATATGACAGAAGTTGAATACGTTTCATTTTACACATCATGAAATAAAAGTGAAATGGCCTTTCAGTGTCAAAATAGCAAGGAGTCCAGCAATGTTAGAAAACGCAGATTCCCAACCGGTCACGTTGTGGGCCACCAAATTGCCGGAATACATTCCCTGGAAAGAAACTAGAATCAATGCTCGGTGGCTCTATACACAGCTGCTGTGTTCCTTTGCCCAGATTTCAATGACACCTCTCCAGATTCGTCTTCCTGTTCTTTGCAAAAATAGTTCCAATTCCTTTCTTGTCACATTAACTTTTGCAAAAACTTCTTTGAGTGATGTCGGACCTGTAGACGTGGTCCCCTATGATAACACCTATAAGAGTCCTTAGACGTGCTCTGTCCGAATTGATGAAATCATTCAGAATAGAGCTATTTTCAAATTGATATGGCTTGTGCCCCCAACCATCTTTTGTTTAGTGCAATGAATGTGTGTGATTTTAAGTGTTTAACCGTAACGGAGGATACAGGAGGCATTTCACCTCCAGGCGAGATGTACCCCGCCTGGCCACACAATACCATGGGATGTCATTGTTTCCCAGAATGTATACAAGGAGAATGTTCGAGCACTAGCCATCTAGTCAAGTGATAGATGGCACTTGAGGGAAGATTGGAAATTGTTGCTTCCCAAAATCCTACATTAAAGTTGTGCAGGGAAAGTTAAAGAAATGCACCCGACTATTTAAATCCTGTCACTGAACCGCAGGCACATAGAGACGTGTTGAAGCGGCTTACTGCCTTGGTGAGATACCCACACCCCCTCTCTCTATTGGGGAAACACTCTACACACTTTAAAGATAGCCGTAAGCGATTCGAACTATTCGAAGTGTTCAATAGCAAACCAAACATTTGTACATTGACGCCCTCAAATAAAAAGTTTGCTATCAGTGAGAGTGTAGGAAATGAATGTGGATAGAAATGTGTTTTGTGGATTGTTTAAGCCAATGCAATGTATGCCATAGGTCAAATTTAGAGTGCTGCGTACGTCAGAGTGAAGGGATGACGGACATTGTGGATACACGTCACCCAGCGAAGCCACGGTGGACATGTTACTTTCCACAGATTATGGCAACTAAGTGGCAAATATGACTCTTAAGCAAATAACATATTTCGATGAGGTCTTACAGATACTTTGTGTTTGTTCTTTTTTTTTAATAAAATGGTGCGACCTATTAAGAGATCAAAGAAACTTTCCATTTAAGCCGAATGACGAGAGACCTCCAGGCCGCTCAATTCTCCGCCATCGACTCTTACTCAGCGTTACCAGGCGAGTTTATGGATTTGATCCAACCACCTCGTACTGGATCTGCCGAGGTCGCACTCCTTATGGAATTGCATCTAAGGCACGCCTCGGAAGTCGCAATGAAGGGAACACCCGTACCACGTAGGCAAACCAACGAAATAAAGCCCGAGTTCCCCTTGCACCGTCGAGTTTCTCAGTCTATCCCGGCGAGTAACTCCCGCAACGGCATGGAGAAATCTCATCTCAGAAGCTTGAATTCGAGATCTTAATTAATAACAATTTAGTGGCACAAGGGCCAAGAACCTAGCTTTTACAACAACTCCTCAGCAGCAGTAAATGCGGCCACAAATCTATCGAGCGAGCGCTGGAATTCCATTTTGAAAGATGTGAGGAGAACTAAGTAATCTGTGGGAAACAAGATGACTTGAGCTCAGACTTTTAAAAACGAGGTGCTAAGAAGTGTTGCTAATGCACCGTGGTTTACCAGAAACGACGATATTCATAGAAATTTTAACATTAAACCGCTCCAAGATGAAATCAAGAATATCGCCTACAAGCCTAAGCACTGCCTAGAAGAGCATCTGCCATTTATTCAATCCTTGGGGATCTTGTATCGACGTCAAAGAACAAAGCCTCGTGCGATAGCCTACAGTGTCCTGCAGACCCGCCCATTGTTGCGGTATTCGCAGGAACTTCATTGAAGTGTAACCCGAGAATAGCCCCATTTCTGGGAGATGTTGTTAGTTGTTGGACATCCTGTCAATCATAAGCTACGTACGGAAACGTCTCACAAAATGTACGGATTGTCTAAGGCATAGTTAACTGGTAGCGTTACTTCAGTTTGCTATAGCTATTTTGTCCAAAGATAAGAATCATGTAACGAAATTGGGCACTTAATTTTGGAATCGTCAAAAAACAAGTCAGCTTGCAGTGTTTATTCTTGCCTTCGAGGAAGTTTATTTGAGGAGGGGACATAACAGGAACAAGCCTGCAAGTTGTTCCATTGTATGTGATTTTATAAAGTTCAGAAAGATCACTTGATTTGCTTGGGCTCTTTAAATGCCTGATCACCAATATCACCAAGCGATCCTGACCTTAGGCACCATATTATTGTTGTTACTGTGCTTCATACACTGATTAATGAACTGAACGCTCATCTCAAATTTCCCCCCCAAGTTACTGGCTACAATCGAAAGAGTAATTCTTAAGTTTTACCATTCAGTATCGACAATTAAGATTGTCGCCATTCAGTATCGACAACAAACTGCAGGTCCCTTCCACTTCAGAGAGAACGGTAAGCATGTGTAACGCTATTAGTTGCTAAGAGGTGATATCTTGACTCAACTCAACCCTTCATGGATACTCAATCTTCGACAATGATGCACCTATACGACTTCACAGTTAGAATTTCAACGAAGCACTATATTGGTGCCTCACTTTATTCAACAAAAAAACAAAACTCAACACTTCCACGAGGCATTTCTTTTCAAGAACCTCTGAATGCTATAGAAAATCCATCCAACTAAAATTAAAGGCTCAAGGCGAATTCGCTTGAGGAGTTAATCCGCGAATTGTACGCCAGACCACGTAACAGAGTCTGCATGAATTAACCCTCAGCTCGTTCGCACTCAAAGAAAAGCGCGCGAGAGTTCCGAGGAAATCGTATACGCATTACATTTATTAAATTACAATTCACCATTAATTCGCTGAACTACTTAATTTACTGCCAGCAAGGTAAATATTTGTCAGAAGTCAATTTACTCCTTTAACATGCCCGAAGGAATACAAATGACCCTATTTGCAGCGCGCCACAGCCGCTGCCACCGTCACAAAGCTCAACAGCGTATAGCTCATCGCGATATCCATATGCCATCAGTGATTATGCCCCACCCACCCGAGGCTGCTACCGTTCGTTATCCTTTCTACGCTCCTGCGGCATACTTTCGTGTTCAACCCGTAGTATTCCGCTTACGGGAGTTTCTGCCATTTATTCAGTGCTACGTGCCCTGTAGGTTAAGTTTTAATAACTCCAAGGAATTGCTAAACCGAACACCACGATTGCATCCAGCCTGGTCAGAGATAGAGAGAGAGGGCGGATGGATTGAGCGGTCCGCACTCAGATGACGTACCACTGCAGCATCGCAATTAGGCTCTGAATCACTTTTGATACATTAGACGAGATAAGCAACCGGAATTTCTATAAGAAGGCTGAGCTAAGGAAGGGAGAGAGAGAGAGAGAGAGAGAGAGAAGAGCAGAAAGGAGATAACATTTATAAAGTTCCTATCAGCCAATCAAGTTCTAACAAACTTATCTGCAGGACTCAGGGGGCATTTTCTTCGGAAGCATTATGTGGAGCCGGTTGCGGTGCAAGTTTTCGAAATGCAAATGTGGTCTGCATAAATGCATAAGAATGAGTGTGCCTGTGAATGTGCACCTGTGCCGAGGAGGGGGGTTTCGAAAAGTTCGGCGCAGGAGGACTAATTGGAAGTCAAAAGAATTAGGCCTTACAAAAGAGAACTCAGTTAAGGTGTATCATAGATTAAGTGCCTTCATAAATCTCCTGCGAAAATAACGGTTACTGCTAAGGTTGTCATTTGCATTTCTCCATCAACGCACAGTTGGAGTACAACACCTGTGCGTGTTGGCTGGTGATGAAATTCGCACGGAAGTGAGAAACGAATTGATTTGTCTCACGACATCGTGTGCATTCAGGACATAATCGCTAAGTTTAACTAATAGGGGACTCACTTTTTTATGGTCGATATCAATGAATACGAATGAGGGGGCAAGCTGGTGGAGTTAAGCAGAAAGTGAATTTCCCTTCAGGAATTTACAAAACTTTCAAAGCATAATTCTCTGGCTAAGTGACACTGACTTGACCCCAAAACTTGCAGCGCAAAAACATGTCGCGACTGCAACTTGAGAGAGAGAGCGACTACATTGCGATTGTCGGAGGACTTCATGGGTTGACACCCCTAAAAATGAAGTAATTACAGCCGTAGGCATTTTTTCGGGATATACACCTCACCCCTTGGCGATTCAGTAAGGTGTGAGGAAAACTCTTACCGCCGCTCTCAGACTGTTCCTTTGTGGCGCGTTGTGCAATTAGGACCAGCGAGCACTGAAGAGCTGAGCTTGCAAAGTAAATAAAAGTTTGATACTTGTTGAGCAGCAAACACCAGTCGCTCCTTTGACTGCATCATCCTCCCGAACAAATGGCGGCCATAAGGGACCATAAATAACTAATTGGATGCAGTCGACATGCGAATTAAGTCTCCGATATGCAAGACCACTCTGGGAGTGGCACAGAGAAAACGAACTACCCTATAAGTCGCATAAAATATTCATGAAACAATAATTTGTAACCCACAAGCACCGATGGCTGTGACATGGTATTTCCATTTTAAGTACAAGGAAGCCACTGACTGCTTCTTCGCACCAGCAGCAGAATGTGGAGACGGGGAAAAAAAACCCTCCACCTAACCCTGTTACAGTCTGGTACGAAACAGGAAATTAAACCAAACTTGTCTTGGTTAATATGAGATTTATTCTAGTCGTACATCACAACACGATGTCCTCGAGAGGAACCCTTCCTTTGCCACGTTTCTTGGGGGACTCCTCCTGAGATAGCGAACCGAGGATTTTAGCATATGCTCCTTCTGAAAATCATCCTTCGGTCAGACGTTGTAGACAGTTTTTTTTCTCCTGCTGCTGCTCCTCCAGCTTGTCATCCTTTGCCTCCCCCCAAGAGAAAAGAAC
Organism: Eristalinus sepulchralis; assembly: GCA_944738645.1. NCBI lineage: Eukaryota > Metazoa > Arthropoda > Insecta > Diptera > Syrphidae > Eristalinus > Eristalinus sepulchralis. The sequence continues at coordinate 62,015,846 of OX122885.1, read as the reverse complement.
CTCAAGCCGAAGAACACAGGATGTGTGATATCCTCTTAATGCTATGTACACGCTCATCGTCGTCATCGTGTATGCCGCAAGATGGAGGCAAATTAAATTTGTAACACTTTATTACCGCCTTCGTTGTAACCACCGGCCAGTGGCTGTGTGGCTTAGTCCTTGCTGCAAAATGTGAACACAAGTGTATGTGTATGCGGAAGGAGACAGAAAAAAAAACTCCAAGGCGAAGGATCATAAGTTAATTGGGTAATTTTTGGTTGGCAATGGTGTTAATTTTCTTCCGAACAGGACGAATTCGAGAAATTCGAGAACTCAGTTTCGTGTTGGTGCCAAGCATGTAATTAATTCCCAAAAGGCATTGTAATCACCCCAAGAAGCGATTATGTCACACAATACATGGGGCTTATGCAAATTTTATGTAAGTCACAGCCCTGATAAGAGTTATCCGAATTGTTGCATTCATCAGGATTTCCACTCAGAATGCTAAGAAATGTTCTCAGGTCTGATAACCTGCCCCTGTGTGTGTTGGTTATCTGAAATGAAGAAAATTCAGCTAAGCCATTTCTGCCTGTAGTTCTTATGTGAATTCCAATGAAGCAGATGCTCATTTATTTTGTGGTTTCAAGTTGATAGCGCTGGCACTTGACCCCTACTAAGCTCAGCTGTCTCTTAAAGTGTCACGCTAGTAGGTGAATGCATGCCATTGATGACAGGGGATCACCGACAAGGCGTTGAATTCATATAAACTAAATACGGAAGTAGTGGTTAAAGCTTAACCATTTTTTGAGCATGCAACGTTAATTGACCGACTCTTCTGAAGAAATTCGAAAAGAGTGGAAGTGTCACTGATGTCCCTTGGCCCATGCATAATCATAATGCACGGCCAGTCGAAAATACAGTGCAAGTGTTGCTGAGTTCGCAACGAAAGAACATACCGTTCAGCTCACTATGATGTAGTGTGTATTTGAATCTTCATCCTTACAAAGTTCAACCTACGATACAAATGAAGCTTATCGACCACCCATGTGTGTTGGAACAGGGGACAATAATCACCGATTTTTCGAACAACAATTTCTACAGCATATTTCTCACTCGGTGGGTAACAAATTTGTCAAAAAATTGGGCACAGAAAATTCACAGGTAATAAGTTGTGTCTAAACAAAGTGAGTGTTTAATGGGTTCTATAGTCGAAGGTGGCATTTCTTCGAAAGTCCCAATGAACGGAAGGTTACAATCATTCCGGAGTGATGCGGTGGCAGGATAACAGAGTTTCGTTGGTCGACGATTGAAGAATGAGATTTGGATGTGTTTCCAATAAGAGGGGGCAACAAGCCATTTAACACGATTATGTATGACTTTATTGAATGACACGTTTCCTAGTCGCATATTTTCACGTTAGATTGTACAGCTTTAAATTTTGTTCTGTGATAATAATAAAAATTGAGTGGCACAACAGTCTACAAGGGACCAAGGCTTAGTTTCTTCAGCAACTATGCGTGTTGTGAGTGGTATTGTTCCCTCAGGAGTAGAAGGGACCTACAGTTTTTTACCGATTCCGAATGGCGAGAGATTTGAAAAAGGAGGTGTTCAGTCTGGAAATCGAACCTAAACCTTCGGAGTGTGAGTCGAAGCACTTACCCACTACGCCACGGCGCCACGGAGCTTTGGAATAGAACGTATCTATACGAATAAACCTCGATTTTTAAGAACCGGAATTGCCAACACCCAATAAAATGTGCGAAAAAGTGGTTAAAAGTTACTTTAAAAACCGCATATTGCGTATCTTCCCGTGTGGCTATTTCTAAAATATGGTTCTCGCACTAAATGACAAGATCCAAATTTTTTAGAGAATTCAGATTTACATCAAAACTGAATAGATGTGTGTGTCTTAATTTCGAAAACTAAAAATGAATGACTTTATTTTTGCTGATCAATGATGAGGCTTCTTAGAACAATACGCACAAAGGATAAAACCGTTTTAACTTCCTGAAATTGCTTATTAAGTAACATTTCAGACATAAAGCATCTGTCTGTCTTGATCTAAAGTTATACTTTAAATACCTTATTGGTATTTGCCTTCAACACATGAGAGTGTAAGTGCTGACTAAATGTAGTTGGAGCACAAGATAGTCAGCACCTAAACAGAAACCCACGTCGTGATGTTAGTTTTTCCAGTCTCATTTCCAATACAACACTACGTCGGGAATTTCAATTAAACAACTCAACACAAAAAAGAAAAACATGACAGGAAGTCAAAAGAGCAAACATGTCGATGTATGAATGGGAATCTTCAAGAGGAAGAGTCCTTTTAACAGTTGGCCACCAAGTCCTCTTCAGGCCGCAAGACGAATGGTCATAAGACATTCCTGTCGCTTTAATTAAAATATTAAATTAGAAAATTATGAAAGGAACAGAAGTTGCAAAGAAATGCGTCTGGGGACGAGTGACTGCAGTCTAACTGGGCGACTGTTAGAGATGTCCTAATCACATACCTCGGTCGGGTCATTTCGAATCATTGGGGGGCATTGGAGTCGGGTAAGGAAAAGTACTTTTCCCATTTAGTGGTCTTCCGAGGTTTACTTTGACATCACAAAATGAAATGAACATCATTTCGGGAGAGGTTCACCGTTTGTAATGTAAGTGGACATTGCCATAGATTTTTAATTAAATTTTCTTTGAGTCTACGAAAGTAAGGACAAACGTTGATATTCTTGACGTCAGTCTGAGTGTCTTTGGTATCCTTTGATAGTTTTCAGGTTGGGATGCAGTAACCTAGTGGTGAAAAGATTTTCAGACATGCAGGTGCTTGGGAATGAATTGGTATGAGATGGCATGCAGTCGCTTTCTACTTTGCGCTACGCTAGACGTTAACGAAGTGGTTTCTGCTTACTTGGAAGTTTGAAACATTCTCCAAATTTTGGCGAACTCCTTCTTGATCTCAAAAAATGTATAATATACTTTAATGATAAAAACGCAGAATCACTCTTGCCAATCTCTGTTTCATTGGGCTCAAGAGGCAATTGAGTACTAAAGCCCTCTCTCGCAGACCTAAGCTTGCCTTATATAACAGCATGATCATCCCTGTCCCACTCTGTCGCGCGGAAACCTGAACATTACTGAAAGCGGATGAGGAAGCCCCTAGTCTTCTTGAGAGAAAAGTTTTGTGTGCGATTTTTGCTCCTGTTTGCATTGATAGCATCTGGAGGAGAAGATTTAACGACGAACTCTATGGGCTGTACACCGGCATGCACCTAGCCAAGCGTCTTCGGATACAACGCTTAAGGTGGCTAGGCCATGTAGAGCGTATGGACACCGTATAGCTCCGGCCCAAAAAGTCTTCGAATCTGAGCCATTGGGACAACGCAACAGAAGACGCCTAGGCTAACTTGGCGCACACAACTGGAGAAGGATTTTATCAACTTGGAGTGCGCAACTGGCGGCAACTGGCGAAAGATCGTGCTGGCTGGAGACGCATGTTGGTTGAGGCCCAGGTCCACCCCTGACTGTAGTGCCACACAACGGGTGTTTTGATGGCTATCCAGGGGGGCCACAGGGAGGCTGTATGTTAACTTGAGCTGTGCACGGACGAGGGTAGCGTTGGGAGCTCGCCATGTTGAGTGCGATCAACGACGTTGCCTCGTGTGCATTGGCCCATGCCCCTCCACCAGTTTAGGCTGTTCCTTTTAAAAATGAGTTTGTGTATACCTAAGAGGACGATGTAACTATTAAGTAGCAAATTTTCTGTTGCAAGGGTCAACAGTCGCTAAGATTGCACAAAAGATAGTCGAAGAAGGACTTGCTTACATTATGACGCCCTACTCGAGCAAACAAACTAACAGATCACTTCCAAGAGTGAAGGAAAAAGTCTATAAAAACACCATGTATGACAGAGTGATGTTATAGCAGACCACCGTGAGCGTTAAGTTTAACTGTCCCGCCGCCATCAAAAATAATTGCTTTCGGTAGCCCTTTTATTAAAATGGCGCCCGCAATTTGTTCGCATCAGATCAACCTTGCAAAAAACAATCTATCCAAAGCGTATACAATAAATTCATACGAATACAACCAACAGCCACCTTCTCTTCTCGTTATTAAGTTTGGCGGGAACCAGACGAGAGAAGGCATTGGAGTTTTGCGGTTGCGGAAAAGGACACAGTTTGACGGTGATGGTGGGAAATGAGGGAGGGGTGCAGATAAAATAACCATCCGCCTCATCGTTCAGGCCGTCCCGGAGACTAACAGAAAGACAATTACTTTAATATGTCTACGGGTATACATCCTCATCGCTTCTCGTTTCGCTGCGAAGTTACAGACAAAGCCGTTTCCTCGAGAGAAACAGAGACCGAGAACGACTTCATTTCTTTTCAAAAGGAAGTAATTAAGGCTACAAAAAAACCAACGAAAAGAAAACGAGGGGGATATAAAAGAAGCTGGGAATGCATTTCAGTGAAGATTGCTGGCATTCTCCTAGCAAGTTGGCTAAGACAAAAAAAAAGCGAAGAAAAAAAAAACAACACAAATCCGAGGGATGATTGAAAGGAAACAAAAAGTAAACTTTAGGAAGTTATTCCTATTCCTTCCGCACAACAAGTACAGCACTCATCGCTCTTGTGCGCTGTGCGTCTTTGTTTACAGAAATGATATCGAATATGATTCGAAATATAAAATAGGGTTGTGTCCTCTCGCAGCATCCTGAATAACCAAGACGATTTAAGTTTTCTGTCAGAAGCACGTTCATTTAAACTACATCCTGACGGCATTGTTCGCTGTGATGGTGGCCGCTGCCATCCTTTCGCTTTCGCTATCCTTTTCGCATCCGTGCCATTTCGAAAGGACTATAAATAAATAAAGGTCTACAAACACTATTCAGATTTCAATTTTCCGCTTTTTCGGTGATCCCAATCCTTAACCCTTTCACGTCCTTTCGCAAGATAAACACGCCATGTGACCGACGACGTATGCAGCATGGTGACAGACAAAAGAAACATTCTTTTTGGGGGACAAAAGGACAAACAAAATGGGGAGGGACGGACAGATTTTCGTTTCGCGCACACTTGTGACATGACGATATGGGAGACCTTTTGGATCGATCATCACGTATTTATTGGTGATTTTTTTGCGGTCCCTTATGGGAGTGTTGGAGGTCAGTCGAGAGAGCAATTGCGTTCTCGCCCCCTTTCCCCAACATGTGACTCCTCCATGATCCGATTTGGTGCCCCCACCTCCCAGTCTGTGCACAATGCAGGAGATTTTAAAACCGTCTATTCAAAATCCACTCAAACCCGTGCCCGGCTCGTTGTCGTCGTCGCCCATTGTCCATCGTTTGCTAATTAGCTTTTGTTTCGGACGATGTCCCTTTAATTGCACAACAACAATCGCCTCGGCAGAGTGAGTAGACTCATCCTAATTAATACAAAATGTTATTTCCCACCAAGAGGGGGAAAGGAACGGGGGGACGGGAAGAGAGAAAAACTTTTACTTTGACCAAAAGCATTTTTCGCACTAGAGAAAGGACATAAATAATTTCGTGCAGTGGCTGGGCGCCTGAAGGGGCAAGGACTCGTTGAGCAAATACAAAAGCAAACTTGTCCCAAAAAGTTTGTTGTTTTTTTTTTGTTGAATAAGAATAAATGGCAAGATAAGTAGAAAGAGCTTTTTCCTTCCCGCGCTCCCAACACTCCATCTCAGTCGCTCGCACAAGCCTTCCCCCTCGTTCCGCAGCTAGTTTAGTCGCCGTGGGTTGCATAAAATATTCAAGGATATTAAAAAGGACAATTGTACACGCATTTTAAGTGGCGGCTGCTACTACTGCTTGACATCCCATCCGCGTCGAAATTTTATCGTCATCCGTCTTTCTCTTCCCTTGTGTTTTTTTTTCTCTGCGCTGCTGTCTTTCTTCTGTTCTGGAGCAGCTAGTGTATTCTGGCGCGTAGTGCAGTTAAAATTCAGTTTTCATCTGAATTTTGATGCCTTCTCGTACCCCAGCCCAGCTCCACGTTCTCCTTTTGTCGTCGGCCTCGTCCTCATCGTCGTCGGTTGCTGGGCTTGGATTGTATTTATTTTCGAAGGAACGAGGACAAGGATTGAAATGCGGCTAGCCATCGTGTCACAAGATAAAAGTTGCGTTGCAATTAATTTTAATTAAAAGCCATGTTTACAGAGATAAAAATTAAACGCAGACAAGGCTGTAGTAGCGGCGGTGGGGTTGGGATTGGCTGCGACAGCTTTGCTCGCGCCAAGGATAGGGTAGATTAGGGGCAACAGTTTTTGCGTGGGGGAGGGGTACAGAAAGATCGCAAGTTCATTGGCACATTGCCTTCGCTTTGCGACGCGAACAAAATTTGGTTTTGAGGGGCTGATGGTGATGAATGAAGGCTGCTGTGAGTCTGTCATTTTGGTGTACAGACATTTAAGGGGCGAGTTTAGGCCCAGACATTCATCAAAAATGTATAAGGCATTTCAATGATGGGATTAGAACTAATTTTTTTGTAATCTGTGTGAGAAGGAGTGGTGGACTTTTGAATGAGACGTCGTCTGGGACTTATAAAGACTAATGACATCATTTATCTCTGTCCAGAAATGAACAAAATGACAGAAAATGGGAAACAGAAGTCTACAGGAAGCTTCCTGCAAGGGGACGCTGTTGCATAAGATTGCAAATAATACAGGATCGAAGTCTGTTCCTTGTGGAATCTCGTAAAAGGTGTCATCTTTATAGTAACTTCTGAGTGGAGTTCAAAGAAATCGTGTCGGGCGGGCGCCCACAAAGGCTAAGTAATACTGCATACACAAACTGAGGTTTGGTATAAGTGGAGGACTAAAGGATGTAAAAGTGGGTCTATGGGCTATATTGGCTACAACTTTCTCATTCTTTTGCGATCCGTTCATTTAAACATCCAAGAGTTCATTCTTTCGATTTTCAATCATTTCCACATTACACACCGATTCTTGGCGAAAAGCCAATACACGAAATTAAGATTAGACCACAGATAAAATGACTTAGGAGGGTTTACCCAAAAAATTCCGAATTGATGTTGTGGTGGGCTTCATTTTTGTGGACCACATTCTGCCCCTGGGAGGGTATAGAACTACTATTCGTAAGTCAACAAACTAAGTACTCTCACTAAAGAAGATTTCACTTCGATGGTGTTCAGTTTTTTGTGACCGTTGTTTTGTGTGCTCATCGATTCTTGCAATGTCATCATTGTCAACGGCGCAGACGACCGTAGGGTTCTTATTCTTTCTGAGAAGAATCTTAAAACGCGGCTTACAACGACTGTGATGTAGGAAGTAGTTAAAATTTTATAAATTTGGTCGCCGTGCGTCGACCCACACGCAGAAGGTCTAGGTTCGATTCGTGGATGTGCACCACCTCTTTCGAGTTGCCGACAACACTCAAAGAGTATCAGTTGTCTATGAAAAGCTTCTCAAATCTCTCCATTTGGAGTCGGCAAAAAACTGTAGGGCCCTTCTACTAGTGAGAGAATAGTAGCACGCACAACATGAGTAGTCGTTGTAGAAGCTAAGTCCTGGTACCTTGTGGGTTGAAGTGCCATTCTATTATTATTATTTAAGGTTAGGTGTTGATAAACCATGTCCTGTTGGTCCGTCTACAGCTAAACCAATTACAATTTTGGAGAAAGTCTCGATATCCACGATGAAAGAAATTTTTCAACTTTTTGGTGGAGTTAAAGGATTTTAAGGGATGACTTAAGGATGACAAGGATATCTGTTAAAATCTTGCAATTTTTGATTGAAAATTGCACGACTCCGGAGTTTCAAAACCTTAACACCCTCCACATTGACCCAGCAATTTTTTGTGTTCTCGAAATGGAAAGACGCAGGTTAAGCGGTTTGAATTACTGAAGTGCGGTTAAAACCACAGGGGAGCTGTCGCATATCACACAAGATAAGGTTACAAATATTCTAAGCCGGTTTTTCCTTTAGAATTCAATACAAAAATTCCGTCTGAGACGTCCTAAGTTAAGAATTGTTTCTCTGTCGACTCGTTTGGTAATTGCTTAAACTATCGCAAATATAAGACAAATGGTCAAGAGAACGCCAAACTTGTCCTAAAAATTGAAAGGGTTATAGTTTGACATCAATTCTGAAGTATGCCAGTCCCGGACGCTTGACCCTTCATTGAAGTCTATAAAACTCCCTCTTTTGAACCTCATCTTACATTTACTTAGTCTGTTTGTTCATCCACAGAAAGATAAAACCTAGAGATTTTGTTCGTGCATATGTACCACGTCGAATATAAGATATCCTTATAAGCTTCCTTAAAATTAAACAAAGTTCAATAAAATTAAATGTGTAAGCCTATGCATGAAATGGCGCCAAAATGTCGGCGAAGATTTCCACTGCCCCCTCATCACCTTAAACCGCTCAACATAATCCTCAAGACAATCGCCACTATCCTCAGAATCAATATGTTTAAGAAAAGCCACAAGAAAACAACGCTGGCAACTTACTTTAAATGAGGACGAAGTCTCGTCTCCAAACATGACATCCAAGAAAGCTAATTTCACCAAAGAAGACATGCAACGTCAAATGCCTAGCTAATTATAATTTTTTAATTAAAATCTTCAAACACACTTTCCTATTGCACCCGCTCTTCACTTCGTTGCGCACGCTATTCGAGGTTGAATGGCAGAAACAATAACCCAGCTTTTCTAGTCCTCTTTTCTCCTCTCAATTTAAGGAGGACTTGTTGTGAGGCATGGACGCAGCGGAAGAGACCGACCAGCGAATGGGGAAGAAGGAGAAAAAAAAACTATCGTTATCCACTATAGCAGAGCAAGTAAACAAAAGTCCCCTGTTGATCGTTTGGCAAAAATTAATTACCATCCTCCTGACAGTGATGAGGCAAACGAGGCGAGCATTACCTCGGTTGCGGCAACATGTATACGGCAGCGTGAGAGTGACGTGACACCGCAAGAAGCGGGTGCTGCGCAGATAAAACGATGCTGAATCATAAAAAAAGAGACGAGAGTATAAAAGCGTGGAAAGGATTCGTCGTTTCGGGACACGAAACGCCGGATATGTTGGGGATACGCCGCCGTCGCCGTCGCCGTCGCCGTGGCGCACAGTTCATTGCCATCGAGGATGGATTTTTGAACTCCACTTAATGGCGGGAAGAGCCTTTAAAAATTATACGGCTTAATTATAAGCCGTTTTGTGGGTTCAGTATTATTTATAACACGGAGATAATGAGGCTACAAATATACCAAAAATTTACGAGCATCGTTTGATGCCCTGTTCCGATTAACGGCGAATTCAAGACGCCTAATTGACGGCGAGGCCTGGGTGCAAGTTGGCCGATGAAATCTTTGTTCCTAACCAAATGGGTTATCTCTTGGTGGAGGAACTACAATTTCACTGCAGACTGTCCACAGACTTGTAAGGGAGCAGCCGTATTTTTGTTTACATAAGCTAACTAAGCGGACTCTGAATTGGCAGCCCTTTGTTCAAGGAACGCCATAACAGACTTCCTGTTGATTATTTATTCATTTCCTTGTCAACAGTTTTTTTCGCATCCTCTTCTGCTTGTTTTGTATGTTTACCGAGTTGTGAGCACCTAGAGGGTCAAGCGCAAGAGACACGAACGCTACCTTATACTTAACAAATAGACACGAATGATGTTTGCATTTGGGAACAGGAACAAAGAACACGGCCGGAGAGGCGGAATCCGAATTAATGGCACACATTGAACTACACACATTCCAGCTTTTCACATTTTCTCTCACGGAAAGTTTTTCCATCACACAAATTATAGGTTAATGGGCGTGGCCGGTTGGGTGATGTTTGTTCGACAAAAAACGGGCCGAAAGAAAAAACATACACACCAAAATCATGACGAACAGGAATCAAGGAGGGACCACCAATAGAGCTGGCTGATGACTTATTGCTGGCGAAACACATGCGCCACTCTAAGCCGTAACGACAGTTTGATTAACTGTTATTGCAGAAGGGATAAATATAATGAAACCGATGTAGGAATTTATGCTGGCGACGTTATTTAAGCGTGCGAGAGTAATGGGCGGGAGATAAACTTCCTCAAGGACGAAACTATTTGTGCGGTTTGCTGGAGAAAGTTTGGATGGGCGACATTCGATTATTCCCTTTACCGACTGATCCACTGCGGGGAAAATCAATGAAACTAAAGTACTCGTGGATCGGGGGGTGGGGAAAATTGGAAGAAATCGAAATGGAAGCCATACTTTTAGTTTATCTTATATCACTTGACCATTATCAGCAGAGTGTAGCTATTTGTTCGATTAAGTTTTGTTGCTTAGCCAACTTTAAGGACTTATGTAGTTTTGTACTGGTCGTCGTGTGGTGGAGGTTGAGAGGGGGTTCGAAATGCCCTTAAGCTGATGCGGTTAAGTGTTTGTGATGTTTTCTTATCGATTCTGTGGGAGTAGTTATGAAAGTTTAGGAAGGAAAATATCCTAGAGGTAAATGTGATATAGATTATTCGTAGGGAATAAAAATACGAAGAGTGCGATACTTTGGTCGCTTTCGGTAAAGAAAGAATTGACTTATTCTAGCTAGCTGTCTAGCTTCGAGTAAGCGTTGTCTTTTACAAAGCACCCTTCCTATGATAATTGCCATTTGAAAAAATTGTGGGTAAGACGTTTTCAGAATTTTTGAATAATAATAATTGAGTGGCACTACAGCCCACAAGGGACCAAGGCATAGCTTCTACAACAATTACTCGTATTGTGTGTGCTGCTGTTCTCTTTTGAGTAGAAGGGACCTACAGTTTTTTGCCGATTCCTAACGGCGAGATTTGAGGAACTTTTGAGTGTTGTTGGCAACTCGGAACTAGTGGTGCCGTGAAAAATTTGCGAGTATGCGTATGGCTCGACGTATTTACCCACTACGCCACGGCGACATATTTTTGGATTCGGCATTTACAAAATTATATTTTTCGGCCTTTTAGAATATTCGACAATTCCGATCCTAATTTGGGCACCTACAGTATGTATAGTTAGTATATAGTACAACAGGTCGAAAAGGTCGCCACTGAAGCGAAACACGCACACAGAACTTTATGTCCGAAAAGATCCAGCTATCTGCTGACAATATTGAATTTCCCTCTGAGCCACTGGTGTGATAAGATGTCATGTTGGTCCTGCGAGAGTACTTTCATTCCAGCTTAGTGTGTTTTACTAATCAACTCTATGCGGGCAAGTTGTAGAAGATCGGACCTTCAGTGTTGATTGGCCATTTTTGGTAGCAAGTTGAAAAAAACGATGTATTGCTTTAACGATTTAGGTTGATCGAGCACTAGGTTAACGGATTAAGCCGTATGCCCTTGCAGGTCAGAAACAAATGTTCTTTAGCATTCTAGGTCCGTACAGGAAATTGTGAGATTCGGACAGAATTTTAAAATCCCAATTTTAGAAGTCGCAGAATTTCAAAAAATTAAAAGACATAAAAACTAAATATGCGAAAATTCTTAAAGGACAGAATTCCAAATTTGAATGGAAATCCTGAAACAATAACTGTGCACATTTTTGATTGCAGAAGGCTGACCTTAAAAGTCTACATGGATTCTAACCTGAATGTTTGAAAGAGAGAGCATGCCCTTTAAACCAATTCCTTTGAAATATAGTTAAGGATTTCGTCTCTGGAATTGTTTTTTCTTTGGATCTTAAGAAATTTGAGATTTTGACTTTATTGGATATGCGGATCATCGAGATTTCGACTTTTTTGACATTCAAGGTTTAGGGTGTTTTCTGAACCTTACTTTTTTAATTTCGAGTTTTAAGGGTTTGATTTTAAATTTGCAAGCAGAAAAAAGGTAATATCCGGTGCAATTATCAAGAATTCAACTAGTATCGAGTGTTGTTAAATTAACTTCAACAACACTCACTAGTTCCAAGTTTCAAAGCACATAGATTAAATGTTTCCAACTTAGCACTGTAAGCAGCGAGACATTTTCCTCGTTATGTTGCAAGATAAATCAATATTAAAACTTTCTCTTATATACACTATCATTTGTAGCCGTGGTCACCTTGAAGTAGTGGTTCAATGCCTCGGCTTACATGCAGGAGATCCAAGTTCGATTCATTGTGTATTCACCTTGCAATCATTGAATGTACCATCTCTGTTGAATTACCGTCAATTCGTAAAGAGTACTTATTTGCAATTGGAAGCTTCTCAAATTCGGCCATGAACTCCAGGTCTCATCGACTTATGAGAGAATACTTGCACACAGATCGTAGCAAGTTGCTTAAGAAGTTAGGCTCCTGTAAACTGCAGTGCCACAAAATTATTTAACTTTTCATTTGCAGTCTCTATTTCTTAAATTTTCTCTATGATCTGTACTGTGTTAGAATCATAACTTTTGTGAATGTCCTTGTCCTACAAGATCATGGCGATAAGGACATAAAAGATTGCTGACGAATAGTTTCAGGCATCTTCACACAGAGAGGAAGACTGATTGCTCTATATGTGACCCAGTCCAATTCCGATTGTTAGGAAGGAGTTTTGAAAACCTCTAGTAGCGTGCTGATCTTTGTTCTTTGACGAGTGAAGTGGGCTTAGAGTTATTTGCCGACAATGAACAGAACAATTTTCACAGATTGTTCAGAATTATTTCCTACATTATTGATACAACTGCAAACTACTGAAAAATGTAACATCACCGACATCCAGTGCCAACTTCATACCTAATTCCCCGCGGAGAGAAAGACACATAGCCATCTCACCACGCCTAGGCCATCCCATTCTGTGTGACATTAAGCCAAATTTCAACTCACAACAAATTATGAATCTGACAAAGTTTGCGTGTAGCGTAAACCGTAAAGCTAATTTGTCAATGTTTATCTAAAGTTTTGTTTGTCGTGAAAGCTTCCTTGTCACGTCCTAATTGGCATCACATTCACACAAGAAAGCGAAAAAAAAGGAATTTCCTCTCAGCAAAAAAAAGAAAACACAAATAAAAAAAAAATTTTAAAGAGATCCTCAATTCCCATCCACAGCTGACATCAAACAAATAAATTTTCAACACTCATTTATATTATTACACCAGCATCCGGGGTGACAGAATGCCTCAAAACTTTTTGCGCCACCATTTCGCACAAAGAGCGGATTCCACACGACAAGCGTTAAGGGCATTTTGTTGTTTCTCGCTCTCACATTGGCTGGTTGGCTGCTCCGAATATAATTTTCCCTTCTTAATAGGATTAGTGGGGTTTAAAGGAGAGCAGAATTCTAACGAAATTATTTATGTGTCCCATTCGGTTGTTCGTTTGCCGCATTGTCAGTGCTTCTGGTTAACACCCATTACAAGTGACGGTTGTGCTATAAAAATGAAACTTTTACCAATTTATTAAGGCCTCCTTTTGGAAGGAACTACAATGTTTGCACGAAAAATCCCAAGCGAAATGACCGATTTGTTTGTCTATAAAATATTGACCATAAAACTGTCACTCCAGAGCAGACATAACAATTGAAGTGACATACATTAGTGCTTATCCTAAACTCGCATTCATTTTGAAGCTATGTGGCGGAGTTGTGGAGTCCCTACGCAAGTTTACTCATATGTGCGTATTGGTGGCGGGAACTTATTATTATGGATTATCGCAGTTGGCGCCCCTTCTTTCCCGAGTTTTTTTTAAGGCATGTGCATTTATGGGAAAGTGTAAAAGAAGGCCTGTAAAAAAGTGCTTTAACGTTTTCTCGTGTTTGGCAGGAAGATCAAATTGAATGGGAGTGTAACTTTTATGGGGGATTGCTTCCTGCTGATAGTTCGGAAAGCCATAACGGAATAACTTATCGGCACTCATCATCACTCATTGCTTCGTGTAATTTATGCAATTTATGACGTAGGATGAATGTTTTCATTTGATTCTCCATGTCGCCTCTTCAGTTTGCGTTTGTCTAGACTTGAACAATGAACACACTCATTAATTGTCTGCGGCAGGCTGAAGAAAACAAAAACCAAGCTCTTGACCTCAATTCCAACAATTCATTTATTCACGCCCTCCTTCAGTTAAAAATAAGAGATGTGTCCTCTCTGGAGAAGAATGCGATTTTGTCTTAACTTGACACGAGTATTTGCATGAGATTCTGATTGCCACCCAGAAAGGCGAAGGAGGGAATGAAGTTAGTCAAAGAACACTCGTGACAAAGGACAAACAATCACCGCACGGTGTATACGTGAGAGATGCTCTTCTCGCAAAAAAAAAAAAAGTGACAAAGGCACTGGAAGCATAACAAAAGAAAACATTTTCCAGAATCGACGTCGGTTTTGGGAAATACAAGTTTCGAGCTTGGTAACCTTGGAATTTTTAGAGGGGAAAAATGTCACGTATACGCCCTAGTGACGGAGCGCTCGTTGAAGCATGTGTTTGAATGTCAAAATTAGTACTTACCGATTCTATAGCTTTTTCCAAGCGGAAAATTTCCTCCTGCAGGAGATGCAGTGTACCAGTTTTACCTCGATGTCGGGCAAAAGCTGCGGCACAGGCACTGTGAATGCTGTTTACCCAGTTCTCCAATTCCACCTAGACAAGAAAAAGAACACAGTGAGTTGGATATTACAAATACGTGCAAGTGGTAAGGAAAACTTTATTTTCATCTGTATTTTGGGGAATATTGAATGCTTAGGATGTGGGGATCGTGAAATCAAGGAACGTACTGGAGAAGAGCGTCGATTCATATAGAGAAGGTTATGGGATCAATTCTCGGTTGCAGCGCACCACCCCTATCGGTTCACATTCAAATATTTTTTTTTCTATGAAGAGCATCAGAAACTTCGTCGTCCAGTGTCGAAAATAAACTGTAGGTTGGTGAGAGAACAAAAGCACGTACAATGCGAGTAGTCGCTGAATAACCTAAGCCCTACACAAGAGTCCACCAAATCTATTTATTTTTAGAAGAGACTTCTGCAAGTCTCAAGAGAAAGCTAATTAGAGCACATAGTGGAGAGAACTATGACTTACCCGGCTCCTATAGAATATCAAAAATGGTTCCAGTGAAAGGCCCATAGAGAGTGCAAACTCAGTCATCGTGCAATGTTGTGTCATGCAGGCGCCAATAATGCAGTCTACCGAAGGCAACAGACACTTGTGCTTTTCTGTAGGAAATCGTTGTCACTGATCGAGCTCAACAATCTGTGACCGCGGCTGCTTGACCAAGTAAAACTCAGGACGCTTAAGGAAGCTTAACAGAGTAGCATGGAAATTACGTTGCCGTTTCTTTTCGGAAAGGCCCAAATATTGCTGGTGTAAATTTAGAGAAGAAGAATCACGCAGGGGTCAGAATACCAGCATCGGCAAAAATTGTGGTTTTTGACGGACGGAATGAAAAGATGCTCATGTGAGGAAATCATCTGGACTAAGTGAGCAGAACTCAGAAGAAGTACAATGTTCTGTCTGCCTGTCGCCAGCTGCTTCCAGCTGCGCACTCCAAGTTGGTTGAGGTCCTACTCCACTTGTGTCCACCGCCTTAGCCTAGGCCGTCCTCTGTTGCGTTGTCCCAATGGCTCAGATTCGAAGACTTTTCGGGCCGGAGGAGTGGTGTCCATACGCTCTACACGGCTTCGCCATCTAAAGCGTTGTATCCGAAGACGCTTGACCAGGCGCATGTAGCTGTACAGCCCATAGAGTTCGTCGTTAAATCTTCTCTTGCCATCAACGCAAACAGGATAAAAAATGGCACGCAAAACTTTTCTCTCGAAAAGACTAAGGGCCTCCTTATCATTCCTTAGTAACGTCTTGGTTGATCGAGCTTTTATATGCAGCTTAATCTAGAGCCCAAAAAAAAAAAAAGCAGCAATTGACAATAGTGATTCTGCGTTTGATTTCAGTACAAGAGTTGTTGTCCCTATTAACCGCGGAGTCGAGGTAGACCATGTCCTTGACTACCACAAAGTTTCTGCTGCTTACTGTGACGCTCTGTCCGAGACGTCAGTGTTGTGTGTCCAGCATAAAACTGAAGAAAATTAAGAAATTCTTGAACTAAGCTTCTGCCGGGTTTTTATTTTTGTATGTTACATACATACTTATGTATGTTCATCAGCTGAATATGCAACCAACTTTGAAACGTATGTTTTAGAAGGTGTTGTATTGAACTACAGGTTCAATAAGATCCAATCTTATTGCTGACGATGTCAAGACAGTGTACAAAAGCTTGTTGAAGGGCGACTCTATGTATTGTTTTGGCATTCCAATTTAGCTCAGTAAATTGTTGAGGACATCACTGGATATCGCTTATTGCTAAATCAAGGTTGGTAAAGAAATCCTCAATACATTCGATTTTAAAAGTTTTGGTCAAGTGGTGTTGATCTCTTAATTCATAAACATTCAGCTTAAGAAAATCGTGCCGAAAACACCCATCAAGACGGGAGACTCGTGGCCGATAAGCATTAAATCTAAAATGCCCAAATGTGCAGCCATATATACTTTTTCCGCCTGGACCTTAACCAGGTTTTTTTAAAGGAATGCCACTCCTCACCGATTCTCCGACAATAATAATGATTGTTTTGAATGAACAGCTGTTCTCCGGTAGAAATTTGTCGCTTTGGACTTTCTTTGTGCGAAACCGTGGTCAGTCTTTAACGTCATCCCAGGAATTCAGAAACAATTCAAGTGCTTAAGGACAAAATCGCCCAAGCAAACCAGCTCAAAACCATCAATATAGTCTTGGAAAATGAGAGTGACAGAATGCGCTGCTGCGAACACCTACAGAGCCGGCCACTCGTCATTTCAAAATCAGTGACGACCTTTGTGCTGACGAGTAAAGCCAACAACTTCGAACAAATTGAATTTTGTTTAAAAAGAAACTTGAATCTGGGCCATGCTTCAGAAAGAGCAAAAGGAGTAATCGAACCAAAATAGTGTCTATTTGGCGAGTTTTGATCACAGTTCCTTAGAGAGACATTTCATAACCTCCCGTACATACAACCGCAGTTCAGTGCATCGTCAACGAGCTTAAGCCCGTCCCCACTAGACTCCTGAAAAAAAAAAACTCCACACAACTCACGTTAATTGGTACTTTTCCTTGAATGTTTTGCCGGACTTTTACAAGTTGCTGAAAGCGAAAGGCATCAAAAATGCTTCTCCTTCTTCCGCCTCCACTATTTGACGCATTCCTTTAAGACTTCCGCTGTTCGCAGAGATTTCTTCACGTGGACCGAATCGTTTCTCGGAATGGCAGGAAACAGCATTTCAAAGAAATCCATCGTCAACATATCGTCATTGGCCAAAGAAAAGCCTCGCACTACTCAGCATTTGAGTCAGGGTTATGTACTCGTACAGCTCATGGAACAGTAAACATCACACAAAGTCCTTGAATATTTGCATTTGCATACCGCCACCCCAACCGAAGTACCAGTGGCGTGCTGTGTTTTTTTTTTCCTTTGCCTTCCATGTGTATTTTTACCTCCGATACCGAGAAGTCGTAACCACGCTTACAGGATGGTGTTTCCATCTTTCAAACGAACCGCAGACACACTCCACCCATACAAATACACGCATCAAGTTATCCTTTCAACTGTGTACCTTAAGCATATTCTCAAAGAGGACGACAAAAAAAAAACTTCATTGGCAAGCAAAACTGGAACACACCCTGCGGTTATTTAATTGTGTGTGTGGTTTTTTTTTATTTTGGTGTTTGCTTCTTCTCCTTGCAGTGCGGAGAACGAAGGAAGCGCCTGCCTAACTTGATGGGCGGATCTCCTGGTTGGGTCCTAGTACAAAAGATTGTTTGGTCCCCCGAAGCGAAGATGACCGCGTTTGTTATTTATGCCGTACATACAAATCGTACGCTGCACGGCGAGGACGAAAAGAAATACCGAGTGCGGACGAAGAAGAAAATCGGCACAAAATCAAGGATATCTCCTTCTGTTTGTGTGTTTTCATAGCGAGCTCATATCTCCGCACGTTGCCTTCATCAAGGACTTAATGTCCTTTCAGTGGCTCCAATTCATTGCATACGAGCGTCAGTAGGTAGTGTATACAAGTTAACGCCTTCAACCAGCCAGGAGGGGACGTGTATAAATAATAAATTATGTATATGCACACCTTATTGTCTTATGGTTGAGAACAAAAGTTCTGGGCATAGCGTAGCGCTTTTAAGCGAACGTGAGACCTGGGTATGGGTGTGTGTGTGGCATATTTGCGAAAGTCAGGAAAGCCCTTGAAACCCTTGAGCAATGAACTTTATTGTGTGAATAAAAATTTGAAAGGAGTTTTCTGGGTCATGAGTGTAGTCAGTCGAATAGCGAATCCTTCCATTTGAAGGGGCGTTGGTATGTGTAAATGAGATTTGAAATTTGATTAGATGCAATTTGTTCAGCAGTGTATGTGTGTTCATTTGGTACGTGTTTGCGTTCATTTTTTCCTCTGCTTGATTTCATAATTGAAAAGTGAATGAGTTGTGTGCGAAGGGGGTTGAGGGAGTTTTTTGAAATTGAAACTGGCGACGGCAGAGACGGCATTGTTGTCTTCTATGATTTACGGAATAGATGATAGCCGAGATTTAAAACTGTTCTTTTTGAGCAAAGCCTGAAAAAGTCGCAGCATTCAAATACACTGTTATGGGGTGCTTCGAAATGAATTAAGGAGCACCTTCTGAAGCTCCAGATACAGCATTATTCTGTAACAGTGTACACAAAATTCTGATCAAGTATAAGGCTAGTTTGAACCCGTATGTATGACTAATTTCAGTTAAATCACACTCGTCGATTACGCATTGTCGAGAACTGATAACTTCAAAACGCGAATGAACACAATTGGTCCACATGCTTTTTCTGTTGCTTCAAATGATCCTGAAGGATTTATGAAAGTACTTGGTATTTTTATGGACTTTCCAAATAAGGTACTTGTTTTCTAACCTGCAAGAGGAATTTTAAATCGCAAGCCTTTAATGGATATAGAGATAGTTTGTGAGGTTTCAATGTCACAGCCGCAATTATTTTAACCGTCAAAAGCAAGCACGACGCGACTCGATTGTAGCCATTATAT
This sequence comes from Eristalinus sepulchralis, assembly GCA_944738645.1. Lineage (NCBI taxonomy): Eukaryota > Metazoa > Arthropoda > Insecta > Diptera > Syrphidae > Eristalinus > Eristalinus sepulchralis. The sequence continues at coordinate 61,996,863 of OX122885.1, read as the reverse complement.
TGCTTGCTTTTAATCAGGAATTGAGTCATTTAGTGAGCTGATGTTGGTGTATAACAGAAGCGTCCAAAATGGGTTTAGCGGTAGTTGGGGGCACGATAAAATAGAGATTGGGCCAAAGTCAAAAAACTTGCAAACAAATTTAAAAACTTATGTTAACTTACGTTATGTTTTACCTTCAATACTAATAAGTGGCAGTGGCACCATAGCCCACAAGGGACCAGTGCGTAGCTTCTACAACAAATACTCGTGTAGTGCGTTCTGTTTTCTCACGAGTAGAAGGACCTACAGTTTTTTGTCAACTTCGAACGACGAGATTTGAGAACCTTTTCATAGGCAATCGATACCCTTTGAGTGTTCAATTCGGGAATCGAGTCTGGGATCTTGGCGTGTAGGTCGACCCACTTACCCACTACGCCACGGCGACCATGGTTTTATAAGAACTATAATTCCTATTAATTGCAAAGTCGTTTAAACGGCTGCATTGGCTCTGACTTCTCAAAAAAGCAGTCTATCAAACCAACCTTCAAAAACCATGTCGATGGTTTCGGGCTGTAGGTTACGAATTCTTTGCAGGACATTGGCTTTAAGAGCTTGAATCGTTTTTGGATTGCCCGCACATAGTCTGCCTAATCCCATTTCCAGTGCGACCACATCTTACATCACTAAGACGGTTGAAAACACAATTTTGGAATTAAGTGTTCAAAAGATCACTTTTGAAAGGGCAACATGGATGAACCAAAGAATGTCGTAAACTATGAATTCAAAGTCAAAAGGGAAAAATCTGTTTACATGGCTCTGTAACATCCATCGTTGGCCGAAATATTGCTATACTCATTTTCGAAGACAAATGGTCCGTTGGACACCACTCCACAATCTGCTTTAAAATTGTGTTTCCTGGAGTTGCGTTGGCTTTCGGATAAAACGAAAAGGTTTCTTGAGGCCCTGATGGAAAAATTTCCTTCTTAAAGCCCACACGAAAATGCGCCTAGCCCCAGAAAACATGATTCCAATCCAAGCTGCTTGTAGATCTAATGTGTGAAAGGATATCGAAGCGGACCTTGTAAGTTATCTTCGGGGTAGTGCGTGAAATTATATGCTGGTAAGGTCGATGGCGATATGGTGTCGGCGAATAACAGTCTCAAGCATTCGCTCCACCGGCTCATTGTTATGTCTACACACTATACGAAGACGGTCCCAATGAATGTTTTCGACCAGAATAGTAGCCTCATGAACTTTTTTGCAAAAAGCTGCGTACAGCAGTAGCGGTGGGTGCTTCATTTCGACCAAAGTAATTATTTTGAAAAAATGCTTCAATACTCCAAGCTTCAATTTGAAGCGTAATGCGACTATTTTTGGTCCTGTTTGCGTTGATGGCTTTTGGAATAGAAGATTTAAGGACGATCTCTATGGGCTGTGTAGCGACATGCGCCTAGTCAAGCGTCTTTGGATACAACGCATAAGGTGGCTAGGTCATGTAGAGCGTATAGGCACCACTGCTCCGGCCCGAAAAGTCTTCGGATCTGAGCCATTGGGACAACGCAATGGACGGCTCAGGCTAAGGTGGCGCACATAAGTTTGAAAGGGCCTCAATCAACTTGAAGTGCGCAATTGGCGAAAGATCGTGCTGGCTGGAGAGGCATGTTGGTTGAGGCCCAGGTCCACCCCGGGCTGTAGTGCCACAAAAAGAAGAGGAAGACCTGCACTGTGCACAATGTCTCTGAATTCACAATGAACAGTGAAAATGTTGACGTGGTCAAGGAAGTTAATTTTTTCATTGAGAATAACATCACCACCAATCGCAGTTTCTTTGGGCTCGAGTAGACTATTCACACGACTGCCCAAGGGTCTTCTCGAGAGGAATGCTTTTTTCGTCCTATTTGCATTGTTTCATATGGAGGAAATGATTCAACGAGGAATTCTATAGGATATACGGCAGCAGATGGTGAATTAATTTTCTACGGATACAACGATTATAATGACCAGGCTATGCTGAGCAAATGAACAAGACAGGTCGAAATTGAACGGTCTTTTAATTCAAATTATTGGGCTAACGCAACAGTGGACGTCTTCACCTAAGATGGCACATAAAAGTAGTGAAAGGCCTTAACCAAATGGGTGTGCGGGACAGAAGGCGGTACGATGCATCGGATCAGTCCCACTCCGGTCTATAGCACTACGCCAAAAAGAATAACTTTAACTTTCTCAAATTAATTGTTTGCTCTGAGTCCATTAAGATGCTTGTTTCAAGCAAATATGTATGTTTCAACCACTCATGTGGTTAAAATGAAATACAAACGGAACCATGTAAGTGTCAGTGTATCCGCAATTGTCGCAATTGTGTGTTAAAACTTTGATATAGATTCAAGCAAGTCACTTGCTAACTCTGATAACGTCCGTCAGTACGAAGGTTTTGCAAAAAAAATTATGAGACGAAGATAGAACAAAGCAATCAGAAGGCAACCACATTTCAGTTTTAAAATTGCCAAGAATGCGTTCAGTTTATTTTTGCTTCTCAGGTTATGTAACATAACTCCGTAAGTGATTTTTGAAAAGCTTCAAGTACTTATTTGGAACTCATGTGTTGCGCAACAACGTTAAGCATCATTTGCTTAGACCAGTGGCACGTGCAACACGTGGTGTACCAAATTCAAACGAAGACATACCAAATTTTGGCGCCTCCCATATCAGAAGAGCATAATGGAAAACGTTGCAACCTTAGTTTGACCTTTCCACTCGCCACCGTGACCCAAGCACGTTCCCATCCAACCATTTGCCGAAATTCCAAAAGAAGTTGCCTTAGCTGAAGACGCTGCTGTACGGTAGAATACAAATGCCCTCTCAACACCAACGATGTATTTAAATCTTGTTAACAATCACATCACACTCCGCATGATTTTTTTTCTTTTCATTTAAAGTACCCTCTGCCAGATATTGACACCCAAAGGGGAGAACTTTTGGAATGATAATGTCAAAAACTTTTGCAAAGCCAAAGACACACGAACGGTGAGACCGCTTTTGTTAATCCTTAACACCGGAAAAGGACAAAATGTCACATACGATGTTCGTGTGTGTTTTTTTTAGCGATAGTGACGGCGGTGGCGCAAGGTGGCACAACACTATAGGGGCGAGCAAGCTTGCAGAATATTAAAAACACCTTTTCGTGTCCTGAGTAGATAATCCTTTGGCTCTTGAAATCTAAATCTGTTTTGCATTCGTTGTTATTTTTCTTTTGTTTGCCAAATGTATACACACACGGCGCGGTAAGGAGCACCGACACACGAAAATAAAAAGCAATTCCAAAGGACATTAACTGATAGGGGTGCAGAGAACGACGAAGACTGCGAAGAGGAAAGGATAGGATAGAGAGAGTGTGTGTGTGTTGGGGGGGAGGGGGGTTTTTGTTTTATTTTCCGGAAATATTTATTCTTTATCTTGCTCTGGGTTGTGGGTGTTGTCTGTCAACTTACCTGACACGGTGCCTGGAATAAGTAAGCATCCCCGAATGCTGTACTCAAGCAGAATATGTAATCACGTTTCGGGTGCTCTGGTATGGGCTGCATAATCGCTCCGTCGACGATAATTAAATGCTTTGGTGCCGCCTCTACGGAGCGTCCTTCGCGTGAATCGCACGGATAGAAGAGCAACGTGGTTCCTTTCAAGCACACCCAGTATCCTTTCCAACCGCGCTTGCGGGCCAATTCGATTTGATGTTTTTTCCTTAGCAGCCATTTCTTCACCGATAGGAATCTGTTGTTGGGGATGAAAAAGTAAACATACATACATACAGAAGGATGTTAGACAATAGTTAAGGATATACGCGAATAAGATATTTCTGGGGCGGGATGTGATAGTGTTGTGGAAGTTTTTTTTTCTTTGTTCTTTGGCGACACTGGCGTTGATTTTTATCTGCCGCAAGGGCAAAAACTTCGCCGGGAAATATGGAAATTTTTTTCGTCTAAAAACTATAAGGAGATTATACAAGACATTTATGAGCATTAAGTTGTGCCGGGAAATGATTGAATCAGCATGTCTTGTGCTGTGTCAGACAGCATTTGGAATGACACACATAAGTTGGGCTAAGTCCGGCCTTTGGTTGAAAGGGAATAGCACGTTCCTTTTCCATTTGTTCGGGTTGATTAATTCCTTGTTCGTCGGCGGGAATTGATTAGATATATTGAATTTATGATGTCTCTATCAGGGCGACGAGAAGATCGATGATTGTGTCAATTTTTGACAAGCGAGGCTTCCTCTTTAAGAATCTTGCTGCCACTTTAATTGGAGGGCATTCTTTGGAGAACGAGAGAAGAAGCAATTTTCATGTGAATGGGGGTGTATTCCCCTCAGTACACTCTGCAAGGAAACATTTATTCGTGACTTCAGTGAGCCACACAGAATTAAGTCATCGCATATCCCATTTTCGACGGATGCCATGAGGATTACTGCTTCGTATTATTTGCCATTTGATCCTATTTCATTATTTCGTTCTCTGCAACTCCACATACACACACAATGGTGAGTGGCTGCTCTATTCTTGATGCTTGATCCTAACAATGAAAGAAATGAAAATCCATTATCACCCTGGTGCGCAAAAAAACACGCATCCAATCAAACTTTAGTCGATTCTGATTTAAGATTGAAATCGAAGATAACGATAAGTATTTTACCCAAGTCAACACACACGTACATATGTTTGCATGGCTGAAGATAAATTGTGAGGAGAGACGCAGAAAAAGTTTTGTTCGTCTATTTCTCCCTTTTTCTGTTTTCGCTTTGGATCGTTCTACTTATGCGATTGACAGCGAAGTGTGGCTTGAAAAAGCAAGTCCTTGAAGGTGGCGAATATTTGAACTGTGCTTAATGTTTCAGTGTGTACCTAGACGCGTCGTGTCAAGGGTGTCGCTTGGAGGATTTGAGGATTGGATTGGACTTACCCAGCCTTGCGAACGGCACCAGTGCAATTGAACGAAGATGCTGCTGTACCAGTTGCTTTTGCTTTGTATGGTGACGCCATGACACTTTCGCCATCATCTTCATCAGATACGGCCGTGGTTAAGCTCATTCGATCATCGTCGGATATCTGCAAAAAAAAAAAGGGGAAAGATACAATTTAATAACCACATTGTTCATCGGTTTAAGGAAGAAAGCCCCCACTCCATAAAACACAAGTTCCCGCACAAGAGGGATAGAGGAGGGGCGAATTTTTATACCCACAAGGTTGTTGATTTACTACTCTCTCGAAAAATCTATTCCAAGGAGAAAAAAAACTCCACACAGGATACCCGCAAGTGATAGAGCTAAATTCAGGTTTAATTTTTATTCCATAATCCTCGCACGAACGGCCAGGATATTCGTAAAATAAACTGTCAACGCGTAGTCTCAGACGTGGCACAGATATTTTATGTGCAATTTTAGATATTTTTAAAGCGTTTTGTGTGACGTTTTTTTTATGGACTGCAGTGATTTTGTTCGCTTCCTTTTTCTTCCACAGCGCCAGCCCCTCACTAGACTGCGGAAGGGGTGGCCCCGGTACACGTGTTGAGAGCGGCGAAAAAAAAAGTGACAGAGTTTGAGTGAACGGGGGTGGGAATAAATTTAGATTCCATCCTCGCGAGACTGACATACATCAAGAGGGTTTTGTACGATTTGACGGTTTTTTTATCATCAAATGCGAAGCGTATACAATTTGTGAACTTTAAACGTGTCAATGTTGTAAATATTTGAATAAGACTTTTTCAAATGCATATCAGATCCTGTTTGCATGAAATGTCAAAGTCTCGTTTATTGTGAGCATTTAGTGATGTGATTTGTGATGATAACAGACTGTGATGATCCGTCTTTGGGATGGAAATTGACGCTGTCAGAAGTTCAATTCTCAATTTCTTATAAATGATGACTTTTTGGAGATTATTTTTTCATATTTCGAAATTCTTCTTTTTTTAAGTTTGTGGGTCTCATATGCGTTCTACCGGAAGGAATATTCACAGTTTGGTAGAGTCCTGACTTCACTCGTTCTTTCGAAAATTAAAATCTAAGGGAAACATCGCAACTGTCGCAAAAAAATGGAGCCTGTAGGTTCCGTGTTACGTGCATGAACTCCAAACTACTGCACAGTCTCCAAGATACAGACGGCATACCTCAAAGTGAACTCCACAAAGCTCAAAAGTGAATCTACAAAAGCCCAATTTCATCCCATTTCTTGATTAATAGATCGAGGGGGAGCAGACAGACACAAAGGTGGAGCGAATGGGTAACTGACTGACCGAGAGGCGAAAGTTGTTTCTGTGCGAACAGCTCAAACCACCCATTCCAGGGTATGCCTTCCCTTTACGGTACTTTATCACAAAGAGCGATATTGAACGAAAGAGTCTGCAAAGGGTTCACTGTCAATAAATACTGAATGAAACACCACAGCACCAAGAAGGTTGCTAAAGGATGACAAACTCCTCCTGTCATTCACCAACAGGAACCGGATCAGTGACGAATATATTCTACCAGTAATACTGACCACATTCAACAGGGAAGGTCTTTGATAACACGAAGAAGACAGGAGATACGTGGATATCTATTGCACCAAGCCGACTTTAAACATACAGTGTTGGCCAAAACTATAGCAACTCGGACTTCCACTGTAGTTAAAGGCAGAATTAAATTTAAAAGCAAGCGCTAAAACAATTCACCGAAGAGCTGTTGATGGTGGTCTAGCATCTCTCAGAGTTTTAAAGAAGCCATTTATTTCAACCAAAAATAAGAAAGCACGGCTGAAGTTTGCAAGTGATCACATCAACTGGAGCATTGAGAAATGGAGAAATGTGTTATTCTCCGACGAATCAAAATTTTATTTAAAAGAATCGGATGGATTTCGACGTGTTCGTCGGCCAATCAATCAAGCTTTAAATCCTCGGTATTGTAAAGGTTTTTCAAGCATGGGGGAGCGAATGTTATAGTTTGTGGATGTTTGGGGATGATTTGAAATTGGTCCGATTCATCGAATAGAAGGAATTATGGATCGATTTGTGTACAAAGACATCCTGGAGAACGTTGTGCTCCCCCATGCTGAGGAAGAAATGTCATAAAAATGGATATTTCAACAGGATCACGATATATACTATTAAAAATGCTAATTGTTAAATTTCTGCTCTTAGAGGTGTTAAAAGCGAACCAGCATAGATTACGCTGGGGTTTGAATGTGATGCAGATCATTTTGAAGCTTAAGCGAATTCTCATCGAAAAAAAAATCATCTTCAGCCATGGGGAATGGGTACGAAGCAATTCCAGTCCACGTTTGAAGCAAGAGTAGACAAGGCAGATGGTAAAGTGATGGGTTGATACATACTTCAATAAGAACATTGCACAGTTAAATACAAATTTGAGTGAACAAAAGTAAGTAAGTTTTTGAAGTTGCCTATGTCTACACCTTTTGAAATAAAATGACTCTGACTTAGTTTAGAGTAAAATAACGCTTCAAAATTCGGTTAACAAGGATGTTTGCTTACCTAAGAAATGCTTGTTGTTTTCTCTGTCAAACACTCACTGCTTATTTTTTATTTATTTTAATAGCGCTGTCCCAATTGCGAGAAAGAGAGAGAAGACTTTGCAGCCCGGAGCAGTGGTGTTCATACGCTCCACATGACCAATTCATCCAAAGGAGATTGACTAGACGCATGTCGTTGTACAGCCCATAGAGTTCGTCGTTAAATCTTTTCCTCCAAATGCCATCAACGCATACAGGACCAAAGATCGCACGCAAAACTTTTCTAAAAGACTAAGGGCTTCCTCATACACCTTTAGTACACTTTGGGACTACCCGCTTCCTTGGTTAGGGCCAGAGATGGAATGACTCTCCAGGATGCAGGCGGACCACGTGCATACTTCCGAACGTCACCAAGAAATCCGCGGCTTCTCTGTTATCTTTGTATAGAAAAGAATGCAGAAAACTTGTCGGCGTACAAACGGGACACTTTTGCTTCGCTAAGCACCTAAGTCTACTTGGGCTTAGTGAAGACAGCCTCTGCGTAGCTTGCGGCGAAGGCGAAGACACTTCAGAGCACTTTCTCAGTCAATGTCCCGCCTTTGCTCTTATCAAGTGGCGGCTGTTTGGCGCCGATGAGGTGGAAGCTAAAAACTTAAGCAGTTTATCACAGAAGCGCCTGCTGGTCTTTCTTCGGAAAACCAGAAAACTACAGTAAGCGATGGTTACTGCCTGGTAGCTCCAGTTCAGTGTATCCCAACCTCCAGCAACAAAAAAAAAACACCTTTACGGACTTTACGAGTTTGACTGCGAATCGATAGCATGGTTGCTAAAGAATGGATAGCAAGCAAATCCAAATGTAAAATACACCGCAATAAGGTGTGCTAAAAGTACAATTGCAACGCCGACTGACCGTGCATTTCGATAATGCACAGGCCTTGTGACATCTCCACTCTCTACAAATTTCTTCACAATCTTACTGACTGTTTGCGAAGTAAGATCACCATAAACATCGCGTTATGCGTGATGAGTCACCAGTTTTGTAGTAAGTTTTAACAACGTTCGATTGCAAATCCATCGAGTTCCGTAATTGGCAAAGATTCAACTAATTCTTTGGCACTTCAACTGACTACTGGGTTTGGCAGGTTCCCTATGGCATTGCCACGAAATCGAAGCTACGAAAGGAGTGACCATTGGCAGCAAAAGACATTTCGAGCAAAACAAATAATGAGAAACACTTTAATGGTCTCATACACTCTCGTTTAAATTGAATGAAAGGAGGCGCTTACTCCGAATTTGTGAAGCGCATGCTACAGATAAGTGGAAAGTAAATTATTTACGTTGCTCCCACATTTATTGCCACTTAGTGAAACTGCCGTTAAACGGCTACTTAACGCAAAATCTAATTCTTTCGATTCCAAACTTTAAACATTACACTAGAAAATAATCCTCCCTCCGGGCTTTCTTAAAGACAAACTCTGAAACTACCCCAAAGAAAATCATGTCCAATTAACGGATCCAATTACGAATAATTTCTATAGGTATCCATAAATAGGGTGTATCTCAAACAGGACTCCATGATCTGAGAAAAAAAAGCGCAAAACTTTCGTCCATATTTTTTCCAAAATTTCTAAATTAATGAGATAAATAAAAGAAAATTTAAAATACGAACGAAAAACTTTTAGTTAATTATAATGCCCGAAGAGGCCTACGAAGCCGTATGGCCTTTGTTCTCCGGAAAAAAAAACTGAAGGTCAGAATAAATTAGTATACACATCCTTTTATTTTTGCGTTCCTCTCCTTTGCTACTTTCCCCAATCGACGGGTAAAGTGATTCTTCTTAAGTTTGGAGAAAAGTTAGCCCACTTGACTCGTCGCAAGGACTTGCGACTTTTTCTCCGACACACTGTATGAACCCAAATAAATGGGAAAAATGTAATCAAATGAAGAAACACAACATTAATTAAATAAGACACCTTCTCTGCGCCCCCACTCCACTCTGTCGACACACTTCAAGAATATTAAGCTGCATTTCAGATTCAGAGGAAAAAAGTCATCATTATATTTCTGCGAGAATAAAAATATCGAAATATAAATTGCGAGTATACAAACAAAAAAAAGACAAAAGATAGCAGCGCGCGAAAAACCCTGGAACGTCAGGAAGCCAAGAAGCGAAAAAAAAGAGTCAAGCAAAACGATGGAAAGATGGTGTCTGTCTACCGCCGCCGGTGGGAACAATTTATACCGGTTTCATAAAAGTATAAAAAAAACGGAATCACAGAGTGCCGAGAAGAGAAAAGAAATCATAAAATGTTATGTAATGCGAACGCCTCATATTTTTTCCGTTGTTGGATTCTGAAAATCCTTTCTTTTCGCAATTTGCAGCCCCCCTCTCAGATGCGACAATTTAACTTCAAACAATTTTAGCCATGATGTACAAAATTTTGTTTTTTTTTTGTAATTCTTTGTCTGTTTCTCTGAATGTGTTTTTTTTCATTTTTCTTGAGAGATCCTTCCTCATCCTCCCATCGGTGAAGCTGTCTTCGTTTCTGCATATTTGAATCTTGAAAACGAGTTTCTTGTGCGCCCTATTTGCGCGTCGCTCTCCATTTGCATTACTAGTGTCAGCTAGTGACGGTGGGGATGGAAACTAGATGTGTCATTCGATTTTCAAAGTCATTATGCTGACGATGTGTTCGGCGCTAATATGCACGGGAATCGAATAAAGTTCAGACGTGCGGCGGTTCCGTTTGAAAAGACGGAGTTGAGAAACATTTCACTTTTGAATGTCAATTTAACTTTTAGATCAACTCGTCGTCGTCGTCTGTGCTTCATGAATCACATCAGTGTTGGAACTTTCTGAAGCGAGCCAACTTCACAAAGAAGCGATCAACTTAGTTTGACAGTTTTGATGGAAGCGAATTTAAAACTAGCAGTCTGTCAGTGATTTTCCATTTGAAAGGGATTTGATTATGACATTTGTGTCAACGAGGGTTACATGCAGTCCTTCTTATCGTGGCTGTGCGGCTTGATGTGAAACGCTTGAGTAAAGTGTGCAGTGCGTGATGAAGAATGGATTTTGGATATTTTGAAGATGTTCAAAATGATTCCCACACAGATTTGAGGAAATGGTGACGCGACTGTTTTATGAATGATGAAGAACAGAATGCATTAATTTTAAGAAGCGGGTAGTTAGATCTACGCCTGGACCTAAACTTGTTGTACACTTCTGCTCAGTCTATATCGAGTAAATATTTCAGACAAAATTTAAACTTCTTTCCTCACGGCACACATTTCAACAATAAATTTGATATTTCAGTGCGTTGCAGTGACGGTTGGCAAGTGAAGTTTTGAAACTGTCCTGCAAAATGTAGTCGGAGCATTAATTTTGAACAAAGCAAACAATCCGCTGTGAATTCCGACCTTACAACCAGCATCGCCACTTCCTTTATCCTTCCGGTGGATTCCGCTGCACACCCTCAGAGACCCGCCCCTCACCATCCCCCGCATATGCATCCGTCCCTTGTCCATATCACAAATCGCTCATAGGCCCAGCCTTACAGGCTACTACATATTTTGACGTGTACACATGTACACTGTATGCACAGACCGAAGAGATCCCCTCGACGACGGCGGAACAGTTTATTGCATGATTGTTTGACAGCATGGCCAAATTTAGGAAAAGTGCTTCATTAGATATCACTGCACAGCCGGAGACTTGAGCCACCCTAGACACAATGTTCCCCCAAATAAATGCACAATAACCAACAAGCTCTGCGTTTCTCATTACTGCGACCATGGATTCTGCCGCAGTGATGAGCGGTGGGGGGGGGGGGGGTTGACCTCATTTCATCGCCATCGTTTGGACCCGTTGCACATCATCAGACAATCGCTACCCGTCGTCCTTCCCACACTTAATGAATTTTGCAAAATTTCCATTTCATATACTCGCGGGTTTAGATTGGGGGCATCGGCAATGCTTAATGCCGCCGTCGCCGTCGCCCCGCACCACCACCGCCGGCACCCGACAGCGATGTACACTGGAGGACCCGTTGACGTCCGATGTTGTGATAGTCAGAGGACACTTTATAACGACGATGGAAATTGTTCTTGCCCGCGTACAGAGCAGGAACTGAAATTTAGTTAACGAGGATTTTATTGGTGTATTAAAATTTTATTCAGCTGTCATGATGATGGTGGTAGCCATATTTCCATTGGCCCTGGTGCCATTCGAGGCGTTAGTGATGAGCACGGCGCATTCGGACAGCTCGGAAATGCTCACTCATGCAAGCGGTGCAGTGTAAGACGATGGTCCAGTGCAGATGTTGCTGTGCATGAATTTCAATATGCTGCCCGAATTTAGGGTGTGAGAAGTGGGCGGGTTGAAAAGAATTTTTGGGTCCCCAGACCGTATTTACCCTCAGCGCACTGCATATTTATGCTTATCCCTGGTAAGCATTGGCAATTAATGTTTAATCTGCAATTGCTTGGGAGCTTATTGTTTTGACCCTCTGTCATGGTAATGCCCGATGAAGAGGGGTAATGGATTTGGTTGGCATTAGGCAGATTGAGAAGGAGGAGGTTGCCGCTCCCCAAAAGAGGATGCATGTGCCAACGGACTTTCTATATTCAAACAACATTTGGAAAATCATTCACCAGGCTGACAGCAGAGTGCTTGAGAAAATCCTTGGAAGTATTCCAAGGATTTCGAATGGAATTAGGCGGTGGGCGGGGGGAGGGAGCAACTTTAAGTGGCGTGTGTTTTAAAAGTAAACATTTGTTTCGTCTTTGTATAAGAGGCACAACTGGAGCACTGGATTTTTTTTAACTTCTAAACAACGTTTAATCGGCGTTGAGTTCATTGTTGTGTTGTTATGTAAAGTGTTTAAATCATAATCCAGTTACGGAATGCTGAGGCATAGATTATCTTACGAGTTAGCACTTAAATTCCTTTAGGGACACAAGACAAATTTGAATGATTTGTCACAATTTTCCACACTTCCACCACAAGTTTCGATGTAAAATCTATTGCTTAAGTTTATTTGGAAGTATGCACCCTGTCGTTTGTGAGACACAATTTGGCTGGTGTCTTCGTGTATAATCGAACGTAACGAGGCACAAAATAACCGATGCAAAGATGAAGAAGAGTTTGTAGTCACTTATAACGTGTCTCTCGTGCATAACATGTTTTCCTTTGCTTGAAAATAAACGTTACATAACTGGGTTCTTGCGTTACACAAAACTGTGTAAAAGCGAATTCACCACACACCCGAAATAAACTCACAACCCACTGCCAGATGTTTTTCTCTGATAGAGGGTCAGTTGCATAATCTCACTGACAGTATGTCCTTTAATTTGAATGCTAGCGAGAGGTGGATGCTATATCCTTGCAAAAATTTCTTCAGAGAGTTTTAACATGGTCATAAGTCTGTTTTTTATGAGCTGCGACCAACTACCCCGACAACGGCTACAACTGCAGATAAAGTGTCTCAAGTCCAGCATCTCGTATTGGCAGACAGGCGATTAAAGCTGCACGAGATAGCCGAGACCGACATGTGAAAACTGTTTGAGCAACCGATAAGATGTTTGTTCATTCCTGACAATAACCAAAAACCGTGAAACAACTTCATTGCAGTTTCCGGGGGTACTTAAATCCAATCCGAAGGCCTTTGACGAAAGATGAATTCACTGGAAACTGCCCTATAGTCCGAAGACGTTTCCTGCGATTCACAATGTGGACTACATCGAGTGCGTGGACTACCATGCCGAGCTATTGAGCCGCTTCGACGCTCAATTGCATAACATATACTCCCATTTCGAGAGTGACTAGGGATCAGATTGAACCTTTGCCGTCGTCACGGCCACATTACTTGCAAAGATCTGATGTCCTGTCCACTGTACACACCGGACTTGACTTGTCGAGCAAAAAATTGACTATGTGGAAAGATATACAGCAACTTTTTTAAAATGTTCTATTTTTTGTATAGGCTAAGAAGCCGTGACCTCAACCAATTCTCAACTACCACCCTCTCTAACCCGCTGCTTCGAATATTGTACACTAAATGAAAAGTAAGTTCCGACGACGGGTCTCCAACATGGGTCGGACTTATTTTGAATGAATCGTTGCTGGTCGGCCCCGCTGACGTCCTTCTCTACTTTTATACCTGGTCTTAACCACCTATGTTACATTATTCCTGTGGTACAAATTTTTCTCGGGCGTGTCATGTACTCGTCTTAGTTCCCATAGTGCTTCCGTAAAACTACTATAGTTCGGCTTTAAATCGTTTCCTCCAGATGTAATAGGCAAAAGCAGGACCAAGAATCGCACACAAGACATCTCTCTCTTTCTCTCTCTTTCTCTCTTTTTCTCTCCCTCTCTCTCTCTCCCTCTTAAATCTATCAATGACATCCAATCTTTTGCACAATAGAACATGTGTAGGATGATCAAAGACTATCTTGGTCATACATGTGGCGCCTCTATTCTTCTTCTTCTTGTGGCGCTACAGTTCGGAGTGGACCTGGGCCTCAACCAGCGCCTCTATTGCTACTTTCAAAAAGAACTGATGAAACTATGTTTGGCGGTTAATTTTGGTACTGATGCCGTTTTCGACATCTAGTTTGGTGGACGAAGAACTTGGCCATCGTAAAGTATTCTTTGTTGCCCTATGTGACGACACGCTTCCTTTCTTCCCTGTTTTATCGACCAACTTATTTCGGACGCATCCGTTTCATTTATAGCAAACTGCTCGCTAAGCTTGTCTCTCTAAAATAGCTCAATATTTTAGTGATTCAATCGCCAACTCGGAGGTGTGTGACTAGCTTTAGAGGTTGAACTATGTTCTTAAAAAAATCATTTACGTACATTTTAGTTATGAAAGGAGTTAACCCAGCTTACAGAAAGTGGCGGATGGGCAACATGTCTTTAAAAAGTGATTATCTCGTTGTCTACAGTCGGAAGAATGACAACCCCCCTTTCATCAGTGCTATTACCACTATCTGTGCACATAAATCGGTACTAGTTCGACACAACCGTAATTTTTATCATATTTTGGCATCGAGCGACTTCGCGCAATCCCGTTCACGTTTCGTAAGGCTAGCAGTTTTCCATCGTAACAATTTTCAAAACTAGGAGGCTCCATTACAGAAGAATATTTCATCATTATTTAACGACAATCAGAGAAACTTCTTGTGACTTATCAAATGTATCATTTCGCGAAACAAGGAAATTACTTTAACCGTCCACCGCTTCTCGAGAGGCTGGCACTACTTCCGTCGCCCATCACTCCTGTCAAGGGGGAAAGTCGCGATTCAAAGGGCAGTTCTTTAGTTCACAATTATCGCAAAGGATTACGCCCAGTCAAGCAGGGACGGTCCATCCCGAGGATCCGGAGTCTTATACATTTACTGTTATTGCTTCGTTGTTATAAACTTAAATTGAACATAACCCGAAGGATAACACAGGGACGGAGCCTTAATTGAGATATGAAATTTTATATTGTTGAAATAGTTTGCCGGCATCTTGGTGAAAATAAACTCAGAACTTCAAGAATGTGTCGCCGCACAAAGGGAGATAAATGAAAAGTAAGCTCCGACGATGGCTCTCCAACTTGGGTGGGACTTATTTTAAATGAATCGTTGTTGGTCGTCCCCACTGTCG
Organism: Eristalinus sepulchralis; assembly: GCA_944738645.1. Lineage (NCBI taxonomy): Eukaryota > Metazoa > Arthropoda > Insecta > Diptera > Syrphidae > Eristalinus > Eristalinus sepulchralis. Next base: position 61,981,738 of record OX122885.1, on the reverse strand, counting down.
CTGCCATCCTGTCACTGATATCAAAGGCAGAGTTGGCTTTGACACAAAAGACCCGTCCCTGACAAAATGCTGTGGCAATAGCCAGGACGTCAACTGAATTATTATTACGCAGCGCTTATTTTTTGCGCTTACCAAATCTCCTTGTATAAGGATATTGTCGTCGGCACACCGAGGAGGGGGACAGGGGTGCGGTTAATCCTACATTTTATCGGAAATTAGGATTTTCTCTGCCCGGAGGGGACTCGACTTATATTTCTGAGGACGACCCTTTGGCGTATCAAATCAGGAGCAAAGAAAAAACTAAACCACCACAAGGAGGAAGAGTAATCAATTATGGCGCGCTCCGCCAGCCCTCTCTGGCCCCTGGTGAAAGTTTTCAACCAATCGAGACAGATTGTGACAGTTCTGCATTTGAAATTGTTGTCACCTTCACGATGAGCGAGCGCAGAGCGGAGTCCTTCACAGATAGAAAAGTTGCATTCAATTGGAGAGGGGCACAAAGCAATCACATTCAGGAGAACTAGAAAATAATTTTCCACGCTTGCTCGTCCCCCCCGCAGGCGCTTCACGGTAGTTTGGAGTTCCGCACAACGGAAGGGTGCATCCGTCACACCTACAGTGTTGTGCAGAAATGCAAAATCACAAAAAAAAAAATCCTGAACGCTCACTGTTCACCAGTACGACGAAAGAAATTGGGTCAGGCGGAAGTCGACGCCAATCAGTGTAAGTGCTTTGTGCACACTTCCTTCTTTACCCTAACTGACTTCTGGGGCTGCCAGCGTGCTTGAAAGCGGAGCGGACATGCTGTCTCGTTCTCTTTGATGGGTGCTACGCCTGAGTGAGAGTGAGACATACGGGAGGGGGGAGCGAAAACGGCAAAAGAAGAGATGCGCCAGAGATATGTGATGCGAGACACATCTTTGGCTGTTTAAAGCAGGTTAACAGTTATTTACTTATGCGGGGGTTGTGTTGCAAAAAAGTTATACCGGGTGCCACTGTGCGGAAGAGCATTTTCGTGTTTTCCTCCTAGAATCCTCTTGGGTTCGTTGAAAAACTATTCCCACCAATAAGGCCCCAGGTTGCAGTCTCAAACACGTGACATACGTACTCGTACACCCTCAGCAGTTGAAGGGGGGGACAAGCAAATAGCAAGCGAACACAAGCGACGTGCTACGAGGAGTGCCGATGATTGGGGAGCTTTCAGATACAATTGAGTTTCGAACTTGTTACCAAAGAGTGAAGATCACGAAGGTCGAATATTCGCTGCGAGAAATCGATGGAAGTTGATAACTTTTAGGTTAAGAAGATTCACACGAGAAATGCCATTAGGGTCATATTACATTTGCAAAATGTTGGGGGGGAAAGCGTATCGAATCCGAAAGGAGATGAAAAGTGGGCAAATAATTCACTTCCGAGTCAAGACAGCTAGATTATTGGACGCTTATCCTGGTAATCCCCACGTGTACCTTTCAACTACCACCCCATAAAATGTATCAGAAATGAATCAGGTTTTCAAAACTCGTCTGAAGTGTAAGCAATCCAATTAAATTGCCTCCTTTCAATACGCCACGAAGGAGGAGTGCCATGCTGGCTGGAGGCTGAATCCGTTTGAAATATAAATATAATATGGGGCTAATCCCTTACCTTCAAACACGTTCATCTGACGTCCCTAGCGCCCGGCTGCGCCCTCGAATCCGCTTCTCTATGTTTTCGGAGTCCTTAAACCCCATTCTTTGGATAAATATCGTCCTTGGGTAATACATTATGACTACAAATCCCAACATGTGTATCCTCCTATGGGTCATACCCCGAACGAATTATTTTCAATCACTCATCTGGCAAAGCTTCTAAGTCAGATCCCATCTCGGTCACACTCAGGCACACACGCACACACATGACCACTGGCAAAGTAAGGGGCGATTTAAAGAAGATGAAAGAGCAAGAGGAAAGCGTCACTTTCACAATGATGACATCCATATCTAAAATGCTTTCGATTAAATTTATTTCCCTCGACATTAAATTAATTTATAATACTTTGGACAAACTGTACACCACGACGCTTCCTTGCCCCCTCCGCCTCTCCGCCCCATGCACGGGCTTAGAATTCCACATCGAGGGATGATGGCGAAGTTGATCCACCCGTATCCATCCGCTCCCGCTCACGTAAATGTTACACAGAGAACGAGCGCGAGTCAGATACGAATACATGTGTGTATGGAGAGGAAAACACCAGAATTCCTTTTTAAATTGAGTGATCATAAATTTTTATGAGGTTTGCGTGGAGCCGATATTTAGGCTTAATGGACCCAAAACAGATTCCAGTCACTTCTTTTTCCTGCATGTGCCTGTGTGCCCCCACCCCCCACACCCAATGTTGCCTACTACTCGTGTTTCACCCGACCTCCACCCCTTGCCGAATGGTTGCTTTTTTGTCTATACCTTAAAAAATAAGTGCCTACGAGTGAAGTGGGCGAGCGCTGGGATATACGTAAGCTTTGAATGGAATCATTATTTTCTACAGATCAAGGCTGCCGACGAATGATTGTATTTAGGTCGCTGACCTCGACTCTTGTCGGTCCTTGTCCATCCCGCACATTATTATCATATGGCTATGGGAGTAGTGTTTGCTCAGCTCTGTGTGGGGTCTCTGGTTTTTGAAGGGCGTTCTCGTCTCATTTGGTGGCGATGGATGATTAAGCAAACGACTTTGAAAATTATCCGAAATTTCTGATATGGGTGCGCACTTCTGCGAATAAATTCGAAATTTCACCGAAAAGTCAGTCTATCATGAAAACTGGAATACACCCTAATTACATTAAAATTCAAGTTCTCATCCTTCCTTTTGGGAATGCTTTGTGCCATCCGCGCACCCCCCACGGTGAAGGTCGATAAGTTGGTATCGCATTATTTTTCGTGAACAAAAAAAGGTACGCTTAGTTTCAATTGACTTAATTTCTGGACCCACTCACTGCAGTTACTCGAGCGGCGGCGAAATGAAAGTAAATAAACAGTAAGTCAGCATAAAAAGGTTCAGTCTTAAATAATTCGTGGATTATTCGGGCTTAGAGGTAAGAGTGCCCCGACGGGAGGCAGGTAAAAGGGTGGTTTTCTTTTGAAAATGTGCTGATTCATTGTGCACTCTGAAGGATGAGGATTAAAAGTTATTTCAAACATCTTTGTCCTGCTTTGTGATCTTCATGACAAAATGTAAATTTGATGAAAAGAATTTAATGCTCGGTTTGAGAGTGAGAAGTTCAAGTGACCCTGAACTTGAGTTCTGATCCTGAGTCAATCCTCATTATCAGGTCTGTCAAACAAGGCCTACTTTCTTAGAATTCAGCTTATACAACAATGAAAGCTTCCGGACTATTCACAGCACCCCAGGATCGGCCCCTTGAGTGTTGGAATAAGAAACAATATCAACTGAGCGACATTTCCTCCATAAGTGCGCCGAATTGGATGTACAAAACCCACACGTGATCGAAGGGGAGACGTTGGACAAAGAGACTGTTCGGCAAGCCCTACGGTGTCATATTTCTTCGAAGATGCCAATGATCGGAAGGTCACAGTCGTTTCGAAGTGACTCGGTCAAGGGATAACAGATTTTTTTGACTGGCGATTGAATATTATGACTTGGGCGAGCCACATAACACGACGAATTTTTTTTTTTGTTTTAAAAATTGTCCTGTAGTCTTAAATCACGTTTGGCAAAGTGAATCGGTCACCAAAATCATGGTATTTGATGTCGTCAGATTATTTTCTCTGCAAAGTTTCGCAAGAAACCATGTTTACCCAAAAAATCCCAAGCTCTGGACGCTTTAAAAACCCACATTGCTTAAGATATGGCCGAGATACCAACCGAAATATGCGCAATTATGAAAAATTACGTCAAAAGAATCGCATCCTTCCCGTGATGGAAATTTAAATAATATTATTTAATGGCAATGCTTAGGCTTTACAAACAATTAAACATTTCATCAAAAATGATTCGCTAAGTGTATTTTTTAAGGTTTTCTTAAGAAACCGACATATGAATACCCTGTCACTTAACGAAAAGAGAAAAATCAGGCAGTGGAAAGAAAACTGTGGACTGCATCTGTATGAAGAGAAGCCAGTAGTCTCATCTTATCTGTGGTCTGAAATTTTTATTTAAGTTTACTTTCCCTCAAATTTCTTATCAAAACTTCAACTTTGGTCTTCGTCGGCGCTACTCCGAGTATGCAATGAATGTTGTCCTTCGTCGGTTCTACTCCAAGCATGCAATGAATGTCGTCCTAGATTTCAATCCACAAAATGTAATCAAAAGTGGAGTTGAAGCCCATAAGCCTCACTATTCATCGCCGCCAAAAAGGAAAACATCCATGGCACAGCAAACAACAATCCGGGATGACTTGCATCATCGACATGTGACAAAACTCGATAAAAAAAAGCACTCGAACCAAAAACGAAGCAAACAGACGGATCAAGAGAAAAGTCAATCCCTAGATGGAGCACTTTCTTATTGCAGGCCATTCATCCTTGACACATCGAAACTATTGCCGCAGCAGAAAACATCATTTGTTGATATTACGGATCTGCCTTCCAGGCTCTTGTTTCCACATTTCCCTATGACATGCAGTGCAATGCCCATTGTCCACCATGGGTCCCTCTTTTGCCTCCTCCACAATACAGATTGACTTTCGATTAATATTTGCTTCCCTTCATCTATTGTGCCCATCGTCGGTGCCGCCTGTCATTACGCCCAGGCGCATATTAATAGTTTTATCCAAGAACAAACTTCCTCCCTTCGGGCATATTCGTTTCGTTCAAGAGCAAAGCAAGTATTCACTGATCCTTTCATAAATCTTTACACATTGTTCAGAGCAAAATACAACGAAGAAAAAAGCAATTCAAGCTTCATCGCCTCTTATGGTGCACAGCACACCCAGGCCCAGGATAACAATTCACGTTGCCTTTGCGCCTTGTACAGAGCACACATTCACCACTAGCTCGTCCTTGGTTAGGACGAGGATTCTGTGTGTACATTTTCCATGGGGCTAAATGTATATTCGCTGCAAAACTATTTATCTTTTCCAATGGACGATGGTAACATCCTCCAGCCACGTCAGCAGCAGAAACTCAAAACGAGTACGAGGAGAGACCTAGAAAATGCTGTTTTCCAATTTCCTTTAATAATATTTTGTTTTTTTTCTTCCTTCTTTCTTTCTTTCCCTCTCTTTCAATTCTCGGGCATTCCTAGTTGTGCTCGCCACCATTTCTCGCTTACTATCCGCTTCAAAACTTTATTCAATAAATTTTCTTCCCGGTGAAAATGCAAACACAACTATAATTCATCCGGGGGGAGTGAACCAAGCGGGCGTGAGTCATCGTCGTGGTTGTATATAGATGCTCGTGTTTTGAGAATTTCTCGAGGCCAGGAAGTGAAACAAACATCGTTCGGCAACTTGGCAGATATTCTCTCTCTCCCCCCCCCCTCCCCGTCCCTATAAGCCAGCAAGTGAAATCAAATGCAATCGAGGTACATAATACAACCACCGCCGATCTAAGGAATTTTCGTGAAAATGAAATCGGTTATAGACGGTTGCTTCAGTGATGGAAATTCCTTTCGCTCGAACATCAGAGCGACTTACGAGTATAGCAGTCTTCCGAAAAGAACAACTATTCCCCCCCCGCATTGAGAATTTATGAAGTGAGCTTTTTGTGGGAAAGCACAAATTCCTTCGTGAAAATACCGATTCCAGTCTTACAATGGAAGCCTCGAGCCGAGATATTGCAGTTGTCCACGAATGTCTTTATTCTCTGGTCTCATTTGACATTTTTGAAATCAAGGGAGTCTACGCTCGAATGACGAGGGCGGTGGAGTGTGCGGCGGGGTGTTGAAATTAAGGAGGAAAAGGAAAACTCTTTAATTAACGAAAAGTTTCCATTCTTGTGTTTTAGTCACCAAAGTTAACTCTGCCAGCGGATGCGCACCCAACTTTTCTTGTCGGCCGCCCTTTAATTAACCAACAGCAACTGAAGGGGAAGCTGAGTTGCTGGGGTTGTTCTTCGTCGAGCGGGAAATATCCGTTGCTGAGAATATTTAATTGGAAAATTGATTTTCAAAAAACATAAAGATTTTCAAGGGAACTTCAACCCCGACCCTCATCTGCCATCGCCCATGACCCGGGCACATGTACTATACATTCTCAGGACTCCTCTCTTCTTGCTTCATTTCATTTAACGTGTGTGTGTGTGTGCGCGAGCGTGTGTGTGATTTTTTTTTTCCTCAGCAAAAGGTGACAAAAAAGCATAGAGCCTTGGGGACTTCCTGCTCCCCGACCAACTCACTGCTGTGTACTCAAAAATGCGGAACGCAATTAAAGTCAATTTCCAATGTAATCAAAAAGGATAACGAACACAAAAAATTTCGTGTATAATATTTCATGCGAACAATTACGTGAATATTACTTTCGCGTACTCAGCAGTTTATTTTTTGCTCAATGTTATTACGACGACACGCTCCTATCGAGGGGAACACGCAATGATGATGATAAAGGACTCGTGATAAAAGAGGGATCCTTGCACGTCGTTTATTTTTGTTTTTTGTTCCTCTTTTTTTTTTGTTTTTGCTTTTGCCTTCGTTTTGATTCACTGCTGTTAGTTTAAAGTGCGGGAGAGAGAAATGTTTCGTTGTTTTAATTGCTTTTCGCGTAAGGAATGGGGTTTTATTGTTTAAAATAAAGTGAAAGCGCCCATAAATTGAGGGACTTTTGTGCTCGCCAGTGAATTATTTTAATGGATTTTCCTGTCGATACGAGTGGAATGAGGACAGTAAGTTTGAACTGAGCGCGAAAGACAATACAAACTCTAGTTGAGTGGAGAAGTTTGTGAAGGGGATAAATTTGAAAATTGGGAGCTGGACTTGCTGTGAGATATTGCAAAATGTCAAGGAAGAATGCTGGGCCTTTGTGGAGAGGCTTCACATTTTTTCCCCGAAAATATTCCCACAAAACCACACCTGATGCGAAAGTTTGATCCTTCAGTGGCGTTCAAGTCTTTTCACATTCCAAGTAAAAGTTTGAAAGGCTCTCATTGAAATGTCCTTAGCTAGTCCTAGTTGATATCTTCATCTCCTGCCATTGACCACAAGATCTAGTAGCAGACTGTTTGATGACGTTCAAAAGTTTAAATTTTCTTCAGGAAACCCAACATTTAACGAACCTAATAGTGGTGTGTCTATGCTCAGACGAATTTAAAGGAAGCAGTTCCTGCCGTGAAATTCACGTTCTGAGTATCATGCGATAGATACACACTTGGTTCGTCTCGTATTACTTCGTGTTTGCCATGGCATGAGACCACTAAGCCACTAGAAATTAATTCTATTCCAAGAAGATCAGCTCAGTCCGGAGTATAGGATCCTTGCCGTACAACTAAGGTTCATGCAGCGATTCATTTTTATACCCTGCACACATGCACATCATCCAGATGTGGCAAGAAAAGTAATCTGTGTATAAGTATCTTTCAGTCAGCACATTTATGGGCGGCTTCATCAGTGTTTATTCGAAAATCAATTACACACTGCACTCCCACTCCTCCCATCTAAGCCATATTGCTGGGAAATTAAACCAGCTCCAGCTAGCAAGTGGGGCACAGCTGTGCAGGGTGTGTAGAACTGGATCAGCCAACGCCCAAATCGTTGAATGTCATCGTCCTCGTGCAAGTTTTCAGGAATTAATTATTCGGGAGAGGAACACACAAAAAAAATTTAACTACAAGCTAAACGCACACGAAATTATAAATATATTCAGTCGGCATAGAACGTACAGAATCTGAGTCAAGGATATAGGATTACATCAATTTAAGGGAAGCACGGGTGTGTGAACGTGAACTGTGCTAACTTCTCCCACAAACGGCACACACAGAGGACCACACCACGCCTCGAAATACCCTTAAAGTCGCAGCACATAGTTTTGTGTGTCGGTATTGACTTAAGTTGCGACTTTTTCCCTCCGGCAACATACTGGAGAGAATCTAGTGATTTACAAGGATGTGTCTTCGAATAAGATGTATTACACAGCTAGCATGCTGCTGATCCAGAGTCAGCCCCCCCCCCTTTTCCGTCGCTCTGTGGCCATGAATACGATTAAGTAATCCATCTCAACTGAACTGTAACACTTTACAGCGTGGCACGAAGACGACAGAGAAGAATACACTTAACATATTTTCATGACGTCCTTTTTAAGGAAAATATTTACAGCTCACATTGTCCGACCGACCTCACCTTGACTGAGTGTACGGGTATGAATGAATATTGGAAATGAACGGTTATGAAAAGGGAGCGGTGTGCGCTACTGCTGCTGCTGCAGTGTTCCTTTTGGGGTCGGGGTGGGCAGGCATGTATGTCAACTGTCTGTGAAGTATCCTTTCTAATGAAAACATAATTTTCTTTTCATGTACGTATCGTGGGAGTGCGGCACTCACTTCCTCGCACACCATCTCTCTCTCACTCTCTCTCTGGCATTGTTCCTATGTACAGCACAGTCCTTTACCCAGTCCTATCAAATTGAATTTATGCTTCACATCTGCAGTGTAGGTGTTTTGTGTGCAAGGAGAGGTGTTAAGGTGTTTTCCTAACGCTCTACCAATTGCAGGGACATAGCACAACTTTTGCCTCAGTACACAGTCTGACATACAATCGACCTACAGGTGTGGATACGGTCGTAGTCGTAGTACTTTGGCTGCTAAAATTATATGAAAGCTCTAATGTCAAATGTTGAATACACACCGTTATAATCATAACGGATGACATTTTATCGCATTTGTCGCCCACACCTCTGTACACGACTACGAGCACTGGAAGTGTGCACTGTCGTGGGACGGTAACAGGAGGGACAGCTGAAGGACACTTAACAAATGTTTTGAGATCAAAGACTGTCTGTGATGTTTGACTGGAAAAGGATGAAATTTGAGTTGTATGACTTCAAGAGGATTTTTACTGTTTTTGTTCAGATCGTTGCAGATATGTGATTCAAAGTTGTCAGGAATTATGTCCTTTGTGATATTGAGCTTTATTCTCTTAAATGCATGAAATTGGTATTGAGGGGGGTTGTGTGTTTATGCTTGGTTTGTTAAAATTTTGACTTTTTGACTGACTAAGTTGCATTACCATGGGTACGGAGTAATCTTATGAAAGTGTAAAAGCAGTTAAGGGTGAATTCTGTTTGCACAATTGCTTGAGTCTACAATTATTTAGGCTCTCAGGATTTGAATCAAGTTTGAATGGTTATCCTTTTGCCTGATTTTTGTTTTGTGTTCTGGAAAAAGTCTACTGGAAGGCGTTCTCCCTATAAGAGGGTTGATTGTTTGTTTTTTGGTGAATCCGCTTGCACGAATAGAGTTTCGTTTGTGTCTTTGAATTAATTTAATTGTGGCATTTGTTTAAGGAAGTGGTTGATGGTATTTGTTGTACCCAGTTGCGGTTTTTGCTGATTTTGCGTTTCATAATTTGTTGGTCCTGTTTGCGTTGATGGCATCTGGAGAAAAAGATTTAACGACAAACTCTATGGGCTGTACAGCGACATGCGCCTGGTCAAACGTCTTTGGATAAAATGCTAAAGATGGCTAGACCATAAAGAGCGTATGGACACCACTGCTCCGTCCCGAAAAGTCTTCGAATCTGAGCCATTGGGGCAATGCAACCGAGAACGACCTAGGCTAAGATGGCACACACATATGCCAAAGGACATCAACCAAATTGGAGAGCCCAGCTGGAGGCATCTAGCGAAAGATCGCGCTTACTGGGGAGGCATGTTGGTTGCGACCCAGGTCCACCTCGGACTGTAGCGCCACAAGAAGAAAAAGAGGAGAGGTTTCTTAATTTTTGACACTAACGTGGCGCATAACTTTCCAGAGAGGGACGATTGGTGAGCGGTTTTCTTGCGTATGCATTCAAAAAGGTCCTCAACTGAATCTGTGGGGTTTAAATGTCTACAGGGATAAGGAAGTGTTGCTCCACATCTGATCAGACCCAGGCCGAGGTGATTGGATCTAGTTTGAAGACTTGCCTGGTTGTGCTCGGGAATAGCTTCTGATGAGTTGGAGTCTACGGCGGAGGATCGAGCGGCTCGTGGTCTATCGTGCGTAGATTGTCCCCAACACGCCTTTAGTGGGGTTAACGTAAATGATGATGAACAAGAAAAAAACATTCACTGATAAAGCTTTTATGCAAAATTTAAATTAGTTTTAGTGGTTAAAAGTGGTTGCCGTGGCGTAGTGGTAAGTGCATCGACCGCCACGCAGCAAGTCTATCTTCAATTCTCGGACGGGACACCTCACATTTTTTACGGCACCACCTCATTCGAGTTGCTGACAACACTCAAGGTGTATCAATTGTTGATAAAAAGCTTCTCAAATCTCTCCGTTCGGAGTCGGCAAAAAACTGTAAGTCCCTTCTACTCGTGAGAGAACAGTAGCACACACAACACGAGTAGTCGTTGTAGAAGCAAGGCCCTGATCCCATGTGGGCTGTAGTGACACTCAATTAGTATTATTATTTAGTGGTAAAAGAAACGAACAGAGTCTCAAAATCGGAAATGACCAAATTTCAAAAAGCAAAAATGTCGGAGATCTATGCCAAATTCTTAAATATGGCTTATTTCATACACGTTTAAAATTCAAACCCCTTTCCCAATGAAGCGCAGTTGGTAGTTGGTAGATACGAGTAGCATAGTCAACATCCAAGATCCCGAAAAAATTCGGTCTCCTTCGTTAAATTTGCGTGACGCAAAGGATCATGTTAATCTATCGATATAAGCGGAAATCTAAACTTTAAAAAATGACATTTTCGATGTCTGCTCACTACGTCGCGGTGACCAAAAAGTCAGTCAAGTCAAAGTGGGTAAGTGCGTCGAAACACACGCCAATAGTCCAAGTTCGCAGTGCTCATTGTCTATGAAAAAATTCTCCGTTCGGAGTCGGCCCTGGTTCCTTGTGGACTGCAGTGTTACTCAATTATTATTATTATTTGTTGCTTAACAGGCCATGAACAGTGAAAGTTTCTGAGCCAGAGGTGAAACTGGTTCTTCTATCTGTAACGGCACCGGACATGCAACTTCCGCTTGTCAAAATCAAGTTCTTTTGCCTCACTTTGTGCTTATGCCGTCCCGTCTACTCTGAAGACTGAGATTCGGATGTTGGTTAGGTACAGGTGTAAATATGGTTAAGCGTGGATATGAGCCGGAAAGTATAATTGACGGTACATTGTCTTTCCAAGTGTCTACTGCTCCATTCGGTCTCCCCACGGATAGATGGGTATATCCGCTGCAGAATTTCTTTCTCGAAAGCCATAAAAACCGCTCGCCTTTTGTACTTATTTTCCAGCATTTGCCCCTGTGCAACACGACTGAGAGAATGAATTGCCTATAAAGCATGATTTTTGTCATTTGCGTTAAAAGGTTGGGCCTACCTCTTTGAGCACACTATGATTGATATCTGCTGAGTTGACATTTGCATGTTGTCTTCGAGTCAGACAGAGTTTCAACATTGCCGTCTATATTGACGAACAAGACCGAGATGGTGCCTTCAGGATGGTCTTCAATCTGTGTAGTACGATTCTTGAAATTCGCTGCTAAACGTTTCACTGCTTTTGGTCATTTATTCTGAGGTCTGAGGCCGGAATGCCAGAAACTCAAAATTTCCCAATGAATTTTACTTTTTGTTTTTTGATTTTAGGGTACCTTGGAGTAGCTTCAGAACTCTTTATGTGTCCTTAGAGATTTAGAGATGAATGTTGAACCTCTATTTTATTTGAAAAGATCTATCAATTATTTAACGATATGTTTCTTATTTTCGGCTTAACTTTGTATTTCTGGGCGCTAGGTAATGCGCAAAGAAAAGTGCTCCATAAGTGAAGTAAGTCAGGCATGACGGATGGAAGGACGGACTTCCGATGCAAAGTTACTGAGATTTGAGAATAGAACTCTTACCCAACTTCAAGCACAAAAATTTGCAAACAAGTAAATTTTCAAAAACAAAAAATCTTAATTAATCGCCCAACCAATTTTCCCCCCATCCAAACGCTAATTCAATTCTAACCGTAACCGTAATCACCACACCTAACAATAGAGCAATTAAAAAAAACACTTCTGTCGACACGAATGGCCCGAAATTACGCGTCAGAATAAATATTTGCCCACTGGGGACCTGAAATTAGTGATAACCGTGTCAGGAAAAACACCCAACACATTTCAATAGCTATGACATAAGTTCGCAGTTTCGCAAAGGATGGGGACAGGTGTCAGCGCAGACCATTGCTAATATAGTCACATCGTCCTGACAACCTGTTTCCACGTTTTCCTCTTCATATTCCCCCTCCCCACCATACACACTCACACTCACACCAGTGTTATTTGTTGTCACTGGTCATTGTCAATATGGAGTAATATTTTCCATTGAACTATCATTTCCGTTGGGGACGGCTGAATGGATGTATGGATGGATGGATGGATTTATGTTGATGGTGTGGTGGCGGAGTGGGGGGGGGGGGGGGCGAAAGTTGTTTAGCAATAGTCTAACACAGATTGGATATTGCACCAATCAGTAAAGTTTCACTGCCATCCCTGAAATTATTGAAATCAATTTACACGGGACGTTGACGATGAGGATAAAATGAAAGGAAATGTATGATGTTCCTGCTGAAAGATCGGAAGGACTGTAATACAGTGTAGGGCGAGAACAGGACAGGAATGGAAACGGGGAGGCAAAAAAAAAATAGCAAATCGATTGATTGATGATGAGAGGCCATGTCATTTCACCTAATAGACCGTCAGGTATACATATCCCGCTTCTTTTTGTCAGTGCGGGAGGAGGGATATCAAAATGCGAGTGAAAAGCAAAAAAAGGAGAACCTGTTCAATCAATTCGCTGTTGATGTTTACGGGGAGGTTAACGGAAAATCTTCGATGAGAAGGGATTCATTCGCAATGTAAAGATGCTTCAGAAAAAAAAAGGTCAGCAGCGGCGATGAAAGGATTTCCGGACGCGTGCAATTTTGTAATTAGATAGCAGGTTTTTCTCTGCCGATAATGATGGGATGCGAGATGTGTACTTGTATTCAAAGAATCTGACCCTAATTGGATTTGTACAAACGATTCCCTTGCAAGGACAGCAGCAGGCACATTTTCATGGATCAGCTCACAATGAAGCCCCCGAAGTGAATGTCCGCAAGCATCAAGCAAACACAGATTTGCAGAAATTGCTACACAAGAGAACTTGTTGCGACTACGCACAACTCCGTTGCGAAAATATCGCAAAAACTTATTTCACATAGTCAATGTTGTGTGCCCCCAATAGTAGAGCACGCCTAGTTGATCTTCGATTATGTGCTCCTGGGTACAATCTATTTACTTTCTATTTTCGGCATCCATTTCTGTGGAAAATTGTAGTAATTTATGTCAACAGCATAGAAAATTGACAAATACTCTCTCTCGCTTGTTCACATTTCCGCCGCCGTAGCCGTTCCCTCGCGTGGTGTGTGTTGCTTTCAAGGACTCGAGCAGAAATTATTGCTGAAACATGGAGACAAACATACAGTCAGTATACACTACAGTATGACATTCACAATTCAACAGTGCCCCATTGTCATCAGTTTCTCTTTCGTCAAGCCAAACACAAATCACAGTCGGCTCGTTGCGCACAAACCTAAAAGGAACGTGGTCGGGTGATGAGCAAGGACGGAAGGAGGCAGGTTGCCTGGGCACAATTGTGGTTATGATGACGGCGATGATAACAAGGACGACAGCGATAAAACAAGCGTATTAACCATTCAAAATTTTCGCCTATACAAAGCACACAGTCGTCACCACATAGAGCACTCAAACATGTCGCTTTCCTTTATGGAGTGATTATCTCCTTGGAATTATAGCGGAATCTATGTCGGAGATTTGAAAAGAAACTCCCTTTCATCTGCTCCTTTCGAAGTAACTGATTCCAAGCGGCGTGTCGTCACCCCTTGAATCGAATATTCGCCACATTTCAATACAAATAACGGTATGATAAGATGATTTTTAATTGCTTCCCACGATAAGTGGTGGAGGAAGATGAGTGAGGGTAGATAGAAGGAGTATCTTCATGATTATTAGTATTGAAGTGTCCTTCGAGGATGCTTTTACCGAACTCGTGTACCCTCATCAACATCATCTTCATCATCCTCATCGTCATAGTCATTCCCATCATCCACTCGTCGGAAGAATATTTAAATTTTTCCCCTCTTTGCGTGTATGTGTGTTTGTGTGTGCAAGAGAGTGAGAGTGGGGGGGAGGGGTGCGGTGACAATAAATTTAATAGAATCCTTAAGTGGGATGTGCCGCCCGCATTCGCATGTAATTGGTGGGACCCTTCTGAGGTGATGGTGAATGTGGGGATGGGGATGGAAGCAGCAAGAGAGAACGGGAAAAACAAAGTGTTTCCTCTCTCAATTTCACTCTCTGTTTATGACGTCAAATTTATTAGGTTCATTCTTTGGAAAGAATAAATTAATCAATCAATTCTACTTTTGAGATGTCTTCTTCCCCATTCGCACTGCTTCTCATCTCGTTCATCTTTGTTCTCCTCTCAGAGCTCCCAAACTAATGGATGACTGTGGGTAAATTAATTTAATCCAATTAGCGAATTTCAATTTTTCATTTTTTAAACAGCTGAAAAGTCCTAAGGCGCACGCAAGATACGAACATTGATCAATTTATAAAAGTTCTCAGTTCTGTTTTATTTTTCCTTTGTTTCCCACCTGTTCATTGGGAAGCCTGACAGTGCTGAGGGAGCGAAATTGATTGAGGATACCTTGGCTCTGAAGGGAGTCCACATCACATCATTTGTTAGGGCTTTCAACAAAATTTATTTTTCGGTGTGGACGATTTTGTTGTGGTGCTGACGTGTGAGAACGGGATTCGGAGTGAAGTTGAGATAAATGGAAAGTTGATTCGAAAGTTCTAGCTGCGAATCCTTAACTGGACCTTCAATCTCATCGAATTTTTCACATGTTATGATATGGCAATAAGCTGTCATTGTTTAAGAGCACTTCCAATTGCTGGTTCGCAGTCGATATTAAACTGTGGGTACACTGCACCCATGAGAGAACAATAAGCTGTATATAGTCGTCCAAGTTGTTAGTCCCTGAACACACTTCAACTGTAGCGTCACCCATTTCATTTAATTTTAAAGAAAGTAGGATCCCCTCACGCATTTCCTGCATGCTCTGATACCATCTAGGAGCCAAATTTAACTTCTTCTCGCTCTATGCTCCTGGCAGATGTTTCAGTAGAAAAAAAAATCAATTTTCTCACTCACGGTACTGCACATATCCCTGTCGACGAGCAGCAAAAACATGTCCTAAATTTGTTCTATGCATTCCTCGATGAAACTCAATACAACGCTGCACTGGAGAAAAAAAGTCCTTGGAATGAAGACGAAAGCAAAACCTGAGCCCGAGAGAGAGAGAGAGAGGAGCTGTTGGCGTACTAACAAAAATTAATAAATTCCATGCCATTTTTTAGCCAACCGCCGTCGCCACCGCTGGGAAACGTGTGGTATTTCCGAAGTTCTCCTTCTCCTTCCGCCTCCTGCCGCACACAGGGATGGGATGGGATAAAAGTTTTTCTGTTCTTGCATTTGTCAACGATGTGTTGAAAAACTAGTTTCATTGTCACGTTTGACTGATTGGCAAGAGGCCAAATCTTGGGTCATGCAGCATCCAAATTTGTCCGCAATTTTTCAAGAGAACTCCTCCCGTTCCCATCACTTGTGTTCAGTGTCTCCATGAAGTAGGCAGGGGGCGGGCCGCAGATGGAAGGCTGTAACCGGGAGAATCGTTTTGGAATTTGCGAAAAAAAAACTTTCCCATAAATTCCATTGGGCTGGGGCGCAGTCGATAAGCTTGGCATTGGACGGAAGTCAGTCTGTTTGGTTGAGCATTTGGAGTTCTGTGTCCATTGCCATTTCCTGCGGAGGTTGAGTGGTGGAGTGGGGAGGTGGGGTGGGGTGTGGGTACTCCTCATGGGAGAGTGATAAAAGTGAAATTAGAATTTCAACCCATGCCAGAGAAAAGGATGCTCGATCCAGACTGTCGAGCAGCACAACAAGTGAAACTAAATATGACTCGTTAAGTCACACATGGGGGATAACGAATTTTCACCCCCCTCACCCTCACCCGCACACAACAGAGAACATAGTCGAGAAAATAGCTTTCGAGAGGGTGAAAGAAATTGTTAACTGATTCCCCGGACGGAAATGGTGAAAGAATCAAAATTGAAAACAAAAAAAGGGAGATGCCCAAAACGACAAAAAAAAAACGGAAACTTGGCAGGGATAGAGTTTTCCAATTATGTGCCTTTTTGTGGAGGACTTTCCGCATGCGAATGTGTGGCATCTTTTAGTTTGTTGACTTTTTCAATTCCAGCTTTGCTTCGAAACGCTGGGTTGTGAGTTCATGTGGGATTGTGTGTTGAAATTATAGGAAAAAGGAAGCCTAAAAAGCAGGATAAATTCACAATTGCGGTAGGGTTGTGTGGGGGAGGTTTCAATAGTTTGCAGTGCCAACATGGCATGTGCATGGTTTTCACATTAGTTCGAATACAAAATACAGCGCCTCGGGCAATCAAACGAATTTGCAAATGACTCGGCAATGAACCTCAAAAATGCGGGAGTGGGAACCAACGCGCAAATGACTGGTCAAAATGTACGCTTTTCAGAGCTCGGTGAAATAATTTATGTGCGCCTATTCCATCGAACCAAAGTATTTCTAGGCAAAAAAATCTCTCATTTTTTAAGTCAACGACTTACTGCGTCATGCACCCTCTCAAGTCATTAAATATACAAAATCCCCACAGTCCATCTTGTAGCTGATTATTCAAGAAATCATTTTCATAACGGAACCCCATATTTTTTTTATGGCATCATCGTGACTAGTAGTATTTCATCGTGACCTCAGAGAAAATTGTCATTACCAGGGAATAATTCCGTTTTCGTTTCGAATTTATGTATTCAGCTCCCTCGCGGCCTGCGCTCTCGTGCCACAATGCGAAACTACAAATTAAAGTACTCCGTTTGAAAGCGGACTAACCAATGCCTCATCAGCTATAGTGGCAGTGGCAGTGGCAGTGTCAGTACAGATACAACCGACCCCCAAAGAGGTAGTAATTCCAAACGATTTTCTGCGGTTTCACCACTGTCATTTCCTGGTGCCCGGACACCGCAATGTCTCTGCGTCAAACGCACGTAACGTAACGAATCCAACCAACTGACACACATACCACCATCGCGTCCAACAAGGATGCACGAGCTACGGGCCTGCGACGCGCTCTGCTCCCGTTGACCCGAATCATATTAGGCCAACGGTCAAATTGATATTTTGTGTGGTTTTTTGTTATCCCCCCCGGGTGCGGCACACTACAGCAAACTGGATTTTCGGGATTGATTCAGATCCATAATTTCCGCCTTTGAATTGCGAAGCAGATTTACAGTGCTGGGATAAAGGAAGATTGCAATTTTCAAGTGGAAGCTGCTCCCGACAGACATCCATCTAATTAGAATGCGAGAGAGAAGGTGAAGATGACAGTCCGCTGTCAGTCGCGTCAGCCTTAGGGCGATTTTCATTATTGAAATTGACTATTGGCTTGGACACTCTATCCGATTACAGTTACTTCGTCGATTGCTCCATTAATGATGGCCAAGATTGAAGATAAATCCCCGAATTGAATTTTATTTCCCTCTCCTCCTCTTCAAGTTTTAATAAACCACACTGGGAAGCGATGGTTTTTTTTTTTGCGCATCTCTTGTGCGCTATATCCCCAATAATTTGCATATAAATTTAATGAAGGCGGGCGTTGGTGTGGGGTGTGGGGCAAAGGCTTAGCGATAGGCGGTAGGTATTCGTTTTCATTTCGGTAAGATGTGGGCTGAGCGGTCGAGACGAGGTGTAACGCATGATAATCAGTATTCGAAGATGTATTTAAAATCAATAGAAAGGTAAGCGGATTTGAGGGATACATACAAATTTTAGGATATAGGTGATGGAAAGCCATTCGAAAACATCATTGAAATTGAACTTGTTCCAAAGCGATTTATCACTACCAGACAAATGAATACAATCCTCTTAGAAATTAATTTATTCGTTACACGATTAGACGAATATTTGTGGTTAAGTGTTTGTGGGATTCCCTGAAATGTTACCCACACCTTTACAGTGAATTATTTTATTTGCATACATACATATGTGAGTAGAGCGAATTCAGCTTACCTGAAAAGAAATAAAATACCAGCATTGAAGACTTTTTGTACGTTTTAAAAATTAATGTAAAACAATTAAAACTGGAATATATTTAATGACACTTATAGGTTTGCAACCCTCTTACTGTATATTTTCAAAGATCTGTATAAAAACGGTTTACATTACGTTTGTTAAAAATTTGGAACGAAAGAACAAAATAGCGTTAGTATTCTCAGAGGACACAACATCGTCTTTTTAAATATTTAAGTGATTAAATAATTTGTTTTCTTCATTTAAAGCCAATCGGAAAGAAGTAGACCAGTAGACGTTACTGCTCTGTGTATCAAAGCGAGGTGAACCACAACATTGTAAGACAAAGGATTTATGTATAAAGCGTTGAAAACCACTCTGTAATTTGATTTTTACAGAGTGGTTAATTCAAATTCAATTCTAAAATCCAATTGTTTAAATGAAAATAACACCGTTGCCAAATTATTGTACAAAGTCATTCGTTTTGTGATTCCAAACTGGTAGTACTGTCATTTGACATTTGTTAAGTTCAACTATCACTCAAAGTGTTAGCACATTAGATGCATGCTTGCCATTTAGGAGTATGAATCGCACAACAACCGAGTGATGCGTTAAAATGATAGAAACTTACTACAAAGGTGGTTATGCAAACGTAGGCACTTTTCTCGCATTAATCTTTGACAATGGTCATCATAATCGATCGCCTACGCAAACAATCAGGAATATGGTGTAGAAGTTTGACAAGAATGGAAGCATTACTGTCAATGTATCACCCGAATAGAAGGTCAGTCAAAAATATTGTTGCTGTAAGAGCAGGTCAAACGCAGAATCACTCTTGCCAGTCGCTGCTTTATTGGGCTCAAGAGACAATTTTGTAATAGAGCCCTATCTCAAAGGACTAAAGGCTTTGTACAACAGGTTGATCATCCCATCCGTCCTTTACGGCGTTGAAACTTGGACGCTACTAAAATCGGATGAAGAAGCCCCAGTCTTTTTGAGACAAAAGTTCTGCGTGCGATTATTGGTCATGTTCGCATTGATGACGGTTGGAGGAGAAGATTTAACGACGAACTCTATGGGCTGAATAGCGACATGCGCCTAGTCAAGTGTCTTGAGATACAGAGCTGACGATGGCTAGACCATGTAGAGTGAATGGACACCACTGCTCCAGCTCGTGTACGGTATGTAAGTGTACGAGTCCGAGCAATTGGGATAGCACAACAGAGGACAGCCAAGGCTGATATGGCGCAAACAAGTGGAGGAGGACCTCAGACAACTTGGAGTGCACATTTGGAGGCAGTTGGCTAGAGGTCATGCCAGCTGGAGATGCTGGATAGAGTCCACCCGGGACTGTAGCGCCAGTTTAAGAAGGAGAAGCGTTCGATGATCCAAACTTATTGACTTCCTGTCTTCAGTAGCATTGAATAAGTCGTACACTTGTCTGAGGCGTTTTCCGAATTTGGATTAAAAAGTCAAACTCACCTAACAGAAGCCTCCTGTCCATTCACAACGCCGTAGATAGGCCACTCGGATGTTAGACCGACAAACACCGATTTTCGGGCAAAATTTTGTTTAGTGATGAGGCGTATTTCTAACTCAGTGGGGATGTATCAAACATAAGAAACTCAGAAGGCTCACAAAAGATCAAAGAGGACCCATTGCATTCTGAGAAAGTGACTGTTTGGTATGATCGATGGTTAAAAGGCATCATGGGTCTGTATTGCTTCAAAGCTTCGGAGTGATGTGGTCGTCGGAAAACCGACCCTTTTGTCCAGTGATTGGAAAAAAAAAATACAAAAGTATGGAAAAAAGCTGCACTACACAATCAATTATAACTCTATGTCGCGGGAAGTACTCAGGTTGCATAAATTTGCGTTTTGATGAGGTCCTTTGGTCACCAAGATTATGCGATTCAACCCTGTTCGATTTTTCATCTGTGAAGTTATGCAGAGGACTATGTTTGGGGATAACAGTGGAACTCTAGATTCTTTAAAAACGAACATTACTCAAGTTTTAGCCAAAATACAAAAATGTGGTCACAAATTATCTGAATTCTTTCTGGCCATTTGGAAGATGTTGGTTTTCATACTTAATGGCAAGGTCCGAGTCTTACAATGGCTTTAAATTTTCATCAAAAATGTATCACTGTGTATGTTTTATTGACCTTTACTTTCGAAATCGAAAAATGACTGACCCTACTTTTGCTAAAGTGTAATAGGATGCGTATGGAATGTCGCGGATTTAGTTAATTTCTTGGTAGATTAGCAGAGCAGAGTGCCGTGTTCAACGTCTGCATCCTTAAAAGGTTAGGATAGTAGAAAGGTCGTCGCGGAGTAGTGGGTAAGGACATCGACTCACACGCCGAAGGTCTAGGTTGGATTCCCGGACGGAACACCTCGAATTCTTGCACGGCACCACATCTTTCGAGTTGCTGACAACACTCAAAGAGTACCAATTGTCTAGCTTTTCGGATCTCGTTCGGAATTGGCAGAAAACTGTAGGTCCCTTCTACTCGAGAGAGAAGTTGCTGTAGAAGCTAGGCCCTGTACAGTACGAAGGTGGTAAACAACTATCAAACTTTGACCGAAAAAAAAGATTTAAATAAATTTTCGGAGCGAGAAACTTATGCAAAAGTAGTTGCATCTGAAAGACAACTTTTTGCAGCGTCTCACAAGGAATGAAAGTAAAATAGTCCACAAAAAGTGGAAAATCCAATTCATCCAATACACGGGAGGGAGAAATTCAATCATTCAATTTCAAAGGCAAGTAACCACCTGGGCCTCTACGCAACAACTAGGCAGAATATGCAAATAATGGCAATGGGAATAAAAATTCAATAGGATGTTGTAGCACTTCATCAAAGCGATTGCCACAAAGCCCACTGCACACAGGCAGACAAAAAAGCAATCATCATCGTTCCCGAAATCTATTAGACCACGCAAAGTCAATAGATGATTTATTTACATACGTACATAACGATCGCACACCTAGGTAAAGATTAAATATTTCATTAGTCAGTGATTACGACTAGTCTCGCCCACGTGATGCTAAGAAACTGAATATTTTACTGGAGTTCGTCTGGTCATCTATATCGACACCCCCCTCCGCGAAATTGCCCTTGAAAGTTCAAAGTAGACTTAAACGGTCCCAATCGTCATGTTTGTTCGACTCCTAGCGTTTTTAATTAAGTACAACAACGCGCAGACGACTTTCGAAGGGCATTACCATTTGAAGAGATAAAAACTTGTTCATGTCTGTTGGAGTTTTTCGCTTTTTTTTCCTCGTCTCGCAAAAAGTTTGTGGGCCAGAGCTACACACGTGTGGGCGGTGAATAAGTTCGTCCTGTTTGCAGTTCGCTTGTAAAATCCTAAACAAACAAATAAACAACCCTCTTAAGGATCTCAAATCGGAAGTAAATAAAACTTGGCGTTTGGAGATGGCACTGGGAGCGCCAGGCAGGTAGTTCACCCCGTAGCTATGTAATAAAAATTAATATTGGTGTATATACCCATTTGCGGTAATTACGCCCCGGAGTACCAGACGGGAAAAAAATCCACGCTTTTCTCTCCGTGCTCCCACGAAGTTTTGTTTTGTTCATGGTTGGGGGTGTGTTTCGGGGTTGTCTTAAGCTTGGAGTTGCGGTTTTTCGCGCTTCCCGAATGGAAAAAGATTCAATTAAGAAATTAAATTTTAAATTTTTTTAAGTCTCTCATTGAATGGTCCTGTGCAACCGTTAAACATCTGAAGATACCTTTCACGCTTCCCGTGGAAACTTATTGAATATTTGGATTTTTTTCTGGGTTATGCTCTAATTTGAGTAAAGATACATACGACACACAGTAGGGGCTGTATGAAATAACATTTTGTTTTGGAGAAACCAGTGGTGTTTTTGACATACATCAATATTAAGGGTAAAAATAAATTCGGTCTGTATTCAAAAGATGGCGCCACGTGCAACTTGTGGCTAATCTTGGAAGCGATTCCCAACTTCATTGGAAAGTTCTGACATTTGTCAGCATAATAAGTTTGTATGAGCGTCTGTTTAAGACAACAACGCTGCTTTTTGCTTATTCGGAACTGTCTAGATTTATCTCAAATAAGAAGCATATGCGAGAAGTTTTGATTTTCCTTTTTAATGAGAGGAAGAGTACAGCAAAAACTGCGACCTCTCGGCAGACCCAGGATGAGGTGGTTGGATCAAATCCATAAACTCGCCTACTTGAGCTGGGGAATAGCTTTTCATGAGTTTAAGTCGATGGTAGAGGATCGAGACGCCTGGAGGACTCTCGTGCGAGCATTATCCTCGCGATCCTTTTAAGAAAGAAGATTACGATTATGAGAAAAGTGCAGCTGAAGCCCTTTGAATGCTTGTAGAACTTTGTGGTAAATCGTCTGCGAAAGATATATTTTGCAGAGAGTGGTTTCGACGCTTCAAAAATGGTGATTTTGGCGTTGAAGACAAGGAGAAGCTTGGTCGGCCCAAAAATTTGAAGGTTGAAGCACTTATTGTATTAAGATCCATGCTAAATGCAAAGTGGACTAGAATCCTGAGGTTACTTAGCAAATGAACAAAGCTACTGGAGCGGATTGGCTATCCGCAGAACTGTTAAAGGGAGCTGGAGACGAAATGGTTGGGCACATGCACCAACTCATCTGTAAGATATGCATGCCCGATGACGATGGAATCTCAGCATCGTGTGGCTGGTCCACAAGAAAGGAGATCCCTTCGACTGCGGAAACCATCGAGGGATGAGTCTTCTTAACATCGGCTACAAGATTCTCTCTACCGTATTGTGTGAACGCCTGAAACCTTTCGTCAACCACCTGATAGGTTCTTATCAGTGTGGTTTTAGGCCAGGGAAGTCCACCATCAACCAAATCTTCACACTACGGCAGATCCTGGGAAAGACCCAATACGCACCACATATTCGTCGAGTTTAAGGCCGCATATGACAGCGTGGATAGAGACGAACTATACTGCTCCGGTCAGATTGTTTAGGGTGGCAATGGAGAAATCTCCCTGCTCCGTCAAGGTCGGGAACGAACTCACTGAGACATTCAATGTCAAAAATGTTTTTAGACAAGGCGATGCACTGTCATGTGACTTTTTCAACATCATTCTTGGGCATGTCATGCGTAACTCACAAGTCAACACCAGAGACAGGATCTTCTAAAAGTCCGTTCAAACGCGGAATTACTCTTGCCAATCACTGCTTCTTTGGTCTCAAGAGGCAATTGAAGAATAAAGCCCTCTCTCGAAGGACTTTATATAAATGTTTGAACGTCGCACTCATACTCTATTGCGGGGAAACCTGGACGCTACTAAAAGCGAATGAGGAATGGTCAAACGTCTTTGGACAGAACGCTTAAGATGACTTGGCCATGTAGAGCGTATGGGCACCACTGCTCTGGCTCAAAAAGTCTTCGAATCTGAGCCATTGCGACAACGCAACAGCGGAGGGCCTAGGCTTAGATGGCGCACACAAGTGGAGAAAGGCCACAAACAACTTGGAGGGCGCAACTGGCGGCAACTGTAAAGAAAGATCGTACTCGTGGACTGGAGCACTACAGAGTGAGAGAGAGACAGAGAAGACTTAGGAAACAACTTCCGTTTAGAAATTTTGATCTGTTTGAAGCGATTGTTCACCTCAACTGCTTCTTGAAAAATATCAAAAAAGAAGAGAACCATCAGGGATGGAAAGCAGCTATAGCACAGGCTTCGACCCTAGCCTGATACGTAAGTTAGTTGGGGCAAAAATAGATAATTTGATTTCCTGTCCAAAGTAAATTGAGTTCGTAGGCAGATTAGGCACAAAGTTCGTGAAAAAACTCGTATAAATTGCACTCCACCCAGCTAAGTTCTCAATTCCCCATCAAATAAGTACCAATCCGTCAGTCTATGAAAAAAGTCGCGTGTCGTATTCACAGACACGTTCCACAGAAGTTTAAGCCATCAGACGTTTCGTCAATAAAACGCGCAATTTCATCACCGAAGCACCCACAAACATGTGCCAATTTAAAATTGTCTTTTACAACTTTAATTATGCTCCAGCATACAGGCAACAAGAATAGTTGCTCAATTCAACGGAGGCGTTCTGTTTCAAATTCAACAATCAGGCCGAGGACGACTTAATTGAGTGCAATAAACATACTTTATTAGGTTGTAAGAGTAAAATGTCTTTCATCTCACAGCCATTTGGACGGTTTAATCATTCTCATAATTCCGCAGTTAAAAGTTCACATGAAATCCTTTAAGTCCACGAAAATTACCGTCTAACTCATGAGCGTTAAATGTGATGTTATTGCAGGACGAGCTTGCATAGTAGTATTCGTAGCAGACACAAATGCTTACGTCAAAAGCAGAAACTTCAGAGTTCAGCTATTATTTTGTCATAACGATGACTTAGAAGGACCTTTATCGTCCTTCATCATCTTCTGTCTGTCATCATCTTTCTCTACTCATTCTCTCTCTCTCTCTCTGTCTAATCTGCATGAGATGTGACACATAGTGGAGCAGCGCAACTTACCCGGGCGAAAGAGTGAGTACCCCGTCAGACACATAATGCCGTAAGACAAATGACAAAGTTTACGACGCGCAATAAAGAGATTGAGACGACTGAGGAGATTTATGAAAATTTGATGAAAAAAAAAAACGCAAAACAGTCCGCGAAAGGATCACGAGGTATTTTATTGTGCGAATGAGCGCGTTTTTATAAATGTTTGTGGAAATCATTTTCTTATTGTCCCCCAGGTTGACGTCCCCCGTATCGGATCGTACTTAAATTTATATTAACGGTCGTCTACTTCTAAATTTGTTTTTGAAGGACTACCTTTTGCTTTCATTTATTGCTCGAAAGATGATACGATGGGCAAAAAAATGAGGCGTCTGAAGGGGAATATGATGCTTAACAACTTGGAATGCCATTAGGTGACTCAATGGACT
This sequence comes from Eristalinus sepulchralis, assembly GCA_944738645.1. Lineage (NCBI taxonomy): Eukaryota > Metazoa > Arthropoda > Insecta > Diptera > Syrphidae > Eristalinus > Eristalinus sepulchralis. The sequence continues at coordinate 61,956,524 of OX122885.1, read as the reverse complement.
GAAGATATTGTGAAAACAATATGACACACGACCAACAAGACGAATTGAGTTCTTAAACTGCCGGCAAGGCAAGGAGGAAAGCTCGTTCTTTTTTTCTCGTCCTCTTGGTGCTCGCATTTGTCGCCTCCTGCCCTTATGGGACATTCTACTCCAATGTCTTTTTAAAGGGGACCTTTGGTCCTAAGCGGAGTTTAATGGAGCGGAGTTAATTTAACAAGATTTACGATGAGCGAAGGCAGATGAAGTACACACCTCTTCATGCTCTTATCTCCTCCGTTTTTTTTTCTGTACCAACGTTACTCGAGTGCTCGAGTACTTGAGTCCTTATGCAAGTGGGTGTATGTGTGTGCGTTGGTGTGTCGGTCATCGCTTTGATGAAGTTCATCTTCATCTCATCAAGATGACGATGACGGCGGTGGCGGCAGAAGCGGCGGCGTGTGAAATGATGCAGAGAACGACAGAATAATATTTTTTTGGAGATGTGTTTTTTTCTTCTGTTTGCTCCTTCCAAGGAAATAAACTTAAATTTCAACATCAAACAATTTCGTGAATGTCTTCATCTTCGCACTCTTATTGACATTTTGGGTAAGTCCGTGTAAAGACGTGCTTTTATTGGGCACAAAAGACTTCCGGCGGGGATCTTAGTTTTAATTTTATAGCTTTGACGAGACTGATTGTGCGCCCGAAATTATTCAGCAGACGGATGCTGCGGATAATGTGTGTGTGAAATAAACCCGAGAAAACCACACAAACAACGCTTCAAACCCCAGAGTAAAATTGAATCACAGACGACGAAACACGATATCTTCTACCTCAGTTTGCAGAAGAATTAAATTACGTTTGTACTGCTCTACGGGACATTTTATTGATTTTGAGAAGGTTATGCAAATTATTCAAAGCATGTCCTTATCATATTCCCCTCTTACGCAATTAAGAGCACTCCCCCACCAGCCCACCAGTCCACCTTCTTCCACTTCAATGGTTTAAGGTTCACATCTTCATGACCTACATACATGCACTGGCACAGCAAATTAAAATTGATTCCAATTCAAATGCCACAATCGAAAGAAATCCTAAACCTCCCTTCGCACACAGAATACAGAATCAAATTAATTTCCTTTTGCTGGCCAAATCCCCCGCCCTTCAGTAAACAAAAAGGCGCACACAGGCAAGTGTTAAACGTCAATCTATGTACATAGCAGCCATTCCTTCATTGCACACACGCATGTGAAATATTACTTGAAACAAAAATTAATTTGCGGTCGGGGCACGCACCTCTCCGTCAATCGATAAATCCTTCAAAATCACATTTCTCCCTGAATGCGAACAAATCAGCAGTTAGTCTAGTCCTCCGCACCCAGAGGCTTTCCTGTCTGAAACTTAATTGTCCCAAAAATGTTGCCGCTTCACTCTGCCCACCCCACACCGAAACCACTAATAAATACAGAGGCATACACAAAGTCATACAAAAATCCATATTTGCTCGGTATTCAGAACGGTACGTACTCAATTTGAAAATTTTCGGAAATTGTTTACACGACAAGCAGTGCAAATATTTATCGAACGGCAAACGTTATGTAAAAGAATATGAAGTTGGAAAAGTCCATGGAGTGGGTGTAATTTTCAAATATCCCCCCTCCCCCCACACACACACGCCCCAATCAAATACGTCTGAATGAGTTCAAGGAGAATCGGTCTCACAAGAAGTCTACCTGAAGATGAAATACAGGACGGCATAGAAGAGGAATCCTAACAAGAGTGATTCAATAAATTATTCGCGATTTTCACACACGCATGGTAATAATGTAGCGCTCCTGGTAACATCAGGTAGACGAAGACATAAATGGAGATGGGATTTGGGTGAGCAGTGGCCCTGAGGGGCAATTCGATTTACGATCGAAATCGCGGGAAAAGCGGCGTATTATGACCAACCAAATTTTGAGGTGGGGGTTGTTCACGTGTAAAATGACACAAGCAGTGACACCCGAAAGGGCATTTTATTTGCGGCGGCGATATTGAAGGTATTGAAAGGGGGAAATATTTAAATGGGACTGTACAATTTTCCTGAAATCTTAAACAAATCACATTTACTCTTAGGCTGGGATGCATATTTAACTCTAAAGCTGGTGACTGAAATAGAGTCTCTTGGCTTGAGGCGAGAGCTCAAAGGTGGTTTTGGTGGTAGAAAATTTGTGAATAGCTAATTCAGCGCCGAAAGCGATTTTGAGCGAGCGGCGGCGAAGAGTCATTGCAGTTGAAATAATTTTAATCAGCTAAGGGGTTAGGCCGCATATAGTGGAATGACACTTAATCTGTGCGACAAAATTAACGCCTTCACAACCTTGACAATGAAATAGTTTCAGAAGACTAAGAATACAATTTGGAAAATGTTCCTTAATTTAGTTTTACCGATTACTTTCGCCGGTCGCACCCAATTTTTAGTGGAAGCTCCGACTTCGGTACAGAGCTTGGAAATTCGCAATTTGAAATATACAAATTTACTTTGACATAAATGAAACTTTAAGTCGATACACAGTATGCACTTAATTGACTATATTCGAATAGCGGCTTTCGAAATTGAAAGGTTTAAACATCTGCCTTCTCATATCGAAAGGTATGGCATTTTTTAGTAGTCGCCGTGGCGTAGTGGGTAGGTGCGTCGGCCCTCATGCAGAAGGTCTAACTTCGATTCCCGGACAGGCCATCTCGCATTTTTTCACGGTACTACCTCTTTCGAGCTGCTCACAAAACTGACAGAGATTCAATTGTCTATGAAAAGCTTCTCAAATCTCGCCGTTCGGAGTTGGGAAAAAACTGTAGGACCCTTCTACTCGTGAAAGAACAGTAGCACGCACAACACGAGTAGTCGCTGTAGAAGCTCGGCGCTGGTCTCTTTTGGACTGTAGTTCCACTCAGTTATTATTATTATTAAAAATATCCAAGATCTGTGAAATACTGCAGAGCAATGGCTGGAGAGTGGTATTTATTTTCTCAGTGTGCATGTCTCCATTCAGCATACAAGAAACACTACCTCTGTGCATTTGCTATTGACCAGAAAGCGGAAGGTTCCCTCTTAAAGTATACAATATGTGAGCAATCTGTGAAGAGCATAATTTGTTCAAAGTGTTAGACCCTTGAAAGTCATTTTAAACTTAGCGAAAGGGAATATTCATCCCCTTAAAAGTCACTTGAAGTATCGTCGTATTAGCTGAATGTTTGCCATTTACGATAATGGATCACATATTAATCGAACAACGCTTTAAAATTATTAAAACTTGCTCAAAAAGTGGTGAATCAAACGTGGCCACTTTTCAAACCCTACGCGTTGATTATGGCCATCAAAAATGACCATCGAAAGCAAGCAATGGGTACAATAAGTTTGAAGAGAGTGGAAGCCCTACTGTGCTTCTTAGGCCACAATCAAGCGTTGTTGATAATCAACATTTAGTGATTATCTGATATTTGGCATTTGGATTTGATTCTCTATCCTATCTCTTATCCTAAATTCCGCATATGGGGCTTAGGAAGCTCACACAGTGATAGAAGCGGTTCGATTGCAACCGAACGAAGAGACTCTTTGGTGTGATCTATGGTTTAAAAGTGTCATTGGTGCGTATTCGTTCATAACTTTCCAGGGAAAATACCCTTTAACACCCTCTGCAGCTGTCCTGTTGGAGCCTTCACGGGGAAAGTAACCATGGGAGTCTTCTATATCGAAGAAGTGACTGATATTCCAGAAACTGGCGTCAAGAAAATATTGAATTTGATTCAAGAAGGACTCATATGATGGAAGCCACCCACAGCCGCTTGCTAGTTGAGATTATGAAACCAAACCCTTATTGTCGTATTATATCCCGTGTTTTTGGATGGCGGTTGAAGGTTATAACTTGACTGATACGTGCTTTCGACAAGACGGGCCACAAAAAGAACACAAGACGTCTAATTTTGCATTTCTATTCAAAAAATCTTCTTGTGACCTAAGGCGACATCTATTGGCCCCCAAGTTCATGCGATTTGAGATTGTTAGACATTTTCCCTTCAAAGGACGGTGTCTCAAGTAATAAACTCTGAGCTCTAAATGCATTCAACATTAAGTGAGATACCCCCTTTGCGAAAAAATTGGTTAAAAGTCACAATCGGATACGAGAAGTCATCCCATCTACAGCCACTTGAAGGATATTTCTTCTCACTCTTAATGGCAAAGTCCACAAATTATAAATAACTAAAATTTTTATCAGAAAGTTATCCCTGTGTGTGTTTCCATAAGCTTTAGTTTCGAAAGCGAAACATGAATAACTATACAATACTGTCTGCAAAAATCTTTCAAAATTTTTTTGCTATTTAGTGGACATTGAAATAAACCTCCAGTCCTGTCCATAGTGTCATTTGAACACAAATCCAGAAATGGGAGTTCTTCTTCATCTCCTCACTGTGAACCTCACCCGGAATGCCTCTTCAGCTTAAAGTTGTCTTCAATTGCACACAGAAAGTGAGTTAAGGTCCTTCTCTAATTATAAGCACTTAATATTTATTTAGAATCCCATCTCATTTCAGCTTAAAGAACTTTCAAAGCTTCAGCATCATTCAAAATGCAGCACATTTGGAACCATTTCCAAGCAACCTCAAAACCTCAAACCCCTGTCAATTCATTTAAAACAGCCATCCATTTAAATTTGCATCACTTCTCCCGCCACATAAATCCTGATATTAGACAACTTAGCATAATTCGATATCATTAGCGGTAAACACTTCCACTTATACCCCCTCTTCCCCCCCCCCCCCCTCCACACCAGCACCGCATCAACTGTTCAGTGTTAATGACCTTGGCAACGGAAAAACTAATTAACACTAATCTGTCCTCAAAAATCCGTGTTTGTCGCCCCCATCTACACACATACCATAAACGACGACCATCGACCAACCCCAGGCCAGGGGGCGAGTCAAAAAGCGAAGGCACAAATCAAAAGGGAATGTTATGACGAGCCAAGGGACAAAAGGGAAATAATTGAAGGAGAACAAACATTTTGCGACCAAATTAAGATGCTTCCACTGATTACATCAGTTCAACAAATTAATCCCGCTTCAGTGTGTGTGTGGAGGCATCAGCATCAGCATCAGCATCACATACACGTACACACTGGCTGTAGTGGCTGGATTAGGGTGATAAACATTGGGCCACCGCATGAAAGTCTGCAAGCACCTTACCGACCGGCCAGCATACGCCAACTCAACCTATAGAGTAATCCCCCAAATTGGGGTGTCGTTGTTGCCGTATTTTCTTTTTTTCTTGTTGTGCTAATCCGATTTCCTGTCCAATAGAACAACTCTCAATGCATTCGAATGTCGAATCATCGAGGCTCTTTTTCAATTGTCGTTAAATCCTTTGCCTGTGAAATAAGGCTCACAACATCGAACATGTCCAAGGATCAAATCGCGAGGAATGTGTTTCTCTGACAGAGTCGTTGAGCACACGCCGCATAAGTGCCTGTCTGTGAAAATTAATCTCCTCACGCGGGCCGTGGGGGTAAAAGGGGACCAGGTCCTTCAGAAGTCTTACTTCTCGTGAAATTTTCACGGAGGCTCTGAAAACTTTTGTCTGCAGTGACAGCTGCAGACAACAACGCGTCACTTAGAATTTATTGCTCGCCAGACGGTGCCTGGCCGTGATGTCTCAGGGACTTATAAAGTTTTAATTGGAATTGTCAAGGATTAAATAGTGAAAGATTGTGAAGAGCATCTGCACACACTTACCTTCCTCAGGAAACGTTCGTTGCACTCCTTGGCCGTGCCGCGCCAGTGTCTGTGGCGATAGCGCGAGTTGCCCAGCTTCAGTGTGCCCCGCAGTTGGGCCGCCTCCGACACCACCCGCCGTATGGTCTGATACCTCAACCGATTACACCGATGAATCGGTTTCATAAGCATTTGCGCGCCGTGCTCAGGCTCCGACTCTGCACCGGACCGCACGTGGTCGTCGTCGTCGTCCACCCAAGCACTGAGGACACCCTCGACAAAATTGTACAACATTTGAATATTTGATTGCATCGGAGCCGAACCGGACGGAGTATCGGCGGATGGTGGCTTGATGAGCTTTCGATTCTGGCACACCTCCCGCAAAAGGTTCTCACCGAAATGCACAGTCTTATGACGTCTCCGCCGCGAATTTAATGATGCCGCCGATGCCGACTTCATCAGCTTAGCACCGTGGTGGTGGCCAGCGCCGTTTCCCGAACCGTTGAGACCGACGGCGGAGCCGTTGTGTTTCTTGGGCTTACTCGTGGTGCGTGGCAGCGAGGCACGTGAGTCGCCGCGAGTAAGGGTGTTGGGTTGCGAGTTGGAGCGATACTGGTGGATAGTGGCGACTGTTGTGGTTGTGATTGCATCGTGTGGGGAGTGACGCAAACGGTTGAAGTCCGCAGCAGATCGTGGCAGTGAATTGCATTTTGCAGCGTTGATACATTTTTGATTTTGACACACCCTTTGCGGACGGCACTCGCGACATGTGCTCGAACAGACAGGTGTCTGATGGCGAACCGCGGCTGTGTGGCGGTCGTAGCATTCGTTGTAGCAGCAGTTCGGGTCGGTGCATACGGGCAGAAGTGGGCAGGAGGGATCTGTACAGGGTGGCGATGGACTTCGTGGGGCTCGTTCTGCCGATGACGATTTGCGCTTATTTGCAGAAATGGAGCTGCGGGAGGCCGTCATGTCGGTTACTGTTGCAGAGCGTTGTGTTTGGTGTCGCCGGGACCGTTCTCGTTTGGCCTCACGGTCTTTGGATGGCTGCTGCTGTTGGGGAAGTGGAAGAGACTCCTTCTGTGGTGGCGGCTGTTGCTGGTCTTTTGGCACATATTGGTATCTCTCTTTGTGGGGCTTGGCGTAGAGACGCTCAAGGTTGGGGGCGACTACTTCACTGGCCGAGTGCCGTAGCTTCCGTTCTCGCGACCGGTCGACGTGCTTTGGTGGCGATGGCTTGCGCTCTGGCTGAGGTTTGCCAACAGACTGCAACTTGTGCAAGGGATAGGGCGCCCAATCTGCCGCAGAGATTATTTCGTCCTCCATTTCCCGGTCCGAGTGGCCGAGCGAATGACGCTTCTTCGGCGCCGATGACGCGTCTTCTTGAGAGTGACTGCGTGGAGCATCACCTCCGCTTCCGTTGCGTCTGTGGTGACGAACCGTAGTCTTAGGAATAGCACCGGTTTCTTCTTTCGATTTCGATGTCTGGAGCTTTGTAAGCCATTCGACGATGTCGCTCTTCAGAAGCGAGAAGTCGCCCGGTCCAGATTGCTGCCGCTGCAGGGGTTTCTTAAGCAGCTCGGTGAGCTCCTCTTTGAGCGACTTCGCGTATGACGATGCACTGGGCGGCTTTGGGTCGGAAGCCTGTCGCTCGACCATGCTTCGCTTGCGCGGCATGTGCTCCAGCAGCCAGTCGGGCACTTCATCTTTCATCACAGTCGTAGTGAGCTCGCTTGGACCTGAAGACGTGCGCGTGGGTGGCTGTTGTCGATCTAACCACTCAATCGTCTCCTCCCGCACTGGACCGCTCTCCGCTGAACGTGCCGAGTGCCTTTGCTGGGCTTTTCGATCGAACCACTCGGACTCGTGGGGCGCCACAGCTGAGTTCTTCCGGGAATGGCCTGTATCGTCATCGGCACTTTTCTGGCGACGTGGCGGCAGCTGAGGGGGCGGCAGTTGCGGGGATTCCTTTTCGATATGCTTATGATGAGGCACTGGTGGAGGAGGCAATGGCTGATGCTGTTGTAGTGAGGGGGGATGGGCGTGCGTGTGATGGACATGGGGGTGGGCGTGCTGATGCGGCAATCGAACTGATCCTTTTCTCTTTATGCACTTTTGCTCAATTGTGTCCTCGTCACGTGCGCGCACTCGCCGTGTAATTTCAAAAATGTCGCCATTTATTTGATGGTAAAACTTTTCGACTTCCACACCCCGATCGAACTCCTTCTTTGCATGGCTAACGGTGCGTGGTGGAGGCTGCGGCTTCGCTGGCACAGACACGTCCTCCTTCTCATCGTCCCCGTCATCCGAATCACCACCAGCTTTCGCCGCCGACAATGCACTAATTGGCTTCGCAGCAGCGATAGAACTTGCATCTGACGGCTTCTGCTGTAGCAATCGATCTAAGGAGCCATGATGGGTTTTTATTGTCGGTCCCAGTGGTCCTTCGCCGAGTGACTGCAATCGACACTGTGCATTGCATATACATACACCGCGCTGTTTGCTTCCAAAACGAAACAAGCTACTTGCTAGTCCGCTAACACCTCCACCGCCCGTGCCGCCGGTGGTGCCAGCACCCCCAGCCCCGGCTACATCCCTTCCCGAGGCCGTTGTTGCCGATGTCAAATAGTTCCTCCCCTGAGAGACTGGCGTTATATCGACTATCACGCAACAGCAATGCAACGAGAAGGTCTTCTTATCGCCTCCGCCACTAACCGAGTTATTGTTTTCACTACTGCCTTCACTGCTCTTTTGTGAGGCGGCCAGAATGAGCTACCGCCAATCTCAGTCAATGACTGGTGCAAACTACCTTCCCAACGGAGGACGACGACGTGCTGTATCAATGTGTTGACGGGTTGAATAGCTATCCTTGATGCAGGATGCAATATCCACACGCACATTCCACAATTATTTGCATTGAGCTATTGTTGTTAAATAATTTCTGTTTTTTTTTCTTCTCTTTATATTTATCGCGGTTTTGTTTTTGTTGTTGTTGAATTTATCACAAGTGTGTATATATATATATATTTATTTTGTAATTAATTAAATTTATTTAATCCTAAATGGCTATAAGATTATTTTGTGTGTTCTTTTGGTTTTATGCCAGTACTTAGAAGTAGAAGAGAGCCGATTTCGATTCGATGTACACGAAGGGATATGCAGCTTCTAGCGTCTAAATTTACGTTTTGTTAACCTAAACTGTGTGTCATCTCTCAATTTCCGTCCGACTCAGTGAGCGGAGAAACTGATTTTTTTTTTTGGTTTGATTTTCCTTTAATATCTAATAATAACTCAAGTAAACATATTTCTTTTAAGCTAACGGTATAGTTTTAAGTAAATTGAACGTTTTCAACGTCAATCTTATTTACAATCAAATCACAAGTGCTCAATTCTGTTCGAATGGAAAAATGTCCTCATATTCGTATTTACAGCTTAAACGTATTGCATATTTACACGATTTCAGTTTTGGTACATTTTTTTTACTTTTAACATTTTTTCTATTTTTTTTTCTAAAATTCACTAGATTATGTATATATATATTTTTTTCACAAAAAAAAACAGTAAAGCTCTAATTACACATGCACGCACAAACAGGATAAAAAAAAATTGTTACTAGTGTGCGAAGCAACTGAAAACAGGTAAAAGGACTTCACTCCACTTCACGTCACAGTCGTCGTCGTCGTCGTCGTCGCGGTTGTGATCGTCGTCGTCGTGGTGGTTGTTGTCGTTCGCTTTTGCTCCTTGCTGTTGCTATCTCCCTCACAGTGTCGTAGGATTATTTTCCAATATACACGTGCCAATATTATTTTTCAACTTGCTGGCGTATTTGCCTTTTGCTCCTATTGCCTACGTAAACACGAACAAAACAACAAAAAATCACCATACATGTTTTTGTTTTGTATCCTTAGTGTCTCGATTTGCGAGTGCGGCGGATAGACGGCGTGGGTGGTGTTCGGGCGGGCGGTGGCAGCGGTCGGTTAAAGAATGCGAGGGGCGGGAGGGCTGGCCAGTAGTATATGCCTGTCTGTTGTGTTGTATGTGCAACTGAGAAAGGATGTTGATTTAAGTGCGCTTTTAACATATATTTATACTTTTATTATTATTTTTTTATTCTCGTTTCTTTTTGTTGCAGTAGAAAGCTGCTGCTGCTGCTGCTGGTGCTGCTGTTAGGTTGGGGGCTGTGTAAATGACTGAGAGCAAAGAGGATTTTTTTTTTATTTCACAACTTGTTTTCAATTTTTTTTTTCTTCACTATTGTGGTATTCCTTGGAAATGCTAACACACATTTCTGACAGGGAGCACAATCAAATGAAACACACGCACACACACATACACGTTAACTGAAACAACAAAATCAGAGCACAATAAATTTCGACGAAAAGATGAAGGAAACGTTGAGAGAGAGAAAGAGAGGCAGAAAAAAAAAACACACGAACTTTCTCCTGAAAATACAAAGAGTAAAACAACACTTGTTTGGCGAAAGATATATTCTTTTTAGTGCATATATCTAACTAGTGCACATAGCAGCGTTCAATAGAGCACACACAACACCCGAGCGGAGGAAGTAACGTCAACGGAAACACGCCAGTATTCCGGACTCGAGAGGCAGCACTATGGTACTGCAGCAATACCGATGAATATAATAACACACAATGTTTGCGGGTAGACGTCGACGTCAGAGTATGGCGGTGAAGGACACGTTCACAAATTATAAGAGAAAACTGCACCAAAAAAAAAGAAACTGAAACAAGGACGAAATCAAATCAACAATTTTGTTCGCTGTTTTTTTTTTTGATTTTCTGCACGAATTCGATCTCACGCACACTTTCAAAACGAAACGAAACAGGATGACAAACTAGAAATCTGTATCCTGACAAAAAGAAAAACTCAACAAATGTTATCCGAAAGCAAAGTCACACAATTGCGATGACAAAACTGGGATAAACAAATGAAAATAACTTTACACAGCGCTTGTGTGTGCTATTGTTATTATTATTATTATTTTTCTATTTCTCTTTTATTTATGTGTGTGGCGCGTTTCACGGGAATAATTTCACTGACGCACACAACACCCGACGACGTTCTCGCTATGACTGAGGCCCTCTGACAACGTTCAACGTTCAAAATCGTCCATTTTGAGAGAGAGCTCAATTCTGTGTTTTCTTCATTCTTAGTCCTTTTTTCCAATATTTCTTTCACTGTGTTTTTTTTTTGTTTCCTTCACCAAAAGCTTATAGCATCCATCAAAGCAGACCAGAAATAGTGGATCCCACCCATATCGAATGTGTATAACAGTTGGGCAGGCACACTTCTAGGACGGTGCGAGCGAGTGAGAAGATATCGAAGGACTTTACATAATTTGAGCTTTTTTTCTTTTTTTTTTTTTGTGCTAAAGTTTGAATTACCTTACCGACACCATGAGCAGGATATATAGTATGCCTTGCGCAGTGTCAGGCACTTACATAAGCTTAGATTTCTAGTTGTTGTGGGGAGTGGAGAGGGGGGAGGGGGGGACTAGTGTTACATGTTTTCGTTTTTGGCGAGGAGGCTGGGGGAAAAGCTTTGCAATATATTGCCATTACCATATGTTCGAAAGAGGCTGGCTAGAAGAACGGCAAGAAATGAAAGTGAATTGCCAAGCCTCCCTAAAATAGGGGAATCTCTACCAAACTTTCGCTCTCTTATGTAGTTACACTGCATTTGAAGGGAAGTTCGCTTTGTGCTCTCTTTGAACGGGGAAGGGGATGAACTTTAAGTGGCTGTGACCAAGGTAAACACAGAAATTGTTGGCCTATGTGCGCAGATTATTTGCACGTTTTCAACGGGGGAACAGAATTTTGCATCAACCAGCTTTCGTATGACGATCGGTAGACGTGACGGGATACGTTCGAGTGATCTTAATGAAGGTTTTTTATGCTTTTCAAATCTCTCTCGACCTTGTATATTTCGGAGGAATGGACAAATGGCTGGACTCACCCCACAACTTTCAAAAGAATCCCTCTAGGCACATGCAAGTCAAATCAATCGAACTTCAAATGAGTTTAGTGCACAGTTTCATTTCGTGTGCAGTGATGTACTATTGCTTAAATTCATAAGATTAAGAAAAGAAAACTTTTAAGTTTCAATCTTGAAGGATAATTTAAGTGAATTTAAAATTTCCATACAAATCTTTTCATCGCAAAAACTTCCCAAATCTTCTTCGTCCTTGATCTTAGAGATGAGAGCGAGAAACTTAAACGTCACCCCTAATATAAATTACATAAACACTCTTCTAACATCCCCATCAACATTCACCCAAAACTTACAATTAATATCATACTACAAAGTCTCTGAAACGAACAAGCTATCCGCACCCTCTCCAACCCCCTCCCTATTCAATGTTGTTAGCAAAAAAACATGCCCAACAACACTAGACCATGCACACATAGAGATGTCGGTTGAGCAAGGTGGCGCGGAACGTGAGGCGTGGGGGATGTATGAGCAGAAAAATACTGCCAAAACGCTTTTCGATGTCGAAAAGGATAACCCAATTACAAACTTTTTGATTCAATATGCAGGATACTGTAAGTAGTTGCACAGCGATGTGCATACATTTATGCTGTAGTGTGGGTCTAGTGCAGGCGGATGCCGGTGGGTGGGGGATGATTTCTGTGTGCAATTTGTTGTCTATTGGCGTATGAGATAGAACACCGCTATTTTTTTTTATTGTGTCAAATATGCATGGTATTAAAAGTTGCAAGATTAATTGAGGGACATGAAGGAGGGTGACTGAAGAAGGACTCGCACGTTGAAACTATTTAAGTAAAGAATTGCGTAGAAGCCGGATAGAAGCTTCTCTTTAATGAACTTATTTTGCGATAATTTTAAATTCAATTTCAATCTGCTTGAAGGCGATAGCCAACGCGTAAATAACTTCAAGAAGATCAATTTGTTGTTGAAAATACGCTCCACTCCGTCTAGCCAAATTATTCCAAACATCAATTCAATTGTGAATTAAACACCCACAGTCGTAAAATAAAAACGAAAACAACCTGTGTATCGGCCTCTTCAAATCGCAAAATGTCAATGTAATTGATTCGACAAAATCACCACACTCCACACGAAATCAACTTCTATCTTCCCCTTCGGAAAAAAAAAAAAAAACTTGTAGATACGTCATAACTGCTCTACATTTCCTATTCTCACCCAAGGCATCCAACTTTCAAAAACGAAAAAAAAAAAAATCACATCTCACCCACTTTCATTGAACTGAAAGCTTTCATCGAATTTCAATGGCGGGAATGACGTCGAAGGGTGATGGTGGTGGATGCGGTGGAAAGTTGGCAAATCGCACATGCCCATTATTTACAAAAATTACATAAATGAAAATTACTACTCTTCGACAACTCTCCAATAATTGAATTGAATAGATGACACACATCCTGTAAGTTCGCACTTCTAATTTTCAATGTCCTCTTGTGGGAAGGGGCGAAAAAATTCAAAATAGGTTTAGCAAACTGAGGAAAAAAAAACAACAAGGAAGGAAACCGACAAAAACCCTCAGCAATTTGTTGGCAAGAAGGATGAAAGCACTCAATGTTTACACCATGGAATTGAAAAAGTTTTAAAGTATAAATATAGAAAGGGCGTGATAATGTTTGCCCGTGTTGAATTGCACTTTCTAGTGCAATTTGTGGGCACGGCTTTTTTTCTTTTCGATTTTTTCGGGGTTGGAATTTATTTGGGGACAGCTGTTTCCTTTTTTTTGTAGATAAAGCAACATAAGTTTAAATTGTATTCTTAAACTTAAAAAAAAAAATTGAATTAATATTTTTTAGGTTTACAACAAAAATAAATAAAAATAACCTTTCTTTAGACAAACCATTTTTATTTCCAACACTTGTTTTATTTTTCATTTAGCTTGTGAAACGTAATTCTATGAAAAAAAATATTTACGCCAATGTTGACAGGCAAACAAAATAACCCAGTCAACAGTAAACAATGAACTGATTCCCGAAAACAATGATCCTGTAACACATTAATTAAATGTCGTATCGAAAGAAAGCAATAAAACCGAAATATATTTCCCATCCAAGCAAATACCTCAACCACACATACACAACAGCTTCAAATAACAATCGTCATTAACTTTTCCTGCTGAGGCACAATCATTCGAAAAATTTCACCCGCAAGATTGATTTGTTATCCTGCCTGTCTCATCTTGTCCAACCCCCCAACCCCCCCCCCCCCCCCCAACACACACGCATACATTCTCCCCAAAAAATTACTCAATACATTCCTGCTCCAGTTATATTTAATAAGGAGGGCGACGATAGAGAGCACCGGATCAACATAAAATCCCCCATGCTGGCGGGTGGCGGTGTGGCTTGGCTTTTCCGAACCGAACTCTGATTGACGGATGAGCGGCGGAAACAATCCATCGAACCACCCAGCAGCACGCAAAAAAGTGTTTTTCCCCCGAAAAAGGGTGCGGCAGTGTCAGTCAATCACTTACTACATAACAACTACTCAATCATTACTCTTGTCCGTGTGATTATAATTAGTGAAGAACCTGCCTGCCTGCCAGTCAGCCAGCATCAGGACAAAAAAAAAAAAAAAATTGATCCACATAAATACGTCCCCCCCCCCCCCCCCCGCTCCCCATCCGACACACAGTCCCCGCCGTTTAATTAAAATTTATAAAACAAAAAATCGAATTCCATGTAAGAATTGACCTTGAGAGTGGGTGTGCCAGCCACCACTCATCCCCCCCCCTCCCCCCAACCGAGCAACCACAAGCCAGGAAAAAAAGTTATATAATCAATCAAAATGTTAATGCCATATTCTGCTACTGGAACGTGGTACGGTGAAGTGTTGTTGGCTACACTGGGCTCGAGAGCGGGCATCTGTATGTTTTCTTAGGCCGTGCGCCGTTGCTCTTAGCGAAATTAGGATTCTACTGCAGAGTGGCCTCTTGAAAATTTAGTTCATTTTCATCCGATTTTTTCCTCTTGCCACCATCCTTCTGCCAACATCACGCCGCACCGCGTCGCCTGCGGCTGCTGTGCTGCCTCTCCATCCTATGATTTGAGCAACAAATTAAGGCCAAAGCAAAAGAAAGAACAAAAAATAAAAAAAAGATTGCTCGTATTCTGATAGAGTACAACCGTCATAACAATAACCAACGATAGACGTGTTTATTCAGCGGAGAGATGCCCATGAGTAGTGAGAGTGGCACTTGTTCTAGCTTTTTTCCAGCCCAAGGATAATCATTTTCGCCCCGAAAGAAAAATCCATCCCAATATCTCAACTTGTCTTCCATACCACAGGAGAGGAGCAATTTTATTTATATTGAAGGCGAAATGTTGTGTGTCGAGGACTGATGACTATGACGTCATCATGGCAAACTCGAAGAAAAGCTTCAATAGCTCGCCAATTATTTGCAATTCCCCCATCGTCGTTGTCGTCGTTTTCATTCCCCTCCCCCCCACCATCTCCCCATCATCAGCACTTGTATCTTCGCCATCCGAAGCACCCCACCAACCGAAGCCGTGTAACGCACTCGCTCTGTGTGCCAACTCTCTTGTTCTCTTGTTCGTTCAGTTCAGTTCAGTTCGGTTCGGCCCTGTTGGGGATCCTGACAAACGACGACGACGACGACGACGACGACGACGACTACGACTACAGCCGGAAGCCATGTCCTTTTTTTATTCCACATTCGTACAGCTAAGTATATTCATCACAGCGGTCCTACATACATGCAAATACACGCGAGAAACGCAATGCATATGCATTTGACATTTAAATGCGAAGGGAAAGCGAAAAAAAAATGAAAAAAAAAAAAACAACAAACAGATCTCAGGCAGGGGCGGAAGTTAGGATATTCAACACGATGCGGAGAAAGCTCTCCCCTCAACATCCATTGTGTGTCTCGCAAATGTATATATGGGTGTACTTTTGAAACCCAATTTCACTCAACCAACACACCTATTCCGATTGCGAATAGAATTCCAACTTTTTCATAGTTCTAGATACGTGCGCACGTTAAAGATGACATATAGAGCGGATAAAGACAGCAGCAATGTGGTGGAAACGATGCCATGTACCTGTATAGTAATAGCAAAGCGTTTGGTTTAATTTATTTTGAGCTTTCTGCTGCCTCCTTATAGGTCAAAGCTTTGTATATACGGATACGTTGTTTTTTTTTTTTTGTTGGTTGTTGAGGTATTGGTGTGATATGGTTGCATTGCATATCCTTTTGATGCAGAAGCGTTTTCATCAATTCCCCAGTGATGTCAATATTAATTAAATTGATGTTTATTGGATTATTTATCAAGCCGGGAGTGTCGCCTCGGATGCGTTAGTAGGTCCGCTGGCCCTTGGCAACGTGCAGCTTAATGAGAATTTCTTAATTAAATTGGAAATGCAGACAACAGTTAACGACAGAGACAACTAAATTGAAAGTATTCTCATCGGAGCTGCAGATGATCCTATATGGAGTCAATTCTCTGCATAACTGCTGCCTGATTGCTTCGAAGACACCAATCTGAGTAGAACTGTGAAAAGCTTCTGTAAGTGTTATACTGTAGAACAGTTTCAGCTGGAGGAGCTTGTAGGGAAGTGAAACCGAAAACATTATGTACCGGCAATGGAGAGCACGTTTCAGAGGGATGTTTAAATGCCCGGGGAGATTATAGCAAGAGAGAGAGAGAGAGCGCACGTTCCCCTTAAAAACCAAAGGGATGGTTGAGAACTAAGAGCATTTCTCTCTGGTCTCTTTAAGATGTGACACGATCGCATTTGAAATGCTTACAGAAAGTTTGCATTCAATTTGGCTGCCACAGCGCACCATATGGGAGATTAGCGTGTTTTAAGACCTTAGGGGATGGTATGCAATAATGATCACAATTTAATTAAAATTCATCGTCAGAGATGGAACTTTTTGCATTATTTCAAAAATAATGAAATCCATCCCGAACTCACGGGACGCTCACTCTTAGGACGTCCTATCGGACTAATTCACCATTTCTTAAGCAGTCAGTCTGTTCTTTTCAAATTTTTAAAGAGTCATTCTCTTACTGGACCAAAATCTTTGACTTTACAGGATAAACCTGAATAATTAGACAAACATCCAACGTGCATGAACAAATTTTAAAAATATTGAAAAAAACATCTTCCAAAATTCATTTCCTTCCCTCCATTGCAGACGTCAATTCCTTCGCAAGCTTAAGACTCTCCCTTGGTTGTCTGTCGACCCACTTTAGGAATAAACTGAGAGATTAATGCATAATTAGAAGAAAATGCACGTCAACTATGACAACTCCTGCATCTGAATGCCAATCTACTCATTGACTCACAGTGGCACAATTCATCTGCAATCACATACTTAGGCATACCTATTCATTAAATAAATAAAAAGCATTTCATTGCAACAAGGACCAACCGAAGAAGAAGGAAGGGAAGAAAAAAAAATCCTACAATTGAAACAGAAACAAAACCTCCTCCTATTTGGCCTTTTTGCGCAAGAATCCAAGCGACCTCACAAATATAAACGGCATTCTTTAACCCAAGGACACATCAGGTTAGTGTTTTTTTTTTCTGCCTGCTATTTTCTCCTAGGCGAATCTCCTCGAAACAATCAGTATGATGGAGTCTTTGGTAGGAGCGAAACTGCATTTGATGGGCTTGTGGGTATGTAACGATGGCAGTGATGACGGCACACTGGTGGTGGTGGTGGCTGGCGGTAAGGTTGGTTTCTCGGTTTGGCAACTGGCTGATGTTTGTGCACATGTGTGTTTGTTTGAGAAGGTAGGTGAAAGATACAATAACAATCCTTTCTTGATTTGTAGATACAGCCTTACCCGTCGGCCCGCCACTCTTCCTTTGGAGATGCTTTGCAAGACGACGTCATCCTGTGTAGCCTAATTGCTCATTGCATTCATTGGTGCATGTAAGCGAACATGACACACATATTCATATTCCAAAAACGTATTAGACATACGAGTACTCGTACTCAACACAGCAACAATACACACTCGTATGTGCGTGTGCATGCTAAAGAAAGAGGAAAAAAACGCCTGGTGCAAGGAGGAAAATCTTCTTACATCGTAATGGTGAGAGTATGAGCGTAGCACGGCTGCAGTGCTCTCTCGTAACTCATCGGTATGTCTTGCGGATTTGCAAGCTCTTAGCTGTAATCGTGATTCACATGCGATGTGAAAGCCACCGGAATGTCCTTGTCAAACTAAGCCAATCCCTCACATGTACCAAAACACATACATTCCTCATCGACGTTGGAGAAACTTCCTCTTTCCTTCCCTTCATACACACAATGAAAATGAGTAACCCAGGAGCACAATGTCTACTGCTTGCCGCGACTCGTTGCGAGTTACAATCATTTGCACGTCCTCGGACCTGCGGTGTCTTATGTAGTGCTCTTATTTTACGCAAGCGACAACAGAAACGCTACGCGGAAGTTTCCAGCGAACGAGGTCGACTATGTCGATTCTTGGCTTGTTACAGTCTTCAGTGCAGTGAAATGAGTTAAATGCTTTTTCTGACGATTCCTGAATCGTTTAACACACTTCTCATAAGCCAAGTGTGCATCCATGCGAACGGCTAAGGATCTTTGAAGAATTGTCAAATTAAAAGAACGAATTTTCCTGCAATCATTTTGCACAGAATGTCGAAACATTTCTTGACATACAGACATACAACAGAAATTGGGTTGCATTTCTGTTGGGGGTACTCGATGCTTCTCTGCGAAATGTCATTCATCAGATTTTTCAAGGAAATTCTGCAATTAAATGCAAAGTTCTGGGGAAGCGCGCACAAGCAATGAAAAACAGAAGGACGAATCACAAATCAATGCCAGCTGGTTGACGCTCATTTATTTGGCATTTACTAAGTGCACGAATGTGAAAGCGCTCCTCCGCGAAGGATCTAATTCATCACACAGTCATAAGGCGAAAGGATGGCATGCCAAAGCAGCGAAATGTCTCGTGCCCTGTTTTACGATTCCCCAATGTGTTTAGGGACAATTTCAGAGGGAATAACTTCTGCAGCACATTGTCACACAAGTATGATTTTATCAGTAGCGCTGAAATCTGCAAAAGAAGTCTCACTGCATAAACACAATGCACGCGAGAAAAACAAGGTCACATCATTACTAGCTCGCTGACTGCAGTCACCCTCATTTGCAATAAATTGAATTACGGAACATCTTCGCATGCACCCTGTCAGGGGATATGTCCTCGCAATGCACAATGCTCCTTGTGTTTCAATTCATGGTTAAGGATTGCATATTTCATGTTTTACCAGCTCATTGACAGAAACTTGAAATTCCAACTGGGAGGGGTTGCGCGAAGCAATATGTTCTTCCGACCACACTTTGACTGGCGTACACATCACCCACCAATCCCTGCTGATTCATTGAAGCACTTTCGTTGGTTTTTTTTTTCTTTCGTTCTTCTTCTTATTTGCAATACCTGTGTGCCAGGCGTGCGGTTGAAGGTAATCCTTGACGGTCCTAGGAGTGCCAGACACATATTTATTTTACTGTGCAAAAAAGCTGTCGGTGGAGAAATTCTTGAGAAAATTGAATCTAACGATGAAATTACGTTCTTCGTGGATAGTGGCAAGGAGGGACGACATTATTGAAGTCTAGACATGGAATCAAATTTTAAGACGACCTGCCGACGTGACTTACTTCGCAAAAAAGAAACAAATATTATTGTGAAGGTCTACACCACGATGCCATCAAGGTATAGATTTATTGCGCAACGTGAGCAATTGACAAAGACATTGGGTTCATTATCCCATATCGAGCAATTGACTAAATCGACTTAACTTTAATTTCTATTGTTTTTGGCTTTAATTTGAATGAAAATTTATGGACCGCCTCAGTTAGATGCCATCAATGAGTGTATGACTTGAAGCTGCAATTGGAGAACTAACAGAAGCAATCAGTTCAGGATGAAATTAGAAGTTTGTCTTGGGGTAGTGAAGTAGCATTGTGTATAACTTCCTCTATTACAGTTGCTTCACGTTGAACGGCATGCCACCTGCAAGCAATTTTTGAAAATGAATTCCTCTAGATAAATTGTATCTCCTATCCCACCAAAGCACGTATTTTATTTTAAATTCGATATGTTCCTCGGAGAACAGACAGGGTGAGTCATTCAGTGCTTTTTCCTTAAATCAGCTTTTTCGTTAAGACCGCTGTTTCTCGATCGAAATCTGGCCAGAACGTAAGAACAAAACTCCGCAGAATGTGGTACCTTGCTTAACGCTAAATGAACTTTGGGAAATATTGGAGACCTATTTCCAAAAGAAGCACTGTCTCTTGCCGATTTCGATTGGCCGTCCCGGTGCTAAAATTGGCCACCTCGGGACTTTGTTCGTAGAGAACCGTAAAGAACCGATATTATGCGAAGAATCCTGAAACGATTGAAGCCTACAGTTAAAAACCATTACTCATCTCACCGAAAAATGGACTACAGAGGAGACAGCATGATCGGTGTACTTATTATTTGAAAGACATCTGATAGAGACTGGTATCAGAACCTTCTGTCGAAAATGCGTTTTTATTGCATCGATGTGTATTTTGTTCTTTTTATTAGAAGTTACCATTCTTATCCTTCAACACATCATATCAATGCTGGTGTTCCCCAGGGCTCTGCTTGGTTTCCTACACTATTTCTCGTTTTCATAAATAATCTCATGTCCGCTATTTCTCATACAATGCTTCACTAATGGCAGAACACTGAATTTTTCAGATTCGTTCCTTGGCCAATGTCCTTTCTCCTGGATCGTTGACTTCGAACGGCGAGTACATTAAGCACATTTTGACATTGACAGCATAGTGGAATTTGTTTATTGCATCGAAAACTTAATGCTACTGCCATGCAAGCATTCTCCAAATAAAAGCATTGCGCGACATTAAGATAAAGAGATCTCTTTCCCTCTCAAAAAAGTGTTCGATTCTGAGCCATTGGGACAACGCAACTGAGGACGGCCCAAGGGGGCGCACACAAGTGAAGAAAGACCTCAACCAACTTGGAGTGCGCAACTAGCGAAAGGCCATGCTGGCTGAAGAGGCATGTTGGTTGAAGCCCAGGTCCACCCCGTACTGTAGCACCACAAGAAGAAGAAAAAGATGATCTCACATACAATGTCGCCAATATTGCAACGAAATGTCAAGAAATATTTTCCTGATTGACAGGTGACAAAAACAATCATTCAAGGCCTTTATTCGCTCTAAGCTTCAGTACAACGCTTCTTACCGGTCTAGTCCTCCAAACAACTCTCTTAACCTACTGGAAAGAATCCTGAAGCGCCAGTCCCTTCTGTCGACTCCAATCTCCACAAGCAAATTACCTATTTGTTCAAAAATAAAAACAAATTGCACGGGGAATGGAACATCAGGTCATGGTGACGGCGAAGATTTGAACTAGTGTATTGTCATGACCCACCGAGTAAGAGTAAAGGCACCTACACCTTGCCTTAGTGTTGTCATTGTGAAACGAACTTTTTCTTCGCCCAATTGTGTCTACTTTTCTGCAATACAGAATAGAGTCGGCCCAATTATTTGGCATTGAGATATGTGACCGTAATGAAACTTCAGGTCGTCGATGTAGATCACCCGGTAGCCATAATTTCTCCAGGTGATAGGGCAGACTTCGCTTTCTCCAGAGCACGTTCGCAGGGTGAAGTGCACTGTTTCGAATTGTCGTTGGTCTTTGGTATTTTCCAGTAATTGCACGATGGTCGTTATACGATGCAAAATTGGTGAGCTTAAACAGAGTCGAACAACGCTTTGAAGTGGTCTCACGAACGCACTTGTTGCACAGAGTGAGCAAACGTGGCAGCCTTAGAGGGACCTTTCTCAATAACATTTCATGCAGAATATGGTATTTTTAGAAGCCTACAGTTTCAACTCTCTGATGCACCTTTAGCGGTTTTTCGATGGAAGAACACGCATTTTTATCACGTTTTCCTTCATGGAAAACGGCTTAAAGGCCTAAAAAGGTTGCAACTATTTGAAGGTAGCAACTATAACAAAGGCATGGGTGGAGTTAGAGATTAAACTACAGATCATCTATTCGAGGCGATGGTGGGTACTTTTACCTCCATGTTTGATTTGGCTGTAGCTATTGCCTGGCGTCTTCATGCTCGTACTTTGGCCGCGAAACTTCAGTTTCGCCGAAATATCACCCAATTTTACTTGAGCCGTATACACTAGAAGACCTGACGGATGACGCCATAAACCTTCCTGTCAGTGTCAAATATGAGTTTAGATGGTGTTGGACACTTTCCTCAGAAACTGCAAGACCAGGTGCGATGCATCGCATGGCACATGAAAGCATGGTGGCAATGTAAACGATGCCTCAATATTTAATGCATCGAAAAAGGATATTTCGAAAAATATCACGCATAAGCCCAGTGACCCCAATTGAAGACGGCTTATTTTTATATGTAAGAAATATTTTTTTTATTTTTTTTTTTTCCAGGAAAATGTATAAGTAACCTCTAATGTTTTAAATGTTTTGTATTTGGGTCCAAATGGGTTAAAGAACAAGAATTACCACATATTTCGAGGTGCGACTTTCTTTCCAAAAGCAAAAATCGAGTGACTTATCTTAATTGCCGACTTTCAAATTTCAGTTCAAATCCACCTTCGAATGAGGTCGAAACAGAAGAACTAGTCCGATTTGCTTAGAACTCTTCTCTTAGAAAATGTCTCTATTGATAGTTGCACCATCACACGGAGGATTTAATTCTTATAAAGCCAC
This sequence comes from Eristalinus sepulchralis, assembly GCA_944738645.1. Lineage (NCBI taxonomy): Eukaryota > Metazoa > Arthropoda > Insecta > Diptera > Syrphidae > Eristalinus > Eristalinus sepulchralis. Next base: position 61,934,022 of record OX122885.1, on the reverse strand, counting down.
ACACGTATTCAGTTTAAGATTCAAACGTATTTCAGTTGAATGCAATTGATATCCAAATAAAATGACTTGATGAGAAGTCATAGTCACATCACATCCAATCTATCCATTTTCAAATTTACAATTATTTTCGAAAAAACTTTTATGCACACAATACCGTAACGAATGTTAACAAGAAAAGTAAATGCAGCATCATAATTGTCTGTAGTGGGAACTAAAGGAAAATGCTTTACGAAAAGTTTTTTTTTGTTTTAATCCCTTAATCCCCCTTACAATAATACTTATGTATATACGTATGGTAATAAATGAACACATGTTCATATTTGAAATTTTGGGCAAAGAATTAAAATGAAATCTGCAGGCGGGTTGGTTTGTTTGTGCACACTGAAAAAGTGCTTTAACACAGTTAAGTGAATCCCTGAGAAGACTTAAGAAAGCAATCAAGAAAAAGCAATCACAATTGGTCAATAGAAAAAGAACTGTCTTCAAATATGACAATGCGCATCTTTGATGACTCGGAACAAAGTGACAGAGGTTGGTTTTGAAGGCTTAATACAACTAGGTATAACCCGTACATTACACCTTTCGCTTAACTTTTATTTCGGAGTCTGCAAAATTATCTTGATGGCAAAAATTTACCGATTAAGACCACTTAGCGACGTTTTCTTTTCCTGATAATCTACAGAAGTTATACACTGAAGGAATTATGAGCCCGAGTTATAGTCAATAAAACCCCTTACTTAACATAATTGAATAAAATTGATTTCGAACAAAACGACATTTTTGTCGAAACTGTACCAAAAACATCGGAAACTTTTTCTGTGACCTGTTCAGCGATGCAGCATATGCGAAGCATGGGCTTAAACGTGTTCCATTTTAAAATTTCTTAAATGTTATCTTACCTATCATAGTACAAGAGCATATCGTCATATTGTTCTTACCTGAAAGTAAAAAAGAAATTATGATTTATTAGTTCTGTTGATTTGTAGTTGTTTTGTATAAAAGTTGGTACAAAAATAAATCAATCTTAATAAATATCTTTGTTTGTCTGAAGTTCAGGACGTAAATATCGAGGCTATCTTCTTGGTATAAAGGGTATGTATCACTGTGATCCTGCAGGTGGACCAAGTGCACAAAAAGTTCAAACCAAAACAAACCGTAGTGAGGAATAAGATCCAGAATCCTCACAACACGTAAAGAGCAGTAGAAAAGTGGACCGAAACTTGACAATGATCGGCTAGGTGTCTACTTAAAACTCTCTGTTCAAATTCACAATTCAAACAATGAAACCAGTGAAAGCCAGACAACAATGGGGAATCGCTTCTTCTTTGGTCTACGAAAGTCTCAACTCCCTTTTGAAACCCCAAAGTGGTCCACTGTAAGCCGTTCATAGTTCCAGTCCTGCTATAAGGTGAGACGCAAATTGATCTTTCTCTCCCGTCTACATACATGACGACTGGAGATGAGGACGAAGCAATTTTTTTTATAATTGGCTAGCGCTAAAGGGATTGTTTAGTACCCTTAAGTGACCGGAATTAAGTCACACCACGGGCCGAAGATATTGAGGAAGAGAGGGAAAGTAGGTCCCGGTGCACATTGTTTTAAATGCCTGTAGATTTTAATGAGGGGGAAAAGTTGAGCTGGGAAGAGCATTCCATATTCGTGTGGTGTGGCTGAAGAATGAGTCTCTAAACTTAACTTTATGTCCGAAGGTGTCCTAAAGGGTGAACGGATGGGAATTCAAAGCGAGGCAAGTATCGCTGTAAATTCTGGAAGGGAAGAATGCAACTCATTACAGCGTTTTTTTTTTTTGTTATAAAGCAATGAACTGTACGTGTGTTGTATGGCAACGACTGAGCCTGAGCAAAGGAGGATCTTCCGATTGAGATGGCTAGATCATGTACATAGGAAGCATGAAAAGCAATTCTCCGGCCTGGAATATCTTCGTATTCAGCCCCAAGGGGCGGCGAAGCAAAGGACGATCTAGTGTCAAGTGACGCACGCAAATTGAAAGGGATCTTTTCCACCTAGAAGTGCGAAACGGAAGATAGTTAGCTAAAGATCGACTTGACTGGAGACGCTTGTTACTTGGAGCCCAAGTTCAGGACAACAATGTTCACATGCGTATAGTAATAAATGAACAAATGTTTATATTTGGAATTTCGGACGTTAATTTGTTCAAATTCAAAAAGTGTCTTAACGCAGCACTGTAGCACTACCTTAGGAAAGTACGTTACGCAGGATAAATGAATTCTAATCCTGGCTCAGAGCGATACACCAAAAACAGCAAATCAAATTGAGTAATCGCAGTGAAAGGTCTCAAAACCCAGGCAACTTTCAAAAACCCCGCAAACAAACGAATTTTTTTTCTTCCGATAGTGTCACTGGTTTTCAACACATTTGCCTTAGGTCAATTGGGATTAACTTTGTCCAAATTTATCTTCACCCTTTTCTTTTCTCTGCAGTCGGGCACGCTTTCCCTTCCAAAAAAATAAATAGACACCCAATTTCACGTCGCCTCACACACGTACTCCCCATGATTCAGACAGAAGTCAAAAGAGGAAGGCGAACGAATAAACAACAAGACAATCCCAAATAAAGGGGCCAAGAGGTTACTTGTCCCGTCGCCTTGGTAGTTCTCAGTTTCTCAATTGTTGTCTTGGCGTTGTTTCTTAAAGCAAAAGAGCAAGCATAGGAGGGAAAACACATTTCGTTGGTCGTTCTTTTTTTTCGGCGTTTTTGAAGACAATTTTTGATGGAGAAAGTTGAGGTCCATTTAGTGGCGTTTTATTGTTATCTCCAGGCCAACAAATGGCACAGCTCTACGAGTAGGTATAAGTTTTCGCTCACGACGGATGCAAGGAAGAGTTGGGTAGGACGGGGACTTCCTTACAATTATACCAGGGCAACCGGATGGGGAAGAGATATCCCCGCCCCGACAGAGGAACGGGGAAACCGGGCAACTTCTAAGACGTTTTGTTCTTGTTTTTCAAATTTTTTTTTTCTGGCTAAAAAAAAGCACAAACTCTGTGGACTTCACTGGATGTGTTTTAGGGCGCGCAGTAATGCAAAGTAATTTTTTCCTCTTCCCCCACCCAGGCAAGAATTATTGCACTCTAAAGCAGCATAGAGAAGACGCGACTCCCCGCAGGGGCTGTAATATTAGAGATTTGAAGCGGTAAGGTGGCTTAACTGGCTTCAATAAGAAAGCCATAAAACTGGGAGAAATTCTATTACGGAAAGTTTACTTTCTAAAGGACGTGATAAAGTTACATTGATATTCTTTGCCAAACACTTTTTTGCGAAAAGTTCTCACGGCTGTGTCGTAGTGTCGATGGCGGGCGTGCGTGTGTGCCGGCTGGTGGAGGCTCATTAAATTAACATGAAAGGAATATTCTCACAGATGGTAGTTATTTGGAATTTCGCGCGCGCCCTGTAGTGCCAGCCGGTGGTGGGCGTCTAGACAGGGGAATCGGATATTTTTTTTTTTCGGTACACCTCCCATATGCTCGGGTGGATGAGGGAATTAATGTTAATTGAGTTGTAGTAACTTTTATTAGGCTCAACAAATGAGCTCAATCAAATGCTGATAGGATCGTCTGTTTTTGAAAACACATCATCACTCTGGCCACGGGGGGGTCATCGTGTGTGATGTTAGTCAAGGTCTCTAAGATGTGCCAATTAGCGCAAGGTACTTCGCAATTTCCGAAAAATTAATAACTCCGCAAACTTGCAGCACTTGTATTTGACAAGCGGTGACAAAATGAAATGGCCAATTCGTAAACTGTGCCCAACGAGTTCTCCAACCTTGTATCCCACAAAACAGTTCAAATGAAAATATCAAAATCGAGTAAGCAACAAAGTAAGTTTTTGCATCTACACGTGCGGTGTGCGGTTTTCAGTGTGCTTAGCATCACAAAACATTTGCGTGCGCGCCTCTTGGTGCCAATTATTCCACAGCACCACCAGATTGAAGGGCGACAAAGACACAATTGAATTCCCTTCATCAGTCCCAATTAGCGCGGAACTCAGTTGAATTTTTTTCAGTGTGCCATCGAAATTGACCACAGTGCTGCATCAACACATCGCACTCTAGTTATTCGCATCCATCCATGCCAATTTTGAACTCGCTCGCGCTTTCCGCCCCTCTCGCTCCCACTCACTCCGTTGCCATGCCGTCGAGAAGGATTTATTTTTTCTCCATTCACAATTATGTGCCGGTTTTTTTTCGCACTCAATCCTGCATCCAGTCCACTCCGCCGACAACCATTGTTCCGTTGACAATAATCAAACAGAAGAATGTGCGTCCCACTCGAGTGAAACAACAATTTTGTTTGTTCCCGATATTCAGTTGTGCAGCCGCTCGTTTGGATGACAACAGGAAGTGAGCTGTCATTTGTATCCTATCGCATAGATGTCAAGGACTAAAACTTAAATATCAATCATGTCAGCAATTCAAAAGGAGACCACACCGACTGCCCTACTGCTCGACAATGAAACGCTTCTGGCTTGACATACAATTTGTCAAATTATATCGAAGAAAAGGATTGTTGGCGAATTGAAAGTATTGAATGGTATAGAGAGCTGCTCCACATTTTTTTTCCTTTTCTCCGTTTATCCATTTTCGCTCAATTAGAGCGCCGCGAAGGCAGACAGACACCGACTGTTCAAACGTTGGCCGGCAGAGAAACGAAGAAGGAGTGAACATTAAAAGGAGTCTGGCATGGATACCGAAAGGGTTGACATCTTAACTATCACCGCCCTTCTGGTTTTCCGTGCAATCCCTCATCTTAATCAAGCCTGGGGAGTCCTTAAAGGCCCGTTACATTTTATTTGCCTCAATTTTCTATTTTATGTGCTTGCGGCCAACTTCTAAAGTGACTCGAAGGCCCTCCGAAGAAGGCAAAGAGGGATGAATTCCATCCCTGTGTCGTCCTGGAACTTGAGGCTGCTTCATTACTCGTCTCTCCTCGTGTTTTTTTGTGGTATGGTATGGTTGAACGGACGGCAAATTGCCAAAGAATGAAGGCACATACACACACGAACATTTATCAGCTCTTGATTTGCGGTCTCGAACATATTGGCCGCATATATGTTAGATGGAGTTGAGTGGTGAGTGTACGTGTGTGGGGGAGGCGAGTCCCAATCCCAATGAGACTTTGATGCATGCGAATATAATATTGGGAAGGCAAATGACACCGGTGGCACCACGGGGCGACGGAGGTGAACTTTGCGTCAATGAAAGTGCGTATCCTTTCTGGTGTGTGTGTGTGTGTGTTTCGTCGCCAGCATCTATATAGCCGCCACCGTCGCCAACCGGGCAAGATTATTTATTGAACTCCCAATGGAAAAATGATTAAGTTACGTGACTCTGGAGTGTTAAATATCGTCGAATGGGGATGTGGCTTAATTCCAGTTGACAGCGGCAGTGGGGCAGCAGGTGTTTCAATAAAGCTATCGAGAGCTTTAATAGGAGTTTGTTTTTATGACATGGTTATTGTGTGCGCTCCTTTGGTTATTGAACTTCATCCATCCTTATTCGGGGAAAGGATGCAAAATCGATATTCAACTTTAAATTCTGTTGACGATGTGCCGCAAAATTAATACCACGAGTCAAACAAACTGAGAAAAGCCATCTTGGCGGAGCGAACTTCCTCCAAAGGACTCCACCCCTTTTTCATTTTCCGTCTTCAAATAGTTTTAGCCATTCGTCTGCTAGCCCCAATCAAAATGGTGCTAACAACACAGAACAGTAGCGAAATGTGAATTGTAAATTTCGCTTAATAATGTTAGCATAAATACACACAAAACCCTTCCCATTGCTTTTGAAAGGATAAATGTAAATAAAGGACCTCAAGCCACAGTCTTCGTAAAGACGGAGCGAAATCAGCGCAACATGGAATGAAACGTACAGTTACACACCCGCACACAAGACCTCAGCAGAAAGGATACAAGCCCGTCTCCCATATGTTGCACGGGAGAACATTCACCTCATTTTTAGTTTCTGTTGAAAATTTGTCAACGCAATTAAAAGACAACTCTGTATCTTGAAAATAACTGTACACAGCCCGATGCCCCAGAGTGAGTCCTGGAGTCTCCTAATTATACAAACAGTATGAATACACTATGCTCGTTTGACAGGTACCACCAGTGAAGGGGACACACGCACAGCGATCCGGGCGCGCAATGTGTGTGGGCAAGTCATGATTTTTGAATTTAAATACGAAATAGTGAATGAACTTAAATCAAGCGTGGCGCGGAATGTGGGATAAATTCTAGGATAACCCACAAACTTTTGCCCACCAACCGCGGGTGCCTTTTCCGACTGTGTTTGTACATCCCCTGATATGACTTTAATTTAGGTGAGTTTACATCGTTACCGTAAGTTTTGCGCGGTTTTCTGCGGGAAAATTTTGTTAACCTCCTTGCGATGTTATGGGGGGAGAGGACGTAACCTCGTCTCCTACAGTTGTTGTGACAACGTCAATGCACGGTTCTCACCAGTTGTATGTTAATTATGATATGTACTATCCGCGGGTTTGATGAGCTGGAAACGCTCAGCGTTTGTTCTGCTGTTGGTACAATCAAAAGGGTTATTTATTCAGAACAGAAAAGACCGGGACTTGTTTACCACAAGGTGCATAAATCTGTTGTACCCACAAAACTTGTCACACACTTAAAGTGTGAATTTAAGTTTAAGGAGACAGAGCAAGCTATTCATGTCGGGTGCAGTCAGGGTAGAATTTAAGTTACTGAATCCACACCTCAATTGAATTCCATAAATATGTCGTCCTCTGGCATTAAACAAACATTTCAGTAACTCGATTCCAAAGGGATGGTCAAAGGAGAATTAGAGCAGAAATATCCATTTTTCTCCGTCCGCCTATGTCGGATCTATTGGCACAGATGGTTCCATGAATTTCAACAGCACGTAGAATCGGGCGAAGGACTGCAGCTCGTGCGATGGGTTTCAGGTGTAATCGATTTTTATGCCCCGGGGAATAGCATAGAATCGTCTCATAAATAGAACCGGATGGGATGGAAGATTAAAGACACCTCTAGGGGAGTGTTGCTCGAACGGAGATGACGCTTGAAAAAGTTGAATCCAATACGAAACCGAATAAATAACAATTCAGATTTATGGGCACATACAGCACCCGCAAAAAAATGGTACCTGCATCAGTTTGCATGCATTGCAACTGTCCTGACGTAGTGGGTTCTTGTGTTGACGTTTACGTTGTATTTCATTTTCACATTTCAAGAGCTCCTAAGTTGTTGACGACTGGGAGTATTAACTGTCTCGGGAAAGTTTGAAGCATTTGACCACAAATTGTAGGCCTCCTCCGTGAGAGACATGGATTGCAACACGAGTGGTTGATCCTGAAGCTATGTTCTTGGTTACTTGCGACACAATTTACTTCATCTCTTACGATGAGTCCAGCCAAAAAAAGCACACCGAACGAAACATTCCTCAAAATAGTCCCCATTTGGCCCGATACACTTGACCCGACGATGTTCCAACTGGTTTAACGCGTTTGAAATGTACGCAAAGTAAGGATCTGCGGCAGTTAAAACTCACTCATTCGACTTTAGTTTCTGCCGGATGAGTGATTTTTTCTAGTTTTGGAAAAAATAAGTCACCCAGGACTAAATCTAGAGAATGGGGTGGATAAGGCAGCAACTTGTTTCCAAATTCGGCAATTTTTTACAATTGTAGGGTTGTCCGTCGCTGCGTTAGCGTAGTGGAAGAGCACTTATTTTCTTCACCGTTTTCATTTGTGATCCGACATCGAGTCAGCCCAACAATTTGGCATGTTGGAGACTTGGGACCGTTGTGCAATTCTCCAAATATCACACATTGTGAGTCCTTGGGCACGGTGGGCCTTAAATCCGCCAATAGGACAGTCTCCATATTATTTGAAGTAAGTTTGCCAGTGGAAGCCCACCCTATCTTCTCCTTTTCGCAGAATATGGACCACCTATTCTTTTGCGATCCCTTCTGCCTCAGCTATCTCGCGGTACTTTGATCCTCCTCGACAGAGGAGGTTCATGCGCATAAATTCATTCTTTGTGTGATTTCCTTCGCGATCACGCTTCGGCACACCGTCAAAAATAAACCACGCATCTCACTGACCCACTGACTGAAACCCACTGACAATGTCTATTTACGAAAGTTGATTTCTGTACTGATATTGATGCCATAGGGTTGGTGATGCAAGGTACAAACAGGACCAACCTCGCATTATAAACAACCGTCGTATCCAGGTTCCTTTAAAATATGACTATCTCTATGAATGTTCTATCTTTATGTATATGAGTATGTAAGCAACTTGCTTTAACTCCCAAGAAATCCGGTAAAGCCGCCTCAAAGAGACATTGAAAAACGTCAGCAATCCGGGGAAAGGCATTCAAATTTTCATTCAAAACTGCTTCTCTGACGAACGACTAACTCTTCTTCAAGTTCAGTAAACACACTCGCAACTGCTTCTGCTCCTCAATTGCCTCTCTTTCCGTTTCGAAAAATCTTGAAATTCATACACAATGGACACACTTCTGCTTCATATCGACAGTTCCTTTTTGCACATTTCTGCTTAGGCGGAAGGCAAAAGGCCAAATTCAAGAATTCCTTTTTTTGCACAAGTCTCTGCGCGTCTCCTTTAAGTGACAGCTACTATTGTGATGATTGTTATTTGAGAAATACATTTTATTCGCATCGTCAACATCGAGCAGGGAAACTTCCCGAGTATCAGCACTCGAGCAACAACGGCTAGAGGACAAGAATGAAACGCCCGCACACTCCCGCCTCGAAAAAGAATCGGATGACGAGGACGCGAAGAGTTTGAATAAATTTTGTATGACGGAGAATTTGCATAGTGTTCAAAAGGCGCTATTTCTCCCGGACAAACTCAGCAGTCGCATGTACCCAAGTGGCGGGGAGAAATAGGAAAATATGGTTTCTATTATTATTCACACCGAATCGACATCTCTCATCGTCTCTCACATCACCGTCGCTGCCACCGCCGCCGTCAGCAATGTTCGGTGGCGTGTTGGCAAAAGATCGGAATGGGACACCTATAAAAAGGTAACAATTTAAAATTCCGATTTTCACTTAGCGCGCCAACTTGCACCCCTTTCAGCTGGATATATCCATCATCCCTTAGGAGCGGCTACCCTCCCTTGAGGGAGGCGGAGGGAATAATCGAAAAAGGATTATGGATTATATTTATTCAAAATCGAAATGTTGAGGTGAATATGGCGGAGGTTTCCCTTCGTGAATCATCGCTCCGGCAGGAGCCAAAGACGAGATTTTGCTTTAAGGGATGAATCAGGTGCTGGGGGAGAAGGGAACCGTGTTTTAGCAGAAAAGACGGCGGAAAAAGATATCTCATTACGGACATGTGTCATAGCACGAGTTATCCGATGGAAGAATGTGTGTTTGGAGGCTGATAGCTTTACGTGGATTAAAAGCGAGTTTATGGAGGAAGGAATGAGTGGTTCGCTTGGCTTGGATGGTAAAAATGTTCGACATGAATTTTCATTCCCGAAACTATTTGTAAAATTATCGCAGCTAATTTCAAAGGTTTTGGATACTTTAAGTAAAATTAAAGTATCTGCTGCTGCTGAGTTGTCGATTATTAAAAAGGAAAGTGGTGAGGTTCTGCTTGGCAAAATGTTTTTTTTACGGTTTCGTTTTCATAAACGAACTCTGTCGGCGGGTGATGGATAAGTTTGTCGACTCGCACGATAAAGTCACAGACTCGATTTCCGGACTGGCTATTTCATATTTTTTCACGGCGCCACTCTGTTCGAGTTACTGACTAATTGTTGTCAGAGCGTACAAATTTTCTATGAAAAGTTTCAAATCGCACCTTTCGGACACGACAAGAAACTGTAGGCTCCTTTAATTGTTAAAGAATGAAAGCACGTAGAATACGAGAAGTTACTGAAGAAGGTAGCCCCTTAGAGCTGCAGAGCCACCCGATATATTTTATTTTTTAAAAAACGAAACCATTATGAATTTTGGAATGTCCATCCGTCCATTTAGCTATAACACTCTCTATATCTCCTACATTTATGACGCGACTTGCTTACAATTTTGTAGTTCGATTCATTCCACCTTGCAGGCAAAGTTGGCACAAGACAATTTTAACGCTTTTGTTGGATGTATACGGAGGGGTCAAGAACATAAATTTAAGTCGACAGATCTTTTGGAAAGAATATGAGGTTTTCCTAACGCCCCTAAGATATTTTTGTGGTCAGCTTGTTGCTTGAAGCTCAATGAAGTCAGCTCAAATTACTGCAAAGTGTAAATCAATTTGAAAATGTGTTATATCTTACACAACCTAAGTGAAAGCAATTTTTTGAAAATTAAGTATTCTCCGATTTTGCGAAAACAACGTTAAGGCATGGTTTCACTTGATTGCACTCCCTTAAGCAGTGTTATACTCTTTTCTTCGCTTCTGCAGATTTTTTAAAAGTTTAGAAAGATGGTACGACAGACACTTGGCAATAGATTCTTCCGACATAGACAAGGAAACTATTCCCTTTCTTTTCACACCTGGAATAAAATTTAGTGTTTTCGATGTACAACACTAATTCAGCGGGAAACTCGCTGATGGATGGATTGAAGGTAACTATTCTCGTTTTGTTTTCCTCTTTGATGTACGTTGTAAAGGCAAACAGGAAATGAAAAAATTGAAAATCTGGTGTGTGGATTTTATTTAAATAACTCCTTGTCATTCATATCTCTAAGGAGTATAACATTCTTAAATCCTTTCTTCCATACTTCGTTGATGTTTTTGACATTTTGACAGTGGCGTCGTTTGGTATGCACCGTTTTTCTATTGTTCTCAATCGAATGAATTACAAACCACTCCGGAAATTTAAACTCAAACAACTCTTTGAAGAAAATGAATGCGACAGAAGGTTTTAAATCGGTATTTTTTCTTTTTCATTTTTCACAGAAGATTTTTCTAAGCAAGTAGGGGCATAGTAAGGGAATGATAAAGTAGGGGTAAATAAGGAAACCAGCGTACGTTATCAGCCTTATTTTTTGTTTTTTTGAGCAATCATTTGCTTAGTGAATAAATGGATGATCTAAGGGAAGAAAATTGACAGTCAAAACTTGAATTATATTTTTAACACTGTAATAAACTACGAAAATGACATAGCCGCGAAAATGACATTAATTAACAGTGTTGGCAACCGCTGTGTCATTGAACATAGGTTTCTTTTAAAAAATAAGGCTTCTCGAAGAACCATTTTTTCATAATATACAGTCGCAGAAGCATAGGAATTCCATAGTCGCAACCTTTGATTCAACTTGCATATTTTTGTCAGCAGCCTGTCAGGCACACATTCTCTGATTGGGAAGCAAAATACGACGATTAAGTTCCAATTTCCCCCTCAATTCTTTATGTGCTTGAGGTAAGATATCCTAATAAAATAAAGTCTAAGACGCCACCTTTCACACAAGCTACAGAATTGTCGGATGCAAGTTCTTATAGAATTTTTTCGAAAACTTATACATTGCCACCCAAACACGAGAACGTGGAGCTCTGTATTGTGTAAACGATGCATTGGTCAAACGGATCTAGACGACTCAGTTCATTAAGTGACCAGAATGAAGACCAAGCCTCCGAATGTAATGTTTTCAAGTCCTAACAACGTGGTCGACTGTCTATCCTCTTCTTCGTAGTCCAACGACGTGCGCAACAGTAAATGGATTCAAACAGCTGAGTATTCGAAGCGCCTAATCCAAGATTGTGCTAGTTGGAAGTGTCATACTCTTCAAGGACCAGAAGGATGATAAAAGATAACATCAAATAGCATCCATATTAAGACTCAATTATGGAGGTTGCACCTTATGCAGAGACCACCACGTAATTGAAAGATTCCACCTTCCACATCTGATTTTACACTTGTTTTCACTCGCTGATCACCTTGTGCTTAAATTTACGGTGTTCTACCAAACTAGAGAAGCTGAAACTGACAGGGATCTTGTTAGGAAGTGACGTTAAACGTAACTAACTCGGTGGTTGTGAAGAAAATGGCATAAGTTCTCGTGATGTTCGCCATGAAATGAACGCTCGGAACTGAAATTCTTCCTTGAATAACGTACTTCGCCAAAAGTACCATCCCCTTACAACTATCCTCCCATAAGCCCCCTCTACGCAGATAATTGTGAAAACCTCAAGTGCACTATTAAATGAAACCCCAGATTGGACATTCCAGGGAAAGGCTCAGCGCTAAAACAATTTACTCACAAGCATCTCGTCCTGGCCCATACATGTTAAGCGAAGCCAACTGCTGACCAGTGTGAACATCATATCTGTCCCATCATTAATTTAAGGAACATATTAAATTGTTCGTCCACTTATGTATCCCAAGGGCAAATGTCCATGTGACATTCGAAGTGATTGCAGAAACACCCAGAACCGTCACACACACACGCACGGACACATGAACGAATTGAAGGCAGATGACATGCTGGGCTCCCAGATGATCCAATCATTCTACTTGTGGATATTAATTTGAGCTAATTTAATATTTAAATTGACGGCAATGTCAGGCGAGCAGGGATCATTTGGACCGGTTTGTTAAATTTGACAATTACACTCGCAGGACGACAGTTGCATCCGATATCTGTCACGTATGCATTCCGGCAATGATTATGTGATTGACACACATTTTAGGAAATCATAATAGACCGACGACGGTTGGCTTATGAAAGCCGACTGACCAATGGGTTTGTGGATTGCCAGTCTCAGAATAGCACTGTTCGCCTCCGTGGTTAACACAAAGCCAATGACAACGAAAAAAGAGCAAGCACTCACTCAAATTGCCTTACTCACTGATGCACTGACGGTGTAATCGGGAATTCATAGCGGCCCCTACCCTCCACTCTGGCACGCCTACAACACGGTTGCACCTGATCGCACTCCAAATAACTACCAATGTTAGCCTAAACCCAGCAATCAGACAAAGTACCAATGAATGTTCGGAATTAAATACATGTACGCCTCATTGTAAATCTCTCCTTGCACTTCGCATCCAAATGCCTAATGCCACTCTGGGGATCCTTAGCGCGCACTCCCATACTCCCGCACACCCAGTGCCCAACTTCTAGCTGATTATGTATTTAAAGCCGACGGATATGATGCGCCAGTGGGAGAGGCGAGCTTTTACTTTGTTCCCCGACAGCGGCATGGATTTGATAAAATTTTTGTAATTCCGTCACGTACACTTACAACCGTTGGAATTTTTATTTCCATTTGAAGTGTCTGATGGGACACGGAGCCCTGTTCATCGCTTTTACACGCCCCACGCCGCACACATGACGTTTACATCTGGGGATGGCTAATTTGAATTGAAGCATAAATCGTATAACAATCTGGTATCAGAAACAAATCAAATCGAATTTATCGCATCGCAGTTGGAATATCAAAATAAATAAGTAAATATTTGGAGTTCTTGAATCAGGCTGCTGCTGCAGCAGTAGTTGCATCCCATCTTCTGTCCCCGTCGATCAAACACACAACACAGCTTAAATATTCAAAGCAGGCAAGCAGGCACACACACACAAGAGCTCCGTCGAACAGAGAAAATGCATTGTGCACTCCGGAAGGCGGGCGCACATAAATTTAGCACGCTTCATCAAGGACTTAAGTGCGGCACAGGGAGCACCGACAGCTATCAACAATGCGGATCAGATGTAAACTTTGGATTGGATGAGCGGGAGTGATTGGATTAAATGTCCTAAAAGCGAACACAGAACAAATTAAAGCGGACCAGCAGGCGGACGAGTGTATACATATTTGGGAGCTTGCAAATAATCGCCCTGTTGATTGCGGTAGACTTGCGAGGAGAGTTTGTGCCATGTCCGTGCAGCACCAAAGACGCACCTCTCTCCCACCAGGGGTAAACAGCATTTCGTGTTGTTAGGCCGAGCGTAAGCTATTTCTTGTTTACTGAGGGTGTTGATGGTGAAACAATTCTCGGGCCGCAGTGCGGCAGTGCGGCCGAAGTGCAATCGAAAGTTGCAGCAATGCCCTCATTTACTGTTCCGGGTGCATTTTCGACACGTTGTGAATTTCGGATTTGAAATTTTTAGCAAAGTAAAAGTGGGAGTGTGTAGTGGTTTCTGTGGACGGAAATTCCTTCAATGCGTTTGGCAAACGGTTCAGCAAACTCCATGAGGCTTGCCGTTAAATCACATCACACGACTGTATCATTTTAAAGTATATGGCCTTCACCCGAAAACAGAAAAATGCGTCGAAAATTTGGCTGGTCTCGAAGGTAGGCTGAAAATTTCATAATTGTGTGCAGCTACACGGAGGTGTGAAGAACAATTTCCAAAGCCTCGTCCGAAACCTGCACAAAGGGAATTTTGAAATTCAGTCCTCGTGGGCTTAAGAAGATAGATGGACACCGCAATAGAGCGACGAATTTTCAAGGCTGTACGGTAGGATGAGCCCAGCTTACCTCCTATGGATGCAACACTTAAGTTGGCCGGGTTCCGTCAGAATAAGACTGCTTCACCCCGAAGTCGTCATATGCATTGGGGCAACACAAATGAATACGTTCTCACCTAAAATAGCGCACACAAGTGGATTTGTTGCGTGCAACTGTAGACAGTTGGGACGGTGTGTCTGCCAATCTGAAGAGGAGTCTTGTTTAAAGCCCAGCTAAAATGGCAAGAAAATGTGCACGCCCTTCTGCTGATTTTGTATTTTCTTTAAGGCCATGCAGGGTTCAGCAGAGGGTTCAAATTTGACCGGGATATAATTTTCTCACCCCTGGTTCTTCTTTGATCAGCGAATCGACTCCTATTGTGGTCTTTGATCCTAGTATGACCCAGTACCCAACCGATAGTTAGGGAGAAAACTTCGTTTATATTCTGTTCACCAAGTCGGAATGAAACACGTTCGATGCAGCAATCTTAAGTTTCGCTTGGTTGATAAAGTCTGAGGTAATCATGTATTCATTAAATTTGGTGAGTTTTCAAATTTTAAGGAAAAGGTCACTGCAGTCGTTATTAAGTGCAAGAAAATTCAAGGAGCAGCATGTGACTTCCTCTCGTGCCAAAGACAATTTCAGTTTGGCCTAAAAGTCGCTATTTTCTTCTTTCTTAAGACGCGCAACAGTTCGAGATGGACTTGGACCTCAACGAACATCACTCTCCAGCTAGCATGATCTCTTGCCAACTGCCTCAAATTGAGCACTCCAAATTGGTTGTGGTCCTTCTCCACTTGTGTGCACCATCTCAACCTAGGCCGTCCTTTGTTGCGGTGTCGCAATTGCTCGGATTTGATGACTTTACGGGCAGGAGCAGTGGTGTCTATACGCTGTACATGAACTAGTCATCTTAATCGTTGTATCTGAAGACGCTTGACTAGGCGCATGCCGCTGGACCCATAAAGTTCGTTGTTGAATCTTCTCCTCCAGACACTATCAACGCAAATTGGACCAAAAATCGCAGCCAGAACTTTTCACTCAGAAATGGTGGACTTCCCTGGCTTCCTCATTTTAGAAGCGTCCAAGTTTTCGCGACTGGGATGTTCAAACTGCTGTACAAAGCCTATTTTAGTCCTTTAAGAGAAGGCTCTGTTACTAGATTCCTTCTCGAGCCCAAAGAAGCATCGGTTAGCAAGAGCCTCATTAACAGTGTACGAGTAAGTTAGCAGTTGGACGGCCTTTTGCTTTTGGAAGATCGTGCTTTTGTTATTGACTTGTGTGCACGATTATCTCAGGAATGATGTTAAAAAATCACATGACAGCGCGTATCTTTGTCTAAAATCTTTTTTGACATTGAAGGACTCGGTAAATTCGTTTCTGACCTTCACGGGGCAGCAAGCATTCTCCATTGTCATCCTACATAATCTGACAGTTAGGTGGGAATATCAAAACTAGACATAGCACTGTATAGCTCGTCTCTATGCACGCTGTTATATACGGCCTTGAAATCGACGAATAGGTGGCGCATGTCGATTGGCACTTCTTAGGACTTTTCCAAGGTCTGCTGTAGTGTAAAGATTTGGTCGATGGTGAACATCCCTGGACCTATTCGGTTGTTGACGAACGGTTTCAGATGTTCACACAATACGACAGAGAGAACCTTGTAGGCGATGTTAAGGAGACTGATCCCTCGATTGTTGGAGCAGTCTAAGGGGTCTCCTTTCTTGTGAACCAGCCGAGGGGTTGAGGTTAAGAAAAGTCGGTGTCCGGAAAATGAACTCTCAAGGGACAAGAGGCACGTGATCTTTTAAGAGCCTTCGTCAAAAAGAACTGTCTCTGGGGATAAAAACTCGAGAACAGCCTCTGTGATCAGAAAAAATGTTACCTCTGCATTCAATCGACTTTAGTAATTGAAAGACTGACAAACATACCTTTATTTGTGAAAAGTTTTAATTCCTTTTTGCCACAATGCAATGCCACAAGCTCCCATCCATCAAAAAATCCTCAAAATCTCATCAACTGATTGTGTCTAACAATAAAACCGAACAATACTCATTCGCAGATCAACTTCTTTGTCGACACATAATAAATAAATAACATCTCACTCAACACTTTTCGCGCACCACTCCAAGGGACGCTCCCCTCAAGTAAATGTCCGTTTTAACCTCAATCACCAAAGTTTACATCGTTTGAAAATCTGTTCCCAAAGTGTGTTCATAATTTTCATCAGCGATAAAGCCCAAATTCATCGCAGGAAGCAACACCACTTCAGCCAACCCTACCTCCATTTGAAATTCTCATTCAGCAGGTTGTAAAAAAGTTTGAAAATTTTGAAATTATTTTTATCATCTCCTGAAAAACGAAAAAAAAATCCGTTCATCTTTGTGTACATAGACAATGCAGAGGTACGCCATTCAGCAGATGGGGCCAAGAGTTACGCCGGCAAAAACACAAAATACCCCGAAATGCAGGTGATGGGACTCATTTCAATAACAGGACAAACATTTCCATTATCATTATTATGATAGTTTTTCGGTATAGAGACCCACCGGACCGAATGGATACACTTTCTGCAAAATAAAGTGGGCCGACTGGGGGGGGGGGGGCTGTTGGTGGATAGAACACAAATAGGTATGACGCAAGGTCCGGCGAAGAAGCGAAACATAAAAAAGCAGTTTGAACAGACGTTTTTATTTCACAAAACGTCACTTTCAAATTCAAATTAATGAAAGTGTCAAGTGCACACACTTTTGAAAGTCTTTATGTCAACCACGCTGTGTAGCGCTCTGCAGCAACACACCAAGAACAATACCCATAATGGCAGTGGCAACCCTGAAAACATCCCTGCCTGCATTTCCTCTTCAGTCATCTTCATTTTCTCCGTCTTCAAGGAGCACAGACGACAATTGTGTAAAATTCCGTGAGGAATTTCACCCAAGCGCTTTGTCCAAGTGGACAGATCACGGAAGCAGGGAGTTTGCTGGTGAATAATTTTTATGTCATAATTTGAAAATGGAACCAGAGAGAACCGGGACGAAGTTGGAATACATTCACACTCACTCACAGATGTCGTTCACTTCACATAAATTCTGCTGGCTTTGTTTTCATCTTGACAAGGGTGAATTGGGTTGGAAGGTGCAAAAAAAAAAAAATATTGAATAAGCACGTTTGTTTTGCATTTAAAAAAAGTGAGTTGTGTTTTTTTAATTTAACCTTCATTCGTGTGACGAACAGCGATGAAAAACTGGGTTAAACCGTTGACTGCGAGAGGAAAAATCAATAATTTTGACGAAGGATGCTAACGCTATGTTTCGCGTGCTGTGTTGGTGGGAAATACGAATTGGAAATTCGAGATAAAAAGCACGATTCTGTATTTTTAACTGCTGTAGCGTGATACGTTAAGTGAAGGTCAATTCATCGTGAGGTTTGATTTGTACTGTTAAAAAAAACGCATTTATTTCAATGCGAACTTGAAACTTTAAGTAATGATTAATTGGACATTTGATGACATTTTCGTTTTGAGAAATAAATCATGTAAATGTTGGCCAGAACAATGTTTGAGTTGGCCCATTTCCAAGATCGATTTCAGGAGAGACATTCATGCATACCGACTGATTTTTCGTGAATGATGCGAGTAATGGTCTCTTCTAAAGTATCAACCACAGACTGAGACTTTACATATCCCCAGAGAAAATAGTCCGAGAGTGTGATATCACACGATCTAGGCGTTAAAGTTAGAAATTAAGTGGTCACCAGAATGAATTCGCAACTCGTCCGTTGTTTCAAGTATTGCATGGCTCGTAACGTAATATGGAGTCAATCGAGACCTTAGTCCGTTATCACAGCGAAACTGCTTAGAAGGACCACAAAGCGAATTGTCACAGCCTTCGCGTATACTCTCAGCTACAACTGCTGTACTCACTACCGGGCAACTGAAACGCATGCTGACTTCAGCCTGCGTGACAGACTCTTAGCAATACTGACTATCAGTGGTTTTAGGACCATTCCGGATGTGGTGAGGTTCGTCCTCTACCCACAGACATTCATTTAGACGAGCTTATTATGGTATACTACCGAAGAACTCCGAATCGACAACATACCTAACTTTTTAGAGGTTAAGAATAAGCAGCATTCATAGCAATGTCCCAAGCCAGATAGGATGTCTCTATAAAAGAGAGATCTAGGCATATGCTCATCCCCGTCACGTCATCGAGACCTGGATATCAAGATACGCAGGGGGGCGCAACTACCAACTCACACAGTCCTTTCTGAACGCGGCGGCTACCGAAAATATCTGCACAGTTTTGGACACAAAAACTCGCCCCTATGCCCACAATGTCGAAATTCCAAAAAGGACCCAAAGCACGCAGTCTTTTACTGACACATGGTAAGCCTACCCAGCGCCGACAATATGATTCCCCACATGATGAGATCTGTAAAGAACTAGAATGAAGTATGCTCATTCATTGTGAAAGTGCTTTCAAAACTAAGACAATCTGAGGCAGAAAGGGCTCCCGCCTAAGTAGTAAGTAGCTAACCAACCCCGCGAAGTAATACCTAACTGCAGTTCGGGGAGAGTGATTGAAGTGTGTAGGGTGTGGATTAGTCGCGTTCTACCGTAATCGACTATCTCGGGTTGCGAATCATGCATGCTGGCAACTTGGGCTGCGAGTATCTTCGCAAGATTATCACATCCTTGGGTGCATCCAAAAAAGAGCATCTGCTTTAGTCTCTTTACTAGGTTATGAAGGTGGTTCTAAAGAGTAGATTTACATCCACTAGTGTATAGTGATTTTTTTTACGCACACGAGAGCCTTCCTCACAGGAGGCTGTATTTCAAAAAAGTGCTGGACAATTTGAAGGTACTGTTGTGACATGTGTCTTTCCATGATGACTCGCCAAGCAATACTGAAAAATATGACAAAGCAGTTCTACAGCATTCATGTGAGATTTGTCAAAAAAAGCCAATTGAAAATCGAACCTCACTAAGAATATCTCCGTATTAGTGTCAGCCGAAAAGTTGTGCACATTTTACAAGGAACTTGAAAGTTAATCTAACACAAGTCTCGCCATCAAACTGGCGTTTAGATTAGGCTATCCTTTGACTATATTTTATAAGTGTGCTAATGCTCAGGTAGGAGTTTCTTTCCATGTTTGCTAGAAACTTCTTCTTCTTCTTCTTCGGATGGCGCTACAGTCCGGGATGGACCTGAGCCTCAACCAACATGTCTCTCCAGCTAGCACGATCTCTTGCCAGCTGCTTCCAATTACGCACTCCAAGTTGGTTGAGGACCTTTTCCACTTGTGTGCGCCATCTCAGTCTAGGACGTCCTCTGTTGCGTTGTCCCTGTGGTTCGGACTCGAAGGCTCTTCGGGCCGGAGCAGTGTTATCCATCCGCTCTACATGGCCTAGCCACCTTAAGCGTTGTATCCGTAGACGCTTAACTAGGCTCATGCCGCCGTACAGCCCATACAGTTCGTGGTTGAATCTTCTCCTCCAAATGCCATCAACGGAAACAGGACCAAAAATCACACGCAGACCTTTTCTCTCGAAGAGACCAAGAGCTTCCTCATCCGCTTTTAGTAGCGTCCAGGTGTCTGCGCCGTAGAGCAGGACTGGCATGATCAAGGTGTTGTACAAAGTCACTTCGGTCGTTTGGGAGAGGACTTTATTACTCAATTGCCTCTAAAGAGGCGATTGGCAAGAGTGATTGTTCGCTTTGCTAGAAACAGTACTAGCAGCAAACAGTACTAGAGCGCAGGACCCTAGAGCAATTCATTCAAATCGAATGGAACGAATGGATGGTGGTGCGCCCTCCAATTTGAAATAAGAAATCGAATTGAAGCCAGTTTGAGAACCAACCAGCCAGCTGGAACTAGTACCAGCTTCAAATCCGAACACAGACCTTACGTAATTTCAACAGCTAGCTTCGGAATCTTTGAGGTTTCTTTAAATGGAAAGCGGGTTTCGATCACGACGAAAGTCTTCACAGATTTCTTGGAAGGATGCGTAGAAGAAAATGAAAGCCTTATAGCCTCGTTCTTCCATTCAGTTTCCAGTGAACAATGTATGAGATAAAGTTCACTTCTTCATATCAACAGGAGAAACACAAATAGTGCAAGTTAAAAGGAATTCATATTTCCAGCCAAGTAGCAGAAGGCCCAAGTCCACCCCGGACTCTAGCGCCACAAGAAGAAGAAGAAGAAGAAGAAGGAGAAGAAGAAGAAGAAGAAGAGGAAGAAGCAGAAGTAGAAGCATTAACAAAACTAAATTCACTCAGTTTGCCATTTTCATCTGTTTACAAGTAATCGTTAAGCGACGTGTCAGTTAATTTCGCTGCCCTCCAGCTCAACATCTCATGTGTACGAAACTGCACCATGACGACCCTCGTGAAGAGAATCGCATTTGACATGTGAGCCAAATAGGTCCTCCAAATTCTCATATGAGAATGGTTTCAGGGCATTAAACCGTGCACAAAAATTATTGTCTATTCCAGTAGAACAGGCTCCAGATGACCCGTAGGAGAGATTTCATGAGCAACGCGAAACTCGTTGGATATGTTATTCCTGTCAGCCGTGTATCTGCTCGTGTATAAAATATTCATCACTACCGTCAAGCAATCAATTCGAAAACAATTGATTACGAAAAATATCAGAGGCGCGTGCACACACGTTTAGCGGCGGGTGAGTGAAAAACAATGAGAAATGAAATAATTTATCGTTTGTGTTTCTGATTAAAATTAAATTAGAATCTCTATTTTTAATCGCAGTTGTTGTTCCATACTGAAACAACGATACACCCCACTTTCTAGAAAAAAACGTAATTACACGTTTAAGCGGACATTTAAATGCCGAGCCATAAATAATAATGACAGTGATGCGGGCCACCTGTAGCAAATGACCCAAACTAGGGGTTCCTACTAACAACGCACATCTTCGGGATTGTAATTTGCGGCATGCCGCCAGAATGGTCAGTATCCTAAGGGTATATGCACATCTATGTGTGAAACACCATCGTGACGTGTTTAATCAAATTGGATACAATTGCCAGTTAAAGTGAAGGAGGAAGGCGACTTTAATGTTAAGGAAGTGCGAAATTTTGTTTTATTGTACTCGAAATTTAAGAAACAACGCTCTACAGGAAAATTCCATCGGCAAAGTGATTAAAGGCATATGTAATAATTGAGTGGCACGGATGTATTTTTGAAAAAATTAAAGGCAGGTGTAGCGAGAAGATGTCCGGTTCACATCAGCTCGGAGAGTGTTCAGTATCATCTAGTAAGACCATCAATCTTGAAAAAAGGTCAATACTTAAGGCGATAATGAACTGAAGTCTCTAAAGAAGTTATAGACCGTCAATTTCTGCTGACCAATGTTTTTAAAAGAAGTCAAATTCAAACCACAGTGACCACGCTGGTGTCCACGCTGTAAAACAAATATTTGCAATTTATGGAGAACGTCGTGAATAAACGCCGGACCCAGCAGTTGTTTGATTCCATTCCGGAAATTTCTGTCACTGCAGAATCCATTAAAGCTTTTGTGGTATTCAAAAATTTCGTCGACCTAGGATAGCACGAAACATCATGCAAAATCAAGCCTTAAATAAATCTCCTCATTTATTGTGCCCTCTTTCCAAAAACTATGCTGGTTCAGTGTAACACTCTGACCATGTGGACTAAGAACCCCCTTATCTTTGATCCCGTTTTAGTTTTTAGCAGGATTCAGCTACGAATTATGTAGTGTTAAGGTGAAGTGCTCAGTTCACTTCACCTTAGAGCATCATTTCACGGTCTTTTACCATTTAAAGACTACCATAAGCAATGTGGAGGACAAATTCTCCTCGACTGCTTCAGCTTTCAGTCAAGAGAACAACCCCTGTGTCGCCGAAATATCTCAAAAACATCGAGGCTGTTGCTGAGAGTTGCCAGGACGTTCTGATGAAAGTAATATTTCGCAGGCAGAACTTTCAACAAACGCATCCATTCCTCAGTGAATGGGAAATGAACAGTAACAGTAACAGAATTCTATCGGTTTGTGATTGCCAACTTTTTAAGGGTGGAGTGGTATATGACAAACTATCAACAGGACATCGGCATACATATGTCATACAGTTTTTATCACATCTTTCACTGGTCACAGAAACCTTTTTATGGGAGTTTCTTAAGTCAAGAAGACATACACAAACACAGCCCTACAAACAGTCAAATTCGCTTAAATTCATAAGAGTTCCATATTCAAATAAGTTAAACCACATCTCACACACGCGTTGTTTAAGTTCACAGATTGAACAACTTTGGGTCACAGATATGGTAACCAACTTCTCTTAGAGCATGATTCGAATCCTTGGGCAATCAAAGCAGTCCATAGCATATTTAAATCCTCTCCACAGGCAATGAAAGAATAAAGCAGCTTACGAGCTGTGGCGTGAGCTCCTGGTGAGTAAGACACTGTGGCCTGAAATACGCAAAGTGAACCTCTGAGAGGTGAAAAATTTAGTTTTTCTTGAAAAGGCACAAGACCTACTAACTAAACGCATTTTAAGGTTTAGAAAATATATTTTCTAATCGGTGGAAACTCAAACAGCATTCAGATCATTAACTCCAACTCTAGAATCAATAGGACAGATCCCTTAAGTGCCATTCCCACAGCAGCTGGACACTATACTGAAAAACCACAAGGCAAACAAAATTAAAACGATTACATTCTGCTCATTTTTATCGCCCTTTTCAAAACTCAAAGTGTAACGATAAATCTCGTAAAATTAATGAGCGATGATCAACATTAAGTTCTTAAGCCTGAATTGAATTAAGCGTCAACATTACACTCTTTCTAGTTTCATCGATTTTCAGATAGCGGCACTTAATCCCTCCATTCATCAGACGAAAGAGCCCCATTCACCCACAGATTGCGCATCTGACGTGAAACATGAAATATCATAGCCACCGTCATCACCATCATGCGCTAATCATCAATTAACACACGAGCACTGTCATAATTAGCAATCTAATAAATAAGTGTGTGAAATTTATTTCCCACGTGTGTGGGTGTACCCCGCCTCGCGAAGCCAGCAAACCAACCGACAGACCATGCCACCCAAGCCACTCCACTCAAGAGAGTGTATAAATTGTACACTGATGTCCTTCAGAAAAATAATTGGAAAATGTATTTCATCCCCCCAAGGAAGCCGGTCGGGGATAGACGCTGCCGCACCGCTGTGAGTGCTGCCCAATTCGAATTCTCACACTGTCATGAATTCCACATAATTATGCGAATATGTCATTCCCATCAAGTGCTGGTTGGTTGGTCGCTTCGCACTTAATGGAGCATCAACTATCATCAACATCATCATCAACGGCGTCATCAGCAGCAGCAACAACAGCAGCAGCAGCAACAGCAGTAACAGCCGTGGAACACAACTTGGTGATGGCTGCTCGCACAAATATGAAGTAACACTCGGCATCCACCGTGCGTCGCCTGTGCTGTAGCCCTCAACAGGATTTAATGATGTCAACTTTGAATTTTTGATAAGCAACCTCTGAGGCAAACTTAAAACACACGACGCCACACGTAAATACGGATGAACACTCGCCTGGTGTTTTTTTTTACAAGAGCGAACAGCATACACCCATCGGCCACCGAAAAGGATGAATAACATTTTGGCGACGACAGACGTCTGGTGGAGTTCCATTTGAGGCGCGCCAGCGGATGCTCCATGCTCAAGCGTGTAAATGAAATTGTCCTCATGAAAGCATAATAACACTTATCAAGATTTGACAATCAGGACGAGGATTCGCTTTATGAGATCCGTTAAGATTCGTTAAAAAGAAAAATTTCGCTAACCAGCTAGCGCGCGTCATTCCCCGTTGGCTGCTCCGCTCTTTCTCTAGATGTGTATGTGTATGTGTGTGCGTTTGTCTCAATGGATCTCCGAAGAAGGGATCATTGAACGGATGGCCCGAAGGAGGATTCGAACACACACACAATCTCAACAGAAGCCCCGAAAACCAGAGAATGGAAAGAGACATCAGTGGCGCCCAACGAATGCGAATGCAAACGTTGCCCGCGTGCTTTCCATTTTTTCTTCGTTTAACACAATGTGAATGCCACGATTTGAGAGAGCGGTCAATAGCCTTGAATGGTGAGCGGAGCACACAACATAATAGATACGTACGTCTGGCCTTGAATTAGGAGATTCTTGGAATACTAGAACAAGTGGCCGGGCGGAACGTCCTTTGTTTGTTGATTGGGGATAAAAGTCTGTTACTGAAGGCATGCGGGGAGCGCATAAGGACCACCACTTCACCGGCGAAGCGCTGCTCTATTCCTAATTTAAAGGTACGGTTTAATGAACCTTAAAATGAACAACAATTTGATGAGCTCCTCTTGCACTGGATGTAATCCGTAATTTGAAACGTTTCACTAAACCAAATTAGATACAGTGCTGTGCGTGTGTATGTGTGTGTGTGAGAGAGAGTTTTGCAGGACACTTGAGAAGGCGTTGTCATCCGATTTACACAAGGAGACAGAACGTTCCTTAGGTTTTCTCTGTTCAGGTGAACTGTTACAAAGGAAAGCAAAGAGAATAATCAAACGGAATGGATGACGGTTTGGTATATGCTCATTAGACACAAGAGATTGCAAGAGATTTAATTTGCCATGTTTTCAAATGAGTATCACTGTTTAACCGCAAGATGTTGGTGTATGATAAGTTGGAAGCTGACGTCTTTCAGCCAGGTGAGCGAAAGTATACCCCTTCAACACAATTCGTGGAGTGTGGGATGCAATTCATTGCGAAATTTGTTTTTATTTTCTAGTTTGGGTTTTATGTGATTGTTTGCATAATTTCGGTTAAAGCCCCTGAAGTTGATGGCACAATTTGCCTGCTTGGGGATTTTTGGTTTCAGAAGGATTTTCAAATTTAGAAGATGTCAGAAAATGACATTGACATCGTGCTTTAGAAAAAAATTCCAACAGCCACGCATATATGCACATAGAAATAAAGTAATGAATGTCCTGGCAGTAGGAAATTGTCAGTGAGAAGGAATGCTGCGAATTGTAACCAGCAGACGCTACTCTTGTCATTTGACGGCAACCTTAAAAATCTTCCTTTCCAGTTGGAGTTCAACGTGAGAAGGAAAATATTCCACCCCTATAATTCAGTGTCTGCACAATTTTACTAACGGCTTAAAGTGTTTGCTTCTTCTGTCTCAACTATTGTACAAAATATGTACGATAATATTTTATTTCACAGATATACGAGGATAAATGTTTTTTATTTCGTTCAAACAACAAAAAGCTTTTGTTAACAGAAGCTCTTGTTGGAATCATTCCTTAAAACTTTTCCAACAGGTTGAAGTACTCGGCGCATTTTCAAAGCTTACGTTCCAAAATTCATTTTAAGATATATTCCTTAATTCACTTCATAAGCTTTATAAGCTTTTTTTTAAACCAAACCTTTTGAAATAAAGCTTTTCACAAAAGCTTAGTGCTTAAAGCTTAGGTTGACAATTTCGATTTTAAACCAAATCCTTTCAAGATAAACTTTAAAGCTTCTTAAAAGCACACCAGGGGTGGAAATCGTTTCAAGTTCAATTGAAATCTAAGAAATAATCGGTATTTCAAAAATGACTTGGATTTCCTTATGACCGTAAATGCGCATCAGTGGGCATGATATGACAGTGTAGACTTTGACTAGTAAACACTGAAATACACCACTGTTCGACTTTTTTCTAAACTACCGGTAACCGAAATGTAGCAGTGTAAAATTTCAATCTCACTCTGTTTGAATTTTAGAAGCTTAATAAGTAAAATGAGACGACAAAAAAAATAAAAAAATGTTCATTAAGACTGTATTTCCACTTGCCCAGAGCTTTTGCCCCTTATCTTTAAAGGAGCTTAATACCGGGACTTTCATACGTTGAAACTGGAGAGTAGAACATATCACTAGCGAATCTTTGACTCGTGATTTTGTGGACTGAGGAAGCTGAGGTAAAAAGTTTGTTAGGAACGTAAGGTCATCTCTGTGCTCTTATAAATATTAGAGCAACAAACTTTCTTGCTATACAAAAGCGTGTTTTAAAAGAGCTTAATACTGGTTTTCTCATGAGTCCAAATGGGCACTGAAAACATTATTCAAAACATCGCAAACTTCCTTGATGCCGCTGCAACATGTAGAGAGCCTGAGACATGTTCGGCCAGATTGGCTCTATGTTAGGCGACTTGATGAAAGTGTCTAATGGTGGGTGTGCAACCTGAACATGTTCTTTTACTTTAAATTATACATCATTATTACGTTTCAGAAAGTATGTTAAAATACAGTAGAGCGTCCCTAATCTGGACATTCGTTAAGCAGGGCACTTCAGGGCCTTCAGTCCTATAATTTCGAAAACATTTAAAGTTACGTTTGCAGCTCGAATATTTAAATAAATTCATACATGCTTGTGCTGTTTGTGGTGTGAGAACTCCGCAGGTATGCGATAAAAAAGATTTTGAGAACGAGGTCAAAAATGGCAATATCAACAATGTGAAACGAGGAACTTTGCAATGTTCATTCGTGTGATGTGTTTGACTTGAGGACGACATTCGGATACAGAATGACAAATTGTCAAATGCCATCAGCATTCGATATTCATCAATACTTATAAATTGGTCTCCCCCTTGCGAGGCTCGACACAATGACACTCGCGAAAAGTCGGAAAATGCCGGAGCGGCATGTACAGAAAAGCCAAAGTGTCTTGGACTAAACTTCCAATGCGATGATGTGTAGCTTGTTGCACCGTCTTGTTGGAACAACATATCGTACAAGTCAGAATCTAGTCAATAATTGAGTGTTATTTGAGCCCATAAGGAACCAGGGTCCAGCTTCTTCAGCAAATATTCGTGTTTTGCGTGCTTATGTTCTCTCACGAGTAGAGGAGATCTACAGTTTAATGCCGACAACGAACATCCCGATTTAAGAAGCTTTTTATAGACAATTAGTAATCTTTGGGTTTTGTCAGCAACTGAAAAGAGGTGCTAGCGTGAAAAAACATTCAGTCCGAGGATCAAATCCTTCCATTGGCTTCTTCGATAAAATATCAAGCGATTATACATTTCGACCATAGACTACATCGAACAGTCACTTTTTTATGCAACTTGATTTCCGAGTAGGTCACGAGTGCGTTTTCTGAGCATCAAAGGTAACAATTCTGTTTATTGACACACCTACCGAGTGAGAAGTGTATATCACCACTGAAGAAAATGTTAATCTAAAAATCGTTTTTATTGCCTGCTGTCCCTTTGTCGATGAACTTTATAAGCAGTGGATGAAAATTAGAGTTCA
Source organism: Eristalinus sepulchralis (assembly GCA_944738645.1). Classification (NCBI taxonomy): domain Eukaryota; kingdom Metazoa; phylum Arthropoda; class Insecta; order Diptera; family Syrphidae; genus Eristalinus; species Eristalinus sepulchralis. The sequence goes on along the minus strand of OX122885.1, from coordinate 61,906,247 downwards.
AAATACGCCATAGCGGGGAGTACGAAGCGTTCAATTGCTCCAAATACCAGGAAATCGATAAATTCACATCTCCAGCAACACTAGCACTTTCAGCAGCAATATTTTCTACTGTTTCTCTGACTCTTGCAAATGCCAACCAACTTAGAATCTAGGATTGAAAGACTCTTTGTTTTTACAAAGCGATTTGCACCAAAATATATCTGTTGCGACATAACTGCTGGATGAAGAGGATAGTGGCAGAGCAGATTCTGGATACCTTTGAGAGAATAATTTTTCGGCTGATCTGTACTTCTTCTCTGCATGAAATGGTGAATGAAGTGCAGATACAGCCGCAGACTCTACGAGCAGTACGAACATTAGTTGAGAAAACTACTCTGACTTAGTCACCAGTTAATGAATAGCAACGCTCCAAGGCTGAGAAGATCTTCGAAGCTCACCTTTCACTTTCGGGAACCAATGAAAGACGGAATTTCTGGTACAGCGACCAAATCATAGCAAATGACAGAAGGCTTGTTTTTTGTGACTGCAAGCAGTGTGCTCTAGATGATGCGATCGAAGTTCCAGCTCATGCTCAGATCGGCCATGGCCTGTTTTGATAGTAACAACTTTATTGTTTAATTTAAGCTCCGACATATCTCTTTTAGGTGTTTTATTCGCCTTCGCAGCGTGTGAGGACATCGGAAAAATAAACAAAGTCACACGTTCAAGAATCCTTTACACACCTTTGCAGAAAGAACATCTGAAGTGAAATGTCTTTCTGCTAAAATGTCTCTCCCACACTTCAGCAAACGCATGGTCAAATATAAAACTCACATAAATCCGCAAATCGTATTCTGATGCAATCCGCTTTCTAATGCCACACTACGCTTCAGGGAGTAAAAATACTCAAGATCAACAATTTACTTATTCACTCATGCAAACCCATGTAGACACACACACACGTTGCATTGCTGAAATTTGAAGTGCATTCACAAAATCAATATTTCCTCAACACATGCGACGCTAATTAAGAAAACAGTTCGCTCCTTGTTTTGGTTTTGAAATTGCTTACGGAGCGTATCAAGATGAAAGCAGAATGAATAAATTGAAAATATTCCACCACACAACCGCTCCGGCATCATCTGTGGCCAGCCAATAAAAATAACCACGAAACTACTACGCTCATGCCGTGAAATACGAATTGCTAAATGGATAAATATTGCATTGCCCCCGCCCCTCCCAACATATGCATATCTACATAAATAACTCTGGTAACCGAAACGCTGTGGACAGTATCTGAGAGTCCCCCCGCTGTGTCATTCTCGTTGCCTATATCTCAAGCGACAGCAGGGTGAAGATGAAAAAAAATTGGCGGACAGCTTAATCTATATTTGTGGAGCCATTGTTGCACCTGGGCGGAGCGCCAACCGGATGATGGTAGTTGGTTAGGTTAGAGCACAACTTGCACTCGCAAGTTGAAGTTAAATTATGATATATGCAATTCAGAATGAGGATCTGGGGAGTTATTCTGCGCGGGGTTGGCCATTCAAGTTTAATGACTGCACTTGCTCTAGTTAGCAGAATATTTGATTGGTAAAAATGGCTACAAACTGAATCAATAATACAGCAGCGCTGAATCTAGGCAAACATTTAATAATTCTTATGACGTCACTTGTTTTGCCTGCCAGCTCAAAGATGGGGCAATTGGGAGGTGCGGGTGTGTTTAATTTTTAATTACTTCTAAAAACTTTTTGGCGCTGGATTCGTAGTTTAGAAAGATGAAATAAATGTTCTTAGAATCGAAAATCAGATTGGCTTTCTACAACACTTGGTAAAAGGAACCAAATTGAACGCAAGAGCGGGAATCCTTTAACTTCCTTGGACATTGTTATTTTCTGTTCATTTTTTCGATTTCGTGTAGTTGGGCACGCAGTGACACCTGATATGGATGGCGTTCGCATTTAAATCACAGAGGATCTTACCAAAATTTGGACGGACTAGATTCAGTTGGCAGGTACCAACATTGCGAGCTGTTAGTGATGGAAGTTAAGTAAAGGAGAATGCAGGATGTAGTTGCACAGTCTATTTTTTAAAGATTCCTTTTCAATGAACGAAACCTTTAAAGATTTTGTTTGCCCGTCTGCCCAATCAACCACCTGTCAGGTCTGTCACATGCTACATATCGCCAGAACTAATGAGCGATTTTCATAAAATTTCAGATAAAGATGCACTGACCTAACGATAATTGTGTTTACATGAAAGTGCAATTTTGGGGCATACTTGAAGGTGAGTCTCGTGTATGTAACTTTTTGAACTGCATTCTACTCCAGCACGTTATTTTGAAATCTTAAAACAAAAGTTCACACAATTTTGTATTCAGTAAGAACAGTAAATGCAAATCCTTGCGGTCCTTCTTGATCAAATACTAGTAGTGAAGCCGTAATACGCCAATCTTTGAATATTCAATTTCTAAAGAAAAGCCGTACTGTTATGCAAATGCGAGATTTTTAAGGCAACCACAATTTTTATTCACAAGCTTGAGGTCTTGGTCAATAAATGCTTGAGACTAATCCAAAGGTCTTCTGGCCTTTTTGGGGAAGGGGTAACAAACGATGAGTTACTACAAAGAGCTTCACAGAAACCCCTCTTAGCAGAAAGCCAACATTTTAAGTGGCATTGTATAGTACACACCCCACGGGAACTGGAGACGAAGATTGTAAGAACGACCCTCACTTGGACACCACGAGGAGTGCCAAGTTCAAACTTAAGTCAGACCGTCAAGAAGGAGCATTGACATCGAACGCCGTCAACCGATTCTGGAGGTGGTTATGGTCTAAGAAAAAGTCGCGTCGTACGTAGAATCCCCGATACTACATTCTTAATAGGAGCCAAGCAAACAATGTCCAACAGCAAAAATAAAGAATTTCGAAAATCAGTTGAAAAGCTAAATCCACAATTTCGATTTCATTGAGGAGGCCTTGGTGTAAAAATCTTGAGCTTAGTCAAACCCGCGATATTTCAAAATTATTTAATATAAACGTGTTTCGACATTGAGTTCTTTTTTCCACTTCAAAAATGAATTCTTAAATGTTGAAAATACAGATGTTTTCAATTTAAATTTCACTGAGACTTCTCATCAAAAGCATTTTTTTTTAAGTGCACTGTTTTTTCAACTCTGGAGCTGAAAACCTCTGTAACAATAACTTGGAATAAAATATTGGGATTTCAGAGTAATTTTAAAACCATTGCTATACTCATAAATTGGTGTGCGGTGAAAATGAATGAACCAGCTGTACGCATTTATGCGAGCCAACCTTATTTATCCCCGAATACAAAAGTTAAATGCAAAAACATTTATTGCTTGGTAAAGGATTTTAAATTTTGAAATTCCATGCTTCCTTAACCTTGGATATGTATAGATATGTATAGTGGGCCAGACAGACAGACACGTAGCCGTAAAGAGCAATGAGCAAAATATAGAACAATAGATTTACAATACGTACAATACACAAACTGAGCAGCAAAACAAGAAATGGTATATAGATGGACCAAGGGGTGACAGGTAACTGTGCCAGAGATAGTCTGGCCTAGGACTGCCTACGCTGAACCCAGGTACACAGACAAGCAGCTCACGGTAAGTCTTTAGTGATAGAAACGTTACCAAGTGCGCCATAGAACTTATGTCAGTTAGTTGAGCTGTCATCATGACATGCTTCTGCTGCAAGGACTAATCGAATAAAGTAATAGATATAAAGTACGACTCTGATGGATAACCAGCCATACAGAGACAACGACATGGCCGAGTCCCTGTCCAAGAAAGAAACAGCTAAACCCGTCACAGGGGACCAGACGAGCCCACCAAAGACTAGAGAAGAGAAAAGCCCGGTGAAAGCTTATGGCATGAAAAATCCCAAGAACCTACTGAATATAATCAAAAAAGGATTGTAGTCGGTACGGAATCATAAACAACAGGCATGCCAAAAGAACATGATAGTCGTTGAGAACACCTAAAGATAGCAGGAAGGGGAGTATGTCAATTTGCTAAAAAACCAAACGAAAGTCTTGGGGTCTTGTGAGGTTCTTGCTACTTGCTACTGCGCTCCCGCAGGACTCTACAGTAATCATGCGCAGGAAAGAAAATCGAGTGCTGGTCAATCGTGAACATGGACAACATAATCTCGAGATATCTTATTGGTATATCCGTTATTTCAATAGTCAACGCTGACGATTCTAAATCTAAATCGCTCTCTAAATGTATTGCTGAAGAGATACAAATTAGAATATCTTACAGCCATCAACACAAGGTCCTTAAATAAAAAATATTTCTTCTGTATCGAACTTATCTTCGACACTTTACAGGCATTCACATCCACTCAAATCTGTTATCTTTTACATTCTTAAGCAACTTCATCCTTCTTATAGAAAGGACTGATTTTCATAGTTCAGGAAGTGGTCATCTCTTAGCAAAATTAAATTTTCATGAATAAAGTACTCTCAGCGACACGTGCTGTGATTATCCTTTATCAACCGACACTCACATTTTCCACCCAAAACAAATTCCCAGCGTCCCCCTTATGACAAACGACTGCAGCCGCACAAATAATAAATCTCTCGGCTAATAAACGTCCTCCCACAAGGCTATAAATTTTGCAACTTCTTACAATTTGACCTCATACTTGTTGAATTATGCAAAATACACTCCCACTCACATGCACATGTGTCCATGTATCCGTGCTAATCCTTCAATGTGTGCCGCCCGAAAGGGGACAAAACACACAACTAACTAGGTTAGGTATATTTTTTTTTTTTGCGAAAACGAACAAAAGGCGCAAATCGCCAGAGCAAAAGAAGCACACAAAAAAAAATGAGTGAATCGAAACGAACCTATCAGGCACAAAGCCACTGGCATGGAGGCGCCCTCGAAAGCACAAGGGTTACGGGTACCCGTACATGTGCAATTGTGTTGCACTGCAATCGAACGAGAGCCACGACACACGAAGGCTAATGCGACAGAATATACGAGTATATCCTCAAAAGACAGAACACCGGGTGACTAAGCAAACTTCTGCTCCCATACGTTTCTGCACACAGCGGTGCACATTCGCCTCTGTATGTATGCATGTACTTATGTATTTGGTGTGGTTGTTGTTTTGTTAATTGCTTGAGAGAATCGTCTCCATTCCGAGGAATAATAAAACTAGAAGGAGCAGGATTAATGCTCCCACACAACCTCCAGCCCGCCCGACTCAGACGTAGCTACAGTTTTTCTTTTAATATAAAACAGATTACGCTGCATGTGGAGCATGGTGTGGGCCGGTGTGGATAGACAGATCTGATGTGACCCGATGAGGCTTTAATTGGTTGCTGTATGAATGCACAGAAGAGCTCAGGAGCGTCTCATAATATTTCGGGAGAAACTTCCGTCCACATGTCATTCAACGACATCAGAGCACACCGTGCGGTTGTGGTCCTCTGCTCTAGTGCCCGCGTACCACTGTTTGCCGATTTAATTGAATGTGCCCCCGAGCATGCGGGTGAGTAATAGGTATTTATTCGCCAGCGATTCGCAAATAAATCCTGTAATTATGTATGTAGCCACGTCAGGCTGCCTGGCATTACCATCAATCAGGGTAAGTTTGAGCAAGGGCACAGCTCTCTGATGACTTTGTTTGATGACAAGCAAAGTCGCCGAGATGCTCAGAGATCCGATTCGAACAAATTACTTGTTTAATAGTTTGCAGACTAATTGCTGCTGTCACTCTCGATATTTGACTTCTTGCGGATAGGAGATTATACACTTGGCTGGCAAGGACCTAATAAGCACGCGGACTCGCAAACGTTTGTGTGCGATGTCTGTGCAGTGCGAAGGGGATATTAATGGGATTTAAGGCTGCTTTGGAAGGTTATACAAATCAAAAAAGGAAATTTTCGAAAGGACATTATTCGTGCATGTGACATTCAATGTTCGAGGTTCGAGTTCTCTGTCACGTGAATGTGAAAGTGCGGAATCATCGATAAACATTTTTAGACAACATCGCGGCATGGGAAAATGCCAAAAACACACAGCGCACGGATTCTGTTTGTCACATAAAATCCATGAAGTTATTGCTGTTGGAAATTGTGTGTGCGTGATTTATACCAACGTCGGCATACATTATGTATGCAGATGTTACATCACGACGGAAGTCGAAGCCGAGCGAGCTCCTTATCGGTGACATTATACTTTATTTGGCCAGTGTTTGCTATTAACTTGAGTGTCTCCGAGGGAGTTTTGCTAAGCTAACAAATTTGGCATCTTTCTGCAGGGAAGTGAGAATGTTGTCTCGTCTCAAGCATTCACAATTCTCCTAGGATTTGCATTCTCTTTCATTATGGGAACGTTGAATAGTAATTTTCGTCAAGTTAAACAGGCTGTGGATTGCCGAGTTGCTAATGATGATTATTAGCGAAAGCCTCAATTTTCTTGTTACACTCTGCTCGAATGAAGGTTTCAATCATTTTCACCACACAGTGCTGATGTCAACAGTTATTATTTACAATACGCCAACACGCCCAAAAGACGTAAACAAACGCACCTCTTTTTCTCTCGCAGTAGCCAAGCCAAAACTACTGGGCCCAGTTTAGAGCACACCCCCAAACTAATTAATTCAAATCACAGCACGCAACCCCACTAGGGGGCGCCCCACTTTCGGCTCATTCTCTTGTTTTTGTTTCCGAGTTTTGAATTATTACCCTTTTATCTCATAATTTTTTAGAAGTCCAATTCGTTTTCCACGTGTGGATGACAACATTCATGTGACTTCATCGCATGACTTTAGGATCACTTCCCCCCACTCGCTCACAAAACTCCCAATAAGGGTAGTGGAAGTTAGATTTTTGTCTGCAAATTCCCCCCTCAGAAAAAAAAACGCCAATGGCAGTGTAAATCCGCAGGAAACACACGAGTACGCAGCCACACGTTTATTGAATGCATGTCAGTTAGATGTTATCTAACATGTAAGCCCCTCATGCTGGCACACACTCTCTTACCAGAAATATCCAATTTTTCTGGGTTCAGGCTTTATGGGAGAAGTGACGGCAAATTATCCTCTTTGTAGGCGGGTGGATGAGCTCCACTGATGGGTTTGCGACATTCTTCCTGTAGGCTGAAGGAATTTGGGTCGATTGTGAATTTTCTTCAGTTATTTGTGAATTTTTTTTCTTCTTGCTCTTCGTTTGACAATTTGATTAATTTCCTGTGAAATGATATCACAATGCAATGATTCATTGGGGTTAGCTGGAGATGGCAATGTGTCAGCAAATAGGCGGATTTAAGGTCTAGACTGAGGATGATTTTTGAGGTGATTTAAGGGGAACGATATGAACGCGTGCTGATGATGTGTGAATGCGATTTTTCATACTGAGATGAACCATCATAAATTTGATGCGACTATAACTGAGATACAATCGTCAAAGAAGGAAATGAGTTTAACAAGAACATAGGGAAGTATTAACCCTTTAGAACTAAAGAATAAAACACAGAGTGGGTTAAATAATTTCTGTGTCATTTTCTTGGAAGTCATTTGTATCACTTTGACAATTCTGCAAATTCCCTAATGTTTTCTTTGTTTTGAATAAAATAAATTCAGTTATGCCTTGAATTGTTAGAAGAACTCCTTCTGACTGAATAGGCCTTGTGAGTTGGTTATAAATTTATGTGATGACTGAGAAAATATTTTTTCGACATATGTGATTTTTTTTTTAAGAATGTCAATTCTGGGAATACAGAGAGAACAGTTTACAGACCACCATAGGGACAACAAAACCAAAAACCGAAATCAAACGCTAAATCACTCTTGCCAATCGCTGCTTCTGCTCAAGAGGGAATTTTGTAATAGAGCCCCCTCCCGAAAGACTAAATTTGTACAACAGTTTGATCATCCTAGTCCTCGCTTACGGTGCGGAAACTTGAACCTTACTTAAAGTGGATAAGGAAACCTTTAGTATTTCTGAGTCTTTTCAAGAAAAATAGTTCTTCGTGCAGTTCTTGGTCCTGTTTTCGTTGATGGTGTCTGAAGAAGAACATTCAATGACGAACGTTATAGGCGGTACGGCGACATGTAGGGCGTATAGGCACCACTGCTCCCCATCGAAAAGTCTTCGAATCCGAGTCATTGGGAAAACGCAACATAGGACGTCCTAGGTAGAGAGCACATAAGTGGAGAAGGACCTCAACTAACTTGGAGTGCGCAACTCTAGGCGGCTGGCAAGTGATCGTGGTTGAGGCCAAGGTCCACCCCGAACTGTAGCGCCAGTAAAGGAAAAAGAATGAGACCACTATCAGGGCAGATGTTTTAGTTGTGCTTGATTAAAGTTGACTAAAATTAATGACTGAATTTCAGAGCTGAGTTAAGAACTCAGAGATTAAAGCGGACACAAAGGAGAGGCTCCTAAAACACACCTAAGACACACTTTAGAGATGATCTTCTCCAAATTCCAAAAAAATTCCACAATGTTTCTGGACCATATCTATTGTCCCCTTACTTCTGTGTAACGCAAACAAATTTAAGAAAATAGGTTTTATCGATTGAAGAATGTCAACCAATTGTATGAAGACTAGTATTCGTTGTTATGTCATAAGAGCACACACAGACACAGACACAGACTGTACAGAAAACTGGTACAAGACCCATTTTGGACATGGCAGCACATATGTACGTTGGCATTTCACATTTTCAGCATCAGACTTGAAAAGTTTACGCGATCCTACGCAAAAACCAATAAAAGCAACTGTGTGTCAAAGATCAGATTGTGTGATATTGGTGAAAAGGGTAAGTTGTTCACAAATTTGGGAGCGAGGGGATAAACAAGAAGTCTGCGAGTGGTGTAATTTAAGTCAACCAACATTAAATACCGCAAACTGCCTTTTGCAGGAATGCGAAGAAAGGAAGTGCATAAACTTGACACTGACACAGACAAAAACCACCCTTTGCTTATTGAGTCAGTCATATAACAGTCCTCGAAAAAAAAACTGAGTAATCACTCACTTTGTGGTTGAAATTGTATGCTCACAAGTGGAGGACAGTTTAATACGGACTCCGAACGTCGAAGTTCAATTGCTGGACATCTTACATATTTTCATGGCCACACTTTCTAGTTACTGATTACACCCTAGAAGAAATAATCTGTCGGGATAAATTGCAAGGTTCTTCTTATCTCAAGAGATCAACAGGATGAATAACGCAAATAAGTTGACGTATAGCTGAAAGGAGGTAGAGCTATGAAAAGGGTGAAAAAGTTCAACCGGGCACAACATAGACGCTGGACATAGGACCCACTAAGTCACGACGATAGAAGACGATAGACGCCCATAGAAAGTGAGCAATTTAGTAATTTTAACATAACTTTATGTCTAAAAGGACACCGTAATTCCTAAGTCAGAATTGGCTGTATATTTTCCTTTTTTCTCGAAACGCTAGCATTAAGGGTGATTTCCTTTAGAGCTTCTGCTGTTTAAGTTGGTTGTAATTAGTTGAAAAAGGAAGATCTATTTGTGTAGCAGTTGAATTGAGTTTGAGAAACATATTTTTCGTAGAGAAACGTAGGAAAACTGGACATGGAGAATGGTCTCTAAAACATGCTTAGTAGTGGTCACTTTGGTGTGGTAGATAAGAGCGTCGAGCCACACGCAGAAGCTATAGGTTCGATTTCCGGACGGGACAGCTCGCATTTTTTACCACACCACCTCTTTCGAGTTGCTGACAACACTCAAAGTGTATGTCTATAAAAAGCTTCTCAAATATCACCGTTCGGAGTCGGAAAAAAACTGTAGGTCCCTTCTACTCGTGAGAGGACAGTAGCACGAACAACACGAGTAGTTGCTGTAGAAGCTAGGCCCTGGTCCCTTGTAGGCTGTAGTGCCACTCAATTATTATTAGTATAAGGTTGGCTTGAAGTAGCTGGTTGTCAATCGCCAATCACACCTAGGCAGCCTTTGAGACCATTGTGACAGAGCTGATCCCTATGGTCCATAAAATCAGTGTGAGCGAACTATGTAGCTATTGAGGTAGTCTACACTTATAGCGCTGATTTCACTTCTTTAATTGTTTCTTGATTTTTAAAGAGTTTAGTTATTATAGAGGATAAGGGAAGCTTCTGTAGAAGTCATTGTGAGGGATGTCGAGGCTGGAGGCATCCACTCTAATAGCACAGTGGTCTGTTATAAAGTCCCGGTGCCAATGCCAGATGAAAATTGAAGTCTTTAACCAGCACAATTGAGGCTAATGTTTCAATGAAAGTTGTGGCCTTCAAGAAATTTAATTACAGCCTCACTGTTTGAACATATGTTTATATTCCCTTTTTTCTTAGTCATGACAGTGCTACTTTGACTACAGTAACCTCTACCCGAAAAAAGCTGCAAGTATGATGATAGTGAAAAGACGAAGGAAACGATGAAAGGAGTAACCGTCAGTCTGCATTTTATCGTTCTACTTTTTGACCCATTCGTAAGTATACGGAGTGGGTTGTCCAGCGACGTCCCAGTCCGACCATTTGGGTATGCTAGCTAAGAACTTTTAATCAAAGATGTGTTCCTGGGATGGAGGGATGGAAAAATCGGTATTTCAGGAGAGAATGTTTAACTCCCTCAGGTTTCTGGAATGACCGAATCCTAGTTTAGAGTAAAATTCAATAGATTTAAGCCTGAAAGCCGTACTGGCCCAATTTTATTTTTCTAGAAGATATACAGCAATGTTATGCCTTGGGATGATTCGATGAAAAGTTGGACACAATTTGCTAGGGGATAAGACTTTTCCTCATACGAATTTAATGGCAGTAACCACTTTACCGTATATTACAAAATACTCGTATAGTACCCTCTCTGCCCAATGGACGTTTGAGATATTTGCAAAAAAGGCAAGATTCTGCTGGCATGCTTTAGAAAAACCACGCAAGTGTTTTGTAATAAGGAGAGCGCCTATAAAAGAAAAGTAAAGGGCCGAATATACGGTCCTCTCTGCAGAAAAGCTAATTGGAGGGAAAGGACTGCCCATGAGCTCCACGAGCACTTCTAAAGATTAACATGAAGTCAAGACCGACTCACTCCCATTAGCTGAAAGGGCAAGAGCACTCAAAAAAGCCTTCAATTCGCGGGGGTCCGTATAAGTCAAGACAACTTAGCGTCGATAATTCGAACTAGAATGCCCGGGATTGAAAGCTGCCTTGGTTGAGGCTCGCACCCTCCCTGCTATGTTGGCCTGGTTAAATAAGTATCCGCAGTGCTTCAGAGGGGCGGGCTAGTAAGTATCCGCAGTACTTCAGTGGAGCGACATAGACCCTGTTGGAACGAAATTGATGAATGTACACTTTTCCGCTTATAATTGAAACCTTTTCGTGGACACGAAGCCCACAACCAGCATATGTACGTCATTAAAAACAAATTTCAACTCCTTGCAGGTGTACCTTCTTAAGCTCATTCACACAAAGCAATCGAAAAGTAATTCACCAACTATCTTAGTTAATAGTCGTCTCAAAGACAACCACAGACTTCAACAAACATACAACACACTCCACTCCACTCCACTCCAAAGTATCCCTTTCGATTCTCTGCCATGCCCGCTCGTATTTACATATGTTTGCAGGTGCAAAATTTGTGGGCAGGAATGTTGACTGTAGAACGAGCAAAAAATACACAACAAAAAACCGACACACAGAAACAAAATTTGGAACAACTGGATGGAGGAGAAAACGAACGTGTCAAATGAAACTTCCCTCACAGTTGAAAAGTAAAACAAAACAACCAGCCAAAGAAAAACATGCACGAAAAAACAAAACAATTGAAAAAATACTTCGTTCCTGGTCGTGCAGTTGTATTTTGCAAAACTTAGGTAGGCTTGTGTTCATTTTCAGAGGATTTTTCCTGTTAGTTGCATTTCACGATGAAATAAGGTAGAAAATAAATACCAAAAAAAAAACAACAGGAATACCTCCAAGCAACGACCATTGTTGACTGATCCGGAATTGTGCTTGGAAATTCTCTGTGTGCCAGGACGAGCAGTGGCTCCAATACGGCCCACACATCTCCACAATCACAGGGATTCCTGCTCGCATTGTGCTCTGATTTTCTTTTTACATAACCCATCATAATAAATGAGAATGCGAGAAGAGGGAGACAGAGTCTCGGAGAAAGATGAAAATCCAACTTTTCCCGTTGTTGTGGAATGTAGTGTTTTCTTTTATTCATTGTTGTATTTTGTTTCATAAGAATGTCCTTAAAGCTAACAAAAAACTTCATGTTTCGTAGACGTCAAGAGCAAGTGGTGGGGGAGAGAGTGGTGCGGGGCGTGAGACAGGAGTAATGACAAGGATGACACACACCCACACACACACAATATGCTGGACATGATAATGTCTTTCAGATTTTATTAGAAATACAAACACAGCGACTGCACGACAGAGGGTATCCATGGGCCAAGAGGCAAAGTGGGTGATTTAAGCTTTCTCACACACACACACTACATCACACCACAGCACCGCCACCGCCGCCGCCATGCATCATTACCATGCTTGTTCTTATGACTGCTACGACATTATGCACTGCAATCCTGTTCGGCTTGCGACGACTTGACTCCACTGCCCACGTACTCCCCGCTGCACAAATCTCTACAATGCACACGGGCACAACTACACACGTCGCTCGTTGCACGCCCGTGTATGCACACTCGCCCGTACATGTGGCAATTTGTTTTCCTCTCAACTGACTTCGTTGCTTTCTAAATAAGACCGTACAAGGGGGTGCCTATTTTTCGCCCGTTAACTGTGTTGGAGCAGCAGGAAAGTGGGGACGGCACAACAGCAAAAAAAAAACTGGGAAAATGTTTGATAATCAGGATAAGCCTTCGGGCAAAGTGCATGTGTCACGTTATTTATTATTAATTTTCATCCTTTTTCCTAAGTTTTGTTCTTCACAGCATTTGGTTGCCGGTTTTTTTTTTCTTTTTCATGGCACTGCTGTTGTTGTGTCTCGTAACCAGTTGTGGAAACGTTGTCGTTTGTTCGGGCCGTGTGTCGTTAGTTCCGTTTTTGTTTTGGAATTCCGATTCCGACACAGGAAAACTGAACGAGATAAATATTCGGAGAAGTTTCTTTGTGTCCTAATTAATGCGGAACAAAGTCTGGAAACTTAAATCGTGACCGTGTTGTCGGTGCGACACACTTCCGTTGGAATGGGTTTACAGATTTGTTCTTGTTTGAGAAGACTTGGTGGCTGGCTGGTCAAGTATAGCTTCCGGTGGGCCAGGGAATAGGGTGTGATGCAGGTGGAGTAAGATCTGTTGGTGACAAAATGATCTCAAGAATAGAAGGGAACATATTTGGTTTGTGACGGTAAATCGTACATTTTAAGAAGCTTCTGAACAAAGGTGCATATAACTTGTAAGAAAGTTAATTTTTACGAGGCGACCACTGCGACAGAGGGAGTAGATGGGTCTGCTTTTACGTGGGGAAGTTTCTAACCCATCCTTCGTCAAGCAGTTCTCATGGCTCCACCTCTTTCTTTATCATCTCCATCGTTGTTGACAACCTTCGATTTATCCGGAAAATTCGAACTAAGCTTCTTCCGCTAGTAAACACTAGAAGCGGCAGCTCAAGAACCTAAGCCTTGTCACATTCGAGGTATAGCGCCACACAGTTTGTCAATCTAATTTTTTTCTGCCATTAATTCCACACAATACTGTATCAAGACGTGTATAACTTGAGAGAACGAAAGAATACTGAAATCGAAATTGCCAAAATTGTCAGAATTCCAAACATCGAATAATTTCAAAGTCCTTACACTTGGAAACATTCCACGTCCACTCTATGTCCAAACGCAGGGGGTTTTAGGGGGCAACATGCCTCAAAATCCTACAATACCTATTGGCTTATGTTTCGAAGATTTTGGTAACTCGGGTGTTGAAAAATTACGGAACTTCGAGTATTTCGGAATTCTAGATAGCCCCAACCGTAAGCCTGCCATATCTTTGAATCACAGCGAACATGAAACCAGGTCATGTGACACAGTGAATGGATAGAGAGAGAGGAATACAAATCGCAGTCCGTAAATGAGTTAATACGAAAACCTAAGAATTTTGCGGCCCCAAACAGGGGATTTGCAAGGGAGCAACATGCGCATATTTCCTCGAAAATCTTGGTTTTGAATCTTCAGTTTCGAGATGATGTATGTATTTTCCGGAAATTTAAATATTTCGGTAGTTCGGATAGAAACTGCATGACTGCCGCAAACTTGACCCGCACGCAATATGAACTCTGGGTAGTGGTCATACGAAATGAAAAGAGGACAAGATGGAAAAAAGAGGAACGGTTGGGAAGGAACATGGCAATCTATAAATAAACTACGCCATAGTTCAAAATACCAACATTTCAAAAACCCTCCAAAGCACCTAAAGCAGCCCGTGCCCGTGTCCTTTCAAAATTCATCAATCGCAAAGCAGTTCCCATCCCCCGTCACCTTTTGCACGCTTAAAATTCCTTAAAGGTCCTGCTCCATTTTAAAAGGTTACATACCCTCCCAAAATGATTTACATCCAGCTCCCTCCAAGCGCTGAAAATTCATGCCCAAATCACCATTAAGATTGATTGATATCTGCTCGTTCTCCAAAACAAGAAAAATGGATTAATTATGTATTAAGCGCGCATTCTGTCTTACTCCTTGTTGTAATTATTTATCACATTTTTACGCGTACCCTAACACAGGCCGCAAGTAATTAATGTCGCAAGGAAATTTCCGTCCATCTTAAGTCTTCGCCGAAACTCACCCTCACCCTCTCTCACACTTCACTTATGCAGGGAATTTCAATGAATTTCAAACCGAAATACCCCTGCCGAAATGAAGAGCGACATCCTTTCTCTAGCTTAACAGCTCCTTCCATTCACACCATGATTTTCGTTGCAGTCGGCAAAGATACAATATTCAATTTTCTCAAGTGGATGGAAGATTCTTTATTTAATGAGCATACTTTTAATTTTTATCTAGCGTACACGGCTAAGCGGAGGATGAGCTGGAAAGCTGACAAAGACTTCCTTGCAGGCAATGAGGGTGCCTGTCGGCAGCCTTCCCCGCAAAGTGCCGAATATGCCCAAAATTACACGGAATTGATAAGGAGGCGGACACAAGTGTAGAGATTTGATTTAAACTGCGCGATAATAAGGACTCGGGAAGGATCTCAACTGTGCTTCATGGTGGAGGCCGAGGTGTGGTGGAGCTCAGTTGGGCAATTAAAATATTGTTTATATGTGACGAGCTGTCTGTCGAAGGATGTCCGTTCGACACAAATGGTAATTCCCACTCAAATCGTGTTATGACAAGACCTTTGGGGACGGTCATCGATTGGCCAATGTCCAAGGGATAACTTATGCGAGCTCTTTCCCTGCATTGAGTGTCGTCGTTAACATTGTATATCTGCTTTGCAGCTGGGGACTCGCTCTGTTTCAACCTTAACACCCTCATTGTGTTGGTGTGTTTTGAAAAAAAAAAATGTGAGAATGAAATTGATCCTTGTATCTTTACACAGTGACATAATAAACAACCCGTGTTCAGGTTGTGAATTATTTTAATGATGCTTTCACCGTGGAATGACCTTCAGGACTTCGTGCAAAGTGGGTGAGTGAATTTATTTTGTAAGTCTCCTTGTGTTTTGGGAGGAGTTCGTCGCGCTTGATTGAAGATGGATTTGTAGGTGATTGTGATTGGGTTCCTTGCAGATGTTCGAATTTATTGGGACATGGGGATGGGAATACAAAGAAGTTTCCTTTGGTGTGTGGAAGTACTTAAATGACGACGATGTGCGTTGCATTTTCAAGGAATGAACATAAGGACACGGGTACTTTTTATCGAAGCGCAGAGGGAATTTAAAAGCGAAAGCATGCCGGAGCATTGAGAGTATTTTTGTACTTTGAATTTTGTTTAAAACAGGATGTAACATTTTACAGACATATTTTTTTGCTTTCTGTTCTATGACAGCTGTATACGAGTGCCCCTTAAAAAAGAAGGGCAGTGCCTTTGGAAACCTTAAGGAAGACGTGCCAAAAGGACACTGGGCATAAGATAGAGCAAATCTGAGAAGATGGACAGCCTGTACACAGATGTGGAATTTGATTATTGGGATCACTTCCCTTGTTCTACAGGGTCCAAAAATTGTAGAGTGCCCAGGCCACTTTAGTTACTCAAAACGAGTTCCTTCCTTTGTATAACACCTCCGGACTCTGCACTGAGCCGAGAATATATCCATAAGTGCCTGGGCAGAATCAGTAGGGTGAATAAGCAATCAGTAAGCAGTACACTAACGTCGAATCTTTCTGCAATATTTGCATAAGAGGGCCTTCCGCACGGTTTGGCAGAAGTAAATTATAAGGACTCCTGACCGCTCTTGGAAATACACATGGGTCCAAGCTCTAAAGATTTATACTGTTTCTATTTACATTTTAGTCAAACCACAGACGAGGGAACAGGCTTAGGACAATAAGCAAGGGAAAAAGGCCCTGTTGAGCTTGACTTTTTGCGACACTTATTTCCGACTTCAGACGATTGTTCTCCCAAGGGAGTTTTTTGCAAAGGCTTGTAACATGTCGTGATGGGCGCAGAAGCGGTGAGTCCCTGGTACTGAATGACGACAACAATTATTAGCGGATGTAGTAGAGCACAATATAAAGCAACAATCCTCATTAAAGGGTACAAGTTGACAACAAGGATAATCGCGTTACAGTCCGACAGTTCTTTTAAACCAGAGAGCTGCTAATTTCGCAACTGGTCGAAATCGGCATATGGGATACGCCAAAACTCTGTTAGACACTAAGTTACACCGATACTGAAGAATGAGGAAATTAAGATGCTTGCTAAGTGAGTAAAGGAAATGAAAGAAAAACATGTAGTTACGACTCACAAGCAGCCTACAAAGTGTGTGGAGAGATGTAAAAAATTGGGGTCGAACCGAAGGGGAGTCTTGCCATAGCTTCAAGATCAACAGTAAGAATAAAGTCTGAGAAGTACCTAATCACAGTGAAGTCTTAACTTGCAGAGACGTAAGCAGAAATAGGACATCTCTTCTATTATTATATTGTAGAAGCTTTAGGCAAAAAAAAATGGAAACAAAAAATTATAAGGAAGGTTCCTTACGATTGTGCATTACTAAGGGCAAAAACCTGTTATGTGCGATCTTCTTCGGGTTTAAAAGAAACTGGGAGATATACTGGGACTTAGAAGAAAATCAGGATGGATTTAAATGGAGTCCACATATGAAAGAAAATTGTCATGATGAACGTAGCTGCAGGACTATGTCTTTTGCAGTATTTGTGTCTTCAACATGGTTAATAAATCTCAAATTTTTATGATCAAGTATTATTAACTTTATTTAGAAATAAATTACTGAAATCTCACCCACATTTTATGAAGCGAGAATATCAAGTTACAATGTCTATTAATGTGCTGCAATGCGCTCTAGGGTAGGAACAGGATCTATTTTGTTTAAATGTCGGCCTTATCCTAAAAGCCATCTTTAGAAATATACGAGTAAATGCAATTAGTTGGTTAAGCCTGTGATTTGAATTACAGCTTCTACTAGAAATTGTGAGTAAATAGTAGTCTTACAAATTGAGTTATGGGCTTCATGTATATTCGATCAACTTACAAGACGCAGAATTTTCCTTCTATTCCGCTTGCAATAGTCAAACACGTGCTGCAAAACACAGGGGTACCCACCAAAGCAATTTGCCCATAGCTTATTCTAAACGCTCTTCCTATCTTGTCATCTTACAGAAAAGAGCATCTACGTACCATAACAGGTTTTCTAATATACCATTGGGCAATTAATATACTCGTATATGTCTCTATACTCTGCATCACTTCTGCGTGAGCTATAGTACGAGGCATATGCAACTATCTTTTACCTCAACAACTATGACCAAGCTCTTGCAAACAGGAGAAAGGAAGTGTTTCTTTGGACAGATAGGTTAAGTCACAAGATAGGTCAGTCCCACGTAGATGTGGAACCACCTGAAGAGTTGCATATCTAGCTAACACTGCACTGAAGATGAAGACTATCAGCACAGTCTCACAATGGGACCAAATGCAACCCAATTGAGTTTGCTTACAACGGGCCACTCCAATCTAACCTGGCCAATGGCCGAAGGATCTTAAGAAAATGATTGACTCCATCTAGTCTTAGATCTGCAGGCTTTCATAAGGCGTGTTTCATATGCACTTGGTCCAACCTTACCCCAAAAATAAGAATAGTGAGTCACTTCTGATCTCAGTCTGCACTTTGACTAGAACATGCGTTTACAAGAGTAAAAGAATTTAGAGGAACGGAAATGAAATTGTACTCGCAGAGAGTATAAAATGAAGGGCTGGTTCTCAGTTTTTTAGTGTGGTCCCCGTGGCGTAGTGGGTATGTGCGTCGCTCCACACGCAGAAGGTTTAGGTTAAGATTCCCAGACGGGACACCTCGCATTTTTTCGCGGCACTACGTCTATGTACCCCTTTCGAGTTGCTTAAAACATTCAAAGAGTTACAATTGTCTATGAAAACCTTCTCAAATATCGCCATTCGGAGTCGGCAAAAAAACTGCAGGTCCCTTCTACTCGTGAGAAAACAGTAGCATGCACAACACGAGTAGTTGTTGTCGAAGCTAGGCCTTGGGCTCTTGTGCGCTGCAGTGTCACTCCATTATTATTATTATTTTTAAGTTTTTTAATAATTACTACAACTCACTAGGCTCATTTCAGATAAACCAACCCAGAATGACGGACGCACTTATCTACAACACCACAGCGGCCACTTCACTTCGAAAGTGTTTCAGATTTGCATTCCTTTCTATTGTTTGTGTAAATCCCGAGGGTCCACTTCATCATCATTACTATTTTCAAAGACCCGCTTGATTCACTTAAGCAGTCAGTCTTATTTTTAAGCTAAATTTCCTTCTCGCTTGAAATTTCCGAACCCCTTTCTGTTCTTTTGAGGACAACAACTTGTCACTAAACTCCAACTTTCCTTGCCTCTTTTTCCAACAAATTTCTTAAATTCCAACCAATTTTGATATCCAGCTCCTACAGTGAGCCAACTTCACACACAGAATCTTATTTACAAATGCCATCAAATTTAAGTGCACAAAATTTACAACACATGAGATAACTTAAAGGTGCCGTTTACAGATTGCCCAATAATAACCCCGTAAGATCCCTTTTTAAGCATCAACCTCCTCAAACAGCACTAAGCCTACAAAATGCATTACAGCGACCCACAAATTCAGTGTCAATAAATTTTGTATTATGCATAAATCTACACGCAAAAGTTTCTTTATTAAATTTTAAATTCACCCTTCTTAGTTGGCTGACGTTCATCGTCCTCAAGAAAGGCAATAAACCGAAAGTTAGGTTACAATAAAAATCACCATTTAATATCCTTTCCCCATTAAAACGATACAAAATCGGGACCAAAATAAACCCCATTAAATTGCGGATCGACAACAACACTCCACTCCCCTGCACTCGCAGCCGACTGCTTCGGTGGCGTATACGTACCATTTTCTTCAATTCTTTAGTTTCGTGCGTTTTTTTCGTTCTCCGTAAGAACAACCGAACCCCGATAGGCACAAAAAATAAATATTCACAGAAAGTGCGACGACGAGGAATGAAGGGGAGTAATCATCGTAACACCGAATAACACCAGCAGACATTGACAATGCCCGATTTCAATTTATTACCTGTAATAATGACCTCTCATAAAAGGATAATAACACAAAATGACTTTTATATGAGCAGGACGATGACGTGGAGGCATTATTATGCGTCTCTGCGATGGAACAAAAAAGCAATTGATTTCGCCTCTGTCACGTACCACGCTGCCATGACCTTCGGGCGCAGATGACACAAACTCAAACTGGAGCCCATCGGCAAGGATTAGAAAATTCATAAGTACCAACCTAACATTTATCCGTACATGTGTATCATCTCATGGCGAGCGCGCGAGGGTAGGAGATAATGATGAACCCTTTATCCGCAACAAATAAAACAATGAAAGGCGTTAAGTCGATGAGTTGTTACAGGGCTTCGGCCTATGTGTGTGGGAATTACGGAGGACAATCAATTTAGGAATCCATTAGTGCCTTCGCTGCGAAAGCCGATATCACTACTCAATTACATAAGTGCAATGGCGGCAAGGATACGATAATAGGCACACACACACCCACACATATGTATGTACGCACGTACAAGTGATCGGTCTTCACTTTGTGTACACAGCACAATAATAAATTTAATTTTGAAAGGACACACCACAGACGTATTTTTCGTAGTTTCGCCTTGCTTTGCTTTGCCTCTAGATTTTCGTGCAATGGTCTACCGCAGCATTCACTTGCCTAGCGGTGTTCTTTAAGCGAATGCAAGCGCTCACACGCATACACCGTGCATGAGTTATATTTTATTTATACATTTTTTGCTATTTTTCACTCTTCACGCGCGCAAATTTTCCTTTTTCTTGCTCCCTTTTCGTGGTATCCGTGCTCTCGGTAGCCTCGGATCTCGTCTCGGTTCTCGTAGGGATGGGATTCCTTATTTGTCGTTTGGTGTTTTCCTATGTTTGTTCGGTTCGCACTTTTTAAACTCACAGGGACACTTCGGCACACACTACTTCTGCTTGGCAGTGTAGCCTCCGATGCTGCTGCTGGCAATAATGGGAACGATTGTGTTGACGTTAACCACCAGCAGGAGGACCGGATGGTGTAATGGTGGTGATGAACTTTGTTGTTTCTGTCGTGTGTAGGGGCACAGACTTTTTTTTTTTGCAAAATTCCGCTCTAACACTTTTCAGGAACACCGACGGCCGATTTATAGCGCGGATTACTTTGAATAAATTATATCACTGCAATGGATTCTGGGATTTGTTGCCACTTAGACGGATTCAAAAATTTCCAGATTGGACGAAGCATCACACAGCGCCTAACATGGTTTCACTTCCACCCGAAAAAAAGATTTTCTCTCTCGATAACCGATTATTTGTTAAAGGGCACAAATATTTCTTGGAGGCAATTTGAAATGCAAACGGGGGAAAACACACACACATCACATACGTATACTTATGTATGCATGAAGGGTATTGAAGCTTTCTGAGAATGTTTTGTTATCGTTACCACGAAATGGACCACTTGTTCAAGTTATCACTTGGACACTTGTGCACATACTTATGCACAGATCTACTCGACATTTTCCCCGGAAAATTGTGCCATTCCCCTGGCAGCGATTTATTGATGAATTGCACAGTAAATTCACTTCAAAGTCACTTACAACTAAAAATCACTGAGGAGAACGTATGGGGGATAGAAATTTTTGTGAACGGATCAGATGGATTAGATGTAGTCCTTTTTTGTCGTTTTTCTTTTATTTTCTTTCACAGGAGATTCACCTCACTCCATACAAAAACAAGAGTATAGTACGAAGAATGAGAGGAGAGGAGTTCCAACAACACGCAACTGAGAAGCTTTGGAGTTTCCAAACCGAATGAACACCGCAATGCATGTGCTGCCAGGACAAATGTGTGTTGGGAGCTTTTCATTTCACGTTTTCTATTTCTCCTCTCCCACCCCTATGCAATTCTCTTTCTGAGAGAATGCTGACAGAGAGAAAGAGAAGGAGAGAGAGAGAGCGTTTGGAAAATTCCACATGCTTAAGCATCCTTTACACTAAGCCCCAACGTGTGGGGGTGTTGTTTTCTGAGGCAAAACTTTAGTTACCAACATTTTTAGTGTGTTTCCAATATTTTTTTCCTCAGCTTCTTCTTTGGGCACTATCACCTCGGAACTGGGTTGAAAGGAAAATTTCTGTGCTGGGAGTTCCAGGAGGACGTTACCACACATGCGCTGGAATTTCTTTTCTACTTTTTCTCTGAGTATACGAGTATGTCATTGTAACACTGGAAAACCCTCACCCTGTCTGGTTGGAGGGGTTGGTTTATTTTTTTTTTTGTGCTTCTTTCTTAGTTTGCCATGCATCTTTTATCGTTTGCATGAACTGCAGGAGAGTTGCCTTTGTGCCGGGAAAAGAGGAGCTAAATGTAGGTGTGAACCGTTTTGGGAACTGAACTGTGCCACTGACACTCGAATGGGTGCGTTCACAATGGATAATCAATTTTGGGCAACAATGTTGTGTGGAATTGAAAGAGGTTGTTGAACTTACAAATAAACTCGTGCACAGTGAACCTTTGTGAGTCGTTGAAATAAATTGTGAACAGATTTATTTGGGAGACGGACACACAATCTCATGCACGGTTGGTTTTGTGCGGAATAATCTGCAATATACGTTTTGAACAGGAGCAATATTATAGCTTGTGCGAGGGGACCCTCTTTATGGTTTTTGACCTCCTTTAAAAAAAAGAAATTTGCACAATTATAGAATAAAATAAATGCTTCCATTCAATAATAGTCGTTCGGTTGCCGATATTGAAGTAGTACAAACTTGAAAGACGTTGCCTACGGGGATACGTAATACTTTTTCGTATACTATATATTTATCCCTACCAATGGGTTAGGTCAAGATGCGGCATGACCCTTGCCGGCTAGCCAGGAGCCCGCCATGATAAATACTACAATAGAGGACGGAATATTCGGAACATATCTGGCGCCTTTCGGGATAAGGTGGCTTTGTCCACGTACCGAATATTTGACATAGCTCGGTCATCAATTTCTTCACCTCTTATGGAACTTTAAAATGGACCAAACAAAGAGTGCAAAGAAAACTTTAACGATAGCTCAAACAATAGCAACTGGTGTTTCGTAATCGACTGGAGAACCGTGGTCCTTCAATACCTCTCCAATTGGGAGAGTGCAGTTTTCCAACGCTTTTTCGGTTCCTTAAGTGCTGACAGGTAGAACTCGCACAAAATTTAGGGCTATGACATGAGACCCGAGAACTGCTGATAGCTACTTCAATAGCAACATAATGCCTTAATCCGGAAGATTTTCCGATCAGCCTGTATCAGATCGCCATCTCTTCAAAAGGCAGTCTCTCTGTGCGGGGGTGTGTGCCTAATCAATCGTATACGTTTGAATCTGTAAAGGTCATATTGACAACATGGACAACAGCGCTTCGCATCCTATTCATTGGGATCACCCAACTGTGTGGGTACCAGTTGAGACACAGATGAGGGGGAACCTAACCTGACTTGCTGTGCAGCACTAGAGACGACTGAAAAAAGGTTGTGTCTACTTCAGAGAATTATTTATGCCCAGGTAAACACTGGACCTGGTCGCCGTGGCGTGGTGGTAAGTGCATCGACCGCGGCGCAGAAACTCTGGGTTCGATTCCCGGACGGGACACCTAGCACTTTTTCACGGCACCACCTCTTTCGAGTTGCTGACAACACTCAAAGAGTATTAATTATCTACGAAAAGCTTCTCAAATCTCGCCGTTCAGAGTCGGCAAAAAACTGTAGGTCCCTTCTACTCGTGAAGAACAGTAGCATGCACAACACGAGTAGTTGTTGTAGAAGCTAGGCCCTGGTACGTTGTGGTCTGTAGTGCCACTCAATTATTATTATTAAACACCGGACTGTCCAAATAGAGAAGTATAAGGATGTATCGAGTATCCTGGGGAAATTTAAAAGAATTCCCCAAACAAGAAAAGTAGGGAAACGATTGTAAACTTGGGCACAAAAAGTTACATTAAGGGCTTAGGAGCGTAAGTTTCTAGCACGAACTTGTCTAGTGTATATTTGGCGTCGCCTAAATTATAAATAAATTGGATAGTACACAAAGAACCAGGGATTAGTTTTCTCAGAAACCACTTACACTTACTTACTTGTGCGTTCTATAGCTCTTTCCGAAGCCAAGGAGACCTACGGTTTATTGCCGACTTGGAACGGCGAGATTTGAGAATCTTGTTCTTCTTTAGTATTGGCATCGAAAAGGCGTTGCCGGGGAGATAAACGTTAAGTTCAGGAGGACTTGCTCATTCTAGACTTAGTAAGGCGAATAGTGCAGTGATTAAGGATTCTTTTTCCAGGCTGTTCTAGACAGAAATAAGGGTAAATGTGGTAGCACTTCCGTGTACTGAAGAAAACTGAAACTGGATATCACTGTTACGTTTGGTGAATTTCGAAAATAAAACGACTATATGCCGACTATTTGGACGACCACAGTTTCGGAAAACAGGTAAGACTTTGCAAATCATAAATTCCAACACAATATTGAATTTTTCATCAAAAAACTCAAGTGTACTAGATTTGTAGGAAATTGCATCAGAAAGGGAATCAAAATTTGTGTAGACCTCACGCCAACTCTCAGTTCCTTCCAATTTGAAAGAACTCGTAAATGCAAATCTGAAATTTGAGGACATTTTTTTTATCGTTCAAGATAAATTTGAGGCTGTTATTCGGAAGAGTACAAACATTAGCGAACTGGACTGTACGGGGTTGGTCATGTAGAGTAATATAGTATTTTCATCTTATAGGTTATTTTGACACCGACAGCTGTTTCCCGCTCATAATTTTTGCGGAAAGGCCAAAGGCTGAGAAATATCAGTGGCTTCAGGTTTAAACGCTTGAAAAACGTTGAAAATTCTCCAAATTTGTTTTCAAAGTGGCAGCTACGCATTGCCAATTAGTAGCATCAGAGTTTATGTTTAATCGCGATGAACTTTTTCTGTGTGTAGAATCGTGTTAGACCGATGCTATGCATACTGTCTAAAAGCGATTCAAATAGTTATAGCCCCATTTGATCCAAACAATCTGTAGGAAACAGCCCAAAAATAATTACGAAGGCCTTTGATTGTTGGATATTGCAAAACAACCGCCAAAGTCACTTGAAATATGTAAATATAGTCAAAAATTAATTTTGTTCATTTAATATTCATATTTGAAAAAAGAAACTTATAATCGACCCATTCTGCGCAATATCATTGGGCGTCAATAGATAATTCTAAAATTAAATTCCTTTGGTGGTATTAATTGCTTCTGACAATACTATAGCTTGTCTACAAGAAGTAGTCTTAAGCCATACGTAAGACGACATTATTAAAATCACACTTTCCGGAAAAAGATAAAATACACTTAAGAGTGAGTACAAATTCGAAACATTGCTATTATTTTGTTTATTAAGGAGGAAACACTTCACAGGATTCTGAAAAAAATATTCTTACTCTTTCCAAAAACCAATACATGAATTGAAGGCAATGCAACATCATCATCTAATTCACAATGATCAATATTTTAACGAAGATACATTCAACATTACGCCAATGCCTTAAATGAAAAACTAATAATGTTTCAGAAAACATAATTCAAGAATTCATATGCCACCACAAATAGCAAAATAATTGCAAATCAAGTCAGTACCATCTCTCCAAGCCCATTCAAAAAGTGATTAACATCCGACAACCCCTCAGAATAAGCCAAAACCTAATTTCATCTCCACTTGACCGCGCTAGCAATCACATTTAATATTACTGATAATCAATGAAAGTCAATGATTTAAGTCTGCACTCAGCATGTCAAACCACACCTGCGCTCGATCATTTTGAATTCGGAAAGCGAAACCTTCGCCCATCCCCGCAAAATGGCCATATCCGAAATCTGGTACCACATCCTCAAATGGATGTCATCTCCTTTTTAATATATCATCCACTACATCATGACGGAACTTATTCGTTACAACAACAATGCTCTGTCGTCGAAACTCGAGCCAAAAATACCAAAACGTAGTCGTTGCCTTTGGGGTAGGGCATGAAGAGAAGAGAGATAACCACCTTGCCCCAATCACCCACTCCCATTGAAAGAGAACCAGAACGAGTACTGCACTCAGAGAGGAGGACGGAGAACGCAGTTTTTACAATTTTACTTCGTCGTCGTAGAAGTCGTCGTGGGTTTCGTTTTTCCCTTTCTGGGAGCTTGCTGTTCACATGAATGTGTTTGTGTGTGTGTGTGCAGGGGAGGGTTTGAGAGTACATGTGTACGTTATGTGGTTGCTGACCTACTTGCATGCACAGCCTAGATATTAATACGGTGTGGTGTTGTGGCGGATAGAATGGATAGAATGAGAGCATCCTCTGGGATCGTTTGATTACCCCATTTATCATTCGCATCCACAGCAGCCCGTGGACAGATAGGCCCATCTCATTTTGATTCGGGCCTGCTTCACCGAAACCATATGTAATGCTCGTCGTTGAAAGCGTAGCCTGAGAATAAAATATAACTCACTCATGAATTCATTAAAAGAAGATGACCCCTTTTGATGGCAGCAGGTGAAAAACCCCCCTCCGCCCATCCACTGTTTCGGAATTTCATTTTCGTTGGCTTAAGACAGGCACCATTGCTGATCTCTCACTCAACACCAATCGTTGCTCATCATTCGGATTTAAGTGAATTTTGTGTATTTTTTTATTAATTTTCAACATTAGAGAGAATGCAAGCCAAAAAAAATCTGTCCCGCGAGGAAGGCGTGAATTTGGAAGAGCAGCTTTTTCGCTTCCAGATGTGCGGGGAAAGTGAGCTTTCGAGTGTGGCACAATGCCTGTCTCCGCACGGTGTCCATTCTGTGGAGGTGAAAAAGAGATGGTGTCACTTCCAATTCCCAAGATACAAATGAGAATGGTGAGAGGACATTGGATGGGGCACGAGTCCTCTCACATTTGTTCCCTTACAATCATTCTGCCGTTGCGTTGGTCCAGTACCTGAGTGCAATTGCTTTGTGAATGCATGCGATTTAAAATACAGGTCGAGGTCGTTCGTTCGCCTTTATACTCCGCTGAACGAAAGTGATTTCAGCAAATATTGAAGCGAGTTTTTTAGTTTTTCAAACAGACAGGTAAGGATCTGCGTACATAAGACGCCATTGTGTGTTTAATGAATAATCACTTCAAGTTACGAATTAAAAAAAAAACACTTAACAACACTCACATGCATGTGATTTTTTTCGAAACGAAATTTGCTGATTCGCTGATTTGGGATCTAGAGCAATATTGCAGGATGGTCGATGGATGTAGAAACGTTTCTTTGTGTCCACCTTAAGTAACAAAAACACAATATTTTCCAGGGCTCCAGCTTTTGTAAGAAACATGCATTTAGAAGTGACACATTATCACTAACCATTTACATCAGGCTTGTAAGATCTCGTACTGTTTTTGATTTGATCCTTCTATGCCGGGAGATACGGAACGTAGCTTGAAGAGTATATTTACGAAAGGTTTTCAGTTGATAGACTTGAATACACCTTTTTAAAACTCAAATTCAATATTATTTTAAGAACGCGTAACTTTGATTCATACCTAGCGACATTGTGTATTGAAAATAGTCGTTCGCTGTTTACCATGGTCGAGGTAAACGATATTCTCTTCCGGATCACCTTAGAGGGTTGAATGACCTAATTAACTGGTAGTGAGCGTCTTTTCCACTTGCACTTCCTGTTTATAATGTCCAAAGGATTCAAAGAAGATGCTCCACAGATCGCGTATGAAGAATATGACCAAACAGACGAATACCATCATAGAAGATGAAGGTGAAAGTATCGAGAATTTATTGTAGAAGTCCATGGCGTCGAATCACACGCAAAAAAGTCCCATGATCAATTCCAGGACTGAACATTTCGCATTTTTTTCACGACATCGCGTCTTTCGAGTTGCTGACAACACTCAAAGAGTACTAATTGTCGTTATAAGTCGAAAAAGAAACTGTAGGCTCCCTTCTTCCGGTAAGACAATATTACGCACAACACGAGCACTTGCTGAAGATGCTAGGCCCATGATCCTATCGGTAACTGTGTCACCCAGCTAATTTTTACTTCATTACATAGTATGATGTTACACAAGCTGCCCTTTTTGTAATCAAAACAGTTTCTCATCAAGAACAGCAATAATACGGGCAATGGAAGAAGAAGGTTAAATCTGCACAATGTGATTTTTGCATAAGGCTTTGAGAGAATAGTTAAAAAAGGAACGAGAGCTTGACTTATCCACACGGCTGAGAGACAGGTTCTGTATGAAGTCCAGTGTAAGACTCGGAGCGGTAAAAAATATAAAGCACCATTGTTTTGGAAATATAAAGAAAAATGCAGTCAGTTATCTGTCTGGTAAAATATGTTCGAACAACTGATCAGGTGAATGACCCCGAAAAACTCTACATACAATGTATATAAGCAATGTATCAAAAACGCAGAAGAGAAAAAATAAAAGACAGTGAGTTCAAGGCTAAGTTGCGTTTCGTTTTGCTCCTACACGATATATCTGAAGGGCTTAAACTAGATTGGCTAATAAGCTCGTTTCTTTTTTAAGGCTAGACACAAACATACATTCTCTAAAGCAAATAGAGAACTCAGAAGGAAAGAATGAAGGTTCAGACAAAAAACTTCACTGGTATAAATTTCACCGGGGCCAAAAACTGAGAAAGTTGAAAGAGGAGTTCAGGCACAACGCTTAAGCGTTGTGTGTGGGGTGTATGAATACCACCGCATCGGCCCGAAAAGGACGGTCTAGGTTGATATGGCGCTCACAAGTGAAGAAGGACCTCAACCAACTTGAGGTGCGCAACTGGAGGAAGCTAACAAGCCATCGTGACAGCTGGAGAGGCATATTGGTTGAAGCCCAGGTCCCCCTGGATTGTAGCGCAATCGAAAAAAGATTGTATACTCATTGTATTGTCTTCAAGAACCTGCAGAAAACTTACTTGCCCCAGTCTCGATCATAACAATCATAATAATAATTTAATTGCATTATAGCCCACAAAGAACCAGGGCCTAGCTCCTAAAACAACTACTCGTGTTGGCCGTGCTACTGTTGTTTCACGAGGAGAAAGGACCTACAGTTTTTTTTCGACTCAGAACGGCTAGATTTGAGAAGCTTTTCATAGACAATTGATACTCTTTGAGTATTGTCAGCAGCTTGAAAGAGATGGCACCGTGAAAAATTCGAAGTTTTCCGTCAGGGAATCGAACCTAGACCTTCTGCGTGTGGGTCGACGCACTTACCCACTACGCCACGGCGACCACTAAACGTATTTGTCATACATTTTTCAAAAATTAGTTCTACGCATCTCTACTACTTGTCGACAAGACCAATTAACAAATTTAAACCAATGGCTCCCTCACCGATATCATCAGGCTCTGTGTGGCATATGTCGTCGGGAGTAGAATGGAAGGTCTTTCAGTAGATGTATTCCACGGTCTTTGTACCACATTACTATATTCCTGTCGAACCGTATGAGAGTTGTTATCTAAGCGAGCATTAAATTGTATCAAAAACTTATTCGGTGAAAGTCTGAGACACAAATTGGATACGCGGTGGGAGGACATCCTGAGCAGCAAAGAATATAATTAGTAATTAAATGAACGTCATCGAACCATGTTTATATATGCTGTGAACTTTGAGGACATGAGGATAAAGAATTATTAATTATTAATAAGTGCGATTTTGTTGCAAAAAATTAACATACTCAGGTGGTTATACAGTTTATATGGAGGCAGGACTCCTACTTTGAGTGATGTGAGTGATTTCTCACAAGTTAAAGGTACCTACAATTAAATGCCAGCTTCGGATGGTGAGTTTGAGTGTTTTTTTTTAAAGTCCCTTAGCCTTATATGTTTCCCAAAAGATGTAAGTCACGCAGAGTAATGAATTAAGCCTCTAACAACTAATAACATTTACCTGTCCTAGTTCCAGAAACTAAATATTACTTTTGCCAGTTTAAAAACTTTGACACAATGCGATAGACCGACAGAAATGAATATATGTAAACTTTCACAGTGCATCCAGACCTGCACTCTCTAAACACCATTGCATATGTTAATATCAAATACAGATCCCCTCATTGAAGCCAAACAAAAAGAAGTTTTAATATGGTTTGTTTTCTGCATATCCCCTGGATAGCAGATGCAAATCATTACTGTAGCCGCAAGTTATGCGCTTAGTTATGTTACTACCCGCAAGACACATAAAAAGCTAAAATAAATGCTTACTCATTTGTAAGGAAAATCCATGCAATCATCCTATAATTAGATGCACATGTACACACGCACACACACCTTTGAGTTCCTCCAGCAACCGCGTACGATATCTAAATGATGTGTAATACAAAGGTAATCGTTTGAAATCACCCACAAAAGGAATTAACTTTATGTACTTAACGAACAAATTTATGAACACGCGTGCCTTAATAGACCAATGCGATAATGCTTACGAGTTTCTTTTATTTCCGTCAACAGGCTTTGCTGAAATAAAACGCAAATACGACACATTTGGAAGTTTTTGTGATTTTCATCATCGCCAAAGGGCTTGAGCAACAAAAAATGTTCAAATTTGAATTACAACAACTAACAAGAAACACATGCAGGGATTTCAAAATCAGAATTGTTATTTCTTTCTTTTTTGTTACTCAATTAATTAGTTCAAAGGGACATTATGAGCTTTTCAATACTTCCCTTTTGAGTGTTTAACGTCGTCATCTATTTACTTAATAATGTTCAGGATTCCACTCAATATCAGTGTTTTCTACTGGGCTTATCTCATCAAAGTTCTCAGCTTTTGAATTTCAGTTTCATCCGGTTATTCCAACATGATGGTGATGGACAACAATCAGCACTAGGAGCACCAACGTCCACAAGTTTGTGGAACTGTGCGTGACTATAGGCATATACGGCTAGAATATGTAAATTCGCCTTCAAGATTATCAGAATCAATCAGCGTCTAAAACATCTTTCTTGCTATATGAACCAGGGCTTACAACAAGTACTTGTGTTGTGTATGCTACTGTTCTCTCACGAGAACAAGGAAGCTACAGTTTCTTGCCGAGTCCGAACGGCGAGATGTGAGAATCTTTTCATAGCCAATTAGACTCCGTGCCGTGCAAAATGGGAGATGTTCAATCGAACCTGAAATTATGGTGTGAATGTAGACGCACCTATCCAGTACACCACGGCGACTAAACAAGAAGCACTATATCGAATAAGGGCGAAGAGATTCATAGAGATGTCGAATGACTTGGTTTAAAACAGCTTACACAGCCAGAGTTTTGCACTCTATACGACGACATTGATCTCTTCCAATGCATTCGAGTTTCTCAGCCAGATTTCTTGGTTATGTAGATGGGTTACACATAACTGTTCTGGCTCGAAAAATCCACTTTCGCCATTAGAAACTACTTGCTAGACAGAGGTTTCGATTCGAATTACTATATGCATATTTACAGTTCTGGCTTCAAAAATCTAAATGCTTCAGATAGACAGATGACAGCAAAACAAGTTTCAAATCAGCCTCAAAACTCATCTCGTCTCCCATGACAATAGAGTGTGTCTGACGGTAACTCTACAATGCTCCATAGAGCAGCAAATGTAACGTCTCCAAACGTACACAGTCCAAGCTTACCCACCATTCTTCCAGAAAGCAAATCATTGTCCGCTTATCGCAATCAGTTCTCCGACTCCATCTGCATCTACGCTGATGTGCCCAAAATAGAAAAAGGTGTTCAATGTGGCATTTACACTGAGGTCCTCTATCCAAGTCTACCTTCAGCGTGTTTCAAGCTGAATCTATGCTCATTTGTAAAACACAGTACCTTGAAAGATATCTTCATCGTCACGGTATGTTAGGTAGCACTCAAGGTTTTGATTCAGTCTCACTTAACCCTTAGATTTTCGCGCATCCTGAGATGGCTGAGCAATTCAATATTTGACTGTGTTGGAAGACATCTTAGGTATCTACACTGCTGATTTTATCAACCAATGATGGCCTATACATGTCAAAAAAAATATGACCTTCACTCAACACCAAACGCTATAGACTGTTACTACAACCCAGAAGATCGCACATTAGCCTGGTTTTAAAGGATACAGAATACTGTCCGATTGGTGACCAGGCCAGCAGATCTTCCAATCATCGCTCCAATGATTTCTGTTTAATCTGTATGAACATGGAGAAACCAGAAATTGTTATACGTCTGCGCTTCATCTGACTGTCGTTAGTGTGTCTCAGAAAATAAGCAAAATCAAGCTCAATGACCTTCCCGGCCGTAGTGACACACCGTCATTCGATCTAATGAATTTCCTCTTCGGCTCTA
Organism: Eristalinus sepulchralis; assembly: GCA_944738645.1. Classification (NCBI taxonomy): domain Eukaryota; kingdom Metazoa; phylum Arthropoda; class Insecta; order Diptera; family Syrphidae; genus Eristalinus; species Eristalinus sepulchralis. The sequence continues at coordinate 61,874,209 of OX122885.1, read as the reverse complement.
CATGGCTGTAACCGAACATTGGAGCGGTATGGCCGTGTATACGGATAAGTGGACCCGCAAGCCACCTCTGCCTACCACCCATTCTACTGGAAAGCAGCATACTCTAATTATAATAAATCCAGAATCCTTCGCATATTGTATGATCACTACTTAATGAAATTGCCAACATTGGCATCATTTGTTTTGTCCTAGCCGGACGAGATAAGCTTTAGAACGAAAAGGAACTTTTGGAAGCAACAGGAGGAACAGGAATAGACACAAGTAGCAAATTAAAAATTTAAGATATCGGTCCAAAAAGTACGTTGTATTCATTATCTTTTAGGTTGTAATAAGTTTTCTTAGATACTTAATTTTGCTTTGTCTGTTACAACAAAAGTTTTTGATTTAAAAGTACAAAAGAATCAAATGCCGCACTCACCTCAGAAGATGTTAAGTAGCACAACCTGGAGTCAGTGCTGTCAATGGATGCCTGCTGAACAATGCCATAACGTGATTCCCGATCACTCAGATAATCAGATCGTAAGCTATCTTGACGAATGAACTCAGCCCTGTAAGACGAAAGAAGAAAACCGAAAAAGAAAGAATAATTTTTCATTATTATCTGATCGATGGTGATTGAATCTGAGAATGAAACCTTTGCTCTAAGGAATCAGCACGTGCACTCTTGTAGCCTGAATCATTCAAACTGCTGTCCTGACGCAGTGACGGCAGAGAATCCCACGGTGAGCGCTTATGACCGGTTCCAGTTGATTGTGCCGGCATCAAGCCCTGACCAGATCCAGAGCCCATTGTGGAACTTCCCGAACGCCAGCCATCAGAATGACGAAACCATTGAGCGCGAGCCGATTCCCCAATGCAAGAGGCGCAACGGGAATTCGAAAAACTTTCGAACAAAATGAAAATTTCATGAGTCAGCAATGATAGCTCGAATGGTGACGTCTTCAACTTACCTCGAGTTGTGATCACTCAAATAGCCGCGGTCGCGTTCGCGTTCACGTTCACGCTCCCTGATCAGTTCGTTGCGATCACTGTAGTACCCGTCACGCTCTCGATCGCGATCCTTCTCACGAGTTGATAATGGCCGATGCGGAGGTAAGGGTAATGTTGACGACTTGGCGCTGGCCACGGATCCTTTAGGAAATCGAGAAAAAATAAAATCATTCAACGGGACGTCATTTGGATTGAATTAGAGCTACTGAAAGTCTAAAGCAAAATGCCGATAGGAGCAATGCAAAATCCAAATGCATGTCCGATTACGAAAAAAAAAAATTGTTTAAAAAATTTATCAAAAAGTACAGCAACCAGATTTCTCAAGGAGAGCAAATTGCATGAGCAATGATTTTGAAAATTTCGACTCTGTTTTAGGGATAAAAATGGATAAGCAAACTCTACTTACGACGTCTTAATGGGTATGGGCTACGTTGAGTTGATCCTGGTAAGCTCTCAGCGAATTCTGATGCGATGGATAGTGTGTGTGTGTATGGTTTGATAGATATTTATTTTTATTTAAAGCGATTTACGGATTATGTGCACGAAAATATATGAATTGTAGTTATAAATGGATTTATAAAAAAAACTATCGAAGGCAAAAAGGAGGACTACGGGAAGGATAAGAAAAACTAAAGTGCTTAATGGGTTTGCATTGAGTTAAAGAAGTTCGAAAAAGAAATATTTATGCACTCAGACGGAAATAGGGAAAATACTGTGGTGTCTTGAAGTGTCAAAATCGAATGAGTGCTGGTCCTCTTTGGCAACTGAAGTCGTTTGTAATCGGGGTTAATGCAGAACGTGAATCGCTCTTAAATGATCAGAAGAAAGCTTTGTCAAAAAAAGTATTTTACTTCAACCTCAAAACCTTCTTACTTCAGAAACACAAAAACAAACTATTGCTAAAGAAGTCCTGTCCTTGTCATTCAGTGTGCAGAACAATATCATTCAAATAGCGAGTTTGAAACATGCGTATCTTTTGCAGTAATTTTTGACAACATTTTCGTACATTTCAGGCGGTACCAACACTGAAACATGAGTAATGTTGGTTTAAGCGCGTGAAGAGTTCAGGGATAATTAACGTGATCCCGATCTAAATCCTAATGGTGGCAAGTAATCTTGATCACCAAACGTGAAGTTAATAATAATACTTGAGTGACACTACAGTCTACAAGGGACCAGAGCCTAGCTTCTATTTACAACAACTACTCGTGTTCCGCGTGCTACTGTTCTCTCACAAGTAAATAGAAGTGATCTATCGTTTTTTACCTACTCTAAGCGGTGAGATTTGAAAAGCTTTTCATAGACAATTGATACTTTTTGAGTGTTGTCAGCAACTCGAAAGAGGTGGTGCCGTGAAAAAATGCGAGGTGTCCCGTCTGAGAATCGAACTTAGACATTCGGCGTGTGGGTCGACGTACTTGCCCACTACGCCACGGCAACAACGAAACGTGAAGTTACACTACCAGAAATGTTGAAAATGATCAACAGGCTTCAATTGCTAGGTAAGTTGACCTTCAAAAGGATGTAGATGCAAATCCAAATGCAAAATACGATAAGGTGAGGTGAAAGACACATTTTATTACTGTAGAGGTCAGGAAATCGATAATTTCCGGATCATTAGAAAAAGTTGCACAGAGCTGCTTTACGGCGATGCAAATGCTTGACGGCATTAGTAATGCATGCTCTCTCTATACCTCTTCTTTTTATCCTTCACAACTCTCCTGATTGCTTGAGTGGTCGGTGAATTTTGGCGACCACAATCAGCGTCCACTTTGTGAAAAGGGGGTTTCAATTCAATCACATTAATAAGTCTTAATAAATGTATCGCATTCTTTTATTATTGGTCGGTCGCCAATGGAAAATATTTAACTACTATTATGACACACATAGAACTTGGTCTCAAGGATGTTTTTTTTTTTTTACTGAGGTTGGCCATGTACCCTATCCGAGCGGGATGGGAATCTTCCTATCTGGAAGACTCTCGTTCACAAAAGTACCAAAGGTACATAGATACTGTCTGCCGGAAGGAGGCTCCAATCTCCAGTATTTTTTACACATAAAGCATTCGAATTCGTAGGATGAATGTGAAGAGGCATTTTATGCTGCTACTGCTCTATTTTTATATGCGGCTAGGAGAGACTATAATCGCCTTCCAGAATTTAAGATTGAGATAGGTTTAGTTAAGAGTCACCGAAACCAGTGGCGTGGTTTTTTAACATCGTTACTATTTTACGCCATCTGAAGCAAGATCATTGTGTGGTTTGCGCAGGAGAAAAAGGATCGTGTTCGGCAAACTGTAACTTCTGTGAACATTAGTATTTACACAAATTTTCACAAACGAAGCCTTAGCATTTCGATATATTCGAACTTGGAATATTTTATTTTTAAAAACTAGAAAATGTAAGATTGAAGGGCATGTGAGAGTGGTGGATATTTGGTCAGTACCGAAATCAAACGCAGAATCACTCTTGCCAATGGCTGCTTCTTTGGACCCAAGTGGCAATTAAGTTATAAAGCCCTCTCTCGAAGAACTAAGCTTACTTTATATAACACCTTGATCGTCCCAGTCCTACTCTATGGCGCGTGAACCTGGACGCTTCTGAAAGCAGATGAGGAAGCCCTTAGGCTTTTCGAGAGAAAAGTTTTGCGTGCGATTTTTGGTCCTTTTTGCTTTGATAGCATCTGGAGGAGAAGATTTAACGATGAACTCTATGGGATGTACAGCGACATGCGCCTTGTCAAACGTCTTCGAATACAACGCTTAAGATGGCTAGACCATGTAGAGCGTATGGACACCACTGCTCCGGCCTGAAGAATCTTCGAATCTAGGCCATTGGATCAACGCAACAGAGGACGGCCTATGCGGGTGGTGGTGGCGTCCTCTATGAGGCCTATGAGGGTGGCGCACATAAGTGGGGAAGGAGCTCAACCAACTTGGAGTGCACAACTGGCGGCAGCTGGCGAAAGATCGTGCTGACTGGAGAGGCATATTGGTTGAGGCCCAGGTCCACCCCGGACTGTAGTGCCACAAGAAGAAGAAGGATATTTGGCCGTATGCATAAAGCAGGCTAAAAAAAATTAATTCCTTCATACCCCACATATGATACATCAATCGGCCGACCTTCAGAAATAATTTGTTTCCACCTTTTTGATTTTTGTAACCGTAACAGAGATATTCAAGATGCCAGCTATTACAGTTTCTACACCGATGTGCCCAACGATTTACATAAATTAAGGAAAAGCATTCTAAGGGAGCTTTCATTAAAAACTCTTTCGAGTTATCTAATCTTTATGAATTTTTACATAATATCATCATTTTGTAAGTAATTTTGCAAATATGGTTAGTATAAAGTTAAGTTCTTAGAATAGGTTATCCTCAAGTTTGCCTGCATATACGAGGCCTGCTTAAAAATAAATTTCGATTATCGATTATTTTATTTTGTTATGTTGGTACACTCATCTCGAACATATATTTACAGTTTCAGCTTTATAGCGTATTTATTTTGTTTGTGGGAAGCATTAAAGTTTAACGTTTTGCGTTTTCGGCGATTTCTTGTTGTGGAAAAAAATGAATCAAAGAATTTGCATTCACTTTTGTGTGAAAATTGCAACTAAGTGCTCAAAACCACTTGTAATGTTGACAGTGGCATACGGTGAATGTACTCTGAGGTATGAAAATGCTTACAAGTGGTACAAGCTTTACGAACAATGTCGAGAAGATGTGAATGACGACGCTCACTCTGAACGTCGCAGCACATCAACAACCGATGAAAATGTTGAAAAAGTGATGAAAATTATTATGGAGACTCACTATCAGAGAAGTTACTGAAGATGTCAGCATATCGGCTGTTATGTTATTTTTTTCGAAAATTTTGGGCACGAAGCGTGTGCCAACTTTCAAATTTGCTGAATATTCTTTTGCTTGTTCGTTAGTTTTTTGCCAAAATCAACACCGTAATCAAGTCTCAGCAGATCTGGCCCCTTGCGACTTTTTCCTGTTCACAAGAATAAAGAGACCCGTGAAAGGGCTGTGTCAGATTGAGGAGATACAAACCGAATCGCTGAGAGAGCTCAAGGGCAAAAAAAATGCGTATCAAGACTTCTTCGAGGATTAGAGAAAACGCTGGCAAAAGTGTATTACGTCTGAGTGGGACTGCTTTGAGGAGGACAAAATAGAAATTGATGAATATATAAATATATTTGAGAAAAATGAAAATTCACCTTATTTTTTGAACAGACCTCGTACTCTTGTTGCCAAACATGCTTTACGCGAATGCCCATTTAATCAAAGAATGATAATCAAGTTCCAAAAATAAATAGGGCCAAAAAGTAGTCTAAACTCCGATGGCGAGACAAAAACAATTTTGCATCATCACATGAAGGCAACTATGATTCCGTATAGCTTCTGCTACAGTTTCTTCAAAGTACAGTGTATTCTTCAACTCAGAAAAGTATTGAAATTTGTTCCAAAAAAGACCATATGAAAGACTCACACGCACTCTTGCTCACAGTGCACGAAATTGCCTTCGCATATATTTTAAATGTCAACCGTCCTTCGTTCAAGACACCATCAGTACAAGCGAACAAATAAAAGTCACACGAGAAGGAGTTAATAAAAGCAAGGCAATACAACATAAACGAATGAAAACAGAAGGGTTACTCAAAGCAATGGAAAAATAGAGTTAATTCAGTCAAAGTTATCCAATTCGCAAACCCTGCCGGGAAACTCACCAAGATTCTCCATGCTCTGCGAGAGGAGAGCTTCAAATGTGTGCAAGCTGTACGATTCGGCGTCCATGCCCTTGGCGAGGGTGTTGCGCAAATGCATCTCGTACTCCAACAGCAGCCGGGAAGTGGGACTGCCCGGAGTGGGTGTCACATTTGGCTGACTAGGATGATGATGTGGGTGCCCACGCCCGCCACCGCCACCGCTTCTCTGTCCATACGATTGATCCTGATCAGAGTTGCCATTGCTTGAACTCGGGGTCGTGGCGTAGCACTGGTTGTCAAACATAACGTTATCGGATGGCGGAGATCCTTCCAAGCAGCCACGTTCGCGTTCCAACTCCAAGTACAAATTCCTCTGCGGATAGCCACTGCGACCAATTTCATGGGACGATCTAAAAGACGGCCAAAGAAATTCCAAAAATTGAATGTTCACACTTTGTACGCAATTTGTTGACACCCACCTGGATCCGGAGAAGCGTGATGCCTGACTGGATGGCCTGCCCATCGTATTATTGTTGTTCATGATGTGATGCATTCCATGCTGGTGCATGGCGTGCTGCGGGCCTAGAGTGTTCGCCACGTTTGCTGCGTTGTAGTAGTTGTAGCGGCGACGGCCCATCTCCGGAGAGGTGACCGGGCTTTCGGTGCTCGGCATGGGCTTTAGCATGCGTTTCAATGTGCTGGTGTCTGTTGCTATGTTCATGTCTTCGGTGCTCTTTGTTTTGCGTCTGGTGTTGTTGTTAATTATGTTGTGGTGCATGTCGTGCGATTCGCGTGTCTGCGTCGTGAACGTCGTGACAAAGGAGAGATGGGGGGAGAACAAAGGAGAAGTAAGTGACTGAAGGGTTTGTTTTCTAAAGCGTAAGGTCAAAATACAAGTAGGACATGCAACCGGCGGACAAGTAATCCGTCAATGATTTAATCCAAAATCGATTCACGCTTTCGAATCCCCGCTTGGTTCTTCTTCTAATATGTTGAGCTTACTGGCATACGGCCAATTAAAATAACTCTCTTCTATCTCAACCGTTAGGAGATACGCTAGTTGTTCCCTAAGTCGAAGAGAATTCTTTTCAATTTCTTACCATTTCATCGTTGTAGTCCTTGTTGCGTGTACCGGTACCGGTTGATTTCGTCGAGGAAATTGTGCTCTGCTGCAGAGTGCCGCCAGCCTGAGTGCCCTCAGACTTGCAAGTCTCCATGTCGCCACGCTGACCAACCACCATGTTGTCGTCTTGGCCAATCTGTGAGCCAACGTGGTTCTGTGAGGTGGCATCAACACCCATCCCACCGCCCGGGACATTGACACCACTCACTACGTTGGCGGCGCCAGTTAAATTCTGTCCACTTGTCATGGTATTTGTTTCTTGAGATTTTGTCTGACGAGAAAGTGTGTCTCCTGCAACAGAAAGAATTTCACCATAAAATCAACTCACACCCAATGCACAAACCAACTGCGGCAAGCACAGAAGCTTAAAAGCTCCCACACGCACTCACAACCCTCTTACCTTGTCCTGATTGCATTGACTGTGTTCCAGAAGCTACATTATCGTACAGCGAAGTGCTGGATGTTGCATTTGCAACCTTCTGCTGCTGCCCTTCGGTATCCGTGGCCCGTGAAGCAGTTCGGGGGAGAGTTGAAGAACCTGTTACACACACACACACAAATAACATTAATAGCTGCACCGCATTGCGCTCAAAAAACTCTTGTGTATGTATCCTTGCGTGGAAATACATCATACAAATGCTATGTACAAATCAAATCACCTCTGTATCTCGGATCCTGAGCTCGTAGGCGTGCATACTGTTCGGCTGTCATGCATGTGCATTGTGGTTCACGTACCCTTGATGGACTTGCCGGTGTGCTCAATGGCTTTCGCTTCGCCTTAACCTTACTCTTTCCGGGTGGATCCAATTTCAGCGAGTAGCTCGATGAGGCCTTTCGTGAAAATTTGAAAGAAGGCGACTGTAAAACGTCGCACTATGTTAGGTTAGTCGGTTGGGAATCACAAGGTTCTGTTTGTGCGGCTTTTTGGTAATAATTTTTATTGAATTTTTTCGTTTGCTTTACAATCTTATTGTTTTTCTTTTTCTTTTCTTTTTACTTTTATTCAGAGAGAGAAACATTTTCTTTTTTTTTGCTTTTTGCTTGTACAGTGTTTTCATTTAGAGAAATACGACACACACATACTTAGACATTGAAACAGAAATAAAAGTGTGTTTTAGAATACTTCGAATAAAAGTGTCGTCTTTGGTCAAGTGAAGGGATTTGTTAACGTTCTTCATCCAAATAGAAAAATCAAACAAAAGACTAGTATCCAATTGGAAGATAATTTACGAGAAAAAAAAGACCTGCATACTCAGTTGAGAACCGCTTTTGTGAGGATTCAGGATGTGGATCAGGATGGGGGGGGATCAGTTGAGGAGTCAGAGGGAAGGTTTTACAAGCCTGTGACTGAAGTCAATTATCCATTTTAGCGAAGTTTCTTTTTGCGAATTTATAGATTGGTAGTCATCGAAACTCAATGGGTTCGAAAAACCATTTGGAAAGTCAAAGTACTATTACAAAAGTAAGCAAAAACGCCTTTTTGGAATTAAAGACTTGATGCGGCAGCTGATGATCCTGAGGAATCCGTCGAGTAAAGCCCACAATTCGTCAGGGAAATACACGGCATTTATGTTTTATCTTCTCTGCTGAAACGGACACTAGCCCTGAGTGTGTTTCTTACATCGAAATTTAGGAACCTTTGTTACAGAAAACGAATATTCCCTGTATGTTCTCAGCAAACGGTGAAGGGTCGGAGCCGTTAAAAGAAGAAAAATGACGTTATTCGACTTGAGGTGTAAGGGTTGAAGCACTTACTGATAACCTCACAACGAATACCTCAATGCCCTCGTATTGGGTCTTAAGTGAAACTTTCTGCATGACATTAAACAGTTCTTAATTCTTAAAGGAATTAGAATTAAAGTCACTTTTTGTTTAAATTTAATTCTACTTCTTCTCCTTCTTTGATCGGCATTACAGTCCGTGGAGGACCTGCACAGTCTTTTGCCAGATGCCTTCAATTTCGCCCTCTAAGTTGATTTAGGTCCTTATTTATTTGTGTGCACCATCCTAGACGGAATCGTTCTCTGTTGTGTTACCGCAATGGCTGGGATTCAAAGACTCTTCGAGCAGGGTCTAAATTATCTGCGTGATCTAGTCTTCTTAAGCGTTTTACCCGTATGCGCTTGATTAGGCGCATACCCCCGTACAGCATAACTTTAAGTCTGAAGCAGCAAATCAGAAGGTTCTACTTAATGGGAAGCGTTATCGCACCATGCTTACGAGGTATGTACTTTCTGAATTTCAGGCAGATGGTCATGGTAGCTTTGGGCTTTGCTACAAAGCATACATTGCTTGAAATAATGGACTTGTTATGAATAATTTTGGTTAGCACATAATTTCACATTTTGCAATGGCAAACACATAAGTAGCCTGGATCATGCGATATCACACCTTAAGACTCGTTTTCCTGGGGACATGTAAAGTCTAAGGTCTTCAGGAATAATCCAGCTACGATTAGCGCTTTGCCAACAATACCCATGTTCTTGGCTAGACGCCAGTCGTTACGCTGGAAAGACTCGAAATTAATCCTTCCGAATGAAACACCTTAAAAAGTATGTGCCATAAATTGTTCTTTGAATTGAAAATAAAAATTGTAAGTTTACAGTTGAATAGATGCGTTTTGTTTTTCTTTATAAATCAAACCTCACGATGAATCAGCCTTTTTTTGAAGGCTTTGAAAGTGTAGTTGACTAAATCGTGCAATTTTTGGCCAATAAATCAAGTTACCTTTGTCGATAAGTCGGTCTCAATTCAATAAAATTTTGTAACGCATATTTATAAGGCTTTGCCAACTACATAATATAAAATGAGAATTGTACACGTTTTTTTAAGGCATCGTGTTTTTACTTTGGGAATCTGAAAAAAAACACTATTAATCCTATTCCAAACTTGTATAAAGAGCTGACTAAGAAACCCTTAATCCACCTTGGGCCATAGTACTGCATAACACAGATTGAACAGCCATATGTGACAGTCAATTTTTAACCTCGAAAACTCTGCTCAAAGCAACAATAAGTTCTGTAGCTTCGAAGCGAAAAAATGTTTGCCACAAACCTATCCGAAAAATCCTTGGCACAGGAGTCGACTGCCATAGCAGTCGACGCCACATCAGTCGACGCCATAGCAGTGGACGCCACAGCAATCGACGTTCATAATAAATTTACAGTAAATTTTTATCAATCTCGCGTCGTATTCATATTGGGGTAAAGGTAATAAGGTGCCTCTTCTCTTCAATGTCTTCACCCAATCCAAATACAAAAAATTTTGACAAAATACAAAAAAGGGATAATTGATCAATCATCGAGCTCATAACTAAAACAATTAAATATAGAACACATTAAAGTAAATCTGTAAAAAAATTACACGAGGCTCGAAACAGTACACAAGTTTGAGAAATTGTGTTTTTAAGAATGTTCGTGAGAAGCGATTAAGATTTGGAAGTACACATCGAAACTTGAATCATGAAACAAAACCAAAGAAAACCAAGAGAGAAGGAATACGTGAACGAGATACATGAGTGACTTCGTTGATACTATTTTAATCGATACAGATGGAATTTTTTTTTATATGACTTTGCGCTTTTGTTGAAGAGAAAAAAATCCAATAATAAATTAGAAACAATGAAAGCCATATGTGTGTGAAGACACACAGACACGCACAAAATTCCTTGAATCAAATAAAACAATGAATCTGATAGAAAGAAGAAAATACAACAGAAGAGAGCAAAAACAAAAACATTGTGGTATTATTAATGAAACGACACGCAGGGGCGGGCTTTGAGACGAAACACAGTTAAAAGTCTTTACCAAGAGGATGAATAAGGTAAGTGAAAGTGGTGACGAAGGTACACACATACATATACATATCTGTTCATGCTTCAGTTATAAATAAACAAAAGAGAAATAAAACATGTAATGTACAGGGAAGGAAATAATACAAAAAAAAAACCAAAAAAACCAAAACGAGAAAGAGAGGAAGATTCAGTGAATCTATTTAAATAAACTAAACTGCACACAGAAAAATCGTATGAGAAGACGTAAAACAAGACACGGATAATGCTAATTCATTGAAGGAAATACCTTTAGACTCTTTTTCCAACGGAAAATCTATATGCCAAAATAATAGAATATGATGAGTACTTTAGAATTCCTTCAAAAAAAACATCGTACACAACTGTATTTTGTTTTGTTTTTTTTACAATAAATAAATTATGAAAGCCCGACTTTTTTAGGTTTTGAAGGGTTAAATAAATTAACTCAATGCAGTATTTAAATGTATATTTTGTGTGTTGTTTTTGACATAAAATAAAGAAATAACTTATCCCTGAGATACATACTAAACGAATCGCCTAATTTTAAATAAGCTTTGTTTGTTTGTTAAATGTGTAAGCCAATGTTTCATAACTATTCTTTAGCTAAGTTCTTAAAATATTGCTTCTAGTAAGACTAGTAAATTTTAATTAGGAGACATTTTTAGATAAGGTAAATGAATAATTCTGTGTTACAAAAGCCCCCTAGTTATGTCAAAAGGGGGTCGCAACAAAGACTGGTTGGCAATTACTGGTTTAACCTATAATGGAGACTATCATTTCTTTAGTTCTAAAAAATATATCCACTCAAAAGCAGAAGAAGAAAGGGTGTTGATAACATTTCAACAACTTCCCGTCAGATGGTTCTGAAATGTAATAATTCTGGTAATTCTTATTGTATCTGGCAATACTGGTCGTCGTGGTGTAGTGGTAAGTGTGTCGACCGCCACGCAGAAAGTCTAGGTTCGATTCCCGGACGGGACACCTCGCATTTTTTCACGGTACCACCTCTTTCGAGGTGCTGACAACCCTCAAAGAGTATCAATTGTTTATGAAAAAGCTTCTCAAATCTCACCGACCGGAGTCGGCAAAAAACTGTAGGTCCCTTCTACTCGTGAGAGAACAGTAGCACGCAGAAAACGAAGCTAGAAGCTAGGCTCTGGTCCCTTGTAAAATGTAGTGCCACTCATCTTTATCGCCATAATTCTGTGGCCTCCGTGGGTAATGTGGGTAAATGCTTCGGTTTACACACAGAAGATCACAGGTTCGATTCCAGGAGTGTCCTTTTTGCACATTTTCACGGGAACATCTTTTCCGAGACGCTGGAAACACGTAAAGACATATTCAGTAGAATAGGCTTCTCAAAATTCACCATCCAAAGTCATCAATAGGCTGTAAGTCCCCTTTACAACTACTACGTGAAAGATCAAGAAAAACGTATAACGTGAGTAGCCGCTAAAGACGTTGGGCCCTTGTATCATGGACCCTGTAGTGGCATCCAATTTATGTGTTTATTTTAAAGTTATACAATAATTGCATAGCTTGACTGTTTTTGGGAAGTCATTACTTGAAAAAAATGCACCGTGTCACAATTCGTTGGCTTCCAATACCAAATTGCACGAATTGGGCTTTGAATTGCTTCCGCACTCACCGTATTCCTCAGATTCGACCCCCAGCGACTTCTACCTCTTTTCAGACCTCAAAAAGATGCTCGCCGGAAAAAATATGGCTCGAATGAGTTGATGATCGCTGAAACTGAAGCCTATTTGGAGGGCAAAGATAACGTTAAAAGATAATAAATGTTAGCGTGACGTTGGACTGATTGTATCATTCTTGAAGGAAACTTTTTTGATGAATAAAACCGAATTTCTTCTACTTCTTCTTGTGGCACACCAGTCCACGTGCTTTTATTGGTTAATCATCACTTATTGAGTGATGTGTTACTCCGTTTAAACGGGAAAGGAAGAACGACTCTTCTCTTCAAGTAATAACCAAAAACGATGCTTCTATTCAGTGGACAAATATCGAGCCTAAAAATAATGCTAAAACCTAATCGTTACGTAAATGAGCGTCAACAGTGGAAGTAAAAAAGGGAAGTGTGTCTGTAATTTTGTTTCTTTCTCTCAGCAGATGTTTTCAATTTACTAAGAGTAGTTCGATTTTACTAGAGCACTGCATACTGACATCACGCACACAGACTGCTCCTGAATGAAATCTTAAAACACCAGTAAGTAGTCTTTTTTAGCTTTGATCGCTTTACTGGACAAAAAATTTTTTTGAAGATGATCAGTCAAATGATGCTGAAAGCGTCGAAGGCTATCTCATGAGTACAGGGATCTTACAAGGTGAATTAAAACCAACATATGCCAAACACCAATCAATGAGAACAAATTTCTTTTAGGTTTTCATGTGGATGTTATATTTACATAAAGAGGTATAATTATGTTGAAATTTGAAAGCAGGAAAGTGGGAATATTTGTTCTAAATTTGGTGGCGGTACACTTTTCAAGGAACTTAACAAGGAACAAGGCCCTATCTCCTCTAATAATAATAGTAATTCAGTGGCATTACGGCCTAGACGGGACCAGAGCCTAGCTTCTACAGCAAATGCTCGAGTTGTTCGTGGTATTATTCTCTCATAGTTTTTTGCCGACTGTGAACCACTTTGAAGATTTCCAAAGACAATTGATACCCTCTGAGTGTTGTCAGTAACTTGAAAGAGTTGGTGCAGTGCCAAAATGTTCCGTCCGGGAATCGAACATGACCTTTGGTGTGTGGGTGGAAGCACTTACGCACTACGCTACGGCGACCACTATTATCTCTAGACTTCGAGTTGATCACGTTGTCTGTCAGTACTTCGTTTTATGAATATCTTGGTCAGTCCACCTTCCATTCACCTACATTAACTGATACGTACAACTTCAATGCAGCTTCTGCACGATCAATTTGAAAGCACGATCATCTGACGTGGAGGCGATGTTAACTTGTCACAGAAATTATGCGATTTATATGATTAGCCATATTCTTGCGCAGTTTTCTTAAGTAACCAGCCTATGCGAATAAGACACAAGCCTTAGCAACCCACTTATGTAACTAGCAAAACCTATGCCATCGGCCAAATTCAGTTGAATTTATACGTCCGCATGATATGTGAACAATGACATGTTCCACAAATAACAATTAATTCATTGCCTGCTTTCTTCAAATCTAAAAATTGGAGGTTATAAATGAAAGACCATTTAATTGATTTCTTTTCATTCATATCATACGTGAGGATTTGTTGATTGATTTCTTAAAATTATAAAATTCGTCCTATCGGCAAATTCAAGACTAAAAATCAACAAAAATCCCCTAACTCCTAAAATGCCTCGAAGCAACATGGATCCACCTCACGCTAATAAAATCATGTCCGACGGGCGATTTTTCGCATTGCGATGTGTGTCGATTAAGAAACGATCTACATACCATAATTGATACGAAACGCTAGACATACATACATACATTTAAATACCTATCTTTAAAAACTAATTAACTCGAACTATTTCGAATAAAAATTAACATAACAAAAATTAAGACGTGCTCGTTGAGTTGATGGCCAGAAACACATGTGTGCGCGTGTGCGTTTGCGAGTGAGAGAGTGTGTATGTGTGTGCATGGGTGTGTGTGTGAGTTCCGTTTAATGAACTATGGGGAATTGAATGAATATGTGCGTGGTGATCGAATGGATTATGCTCTTTCTCGAATTTTAATGATTATTACGTTTTTTTTTTTATTTTTATCTTTGATTATGTTTTCTTTTCTTTTAAAAAAATCTTATTCTTCATTTTTTTTTGTGCACTGAACCTTGCTGTCGGAGATAAAGAAGAGCAGAAATTTTGCCCTCATGGATCCGAATAGAATACTTACACAACATTCCCGGAATTGTTTGGCATCAATGGGGGATGTGAAATTTAAGCCCCATGTGTCATTTGTCATTGGGTCCTTCCAGTAGACGAAACATTCAGACGCTTGTCCAATTCGAGTGCCTAACACACATACACACACAATTATGATTAAACAACATATTTCAGATTGAATTGGAGATTATGGATATACTCACCTGGCTGAACAAGTCGCACGTCGAGAATTTTATCAACCTGACTGTTGTAGGCTGTTATGTGGAATACGCATTCAGGTGAATCTTGTATGCAGGTAATGTTGACAGGAACCAAATCTTCGGATACTTGTTGCCATTTAACGGTACCAGCACCGCTTGAAGATACATGGAACACCTCAGCCCACAACCTGAACGAACTTATTCGTGTTACCAATAGTTACCAATAGATTGTGTTTTGTTTTTTTTTTACGGAGTGATGTTTTTTTTTGTTTTGATTGAGGAATGACGAAGGAAACGCAAAATTGATTGAGTGCAAGGTGTTTGTAAATGCCGTATAAAATTATTTTTGTTGCGCAGAATTGTAGAGAGTGGTATTTTATTGGGAGGTAAGTGATAAAAAAGAAAATCGAGAAAAGAACCAATTTAATTCCAAATTGTTTACAAAATTGTATTTTTTTTTTTGATTATATAGCAAATTTTAATATCTCCCCTGGGCGCTGGGAAAATATTTAAATTTATTTTAAATTTTGTTTGGTGCCAATTTTTGAAAAAGAAAACAGTGAAGAGAGGCGGATGTAAATGAAAAAACAAGTCAAGCGAAACAAAAATTTTAACCACGGATTTGTTGGCTTGTGTTCATTTTTATTATTATAGCAAAGCAGAAGCACGTAAAATTTGTGGTATTTGCTATTTCATAACTTTTTTAAAAAATGCAGTAGTTTTGAACAAGCTGACTGTAACTTTTGTGTGAACTTGTATGAATATGCCATGTAGTATTTTTTGTTTATTTAAATAATTGAAAAAATGCAATAAAAAGATAATTTTTAATTTAACTGTTACACATCGATTAAGAAAAAAGTTATATCTATTTTGAGTTGTAAAAAATGGCACAGAAACATTAGTACTTAAATTTCTGACATTAGTAGTGGTTCCAGTTATTAACAATAAAAAGACATCTTACAAAAGTATGAGTAGGAACCGCTTGTGTATTTTTAATATGGGGCGACACTTTACATTATTCCATTATTCGATTTGATTCGAATAAACAAATCTGTTAAGTTTGAAGCCATATAAGAACATACACCGAAAGGAGTGGAAATATTTAAAGCCTAAAATCAGTTTTCTACTCATACACAAATGAGTTATAGTGAAATGATGGCCAGAATAATCTACAATGGTTTCATGAAGAGGATCACTAATGTGAAAACTAGCTAACTTCGTAAGGAGGATAATTGAAAAAATGTGTATAGGAAATGTTATACAAAAATGTCATAAACTAAACATATCTCCCACAGCTGTCCTCACTGGATACTACCGTTGACATACATACTCGTATGTACATAGACTACAGGAGAAGAAACTGCAGCCCCTCCTTCTTCACTTTTGCATCTGATATGCTTCCCTAGCGAGTAGCCAAATTGCAACTTCAGAGTAATCTACGAAAGTCTTCTCGTTTAAATCAACTCTATAGTGAAACCTTCGTGAAATAATACATAATATGTACACAATTCCAATGGTTAGCATATTTTTAAATTAGAACAATAGAATACAAAAATGATAATTGAAACTTATGCCGTAGGGAATATCTGGTGCGCTAGATGGCCTGAAGAAGCCACAGCGTAAGGCGTTAGCAAATTTTTTCAAACAAAAAAAAGGAGCTACGGCGAAATATTCGCCGTTTTAAAAAATTTGAAATGATCCTCAGTGCCACTAGAGTCCGCAACGAACTAGGGATAGGCCACTAGGCGAGTTTTTGTTTTACCAAGACAAGACCTATTAGAATGTATTCTTTTTTGACACTTTAAGCATTTTTCGATACATGTTTCGAGGCGTTTTATACTCTTCGTCTGTTGACTTGTCTAATAGTCAACTGCGCACGTATCCTTAAATGATTTAAATGATTTTATTCCAGCAATCTGTTAAACAACTAATTTACCCTAAACCAACGAAAAGTTGTTGTCTCTCAGACAATGGATAAGATCCAGGTGAATGATATCACCGACTCAGACAGCTGTTGTTCCCTGAAGCTTCTACAGTAAATGGACTGTGGAATGCCCAAACGTCGTGCACGTATGGCAAGGCATATTATCTAGTACGAGTATCTAGAAGGGATATCCCGGAAACTGATCAAATGAAACGATTCATTGATGTGGATGGATTCACATGATTTCTTTTTAGCCTAGAGATCTGAGATTTGTCATAAATGAAATCTCTGACTAGGACATGGTTTTTTTAGTTGGCTACAATTTCAGCTGCAACATTTAAATGGGTGGATTTGGATTTATCACTCTACGCAAAAGGTCAAAATGAAATCCAGAGACACAGACTCTGCTTGGAGCTGTAAGAAGTATTCGCCTTGAAAGGGACTTGTTCTTTTTCATCCACACAAAATTAAAATGGATGAATGCGACTGTTTGTATATCAGTTATTGCGGTCTAATTCATGCACGGTCTAAAATTTGGGCAAATTATAACAAAAAATTTTATAAACAAAAAAATTCACATACTCATCAAGTGGCATATTCATACAATAAAATTACGAATATAAATAATTTTTTTTGTAATCATTAAACTACTTATTTACATTGCTCTTGTATATATAATAGATTAGATAGATGAAAGAAATGCTTTAGACTTAATGAATCACCTCAGGAGATGGCCGTCCCGTCGACGAGAAGTCTGCCATGGAGAATCCTCGTATCGGTACGCTTTGCGCATAAGCGGCGCACAGGAACAGCTCAATTTATTACCCATGGCGCAGCTAGCACAACCAGCCTGACCTCCTGTTAAGATGAAAATAGTGTTATTTGTCAAAGGCCGAAAGAATGCAACAGATGAAGGAGAGTGTTTAAAATTGTGCTTGTCAATCGAAATAGTATGTCTCCTAAAAGCTTATATATCTACGCTTGGAAGACAAGCAAAAGTAATCCATGGTGACTTCACAGTGAAGTTTCCAAAAAATACCCATTTGAAGAAAAAAAATATTTTGAACGTATATCATACCTGAGGCACCCCGCTGTCACCACATTCCGCTCACGTCTGCTTGCGAGAGTGCTTGACCTCGGTTTAAGGACTGCGAACGTTGATTATGTCGATGTCCGTGATACCTGCTTCCTCTCTGCAAACAAAGAAACACAACATAAACAAATCAGATTCAATCTAAAGTGAAATCAATTAAATGAAATCCTCTCAAGACGACAAGATTAGAGCCGTTGTCGTTGTCGTTGTCGTTGTCGTCGTCGAGAGGAAGAATGAGAACACTGAATTTCAGATGCAAATGAATGCATGTATGCATCTGCCATTTCAGCGGCAGCACCATCATTGGCATAATCACATCGTCACGTGAACGTTAACAAACTATGTAAATAATTGCTGCACCCCGGCCGACGTCCCTATCTCACCGCAAAAGCTAATTAAGAGAGCGCCACTAGGGGCCATACGGGCTCGTTCCCTACATCCATAATTCTAAGCCTGCTGCAACAGAAGCTCGACAGCAGCCATTATGCTGAACGATGCGATGGAACTGAACTCGTGCACAAGGATGTGCGACTTCAAAATGTCGCCGATATTTACACTTTTTTTTTCCATTTTGCATCCTTTGCCCTCTTCACACCCACCCACCCACGCACCCACTGTCGCCGCCGTCGTCACAGGATGTTGGGCGGCGAGTTCACGAGAGCGCATATACACGATTGAAAGAAACCGTAGAGGACAACCAGCCAACCACCTGCAAATTGCTGCGATTTGCTGCCACCGCCTTGTCCCTACGCCTATGCCATGGCAACACAAGAGCAACGAAGAGGGCACACTCCATCTCCCACACACGCCACCGACCTGACATTAAGTTGATATTCGACTCTACGTGCCTACCCGTGTGTATATTATGTAGTTTGTGTTTGTTCTAAGAAGTGTAATAATTATAATTCCTTGACACAGGATGTTGTGCGGTATACAACAACGTCTTCAAGATAAAACAAAAATCTTTCAAGTCGAATCCATTTGGCGGGCAGGGTAGGGGGATTTTTTTTCGAGACAAAGGGCCTGACGTAGGGTTGAAAGGACTGAAAATGGGGACCCGCACATCAGATCGGAGGAGGGAGGGAGGAATGGCCATCACCGGGAGCACCGAATGCTATGCGAGGACAATTTGAAAGGGTTGCTGTTGTCGTCGGAGGGACTACAGGCGGTGATAATTGCAACGGTGACTTTCTTCCTTTTTGCTATTCACCAATTCAACCTCGTCATCATCACGTCTGACATCCCGACAATCCATTACATACAACGCAAACATCCTTAGATATACATACACGCAAACAACAGAGAGCAGAAGCGCAGGTATAAAAACAGGACCCTGTACACATCCACTTAGGCAAATTAAAGGATATAATGAGCTCAGAACATTGTGCATCCCTTCAATGTCAATGTAGGCAGTGGGTGGTTGGCTGTTTGGTCGGTTGGTTGGTTGGTTGACTAGGTAGACCCTCCGGAAAGTATGTGTGGGACGATGACGACGAGAAGTGAATCTCCGTGGCATAGCCGCTCTCATAAGGGTGGATACTCTGTTCCCGACATCACATTATCAGCATGAACATCAACATCGTAGTCGTCATCTTGAGCGTTCGGTGTGTCGTGTCGTCCCCTGAATGAATTGAAATTGAAATGATGTGCTGCCGTGGATTCTAAATATATGTTTCTATTCTGGTGGTGTGCGGTGTGTCTGACTGCCTACTCACCATCCGTAAGCGAGTGCTGAAACATAAATTCACGTTTATACGACTCTCGCTGGAGGAATACTTCAAATGCCAATTTATTGCGTTGCTTTTCAACGCAATCTACTTTAGCTGGAACACCCCTTTTAGCGTAAGGACGCCTTTGTTGCATGGGGTGAGAGGGAATGGGGTTAGAATACTGAATGCAAGGACTCATTGTCGTCCGATATGGATACGCTTCGAGGTTTGAGCTCCAATTACGTATGCGTCATCACTGGAGCTAGATACGTAGCACATTCTCTTGTTTGCCAACCATGCATTACTGACCGGTTAAGGGTTCCGTCGAATGCAATGACTTTTAAGTTGTCATCATACCCTGTCCTACGTGGAATTGATGTGGCCTCTTGAAGAGATCATTTCGAAGCCGAAAGTGCTTAAAATGCAAACATCCGTCGAATTTCTTTCAAGGAAACTGTAATAAAAAAATGAAATAAAAGACAAACATGTATGATTGATTGGTGGACATCCCTTGGCACGTCCATTCAGTCCATTCCTCCTTTGGTCTGACACCGCAGCCGACTGCCGACACAAATTCACAATCGTACGCTAACACCAGTGGACACTCTCAACATTTGCACACATTGGAAGAAAATCTATGTCAGACACATGTATCTTAGACAAGAAACAAATATCCACACTCAAACACATGTCGATATGTATAACAAGTTGTATAGCACACCCACTACAAAGCTTGCGAAAACTTTTAATGAGGACGAAAATTGTGCTGCGAGTGTTTGTAGTAGATGAGGGGAGAGGATCGGTTGGACGATAAATGGGTGGAGGAACATTCAGGTTTGGGGTCGGAGATGGCAAAGGAAAGGCAAAAGTAGCAAATTGTAGATTTGAATCGAGGGTCTACTCTGATGCTGTGTACGAGTATACGGCGTCGGCGTCGACGGCACTAGCAGTGGGAGTGATGCTGATGATGATGATGAAGGAATCATCATTATGTGCTCACGTAAACAAAATCCTCTAAATAATTATTCATTTATGCATCCGCAGGACAACACACAATGATTTATACATTGTAATGAGGAGCACGCACTCATTCGCACACAGAGAAAATTGCAGGGAAGCTTTATGGGAGCGGCTACGTAAAATATACACACAGCCTGGAGGGCAACATCTCTAGTTTTACGGTAGGATATCTGATTAAGAATACATAGTTATTGGCATTGTAAATTAACTAACATTATTCCTTAAGCTGAAGGTATTCACAGAAGAATAACCGGAACGTGAGACAATCCAAGTCATAAAATAAACTAGTTTTTGGCTATTCCCCATCGAACAGTGGACGTGAATGGCTCCCAGAATGTTTTTCACAAGTTGTAAAAAGGAATTTGGTCGATCGATGTGTGTACGCGTGTGTGTGTGTGTGTGTGGAAGACGAGGCTTTTTTGGACGGATTGAGATTGCTTTATGAATTTCAAACTAATCAATAGGCGTGGAAGGAAGAAGGCAGAGGACATGGCAAACGTTCTGTCATTATTTTAACGTTTTTGTAAAGAGAATTCCACGAATGAGAGATGTTGTAACATTATAGTGAGCTTTTAGCGTGCTCGCATATAAGGCGTAGAGAAACGGTTTAAAGGATATTCAAGAGATTCAGTTGTCAGCTGCGTTCATCGGGAAAAGGTATTCAGTGTACGCTCGCTATCACAGAGACATTTTTTTTTTTTTAAATTACCGTCAATAAGTAAGAGTGGAGCTGCCAGCTAGAACGTCTAAAAACAAACTACAACTCAAAATGTAATAGAGGACACCCTCAAATGAAATGGGGCCCACGAGTAAAGAAGGGCCTTAACCAACAAACTGTTCAACTGGAGGCAGTCGGCAAAGGATCCCGCAGACTGGTGGGGTTTGTTTATGGAAGCCTAGGTTCACCCCAGACTGTAGCGTCAAACAAAGAAGGAGAGAAAGCCCTACATGAGTCTTGTATGATACTGACGGTTTGTGCTGTGCTTAGTGTTGTGCTGTCCATATTTTGCAAAAAACAAAAAAAAACAAAATCAGAACTCCAGGGTTAAGAAACAGGATCATGTCCAAAATATCTTAAATTCAATAGACGCCGATTCAGCTTTTTTGTATTACGAAATGAATCATGCATCAAAAACCAAGGTAATATTTGAGCGTGTCGGTGAAGTAATCGGATTAATACGTGACAGATTGTTATTAAGGTTCCCTGAAATGAACCCTTGATAATGCAGGAGTACCATACGGGCCTTCATTTCTGTTTAAAGAGAAATTTGTTGGATGTTTTTTGTTTGTTCATTACCGCATCGAGTAAATCGATTTTTATGGAACTGATAAACAATTTATCGTGGCTAGGCCATGTAGAGCGTATGGACACCACTGCTCTGACCCGAGAATTCTTCTTATCCGAGCCGTTGGGACAATGCAACAGAGGACAGCCTAGGCTTAGGTGGCACACACGAGTGGAGAAGGATCTCAACCAACTTGCTGCGTGTGCAGCTGGAGGCAGCTGTCGAAAGATCTGAAATTAGCCACTTTAATTGAGGCCCATGTCCCACCCGGACTGCAGCATTACAAGAAGAAGAAGAAGAAACAATTTATCGAATTTTGAAGCATCGCACGACCGTTTCTTCGATTCGGTTTAAAGGCACAATTGTGACTTAAGCATCGCCAATTCGGACATATCCAAGCGTTGTGACTTTCAACTTATTGGTGCAAAGATAGAAGGTACACATTACAACGGATAATTCAGTATGGCTTAAACTTTTTGCCGTATAAAGCCCAAATTATAAAATTATAAGCAAGTTACTTATCTACTTTAGATTTGCCTATTTGTCTGGAACTTGGCAAAAAAAAATTATGAAATGGATTAAAAAGACAAAAGATTGTTTGTGTTGACATGTAATGAAAATCATTTCCATCCAAAAGACAAATGTTAATAAACAAAATGTTTGTGTATGTAGTGAAAATAATCGAGGAATACTCCAAATGAGTCACCATGTGGTGCGCGATTCATTGTGTGATCATACTTCTTTGAAGAAAACTATAAAGTAGTAGCTGTCAAGCAGTCACGCTGTCAATGAAGCTTCTTATTTAAAGACATTATGGGATCCATAACTTCGCCGAAGACGTATCCATTTCAGCAACAAGAAACATCCGGTCTAGACCCAACGAAAATTTTTCTACTTTCCGCTGCTCCCAAGATCATCTGACCAAAACACACGACAATTTTTGAATAAATTTCACGTTTAATCGAAAATTTGATATAACCTTTCATATTTGTACATCACAAATGTACACGCACTATGTCCTTGCCCGTAATGTGAACATCAAGAAGGATCACTTCTCATGCCAATGGTTGTTGTGTGCGAATTTCGATTAGGGGTTGAAAATGTAAGGAATGTGACTGATGCTACTGGGATTCGTATTGATTCATCTTCCTAAACGAAAATCATATTTGTATCATACTGGGAGGATATGCCTCTCTATTCGAGAACTTTTAAACTAGACAATAACAGATTTGTCCCATTGCCAGCCAGACGACTACATCTAGAGTTCAATAACATCCTTGTGTGACTCTGGAATGCATCAGAGTCAGGTGCATTTCGTCCTTTCGCATGACACATAGCCTATTCAAACTTTTAATGAAGGTATATTCAGATAATTTGTGATCGTCGTGGCGCAGTGGGTAAGAGCGTCATTTCACACGGCGAATGTCTAGGTTCGATTCCTGGACGGAACATTTTTTCACGGCACCACCTCATTCGATTTGCTGACAACACAAAGAGTAATTGTCTTTAAAAGCTTCTGAAATCTCGCCGTTCGCTCGTTGCCCCTTAATCATAAGTGAAAAGTGCATCTTTATCGGATATTTCATGAAAATTGTTTCAGTAATCCATAAGCTCAGAAGATGTGGAGAGTGTGGCAGACAACCATCTGATGTGACAGACACACACAGAGACACACAAAACGTTCGTTCTATAGTGAAGAAACTTTAAAAAAATAAAATGATAGCTCATTTAAAACAATCGCTCCTATAGCGTCCAGTAGATACTTCTATCACGAATGATAGGTTCCAAGCTTTATCTGCCGACTGCAAGCGATGAATTTTAAAATGATTTTTCTTTTGAGGCAGTCAATATTTCTTAATTCATGGTGTTTGACATGAAAGGAGTTTCTTCCTAAAGAAGTATTTGAAACAGAGGTCTTCCACATAAGAGTTGAACCACGCCACGATTAAAAACTGTCCCTTCCAAATGTGCTTTCGTGTGGTAACCCAAATCTTCCTATGTCCCATTGCATTGCATTCCGTCTCAAAGTAAGTATCGACTCTCCAACATACATAATTGGTAAGTAATTGTGGTAACATTAATGTTGTATCATCAAATTTGCTCAAACAAAACGGCAGATGTGCCGTACAATGGAAACCCCCCTGGATGACGGAAGAAGCTAACACACCGCACGCACACACATGCAATAACAACAAATTTCTATTCAATTAAAGTGGCTAATTTCAAACCGGAAATTACACACTTATGGTCGGAACGCGCTTCAAATGTCAATAACGACTCAAATCTCAAATCCCCCATTTACAAGTGCAATTTTAAGTTCCACTACCCTCCATGCAAAGCCACTTCACGCCCCAAGTGTTTATAATCGATTCGTTTTTTCTACCCTCCACTTCGCACACCCTACAACCGGCACATCGAAGACGAAGCTGTGCTGAATATTGCTTCACAGTCTGGAGTATTTTGCATTAAATATCATGAGTAAGCGAGAAAATAGATAACCACAAGTATGTACATCCCTAAGATTTTTTTTTTTATTATTTTACTTTACATACGAAAACACTAAGAAGGAAAGAAAACCTATTAGAGAGCCGAGAGGGTGGATCCAGACCGATGCTGATACGTATTCTCCAACACGTCTCGTGTACTCATGTACCCGCCCCACCCCACAGCCAAAATATTGATCAGACCGATTCTATCTGTCTCCGTCGTTTGCATTCAAATCGCCATTACAGTCGAGGGCATCATCATGGGTGGCGGCGAAGCACTTTATTCCTCTCCGCTCCACGACCACAAAACCCTTACACAGAGCAAGGACAAATAATTAGTGAGCAAGCTTGCAGCAAGGGGGCGGCCTACAGTCTGGCCAGTGAACCGGTTTGGAATATCTAATGGACCATAACAGATGGAATTTAAGGGCCGTCGCCGGGCTTACTGACCCAGCGAACAAATTAATTTACTCTGCTACACAATTGATATTTACCTAGTGGCATTCACCCCGATCCAATCAGAAGACACCTTTCGCAGCGCAAAATACATCCAGTCGAGTTGCCTATTTGCTGTGTGTAATTTGTTAATTTAAATACAATTCAGCGAGCCATTGTTCGGCGATGACGACGGCGTGGCAAACGAGGGAAAAAAGGACGCGACACGGATGGGGAAAAAAGAGGAACCAGAACACAGCAATTGATAGTAATTAAACTTTTCGTTTCTCGCCGCGACGAGAGCTGTGACATCTCCCACGCAAAGGACAGGAAAAAATCGACAGAGATTCCTATCCGAACTCTTTACCCATTTGTCTAAGCATCTCCTACTGCAGTGTTGACTCGTACTTAAGGTTAATTAAATTTTCTCCTTCGGGGCATGAAAGTCATTAAAGAGGATCTCCTCTCGGCTCAACAATATGAAGAGGGTTACAATAGACAAAAACAAGAGAAAATGAAAAGCAAAAACGAGGAGATACGGCGCCAAGGAAAAAAGAAAATCTATCAGACGGCGTATTGCTACACTCGGCTAGCAGTGAACGAGTTTCTTCCGTACATCATCACCATTACAGCCACCAGTGTCATTGCATTAACCATCATCACAGCACCCTTTGCTGCAGGAGTCAATAGGTTCTTTGATAGTAACGAGGGTTACCTAAGCGGGATTGAATTATACTCTTTGACTTAGGGGTGATGCAGCGACCACAGGGATCGCATGTGCCATCCAGTGAATGGTGGATGTATGGCCACTAAGAATTTGTGCTATGTGCAGGCTGATTGTTATCGGCAAGTGCAGCTTGATTGCAGAGAAAAAGAAATGCGCTAACGCTTAAATGACGTGGAATCTGTATGCAAACACGGCACCGCATTACGTTTTGGATAATCTTTCAATTGAACTTGTCTTCAACACCGTTCGATGGCAGTATGCATCGTTAGGTTTTACACGTAGTAGTGACAAATCATTAACATCTAAAATGTTACCACTAACTGGTTGAGGGGCTAAGAGACGCCATGAATGCGAAACCCAAGGAAAATTTAACTTGCGCGCAATCTGATAACCCGATCATAGCAGTGTTTTCCAAGCTGAGGTTCTTGTAGTCAGCATTGGCAAAAATGATACCAATCCTAGCAACATCACCATATTGATATTTCCATTCTGATTGACAGTCAAGCGGCAATGAGTGAAAATGCGCACCGAAAATTATGTCGCAAGCTGCTGCAAAGACCTGAGGATTCCTGGCTCATAGCATCGGATTAATCACTGTCCCACGGCACAAGACTATCGCAGAATGATAGGCAAACTTGCCACAAAGGGACCTGATATGGATACATCCACAGAAATCCCGGGAATTTTGCGAAATGACAAAACAGGTGGATTGAAGGATTCTGAAACCAACAAAAATTATGTGGAAATAACAAAGCATGTGTGAAGTAACTCGAGCAATGTGAACTACATAGGACTTCGCGGAAATCAAAAAGTTACTTCAAGAATAATAATAATTAAATGGCACTATATCCCACAAGGGAGCAGGACCTAGCTTCTACAACAACTACTCTCGAGAAGAAGCCGTGGAAAAATGCAAGGTGTCCCGTCCGTCCTTCTGCGTGTGGGTCGACGCACTTACCCACTACGCCACGGTAACCACAAAAAAGCTTGTTGGTTGGGGCACTAACTGATAACTTAGTGTAACATAGGACCAATATAAGACCCATTGAAGACAATCTGTGCCAAGGGTGTGGAGATGAAGAGGAACTGGAGGATCTGGGGGCCACTGAGGGCCACCCCAGTCTTTGTCACTCATTATATAGGATGCTTGGAGGATACTACTTCTTTGCCTTTAATGAAATCTCAAGTGTAAATCCTACTAGTCATTGCGTACTTACAGACTCACTGGCTGGCTAGATGGAAACTTAGATGGCAGGTTCACTGTATGAGAATAGGTACTTTAATCAAAGTCCCGGTCAGGCGTCACAATGGGTCACATTGTAAGTGAGTGTCCAAAACTTAAAAAACTTTAAACTTGGTGTCCTTTGCCAAAATCACTATCGGAGTAATTACAATTTAGTTCAAAAAAACATTCAACGACGTTTTTCTATTATCCTGTCCTGGTAGCTTTCTACCAAGGGAAATATTGACACTGTAACAGATAAATGTGAGTCTAGTCCAGGTCCCCCTGACGAAGACGGAAATATCGTCCCTGTCCGTGACAATATGCAGAAGACTTCAAGGTATTCAATTTCGCGTCACTTTTCAAGGTTCAGTCATTTATAGCCAATTTCAGAAACGTAAAATGATGTGTGTTCGCCGAATGGACACTGAAGTATGTAGAAACTTATCATTTGTTATATTCTTCGAAGCAAAATTATCGAATTTGAGACGATGCGACTAATGCATCTTAAGTCAAAAAGTCATTGGATCATATTTCTTTAAAAAAAAGTGTTGACCAGGGCCAACAGCTAATTGTGCTAGCTGTTGATTTTTACAAGTATATTTCAACCTGAGTAGAGTGACCAAGGACATGTGGGATCAATAGAACGTTGATGCATGCCACACCGCACATGCCATATTGCAGACCCTTCAGGAGTGATTGATCCGCCCACGAATATCGTGCATTTTTATGCCGACAGCCCTGGGGGTTTTCCCCAATCACAGGTCTATAGATATGATAAAAAAATAGCAAGGAACGTCAAACCCCCCCCCCCCCCCCCCCCCTTCATCTATAAATTCAGTCTGATTTAAGCGACAGAGTCAAACTTGATGTTTGGATGATCCCACTCATCTGAACATGGGTCTGCTCTAGAGTACCTAGCTCTCCTTAGTTTTTTGTCTAGAAGCTTAACGAGACACATGCCGATGTACGGCCCGTTAGTCGAATCTCCGCCTCAGGATAATGTCCATGTAAACGGGACCACAAATCCCACAAACATAAATCTTTTCTCTTAAAAAAACCGACAAGGGCTTCTTCATCCAACTTAATTAACACCCTAGCTCCTGTAAGCGGAACAGGAATGATCCAGATGATACAGAAACTCAAAATAGTCTTTTGAACGTGGGCTTCGATACCCAATTCCGTCTTAAGCCCAAAAAAACAGCGATTTTCAAGAATGAACGCTTCGGCACTAATGTTGTGCTTACTTATTGCGGAATCACGATAGACGAAGTCCTCGACAATGACTGATCTGTCCGAGACGTTGATATTGTGTGCCCTTCCTAACTTGTTTTGCCATCGTTTACCGCAAGAACCACAGTAGATGCTTCCATTTCGTTGGCAGCAAATGCCTCACTGCCTCAATCAAGGCAACTTCATAAGCAGAAGCTAACGTTTGAAGGGACTTATGAAAGAACGTGCCTCCAGCATTGACTTCTGAGTTTCGCACCACAAAATTTACATTGAAGTGTTCATTAATTATCTTTTTGACTAATCATGAAACAGTGACACTTCTTTAATGTCTTGGTGCACAAAATGACAAGTTTAAAGCCAAAAGTAAATATGGCATCGCATATTTGATCTCTATGCGCGCTGTTATATGCCGCCTTAAACCCGCAAAACAAAGACTTACGATAAAGCAAATACTACGGAACACAACAAAGTCATGGTTTATGTACGAGTATCAAAAGTGTCAAACAGACAAGGATGTCAAAAAGAATGTCTTATTCGAATGAATTCTTTTGGTTGTGAAACTGAATTCAAAGCTCAGAAAATTAATTTGCGAGTAAAACACAAGCAACATGTGCAACAGTCTTTGAACGCAAATCTCACTGTCCTTAATAAATAGTATTACAGTGTTGCATCCATTTATAGACTTCCTTGATGCAGGTGCTAGCTGTGAATGGTGGATGTACGGAAAGATAAACGCGTAATCTCCTCATTCATCTTCAATATGACTTTTCCTGTGTGATCCCCACGGAATATTGCAAATGACACCATGAACGTTGTCACAGACTATAAATCGTATTCTTAGACTTCTAATTTTAGTTTGATATAAACACTTCCGCGGGGAAGAAACCTACACTTGGATTTTGACTCCAAACGTTTCTGCAATTTTAGAGAACGTTTCATAGATAATTAAGAATTGTCAGCAGCTTCAAAGAGGTGTAAAAAATGAGAGCCATTTGACAAAGAAGTCAACACCCGTCAAAATTGGGCAACCTTAAAAAAAAACTTGTAAAAAAGTGCATTTCGTCGAAATAGGAACATAAACTTCTCTCTGCAAAGCTTTACATGATTCCAGAGTTTGGCTTAGTTCACAATCAACAGTTACGTATGTTCATGAAGAAAATAAATTCTGACAGCTTTTTTGTTCCTTCAAACTATTCTACATACACGCGATCTATATAAAATCCTTCTGCAGAGACGATACCCACATCCAAAGCCAACAAGGAAAACTCCCTAATGAATAACTGGTTGTGAGCACGTACGTACATACATATCTCTCAACAAGTCAACGCCTCCATTCTCATAATTCTCGTAACCCATTTCCTACTCTAGTTTTAATTCCTTTTCGCTTTTCCCCCTCAAAACCTGTTCAGTAAGAGACAGAGAGGCAGCGTGCGAAACACAAACGAATTTCAAGGATGCATAACTACACTATCCCTCTCGGTGACACGATTCCCAAATGACTTCTTGATATTTCCACCGAACAAAGTGCGAATACTACCGCAGCCAAAGCAGTCCGCTAAAAGTGAATCTTGCCATCCACACTTCCATCCTCAGAGATGCACACTGCACATCCTCACCCGG
This sequence comes from Eristalinus sepulchralis, assembly GCA_944738645.1. Taxonomy (NCBI): domain Eukaryota; kingdom Metazoa; phylum Arthropoda; class Insecta; order Diptera; family Syrphidae; genus Eristalinus; species Eristalinus sepulchralis. The sequence continues at coordinate 61,844,727 of OX122885.1, read as the reverse complement.
AGACTATCGCACAACACGTGATATCCTTGTGCGCTTTTCATTTTCAAAAGGAGCTCAAATAAATATTTAACCATCATTATTGTGTATCGGAGGTGAGCGCTCGTAGTTGAACACGGCAACGAAGACGACGATGGTCCAGAACCGCCACCGCCACCCAAATATGCGAGCAAGGGGTGTACGCGATACACTCTTTCCGGCCCTCCCACGTCGACGTGCTGAGATATGAAAATGAATAATTTCCACCACTAATGGACTTGGAAGCATGCACGATAGAATTTCGTGAGCACGGAGCACCGAAAACATTATTCTTATTGCACATGTAATGTACACAGGTATGAACCGCTCCCGAGCTCTAGTCGGGATGGTTCATATTTATGGTGTATCTTCAGCCATTTTTTTGCAGTTTTTTATGCGGCAGCTAGAACGGAGAAGACTTCTCATTAAGTTGTGGATAAAAATTTGCTGCTTGCAGTGCATCATCACTGTGCCAGATAAGCCAGCATGCCAGTGTGCCACCATGCCAACAGCAGCCTGACGAAGGAGATTTAACATTGGCGCACAACACTACGTCTCCTGACGTTCATTTATTCTACAATTTGCATGCAATACTGTTAACCTCGTAATCAGAAATTTTCGTTGTCATCAGAAGCGCGACTGCTTGATGTCGATGTGCTGTGCATGTATGGAACTCAAATACATGACGAGGACGTCTCAAATGATGATGTAGCATACCTTAAATTAGATGCACTACCGTGTTTTCGTTTTCATTTTCTACCTTCCATGTTACGACGTCTAAGCTGTCTCGTGCATGGGAAAGTGAGTCAACGAATGACACTCGCACTGCTTGAGATAATCGCGATGAGCCGGACAGAATCGCACACTACAGGAGCTTATCGCGACAACAGTGAGATCATACGAGTCGATGACATCGCATTAAGTGTTGAGCTAATGGCTAGACCTTCAATGCGTTTTAGAAACAAACGATGTTTTCATCTGACTGACTGATTGATGACACCGCAACATTCCATAGAACGGGAAAGTATGTTAATCATGCAAACCCACGCAGGCGCCACAATGCGTCTGATTTCTGATAAGATCGAACAGACAACCACGTTCACAGTGTGTTTACGAAATCAAGATAAATGGGAGTTCTTACTCACAAAACGTCTTAAAAATTGTTCAAACCCGGTCGCCTTCTGTTTTTCAACCTTTTCACTTGTCGCGTGAATTTTACTCCTCACACAAGTCAAGGAAAACAATTACTGGAGAGCACTTGAGTAAATTTCTCTCCAAAGCGCTAACTTGTTCTCTCGTCTTATCGATCATCTCCGATCAGAGTTACATAGCACCCACGCGTTAATCACTGCACATCACCACCGCACCGCATCATCTCAAGCCTCATCTAGAGATGACGGCAAGGTATCCGACTCTAGAAATTCACTTTCACCCGCCCCCGAGGATGGAACTGATCGTGACGAAACGAAATATGCCTGCTTCACGAAGATGTGTCACATGCAGCCTAAACATTCTGTTAAAATCACCTTCTACGTCATCCGACTAACAAGCACAGCTGTATTTGCCTGCCCATAGACCACAACGAGTTTATTCCGAAAAACCGAAGAAATACCGATCGACAGGCGATGTGTATCTTTGAAATGACGGAAGTATCTATCTTGTTTCACCACTGTTTGTACACAAGACTCGAACTCGAACGGCACGCGACCATAATAGATTGAGGTATTTTTATGTTTTTGGCAATAGCAACAGAGTGAGTTATTTTTACGCGCCCCGATACGGTCGCCGGACCACTGACAACGATCACCTTTAGACAGACACTGATCACAGAGGCGGCGCAAGACAATACACACGACAACGGATGTTGCATCGATTATGCTACGTTCAAGATCGACCGCCCACTGAAGACGACCACAACGACTCTCTGATGTGTGCTGATGTTGTATGATGCTTGTTGTGATGACGAATCCGATGTTTCAAACAGCGCGTGTCTTCTATAACGCCGCTTGATGTGTTCTGTCAGGAAAAGCTAAGCAATTGTGGGAAATAGAAATCAATGAGGGTGTGCGTCTGGCGAATGCTGTTTGACTTAAAAATAAATCTGTTAGCAGGCAAATACTATGTACTGCACAGACGGCATGTAAATTGCCCCTGCGATTATAGGCGTCCAATTATTGGCTTTATGCCTTTATTTGAGAGTGAAACACTACAAAATATGATTAATTAGTAATAAATAGTAGAAGTGGGCGACTAATGAGCCACTTAAAAAATATGATACAATTTATGAGTTTTTTTTATTAATTTAGTAGTTTTAGAGTTCGAATCTAGATGTGTGTTTCATTTAAAGCAAGCTTGTTAATTTAATGAAGGCAAATCTGTATTTTTAAGTTGTGTCTTTTTTTCAGTCATTAAGATTTTACTATGAGCAACCGTTTGTCAGGTAATAAAAATAAAATGTATTTGAAATATTAAAATGGGAGCAGCTGAATTTTGAAACAATCTGCTCAATACAAAAAAAGCTCCCTGAAACTCACTGGTATTTCCAAAAAAGTTTGATTGAATGTTCTACGCAAAACAATATCCAGATGATTGCGATATTTACAGGATGAGTTACTTAGTGACCTGCCATAGACGTAACGTGAAATCACAATCGAAATGAGCCCAAAACGGAAATATTCAGATTTTCTTAGATTTTGAATATGAAATTGAAATCTCTATTTAGAAAAATTGAAAAATCCTTTTTCGGTTAATTTTTATTGTAATTTAAAATATGATGTATTTTATTTTCCCCCCTTAAAAAAAGGAATTGAGTGCCACCACAGTCCCCAATGGACCAGAGATTAGAATCTTTAGCAATCACTCGTCTTCTTTCTCTCGTAAAATTGGACTAATGTACGTCCAATTTCCAAGTCCGAACATTGAAATTTGAGAATTTTTTTCAATTTGTACTCTTGAAGTGCTGTCAGCTCCTCAGAAGGGTTTGTCTTGTGAAAAAATGCGAGATGATATATCCGGGCACCCACAATAATCACAGCAAAGGAGCCCACAAAGGACCAGAGCCTAACTTCTGCATCAACCACTTGTGCGATGCGAGCTATTGTTCTCTCACGAGTAAAAGAAACCTACAGTTTTTTGCCGACTCCGAATGCCATGATTTTAAGAGAGATTTGAGATTTTATAGACAATAAGTACTGCTTGAGTGTTTTCGACAACTCGAAACAACACGGTGGTGTCGTGAAAATAATGCGAGGTGTCAGTCCGGTGTTACACCACGGCAGCTAGAATATCAACAGCAAAATATTATCTTGTTTGAAACAATTTTTTAATAGCAAATGTGTTAATAACTGTGGGGGTACGCTGTCCCCAACAATTCACTTCTTGGCGTTGCTATAAGATTCAGCTTTGTTGAAAATTTTCCTGAATATAAACTTTTTTTACATGCATACATTGCATATGACAATTTTTGAAACCTCGTAGCGACCCCAAGCCAGTCACTGCTCAAAATTTGTACTCAAATGGAGTACAAGAGTTTACGAGTGCTTAAGGATTTTTGGGACAGCAATATTAAATTTCATTAACTATAATCAAAATCAGTTACTAAGAGCGGATGAGAAAGCCCTTAATCTTTTCGAGAGAAAAGTTTTGCGTTCGATTTGTGGTCCTGTTTGCGTTGATGCCCTCTGGAGGGTATTAACGACGATCTCTATAGGCTGTACAGCGGCACGCGCCTGGTCAAGCGTCTTCGGATACAACGTTTAAGATGGCAAGGCCATGTAAAGCGCATGGACAGCACTGTTCCGGCCCGAAAAGTCCTCGAATCCGAGCCATTGCGACAACGCAACAGAGGGCGGATCAGGATAAGGTGGCGCACACAAGTGGAGAAGGACCTCAATTAACTTGGAGTGCGCAACTGGCGGCAGCTAGCAAAAGATCGTGCTGGTTCGAGAGGCATGTTTGTTGAGGTTCAGGTCCAGCCCAGACTGTAGTGCCACAAGAAGAAGAAGAGGAACTATAACCAAAATATCCCTCTATTGCCATTTCTTAAGCGCAATAAGGTCAAACTTTCAATTTTTTTTTAAATAACTTTACTGGTGGGCTAACCTAACGGGTGACTCAAATGTTGCAGTTCCTATTGTGAAAGCAAGGGGGTATAATGATAAAATCAATCACCATGACTGGTAGCGGTTCCATAGTAAGTTTTGAAAAAAATAAATTTATTATTTTTACATCGCATGCCGTTAGAAAGAAATTAGAAAATGAAAATACTTTACAGACCCATGTGACTGATTGGCCCTTGCGAGTTGTGTACATGAGCCGCGAATCACCAGAAAATGACTGACTCGAACCTAGTTGATGATCTTCTCATTGCACCCTAAATTGCAACCAAAAACTAAGCCGATTGCTTGGCGATTGATCTTCGGGCTCATTCGTCAAGTTCAAGGTTTAAAATTCATTGAGTTAGTGACCTGTTGAAATATATTTACGTGAAAGCTATGCTAACCTAAAAGTAATGAATAGGGAACAGTCAAACGAGAAAAGTCAAAGTTCTTTCTTTTAGATCAAACAAAAAAAGTTAACCTGCGCTTAAGATAGACACCAACAAGTGGCGCATTTACATTTATGGTACAGCAAAGTCTAAAACGCTGACCAAGTGATGATAGCGACACAGAAAGCTATGCGCAATACTGATTCCGTCGATTCCTCTCCGATAATTTCAGGGTCAACTATACACTATGCTCGGGAAGGCCAATGTAATGTTAGAAATATTCCAAATTTTTAGACGCTAAGCATAATTCAAAAAATTGTTTTAAACTACATACATAGACTTAAATTTATAAATAGTGTGACACGACTGTCCACACGCAACAAAGACCTAGCTTTTTTCAGCAAATACTCATCCTGTTCGTTCTATTATTTTCTCATGAGTGAAGGGGCCGACAGTTTATTGCCGACAACGATTGGCGAAATTTAGGAGATTTTCATAGCCACAGAACGTTGCAAGCTATGCAAGCAAAATTCCGATTAAGATACAGACTTAGACCTTTCGAGTAGTACACGGAAAAAGGCCAATCGAACCCTCTCCGAAATTTTGATAATGAGATGTAGTTTATTCTTTTCTCATGTATTGAAGATTTTATACTTGAAAACACAGAGGAAATACATATGTTCACGGATGAGACATTTGTTTTTTGCTTAAAGAATTCCTTGTTCTTCAAAAAGAATGACTAGTCTCATATACGAGTATTTGTGCGAAATACACATTTAGAAAAACAATCTTATTCTGTATATCTGTTTACTCACGTTATTAGTAAAGACATCGCTATTAGCAAATAGCCAACTTCGAGTAATGTATACGCTTGAGCTTAACTTGAAACAACAGCATGATTACACCGTCAGTGTGCAGTCGGTGAGAGAAGCAACCGCTTAAAAGATTACAGTCTTAATAATTCGCAAGGTAATTATTAATATTAAAAAACAAGAAAGAAAAACAAGAAAAAAAACATTCCATTCATTCACTCACTGTGCAAAATGCGAATATTTTCCCCCGAGTTGCCACAGAATAAAGCTATGCGCCCATTGAGACCAGTGAATTCCACACTGACGACAAACAAGCGCAATCAAACGATGAATAAAATTTCTCTCATTAACCTAATATTAAATTTAATCCTCGGCGCGCTCTCGCACTCGCACACACACATACTCACTCACCTGCGCGCCTCAAACACATGCATACAGGCCTGCAATACTACAGAACTTACTCGCTCGCTTTCCAACAACCACTTCCGTCCACCATTAAACAATTTAAAACCTATTCCACAAAATGGAGAAAACAAAAAAAACGGAAACTCCCCAGTCTACCCCAATTTTTTTAACTTGCTTCCACGGGAAAATGTTGCAGAAAATTTCTACAACATCAGTTAACCCCATTAGTAGTTAATATTTTATGTACTCACACTTCGCCGTGTCGTACACACTGATGGAGTGGTGGTAGTAGTGAAGTGACAAGGACACGGAATGAGTTCCCCCGGTAAAAACGAGAATATCAGCCACAATTACAGCAACAACAAGAAACTTTTAAAATAAATTACAAAATCTCATTTAACGTGGAAGAAAAACAAATCAGGTTTCCATCCCAACAAAATAGGACAGTGAAGGAGACAACGAAGCAAAAACATTGAACGAGGACCGAAACAAAGTGGAACACGTAGTGCGGGAGGACTGCAGGGAAGAAGAGGTAAAACGTTGATTGCTAACCAACCTCCTTTGGCTGTGAGTCGGCAAAAAAATAAAACAGTTTCACACCCCAAGACATACGATAAGTGTACGAAGGTTCGACCTTAACTGCACTAACCCGGTGTGACACGATCCATTTCACAGCAATTTTCACATTCCCAGCACTCCCATCTCATGGCGGTGCCTCGCCACCGCAGTGCCTCTGAAGAATGCAAAAACCCACCAGCTACAAGCGACCAGATGCTGATCTCTGCTTTCGCCCGAACAGCACTAGAACCGAACTAGTGCCTCTGTCACGTTGGCAGCGGTGACGGTGTTGGTGAGTAGGCGAACAGAGGGTGGTGATGATTCTCTGTATGTAGCAACCATTTCAGCGAGATGTCTTGTGCATTATGGATAATGAAAACATACCATTAATAATTTGGTGCGATAGAGCACATCGAGCAGCCGAGCTGACTGAATTTAACAGGGGAGTGGTGGCGCGGCGCCACCCTAAAGGAAAAAAAAACACACGAGAAGAAGGCCAGCAATAAACGTAGAAAGGGGAAGAAGTTACACACAGCCATCCGACCGGGAGTATTAATAATTCAGCACCAGTTATACCAACTAACCTGTATGTGTGTGTCCATCTCGGAGACCCTACCTAGAGGTGTTTCCAAGTTTAAGGTTTCAACCAGTCAGCTACGTAAGTCCCATGGTCTGCGTTTTTATTCTATTGAAGTGGCACTACAGCTCTCATTCACCCAGCTAGACAGGTTCATCTATTCAAAGCGCAAAATCCATTCTAGTCACGGGCTCCTAATTATTGGCAAACAATTAAAGAGTGCACAGCGCTGCATGAGTTATAAATCAAATTTAGAGATTTGATGGACGCTTGTTGAAGGGAATGAGAGACGAGATGCACCCCACCAATGTGAAGGTGGGGGAGTGACCGAACTCATTTAGATGGGCAAACGAAAATTCAAATTAATTTTCCAATTAAACGTTCAAACATAACATAATCTGAAGCCAAACATGTTCTCCTATGAAATGTTTTTTTTGCTGCGTGGTCCACAGTGGGGTTGAGCGCCTTTGGAAACAATTCAACCTGAAGAAATGTGTTTTTTTTCTTAAATTCAAACATAGTTCAGATGTAGTCGCTTGTTTGTGCATCGGATTTTACCTTATTCAAAAAGTTAAGCCAACCAAATTGAAATGCATTCCACAAGCCAGTAACCGTTTTAACCTGTCTAAGCAACAGGAGCAGCTCTGACAAACTCTTTCTTTTAAAAATTGCTTTTCTCTTGTAGCAGAAGTGGAAATTTTGAATAATGTCGCAATTATACAGGTTACCACTAACAGCCTAGGACATACCATACAAAGTATACAAGACTCGAATAAATGTATTAGAGAATGCAAATTGCCAGATCAACAAGAATGATCTTCATACCCCAGCTTCACTACATGAAACGGACTTATCGGTCAAAGGGCCTCATAGACAAGACTTTAACGACAACGTCAGGCCTCATGTTGCAGAAGTCCTTACTTCCGAGCGAATCCAAAGGTCTCAAATGATAGGTTATTGTGTACTATATTCTCAAGATTTTTAACAGACGAACTACCCTTTTCCTGGACCTCGTGAACCAAGGTTTTCAGCAACGTTGGCCACGCTACTATCCGCTCAGCAATTAATGAAACCAACAGTTTAATACCGACTCCGAACGCCGATTTTAAACAGCTTCTTGATACTCCTTTGATCGGAGTTATCAACGAAGCGAAATCGTGAAAAATTATGTATGAATTGAACCTAGATCTCTGACGTAGGAGACGACTCGCTTAGCCAATGGTCTCTTAAAATAGAAACAACTCAACTACCTCATCGGCAGCATCGGTAGCAGACTTGCCGCCTTAAATAAAAATGTTATTAAGAACAACACGAACTGAAGTAATGAAAGAGAGCATGGCGAAACTGAAGACTCTAAAGATCAACGCATCTTGTCACCCCTAGGGCTTTAGGATTCGATGACTTCGGTGTAATCATGCTTGGTCATTAATTAGGTGATAATAGATCTTTGCTGACTTAATAGTTTCCCATCCACGAATCACTACTATATCGGCTTTTGAAAAGTACATTAAGCAAAAGTAATCTCAAACGGAAATTGGCGGTACCCGACTGATGGTCGGAAAGGCCGTGCTCTGCTCGGTGGAATTAGAAGTGAACCATCTTTGAATTTTCGTTCGACTTATTCTTGTCACAAAGACTATTTTGTAATTACAATGTCATGTGTACCATTGGAAAAAGTCATATTAGAAACGCTGTGAAACAACATAAAGACTGATTACGATCAGGTTGAACTATTCCGGACAAACTTGGTAAAAAACTGATTTCTGTTAATGGAGACTTAATTTGCTTAAGAATGCTTAGCTATTAACCGAAACCATAAATTTTGGCTCATTCCCAAACTTTTGTAGATTTTATTATCAAACTACGCCTTCAAAAGTATCCAGACAGAGAAAAACAACGGATTTGCATTCAGCAAATTTGCATTACATTGTATCGAAGAAAATGTGGAAAGTTGTTTTTTAATCAATCTTGGTTGAATCGAGCTTTGAGAGACGGAGCCGAACCTTGTTAAAATGTCTACGGTTTTCGACCGAATTTTTTGTTTGCTCATTAGCATTTATTTTGACACCACTTTCGAAAAAACGAGCCACCATCGACGGTTATTGCGGTTCAAACCATAGCAGATCAAATTTTTCTACACAACTGAAACGCAAATCGTTTAAGAGTCTTATAAACGATAAAATTATCTGCCATGAGACAAAATATGAGGTGATTGCTTGAGAAGTATAGCAGTCGGAAGTTGGTTACAGTACGAATCAGTTAGGTTGTAGGTACTGCCGATGGTAGGACAATCCTTTTCTCTGTCTCACGAAAGTTTAAACACCTCCAGTGATGCCAGACTTTGCAGACAACTTTGCCCACAAACATTCAATGAATTTCCTTTTGAAATTGAATGTTGTTTGGAAAAAAAACCTACAATATTGCCACACGAAAAGAAAGCAGTTCGCCTTCCTGACCATTGCAACGTCTTTCAGGTATAAATTAAGGCCAATAGGTGGTGCTACCATAAACAGCCCAAACTTGGTCGTCTGTCTGTCTTAATGAGCTTTGTAGTGGTTAACTACTTATCCTCGCCAACGAAACAGCTGATGAATTAGTATGAAAATGGGCGTGCCTGTCTCAGGCAGCTTATCAATAAGTAGAAACAAAATTACGTAAGAAGCCATAATTAGTGCTTTCTGTAGATGGATGGACAGTTACGCCCAAAAATTAGTCCTTTATAGACAAAAAACCTCATCAGTAGTAAGTTTAAGCATTTCTGTTTTTACGCATACCTACTGGACAATGTCTAATGGGAAACCATGTAAAAAGGTTTTCGCAGACGAGGATGAAGATAAAATCGTTCGCCTCTACCTTGGAGAGAAAGACTACTAGTATCAGAAATGAACTAGCTGATGTCAGCGTAGAAAATTGAATTGATAAAATTCTTTGTTGGCTTAATTAGTAAGAGGTTTAAAGAATAGGCATTCCATAGGCACCAAAATTATCAGATGAACGACTATTTTCGGCCATGAGGCATCACAATGGTCCCACCCGATCACTAGGTGAACTTCAACTCAACCTTACCAAAACGTCGTTTTCGGAAACTTTAACTCAAATCAACAGCTCTGCTGAATTTTTCTACGAAAGTACCAATATAGTGGCCCATGGAGCTCTTCTAAGTACAAAATTGGCCCAATGATGATTGTGGCGCAAATGTTGAACCACATAGTCACTGTTTGGTCATGCAACGGTAAACAAAACAAATATATATTGAACGGCACAATAGTCCAAGCGGGATCAGACCCTAGTTGCTTTAGGAGCTACTCGTGTTGTGCGTATTGTTTTCTATCATTAGTCGAGAAGACTGAAAATGTTTACGAACACCGAAGTTTTAAGAACTTTTCATAGATAATAAGTGTTATTTGAATGCTGTCAGCTACTTGAGAGAGTTGTCAAGAATCCAACCTTGGAGTCGAAACTCACCCACCATACACCGGTGGCCGCCTTCGTTTCTCTTTTAGTAACTACAATCACACTGAGTGGACGGTTCAAAATATGCGTACAAATGCTTGACAAATATCAAATTTATTGTATCAGGCAAGCAGACTCTGTTACGCATAACTTTGTAATAAAACTTTAGAAAAAGCATTAATTTCTAAAAAACCACAGCGTGTACACTTAAAGCCATTTTTGAATTTCTCTTGCAACTTATAGTAACACCACAGGAGGAAATAAAATTCACTCACGAGTTAATATGCAATTCGACCAATCAGTTAAAAACTTTAAGCACGCGCAAAAAGAGAGAAGCACGGACGCACAGTATAAACAACAACACTGGCTGCAAATGCCTTACAGGAGATAATTAAATTCAATTCTGTTCTGTTGCAGGATAAATAGTTGTATTTAAAGTTAGTCAACCCACCCACTCCCAGCCTCCTGCCACGCGCCGAACTGCAATCAATCAACTTAACGAAAACATTGCTGGCACAAGAGCCACGTAGACAATGCACAACGCAGACAATGCGTTCGTTTCACTTTGTTTCCGAAGTCTTAATTGATAACTCCTCGTCATTTGTATTCAGGTAAATTAATTCAACCGAAATCCAGTTGAGGCGTTCGCACTACAGCATCTGTGTGTCTACCAACTTTCAAATTGCCTTCCAACTTACGAACTTAATTCAATCTTAGACACTATAAAAGAATTGCAGAATGTCCTGGCTGTACATCAGTGAATAATAGATACTTCAGTTTGAAACAAAGTTCCAAGCCAACTTGTTCTTATCCATTGAAGAATATAATTATCCATCCACCCATCTCAACACATCGCAAGTAGTGCTCATGCACCACATTTTCTCCCTGCCCCACCCCACAGCACACACACACAGACACAGCCACACATGAATTTGCGAAGAAACCTTTGGATCCCTTGTCTCATCGGTGTTATAATAAACAATTTATTATTTAATTTAATGAAAGTGTCACGTCGTCATGGACCCTACTTTGTGGGGTTAAGGAAAGAGACTTGCAAGTAAAGCAGTTATCACTGGGGACACATCAATGCTCTATACACACATCCACACCAATATTGGTTGCCTTGTGTGTTCTTGCGTGACACATCTGTAATAAAATACACAACACACAATTTTTGGGTGATAATTGGTCGTTGTTTGTCATTTCACCGAAGGAGTAACATGTAGATTCTCTTGTCTCTTGCCAATGTGCATGTTGCCCATTCGAGCCCATTGCGGTGTGTGTGTGCTATGAGTTGGTTGGTAGTGTATCAACTGTTTTTCTTGACTTTACGAGAAAAGAAAGATGGAAATTGAATCTCTAACTAGGACATAATCCTTAAAAAGTAACATTTGTCATTTGAAGTATGATTTTGAATGTGAGAGGAAGGACGAGACGGTGGTGTTTGATTTGATTTGTGTTGCAACAAATTCGAATTGAAGGATTTTTGTGTGATTCAAAGTAACTTGACGTTGGTGGTTGTCGGAAAGTGTAAAAGAAAGTCAAGTTTATGGTCCTGGCAGTTGTGGAAAATCATAATTCGTAATTTCATCGTCACCAGTTGCTTGAAAAAGTCTGAAGAAACAGTTTTGTTGAATCTGCTCTAAATCAAAAACAATCACTTAGACGTTTTCTGCTCGAGATCGAAGACAAACACTTTAGCATTTTCAACTGATTTTAAAGAACGAAAGGTCCTTTCTCGGAATCTTACAATTTCGTACTCAAAGCGCACTGTTTTATCGGCATTTTTCGACAATAGGCGTCCTAATGCAAGAGTTTCTCGTCACATTTGGATCTTTACGAGGAGGTCTCGTAATTTTTAACCACTTTAAACTTTTGTCAAATGAATTTTTCCCACACTTCTCACATGATTACTGTTTACATCTTCAAGGATACAATTTCATGGGCAAGCAAACACAATGCAGACTTTTTCGGAACAACATAAAAATTCAAAGAAAATTCTCCTCTGAAGCTTTTTCACATGACATTCCTTTCGCGGAAGAAGAGATGTAGAAATCACATACAAAGAATCTACGCACCTCAACATGTCCCCAACCGTCGACATTCATTTTAGCTGCTTCAACACTTTCCTTAGCTCCCATCTTGTCCTTAGGTTCTCTCTAATCCTTCAGCGATATGTTCCAGATGTATTTTTGTGTGTGATTAATCCCTCTCCGAAAAGTTCCTAACCGACTATAATTACTTCTTATGATTAGGGTCGCGAGTGAGCTCTGTGTTTTTCGATGGATATTCAGCCAACAGAGATATCCTTTCGATTTGTGCTTTTTTTTGCCCAAATTTATGTGAATTTGAAGGTTTTGTGACTGTTTTGCACTTGATTTCGTTTCATTTGTTTATCACTTCACCATAAAGCCCGTTCACTTTTTGCAAATTCTAGTACACCATTAAATGTCGAAGGGACTCCTTGTCGCAAACGAAAAAAAAAACACGGTTCTCCTCCACTGATATTGTGTGGTGGTAAATTGCTGATTTATTTTGAAATTTGTTGGGGGACACTCATTTGTTGTGGATCACTTTCCAATGAGAGAGCTCCCCGCACTCAAACTTTCGCTGGCTCTCGGTTTTCGTTAAGTTTATCCTCTCCAATGTACAGCTGCCTGGAAGTGCGATGATGTCCTTTTTAAATAGCAAATTTTTTCTCAGACTTCTGCTCAAAAAAAAAAATCCCTTTCGATGCTGCTGCTCCTGAATCTACTACTGCCTCACAGGACTATACGTCAAACACACCCACTTAGGTTTTAAATGATTAAGGAGATTGAAAACTGCAAATGTATCCTTTTTCGCAGTGAATAAAATCTCAAAACGTAGCCGCACTTGATGTCCCGTCTGCGACCGATTGTATCTGCAAATATCGACTTTCTAAGGACTCATGATTGGGAATGCAATTTTTGCATTACATGTACGGACACAAACACAGTTACACAGCGAATGAAGAAATTGTCAACACCCGAAATTTCACAATTCTTTGCACAGCACTTCCCGTCCAGCGAGGAGGATATCCTTTCCCCTTTTCAACTGAATCAGATAATTCACGTTTTATGCTATCACTTGGACTCGGTTTTTGTTCAACTTTAATCGTTTCAATGGAGAAGCGTGGCGTTTTTTCTGTTCGCGAATCACACTTGGAAATTGAAATTTATAGCACACACAGGCCAGCAAGGCGAAGAAGTAAAGTCCTGCTGACGATGATGACGAGGATGGTGATGATGATGGTGGTGATGTGTATGGATCGATACACCGACGAAAGTAGTAGAGAGTGTAGACGGACGACTATTCACGTATAGCAGATGAATTGATGGTGCTGCTGCTGCTGCTGCTGCTGCCGTTGTTGGTGGTAGTGATGGTGCGCGATGCTGCTCTTGCTCCTGCTCCTGCTGGTGATGCTGATGCTGGCGATGTTGATGCTGTTGACGATTTTATATACTGACGATGTTTTGTTTGTGTCCTGTTTCGTTCTCTTTTGCCTCTGGTTTGTTTTCCGAGTGTGTAGACTTTATTGATGTCGAAGCGACGATATTAGCGGGTGGCGGCGGAATGTACTGTTGGTGGTGGGATGTTGATATGGAGAACGTAGAACATGTGGGGAGGATGTTTCTTCTCTTATGTCAGCTTCTCTTGGGTCTCACTCAGTTCATTCGGTAGAAACGTATTTGAAAACTTTGTAGAAAACGTAAACAATATGAGAGTTTGAGGGCGGAATAGCAGCACACAGATAGCTGCTGCTCATAGATGAACTCAACGATTCGTTCGTTCTCTAACCTGGAAAATTCTCAACGAAACTTGACGGGGGAAAAATATCTCAATCAGAACGATTTGGTTTTTTTTTTGCTTTTTTTTCTTGTTTTTTTTTTTTCTTCTTCTTCTTCTCCCCTTGTAGCAAAAATGTCCTTTTTCTGGCACTTAATTAATGCAGCCTCCACCACACCTTGTTTTTCACACCTCGCCCTGATGACAATCACAACCCACAACGCTACGTACTAATGGCTATTGCAAATGTCAAATCGCATAGTCCCTTGAACTTTTCACACAGAACTCAAAAGCATCCCACTCAACAGTGATTTGATTTTTTTGGCGAAGCAAATAAAACACTAAAACTCCAAAAATAGCTAATAAATCCTACAGAGTCCTTGAATAAAATATTTAATGAAGCTTTTAGGATTCTCCTGATGCGAGTTAAGGATTTGCGTTTAAGATAAAATTTTGTTTCTAAAAAGCTACGACCACACAACCGACAACGATGAAATTTGTGAAATTTTTACTTGTAACGATACCTTGGCAGGAAAAAGCCACCCTCTCAAGGAACACCCATGCGCTGGAAGCGTACCCATCATGTCTCCTCTCTGAATTTTGATGGGGGAGAGGATGAATCTTTCTCATCTCACGACTCACACCGTCGTCCTCAGTTTGACTTGACATCCTTTAAAGAGTACCACCTCATTGATGTGTGTGTGTGGTGTACGATGGGAGTGTGTGTGTTCGTGTGTGACTTTAGGTTTACTATAAATATTTTATGGTTCGTTAAGTTGTTCCTTGTGTGTGAATGATGTGTGTGTGTTCTTTTTTTTTTTGGTTTATTTTTGTTTTATTTTGTGAAAGACTAACTCTCTCTCTCTCAGTCGATACCATTGGAATGGACCTAATTTTGTGTAAGGAGGTGGGTGGAGATGTTGGTTGCATTGATGTGGAAGGGAATGATAATGATGATGATGTCCTCCTGGTGTTTTATATGCCGTTGGAATTTGTTTACATTTTGCTTAAAGAGGAACAACGAATATAGAAATCAACAACTCGAAATGTTTACCCCCTATACACATACTTGCACTACGGCGGTGATAGTGTTAGGACAGATCTCTTTAGTTATTATTTATAAAATGTCATTAGTGCATTTTTTTGTATGCAAATTAAAGTAAATAGTTATATTTTTGAAAAGCAGAAGCCACTTCAGAGGAGGGTTAGTGACAAACTGTGGGTTTCTGCACTCTCAAAAATTTAATATTGTGGTTTAACAAGAACTGAGAAATTTGGGATCACTGCAAAGGCGGGTCGCGTAAGCAAAATGGAAGCAAATGGTTTGATTTTTAAAATTGCGACCATAACGCAGCCAGAATAGTAGCTAAGCAAATTGACACGACAAAAAAGAGAGACGAGTCTCCAGGTCGAAGTTTTAAAGACCCGCTTTATTGTAAGTTGTACTTAAAATTGTTTCACAGACGTTGACGACCAAATTCAAGACTGTTGACTTATTCCGGAATATCCCTTTCCAAATCTGAACGCGCAAACAATTAAAATTCTGACGTGCTTGTTTCAATTCAGGGGATATATCGATGTTTGCTGTAAAAGAGCTTCGAAATTCGTCCTTCATGAAGTGGAAATAATAAACGGACACCAAACATTACGAGAGAGTCATCAAATGTTTAACTGGTTTGTAATGATATTTTGAACAAAACACATTTTTAAAGTCACTCTGTGATCTGATTCCTCTTAGGAAAAATTAATTCCATAATCATTGTGATACCGCCGTGCAACGAGCATAGTTAGCTTCAATTTACAAAGTTTAAGTTCCCTGCAATCTTGTCTTTTTCAAGCACAGCGTCAGTGAGACCCTGACAAGACTTCAGTAGCCTGCTACGATTTCTTACCACTTCCAAACAACAAAAGCAAAATTGTTTCGGTTTTCAAATGTTCATTCTTTGCTAAAATTAAATAATTATTCAAGGAGAATTTTCACAACCCTAAAGTGTTACCTTTCACATAAGCTGTAGCATTGCCAGATGCAACAAGATTTCTGTAAGCATTACATTTCAATTCTATCTACTGACAACATTCAAAGAGATATTCTCGCTGTCAAACGGTCAAAAATTTGACTTCTTTTTTTAAAGGAGCATAATCTCCAATTTTTCCTAAGAGTACAAAGAAAGGCAAACAATTTGCGATCAACCATGCATTCGAGAGGCCAGCAGATGCGCCAGAAGATAAGTATCAACCCAATTGACGTCAACATTTACGTCACATTACCAATTACACGCATTTCCGCAACAAAATCCTCCTTTCACTTTGTTCTGCAAAGAAGAACTGCATCTACACGAGGCAACCCAATACAATTACGTCAACGTTACACGCAACTGGAAATCTCGATGCGAGTGTGCATCTCTTGAACTTTCCTAAGCCAAACTACCAACGCCCCAAACAAAAAAAAAACAACAACACCACAGCCGAATCGAACGCATCCCGAAATTATCGTGCAATGCACCCACCCAAAGTGATTTCTAACACTCTGCTGCCGTAGCCGATGCACCAGCTGCAATAGGGAGTAGGTGCAAATCGCCTCCTGCCGCTTTGGTCAGCTGGAGTGTCGGTGAGAGATGTTGGTCGTGCAACCACATGCGGCAAGTTGGAAACTCCTTTAGCAGCTGCTGTGCCAAGAAAAATCTGGATGATAACAACGACGCCAAATTTAGCGCCTTCCCGCTGCAGTGAACTCACAAAGCCAACAGACACACAGAGCCACAGAGAACGACATGATAGTTGACGGAGGGTGGTGATGGTGGTGGTGGTGATGGTGGTCCATCCAGTCAGAGATTCTAGGGACGTTCAGTTCATTCCATGTGACGCAAAAGCTTACCAAGCTTTATTCAATAAACGTATTTTTGGGTTACAGAGAGGGTGTGGTTATGTTCGCATTTGCATGACACACTTTCGACTTTCATTCACCCGGCGACCGGTATCGCTATGTACTCGGCAGTTTCATGTGCCGCCCGTGTACATGAGAGAAGCTTCAGCTGTGCTGCACTGACGGTGTGTGAGTGAAAGACGTCACATGGGCTAGGCGATAACAGCCGGCTTTTGCAGAGAACTTTCGTTCTGAGAAGTTTTCCTAAAGCTATCCGTTAAGCGAGGACATACACCTTCCAACTGTGGGGAGTTTCCAGTTGGCGAAAAAGCGTCGGGTGGTGAAATTTTTGATTTCACTTCAAGAAAAGAAGAAACCGCGAAAAGTGGAAGAATTTCGGTTTTTCTCGTGCCATCCACAACTTTAAGAGTTTCCGAGAACTGCATATGGCGCGAGGGAGGGGAATGAAATGTGTCTCACTAATTTGTCGTCATTATCTCCCACCACACGTCCTTCCACAGTCAACTGTTCGACAAATAAACTCTAAATGACTGAAACAAATGCGGCACATCGGAGTTGTGCCACACTTAAATGTGCGCTATAAACAAGGCATTCATCACCATTTCCATGGGATCCTTAAATCTGTAATTAAACTTCTTCCTTCGCCTGTGAAACCACTTCGCATTCCATTTTAACGGGTGAGTGCTTCATCAAATTGTTTTCGTCCCTATCGCTAATTAAATCAATTCAAAAACAATACCAAACGCAAGACGAAAAAAAAACACACACACATACACACACCCAAGGATGCCGAAACTTTCAGATGTTCTCCTTAATGAATACGTGCATGTGTGCGTGCGGTTGTGTGGTGGATTACCACGAAACCGACGGTGCGGTCGCTTCATTAAAGTCACATTCACGTCGCACTCCCTTGGACGGGCTCTCGTTTTCAACAGAACTCGCCGTTTGTAGTTGGTGCTGTGATTGATTAAGGAAATCAGATTACAGGCCACATAGCCGAATATCTTCTGTGTTCGGGAGGACACGCCACCTAAATGGACCCCATTCAGACGGATGTGCTGATGGAGTGGGCAATTATCGCAATTTGTGCACCATCACCAAGTGTTTGAGGTTAATAATCTGCAACAACACATTTGCAGGACATTCACAGGACTATACCAGAGGCGGTGGTATAGTTCTAGTCGCAGCTGTTATCTCGAGTTTTTAAGAAAATTCCTCACACCCAAACTGACAGTTTTCTATGTCTTTGGAAATTAAGGTTTTGCGGAAGTGGCGCCCAACGGGGGAACACGAACGATGATGCGAAATTTAAATTGAAAATTTTTCCAGATTCCTGACAAAACCCTCTTCCTGTCCGCATCAAGCGCATTACATTATCCTTGTGACGGCTTCCTGCATTTCACGGTACGCACACACTCACACAAATTTCATGTGCAATCCTATCTTGTTGTTGCATTTACAGGGTGAGCACTTTCAGGGAGTAAACGCTCATCATCATCACTCCAGTAAGCATTCCCGAATGGCAGGCTTATGGATGCGACACGACGACAAAGAGACAATGGACCAAGGAAACGTTCAGACACACTCCCGTTCGCCCGTAGCGTAATCAAATTTTTATTCCAATATATATAATTTTGAGGAGCTGACAAAAAACGAGCGAATAATGTATTTTATTGCTTCAAATTGTGTGCGGGAAATCATCGATCCAGCGGAGCTCAGGACTCCCTGGGCGTTGTTTTGTCTTCTACACATCGCGCAGGCATGAGCGGCGGATCTGGGTGATAGGACAAAATTAAATATTGATAGCTCAATCAAAGTGGAATATTATCACACAGACTCACACCGGGAGGCATTCTGTCGCTGGTCCTTTTGTGCCGGTTTTCGTTGGTGGGAATATGATGGGATTACGGCGTTTTCGCCTCGCTCTTCCTTGTTTTGTGTATCCTTAGGTGATTGGTTGACCATTGACTCGTGATGGGATTACACGAAGAGGGAATTGGATCGCTTTGTTGCTGTTTAATATCAGCATTTTGTGACAGCGAATGACTGGGCGATATGAGAATCTTTGTTTCTCTTGGAACTTTGAAGAGCTTATCATTTGATGGTTATTTCGTATTTATTTTCTTTTTACTTTCCCCCCCCCCCCCCCCCCCCACCCTCTCTCTCTCTCACTCTTTGTGAAGGCGATTCACGATGGGAGATTTGTCGTGGGTTTTTTTTTCTGCAAATTAAAATTCATTGGACATGTCTATCGATGACCTGGCCTGGCAATTTTGTCCAACAAATATTGGGGGAAAGGATGTTTTTGTTTTCTGTAAAGAATGAAAGTTTGGAGGTCGTTCTGGAAGGTGAAATGTGGCATGAGTGTTGACTTTGTTCAGTGGATATGTACAAGTTGCAACATACTATATGTCCATCTCTATATCTTACTGAACGGCAGTTCGTGATCAATAGCAAATATGCCCAAATTTGTGCTCAATTTCCCCAAATTTCGTCTTTATACTGCTATTTAACCCTTTTTGAAAGCATTTCGTTCCTGCTCTCTATATTGTGAGAACCAATCAGTGCTTGTGCGCGAAACATAGAATAATGTGGAGATATCCCAAAAAGGACAGCTTTCATTTATCTATGTTTACCAGACGATTGAATGAGGTAGGAATATTTTTCAAATGCCAAAAGCATGAAGTAAATAGCTTCAAAACTGAGTAATTTCAAAACGCGGCCTCTCCTTTTTCCTCTCCATTTAAAACCTGGAGGCTGGGATTTGATGATCCTCTCAGATGGAGCAATGTTGTTCATTCATTCGATGTGGCTAATCGTGCAGAGAATTATCTATAGTTTGTTTTCGCGGTAAGTTTAATCACTTTACGGCGTGGTTCGATTTAAAGTTTTTAATTTTCATAAATGGCAGACATTTGACTACAAAGGTGACACTTCAAATGACAGCTAAGTTTGGCAAGTGTAAATCGAAAGCCCTTCCAAGTCTATGCCACGAGGAGAATAATCAAGTGAAATGCCGCGCCCTTAGAAAATCGTCGGTATTACTTGCTTCCGACCTACGTCTGGTCTTGGATTACCTAATCACAGCACAGTATTGGCATTGTTAAGGATGAGTTCTTCCTCTTAATCATCTAGCTTTAGAGAAAAGTATGCAGGAACCAGTATTTTGGGGCACATCCCTATGAAGCAGTTACCCTAGCACTGGAATATAAATTTGCGATCTTTTAAGGGATAATGTTTGATCATTTCGGATCGGGTTGAAATCAGGTACACAAACTCAGAGCCTTGATATGTATAGTATGTTGCTCATCTGTCATTAAATGTTACTTTCGTCTCCACTTCCGGGTGGAGGTGTGTCTAGCATTTCAGTCCCAACTACTGTCCAGACTTTTGAAAATTGGGCATTGGGCATTCAAATTGTGAAAGTTAATTTTTAATACTTCTGAGTATTATCCGGAAACCATAATTCGGATGTCCTTTTGAAAATGGAACACAATCATTTCAGAGTCATATCACTTCCTTGATAATAAAATCCATGAACAGTGAAAGACTGTAATATTTACTTTAACACATTTCATCAATTGCTACAGAGGTTGACGTCACTATAACTGGACAGGAATTGATAAAAAAAAACCCACGCTTAGTCTAGGTCTTTCTTTTTCCTGCAGATTTAAGACTATTTATAATTAGACGTGGTTGGTTTAGAAACAATGTCTAGTATCCTTTAAACCCAACATCAGATAATTTTTATCCAAATTCACAGAATATATTAATTTACACATCGAAATATGAGAATGGTTCCGGACACTTTTTTTTGTGTTTACCGTGGCGTAGTGGGAAAGTGCATCGACCCAAACGCAGAAGCTCTAGGACCCACACGCGGAAGGTCTAGGTTCGTTTCCCGGACGGGCCACTTCGCATGTTTTCACGGCACCACCTCTTTCGAGTTGCTGACAACACTCAGTACCAATTGTCTATAAAAAGCCTCTCAAATCTCGCCGTTCGTAGTCGGCAAAAAAAACTGTAGGTCCCTTCTGCTCGTCAGAAAACAGTAGTACGGACAACACAAGTAGTTGTTGTAGAAGCTACGCTCTAGTCCCTTGTGGGCTATAGTGCCACCAATTGTTATTATTATTCTGGACGCTTCTGGATAGTTGAAAAATGTGGCAGGCATTAAAAATGTTCTTCAATTTTAACAGAGCCTTTTTTCGATCTCTGACTAAGCAAAAATGTTTAAAGACACATAAAGCTCACAGAAAAGTTAACATCTCGTTGGAGACATGATCGTATAAACCATTCATTCTCAAATTTGTTTGTTTTTAATACTAAGGCAGAAACTTGCACATAACGAAGTAAAAGATGTGTTCGAATACGCCTATTTTCTACCTTTTTTAAGGAGACAGGAAATAGTCAGATGAATACTCACTACAAAACTGTGGAATTTAAAAAAAAACAACAGAAAATGACACGAAAAAAGGACACGAAAATTATTTACTCGCTGGATGATCTCTTCTTTCCACGAGGAATTTTCACAGTTTCGCGTAAAAAAGAAGACTTCTTGAACTGTTTTGAAGTAACAAAAAAGATAAAAACGCGTCATTCAATGGGAATTTATTTAAGAAGCATCTCCATTAATTTTTCTAAGTCATTTTCATCTGCCTCAGAGCAGTCCCAAAGTAGGTCGCTGCAATGTCCTCTTCCAGAGGTGCATATTCAAGAACGCAGTTGCGGAAGACTCAAATATTAAAAAGAAAACTGTGCTTTTAGCTATTTGAAAAGAACTCCTATTTCAAAAGGTTTGTTCCAGTACTTTCTGTACCAAATTCTGAAGTCTGTCATTTGTTTTGGGGTAAAACTCTCTCAAAATGTGTAAATTATGTAACACTTTTTCAATTACATTACACATGAGTCCTAGAGTGTTATGAAATTAATGGAAGATTCACAAAATGCTGCTAAAAGGTTATTTTTGGACATGGAACTCGATGAAGTTGACGTAATAGAGTTAACAAACCGGGCATTGGCGAAAATTGTACCTCACAATTGTGCCTTTATCTAAATCGAAAAGAACGTGAGTAAGGGATTATTTGAAAACAATTGTTCCACCCTTATCTCAAAAGAAATTCTTAACACGTTTTCGCATTAAGAGATCTCAATTTGAAGGCTTTTGAAGCATCAACACATTTAAGATACACACAACAATTGATTTGACAGAAAACCAACAACCTACCCACAAAAACTTCTTGGGTTAAAGTGGGTTCTCTCGAAAGAGCGGTCATTTGACGTAAACCCCAATTAGTCGGTATAAGGGAACAGACTTTGGATTGATTTGTGTTGTTTTGCACTGTTTTGTGTTATTTTTTTCGAGTACGGGAACACTCCTAAATAATTCATTAGTACTTAGGAGTGTTCCCGTATTTTACATTTTAACGTAAAATTTGGCACGAATCAGTGACAGAGCGGTTCAGTGACATTGTTAATGATAATAATAATTGAGTGGCACAACAACCCACAAGGGAGCTTCTACAACAACTACTCGTGTTGTGCATGCTATTGTTTTTCACGAGTAGAAGGCACCTTTTTTTTCCGAACGGCGAAATTTGAGAATCTTTTCATAGACAATTGATACTCTTTGAGTGTTGTTAGCAACTCGAAAGAGGTGGTGCAGTGAAAACTGCGAGGTGTTCCGTCCGGAAATCGAACCTAGAATTCGGTGTACGGTACCCAAAACGCCACGGCGACCACAGTGACATTGTTGCCAACCTAAAAATAAGAACATTTCTCTCTATCAAAAATTCTAGAAAGAAATTTCAAATTTCCCAAAATTTTTCGTTCCGTGTAGTAGGTAGACACCTTTCGTCTCCATCCTCTTTTCATTGATGTATTAAAATAAAACTTTAGAAACTTCGACACAGTGATGTAAATTCATTCATTAAATTCATTCATTCAATTCACAAATTGATTAACTGTGCTAATGCATAAGTAACAGCTCAATTAATTGCAATCATTGCTACACGCCATTACAGACTAGCCACAGAGTTGACATTTCCACTTCCCAATGCGCTCGAAACTGCCACTGCAGTGCAATAAAATATTCAAATTTTCCACATGAAATTCATATTTAAAGTAAATAACGATCGTCCCTTTCCAAACAAGTGACAGGCATTAAAAACGGATCTCATGGGCAATAAACATCCATCAATTTCAGCGCTACCACGAGATGCAATAACAAACACTTGCACCGAGTCCGTCCGACCCGAATGCAGTCGCCAACCAGACTCCCCAGCGTCGCACTACGTTTCGGCTACGACCAGTGTTTTGATAGCGGAATATAATTTTTTATCATCAGGACGAAGTCGGGGTCGTGACACGCGGCAGCGACAGTTGCCACTGATGTGTGGTTTAGCCATCAACTGCATTTAGCTGGTCTTTAGGTACAACAACAAAAAAAAAGTTAAGGGTGTCAGTTTGCAAACCAAAAATCAGGCATTTTCACAATGTCCTTGGGACTCATCATCCGGCCAACATTGTATCGCTACAGCAATGTTAAATTAGAAAAACGAAAAATGACACGAATAAATAAATTGCGGTGGGATTTTTGGGTCAACGATTGGTATCGCACTCTGCTGAATTTGGGTTAATGCCTTTTTTCACTTGATGCGAACATCCTGTGAATGAATATCACAGTGAATTTTTTTGGCGCGACCGTCGTCGCAGAGTGAAGCGGAAGTTTTTCATACATTATCAAATGCTGGCTTGGCTGAGCTTGGAACGGTGATTAAGCGGCTTGTGGGCGTGCCTTGACATCTTACAGCGAACATTTCTCTTTTATGATGACTTTGGGAAATTACTGTAATTAAGGGGTTGAATTCTGGTCTACTCATTAACTTTGAGAGCTATCGGAGCACAGCAGATATGTCTATCAGATGCAATGAGATATTCAACTCGTTCCTTCTTAATTTCATTTGAAGACGTATTTTTTTATTCAAGGCGCTTGAGGTCGGAAGAGAGTTTTAAGTGATACGACATCTAAACCTTAACATACTTAAAGATTTACATTTGCAATTCTGCACACTTCAAAAATAATACGAACACTCTGAAAGATATATTTTTTTTTTTCAATTTAAAATTTTCCATTTATGTTTTTACGGACACTACATTACCGACACACTGCTCATTTGCTTACGAAACGAAACACACTCACTTTGATGAGTTCATTCAACAACCAAAACAGCGATCATTTCTTATTTGAAATTTCAAAACTGACGTTTCGATCAAAACAAAGCCTGGCTCAGAGCAGAGAAATATATTTTTGAAATGAAGGTTTTAGAGGATATGTCCGAAGAATTGTTATTTTCTCATGGATGCGCTGGTGCTGATTACAGAGGTATGTATATTTTAGAACATCCACATTGTGCACTTCTGATGCCATTAATGTCCGCCTAGAATTACTACTTAAACGCGCCAAAGATGAGTTCGCCAAAGGAAACATTGAATCTTCAATATTCTATCAAATCAAATCACTATGCACGGAGTTTGAGTCCAGATTCAGTGGACAGAGTATGTAGTAAATTTATTTCCCATCACTTATAATCTGCAAGGTAATCATTTCAGATGAAGAAAGCGATTGGACTTCACTGGAACGAAACATGAGGGATTCGAAACTAATTAAAGAGTACCTCCCGCGTCAATTAATTCAGTTCACGAAATTATTACATATTTTGTTTTTCCTCTTGGCAGAAGTTTGGTTCTCAAATACGCCTTGGGTTATCTTAAGAAGAGAAAGAAGCGCGTGTCTAGTACTTCAGAAGATGTCATGCCCCTAAACGATGTAAAAGACTGCACTGAAGGAATGCAGAGGGTTGCAACAATTTGCTCATCTCTTCCTCAAGGTAAACAAGTGACAAGTAACCACTTCCCAGTGCCTTGATAACGTTGACTTTTAGAATGGACTGTGATACAATTGTGCAAGGAGCAGAAGAACGGCACCACATTCTCGCTGTTTCGTGAGGTAGTTGCTGCTGACGCTCCCATCTATTTCTCCATTCTGAAACACCCGCGGAGCGCAGAGTTTCCTGAGCCGATTTGTCTTCGCCTAACTTCCAGCAATCAGGGTAACACTGATGAACGTGTGATTCAGGGGTTTTTCTGATCGTCTGTCCTTTTCGCAGCTCAACTCTTCGAGAAATTCTCCACCTTAACCAGTTCCTTCACGGAGTTTTCAACGTTTCCTTCAGGACCAGCTACCAATCAGGATCGTGAGAACTATTGGGCGGGCATGGCTGTGCTAGAGTCCCGTGTGACGGTATGTTACCTAACTCTCCGCTTTGACGCAGATCACAGAGTTTGTTTGTAGGACGCCGTCTCCGAACTGAAGACATTTATAGGACCATGGGTTAGCCTTTTGTGTGGCAACGCGAGAGGTGGAGACAAGAAGCGGCAAAAGGAAATATTCAAAGCGGTCGATGGATTTTGTGATTCGAATAAGTGTGAACCTCCGTTGAAATTGTGGAATTCTTAAAGTAACATCATTGCTTTAGTTTCAGCTCGCAGTTACGTGTCCTACTAAGCTTGCTAGCACAGCAGCGTCACCTCCTCTCGGACGAGCACATAAAGGAAGCAAGCTTCGCTCTAGTCAACATCCAAGCTATGAGCAACCGAACTGAAGACACCGAAGAGTCAGTGAAATCTCGACTGATTTACGACTTTCTCACGCAAATGCCGCTGGATGGAAAACTGTCATTTGGTCCCTGCATTCTGATCCTGGACGAGGTAAGGTCAACCGAAATTCAATTAGAATCCCGCAGAGAGCTTGCTGATGGCTTTTATTCCAGCGCATAGATCACTTTTATTGGGAAGTCCTCAACCCCTCACAGGAGCTGTGTCGCATGAGTTCGTTTCACGTCCTCGTGCGTCTGTTTGAGCGTTACAAATCAAGGATAAAAAACGGATACCTGATGGTCGACATCCACCAGGGACGATCCGTCATTAATCCAGGTTGGGTACGGTTGAATTATTAAATGTGCCCACAAATTGAATTAGATTCCGGTTCAGATTGCAATCTACCAAATATGGAGGAGAGGATGAAGAGTTTCTTCAACTACTGGCTGCCCGACTGGCGGTGCACGTACCAGGTGGTGCCGAAGGCGGAGGATTTTATGAAAATCTTCGATGAGGCTGACTGTTATGTGTGAGTTGATGTGTAGTGTCCTTTGGGCGTGTTCACAGGCACTTAACGCCTGCTTTGTGTCATGTGTGTAGGTACTGTGGACATGGGTCTGGACTTCAGTACATCAATGGCAGGAAAATAAGTAAATTTCAAATGAGGTGTGTGGTCTTTCTCTTTGGGTGTGATTCGGTGCGTCTGCGTTCGAAGGGACTGCACAGTGAAATGATTGGATCCCATCTGTTCTATCATGCCGCTTTATGGTGAGGCTGCTTCATTTTGCGTGGGTGGGTGTTAACGTTTTGTGTCTCCCCCCTCTTAGCCCAGCTGTAGTCGGAACACTGCAACTAGGATTTGACTTTCAAGTGGATAAGATTGCAACAACACTGCTCAGCGAATGGATTCCCTCCAGTTCGGAAGATGTTGTGCATTGGCATCAAATAGACAAAGCGAGTTGGAAGAAGGGGGCAATAAAACGTAAGCCATTCAAGTGCATCTAGATTCGAATCGCCACTGAATTCTGACCGAAATTTCAGCCTTACAGGTGAAAATTGCAAAGCCGGGAAAGGATAACTACGAGGGAAGCCTGGCAAGGGCCGTTGCCGCCATCCATCAGAAAGCCGATGAGAAACTGTACAACACAGTTGGCTTCGTGTATCGCGGCCTGCCAACATGGAATTCAAGCAACGCTTATTTGAAATAATTTTCCGGTGGCTTATGAAAGATGTATCAATGCAATTCGAATCTAGTTTAAATAAATTATGAATATTTTGTACAGATATCTGGGCGCAGTTCTTTTGTGATGCCTTGTGAGAGGAGTAAGCTCGTCTTTTTCTTGAACTGAAAGAACTTGTCAGTGCTTGACATTTCTCTTGGAAAAGAGGTGCTCCTTTACGAAAGTTGCCTTTTATATTTCGGGATTGAGCAACCCTAGTGTTGCAATCTGGGAACTGCCAACTCTATCGTAAAGTTTGACATTTTTGAGGTTATACCTACTCAGAACGTTATTTATGTTGCTTACAGTAACTTGAAAGATTCATCTCGCCCAAAAAATGGAAATTATTTTTTTATAACTTTCGACGTATATTAACTCAACAACAGTGCATCGATGAATGATGAATTTTTGGCGATGAAGCTCCATCAAGGACCAGTGTTTATCGATGGTATGGTGAATTCAACCGAGGTCGTAGTTCCCTCCAAGACGAATTTCGTGAAGGTCGTCCAAAATCAGTTGTTGTTCCGGAAACCATTGATGATGTGCGCCAACTGATATTGCAAGATCGTCATGTGACCTATCGTGAGCTTAAGTCAACCTTAGACATTAGTGGGACCAGCATACATTCAATATTGCATGAACATTTGACCGTCACACAATTTGTCAATCGCTCAAAAACAGGCTCGTGTCGATTGGTCGAAAGAAATTCTTCAAAAATACGATCGCGGTGCTTCGAAACAGATTTACGCGTATGAGCCCGAAAGTAAACAGCAGGCGACTGTATGGGTGTTTCAAAATGAGCCAAATTCAACAAAAGTTGCTCGCGCACAAAGTATTAACAAGCAAATGGACGCCTGTTTTTTCTGGACATGTCGCAACCGTACCACTAGAACAACGCAGAATAGTCAATTCTGAGTGGTACACAGCCATTTGTTTGCCAGTTGTCTTCCAAGAAATCAGGAAAACCAACCGCCGAAGACGGATCGCTCTTCACCAAGACAATGCGAGCTCTCACACATCCGCTCAAACAAATGCATTTTTGAGCACTCATAGCATTTATTGAGTCATCCGCCATATAGTTCTGTCTCGGCACCGAGTAACCTCTTTTTATTCCCGTACGTAAAAAATAAAATAAGAGGTCAACGTTTTTCGACAGATGAAGAAGCGGTTGATGCGTTTAGAATGCATGTTTTGGAGAGAGAGGCAACCCTCGTACATAATTGAGATTTTTTGGGATGCAGTCAGGCAAATAGGATCCCACAATCGGCTATCGGTATGAATCACCTAGAGGAATAACATTCTGTCCTACTTCTTTCTATGCGACCATCAACTTGATTTGATCCAAATCTTCCAACGAAGACATTACCTAAGGTGTGGTAATGTAGTGGTTGCAAATGTTGGTAATCATCAAGTTGTTCTAGGACGGCTACTCTTTAAGCGCGGACACTAAGCATTAGCGGGCTGGCCATGTTAAAGCCTGTGGACAACACAACACAGACCGAAGGGATGTTTATATCTGCTACACAGAGGAGGTGAAACACACCGAACCGATCTGCTGAACTGGACAAAAAAGTATGGGGAGGCTTATTACTTGTGCTGAGCTGCAGGCCCACATCCTATTTTCTGAATATCGGATCATACGGAGAAAGGAGACACTCGAATTAAAGGGTTCTGTTACGCAGGGAGTAGCGTTAAAAGCCCTGAACCACTTTGTGAAA
Organism: Eristalinus sepulchralis; assembly: GCA_944738645.1. Classification (NCBI taxonomy): domain Eukaryota; kingdom Metazoa; phylum Arthropoda; class Insecta; order Diptera; family Syrphidae; genus Eristalinus; species Eristalinus sepulchralis. The sequence continues at coordinate 61,816,134 of OX122885.1, read as the reverse complement.
TAGAAGACTGCGTTAAAAAAAGAAGAGAAGGCAGAGGAATGTTAAAAATTTCCACCAACTTTTCCCGCGACACTAATACCACCGAAGAAGATTCGAATATTATATCAAAATGAGCAAAAAACAATCTTTGAATATTTTCAGACTTCCTTTGAATACTTTCAGACTTCCTAACATGGCACTGCAGTATGAAGGAACACTCCATGAATCTGCAGCACAAAGGAATGCTGAAAGAGACATAAAGGATTTAATGAGATCTCAGAACACCCAATGCGACAAGATCGAAAAAGATGAAATTATCTGAGCCAGCTACTCCTATCAGCTAAGAAGTGTAGTCACTCCAGTCTCCATTTATTTAGTCAGTCAATTAGTAATTGGTTCGAAGGTGAGTTGCGTCATGCGCTAACAAAAATAATAGACTTACATAAGGTGGCACTAGAGTCCGGGGTGCCCCTGGGCCTCAACCAACAAGCATCTTTAGCCAGCTAAATCTTTAGCCAGCTGTCTCTAGTTTCACACGCATAGTTGGTTGAGGTCCCTTTCCACTTGCGCGCACCACCTGGGTCGCGGTCTTCCTCTACTGCGTCGTAGAGGAAGACCGCGACTCTGGTGGTCCACCCTCAGGGGTGGATTCGAAGACTTTTCGGGCCGAAGCATTAGTTTCCATCCGCTCTACATGACCTAGCTATATCAATCGTTGGATCTTCACTCTTTTGGCTAAGTCGATGTCGCTGAATAGCCTGTAGAGTTCGTTATTATATTTCCTCCTCCACTCATCATCTATGCAGACAGAACCGAAAATCACACGAAGAATTGTCCTCTCGAAGCAACCAAGAGCAGCTTCATCCGCATTTGACAAAGTCCATGCCTCCGCGCCATATAGCAGGACGCTGAGAAAAAATGCACAATACATAAGTTGGTAGTGAAAAATTAGTTTTCAGCTGAATGATAGATAGCGTTGGTTCTTGTTCTGTACTACCTTGGCCACAAACACACGAGTCGTTAAGTTTATAAGAACTACCACCAGTCACTGGTTAGACTTCTTTGAAATTCAGCGAACGATAGTTAAAGTCTATAGATTGTCTTTCTTTCTCCTTTTAAGTGCGGTACAACATCTGTTGGCAGTGCTCAGGTGAAAAGCTCGCCTCCACAAAACTCTCTTCACATCGCCCTTGAATTAGAATATGCCAACAATTTCGATTAGATCAGCATTTCCTGTTTATATTTCAAACTCCATTCAGCAGCACCTACCGGCAATCCCATAAAAACATTCTTGCAAATCCATCTTAGGCGGCGGCACCTCCCATCCCCACCCTTGCGCGCATTTTCTGTGACAATGGCTCTTTTTATTGGTCGCAAAAATTCCCCCCCATCCGCCAGTGCGGTGGTTCAACGAAATAAACTTTATTGAGCCACACAAATGCACGCTAAACCGAAAATTGCTTTCTCTTCCATAAAACTACTCAAAATAATAAAACAAATGAAATCCCCTTCGACGGGATTTAGGAATGCCGCCGCGCCAAGGGATAGTCTCTCACACAGATGCCATCGTAAAAAGCACAAAATAATCGCAAATGTATGCAAACAAACTGAAATTTTGTGCAAAAAAAAAAGAAGCAGAAGCAAAACGAAAATCCCATTCTTGTCAGCGGATAAGGCGGCGGTGGAAGAGGGTGGAGGATATCCGAATTTATTTGCATTGAGTGTATTATCCCCCTTGAATGAGGCAGATGTAATTTTCCCGCCAAACCGAACGGAGTTAGACAGGAAATTGAAACATCAAAGAAGTTTCTAACACTTCTAGCCATTCACGCTCAACTTTAAATTAAATTTTGCAAAATATCCCCCCCCCGCCCGTAGCTGGAAAGGACTCCAACATACACATCGCCCGATCACAGCTCTCATCTCAGGAGTTAATCCCACCACTTCGAGGGTAATTAATTACCTAATCCTACTTAAACATAATAACACCACCAGGGCGCAAAGAAAAAAAAACGCAGCAGTCCCGTTAAAGTTCGCTCTTCCCTCGGCGCCATTATAAAATACCCATTATCATGGGGAAGGTTTATTACAGGTCACGTATAAAGCAAGTGAAAATATTTCAAAACCAGCGAACGTACACGCCCATAAATTACATGTTCTATGAGTTTTATTTTCGGTGAAACGGATAACTTGGGTTTACTGTGCCTGCTCGCAAAAGGGACACTTTGTTCGCATCATGTGTGTGCACATCGTGTGCGCGTTTGCCTTCATGTGACGACAGAGAATGACAGCAATTAGTTTACAGCAAACAAAAGAGATATGAGGATGATGACGATGGCGCTGGAGGGGTGGGAAACACTATTTGAACGCGACAACCAAATGTTTTGCTTGTTAGTACATGGTTTTAAAATATTTCCAGTAAGCCAGAAACAAGTGCACTCTGGGGACGGGGGGAACTCTGTGTAATGTGAGAGTTTTTGAATTACAAGTGTTAAATAAAAGCCTTGCTGCATTCAAAGACGGGAAGCCGGCGAGGGAGCGAGGTCTCAAAGACAAAGTTGGCCTACGTGCCTGTGTCGCCGGATTAAATTCGCGAACATTTTGTATTCCCAAGGAAGCGTGGCATAAAATTTATGCGTCGAATCCAATTAACTTTTGAACCGAGCCGTAGAACAATACACTGGGGAACAATGCGTGTTGTCAGATTTTTTGCCTGTTCCTGCTGTTCTTCAAAGGAACCTAAAAAATGAACAAATATGATGCTCGTTTATGGTCAGTGTCATAGCCAAGTGTATAGTTCTCATTAGAGATCTGTCATCAAGTTGTGGAACAGCGGACAGGGAGGCACGAGTTTTAAGACGTGAAATGTTAAACGCTTTTTTTTTTTTTAATTCATTTTTATTTCTGACTTCATGCAATAATTAGGTACTAGACAAAAAATGCTTAAAACTAGTTAATCGATCCAATGATACAAGAAACTTAATGACCCCTGGCGGGCACTCTAAGCTAAACCTAAACGCTAGAATGGTGGGTGGTCTTCCGTGAAACAAGTAGATTCTAACTTGTATACACATCTACACGCATTAACGAAAAATGAAGACAAAATATCCCTCCACTAAAGAATACGCATTGCTCGCATTGCACCTTTTTGTTGGAGGTTGGGAAACACTGCACTGGAGCGCTCAGACTCAAAAACTGGTAGTAACCTCCGTTTACTGTAGTTTTCTGGTTTTCCGAAGAAAGATCAGCAGGCGCTTCTGTGATAAAGAGCTTGACTTTTCAGTTCCCACCACATCAGTGCCACCACCAAAGCGCTCTGAAGTGTCCTCACCTTCTCCACAGGCGTCGCAAAGGGTATCTTCACTAAGCCCAAGTAGACCTATGTAGACGCTTAGCGAAGATTAAGTGTCCCGTTTATACGCTGACAAGTTTTCTGCACCCTTTAATGTCTAGAGCGCTATCGTTCGGAAGCATGCACTTGGTCAACTTGCATCCTGGAGAGTCATGCAGTCTCTAGTTGTGCTGTTGGGAGACCTAACCTTAGACAGAAGCCCTAACCAAGGAAGCGGGTAGTCCCAAGTTGTGTTCGGGCCCTTCAAATGCCTCTTTAGAACCTTGCCCTGCTAGTTCATTAGAAATCTCTTTTCTCGTGATCCCGTGATGTCCCGGGACCATCAGTTGGCGAATTCAGTCTACCGAACAAATTAAGAGAGGAATCGCACTCCAGAACTAACTCCGAAGTGGTTAAAGGCTGCAGACGCAGACACTTCGCCCCTTTAGACAGAGCTGATGGCCATTAGGATCGTAAGAGTTTCTCCCTGGAAGACCGATGCGAGATAACCTAAAGAGGTGTGAAGTCTTAAGTTGTCGTCTTTCACCGGCTCAAATTCCAGTACCACTTCTACAGTGTTCCAGTAAATAGAAACTAGAGTTGTACATCAACTCTGAATAGCCAAATATGAAAAGAAGAAGTAAACTCCTTCGTCTCTGTTTTATACCTTTTTCTCAGCTTTTTTCTAAGAGATTCACATTGAAACTGGGAGTATATGTGTAGGGTAGCCATTTTTGGTAGAGAAGGAATAAAACATGACACAAGCACGATTATTTGTAAAAAGGCGTTTGTGTCAAATTTCCGAAAAAAACTACTGTATCTTTGAGTATCTTCTTGCTTAATAATTTTTGGTGGAAAGTTTTCTAGGCCGGTTTTCGAATTCAATTCGTCATAAACGCACCATTCGCCAACGTTTTGTATATATTTTCTAAAAAATTCAAATTTGAACTTGTAGCCATATGCAGCTTGGCGTTTGGTCACGCCGACATTCCATACATACATATGCCCGTGAAAGTGTGAAAAATGTGAAAATTAAATTTTCAAATAGTACGGGTTGATGTACATATGTATTTATGTATATATCTGTTGGGGTACTCGCTGTACAGCAGAGTGCTCCGACACAAGGATATGTGAAATAAGGTCATAATTTGGAAAATGGCCTTTTGTCACATTCACAATATGACTTCAGGACATGCAACATATTAGCAATGTGGAGCAATGCATAACAAAATACATAAAATCTCCTTTTTAAAATTAATAATAATAGGAGATGAAAAATTGATTAAATACGAACATTTTACACGCACATTTAGAGACGCTCCCTCTCTGCGAAAGATTTCCTTGTGTTTCTAATAGGATTAGAACAAAATTTGCGCATTCTGAACTCCTTCACCCAGTAGAATCAAAAACTTTCACCCCTTTAATACAGATTTCAACAATTTAAATAAAACTATCCAAGAAGATCATCTAGAATTGGTCAATCTGATTGCACCCAACGAACAACATATGTAAGCCTACAAACTTTTTCTTCTTTTTCTTCTTGTGGTGCTACAGTCAGTGGTGGACCTGAGCCTCAACCAACATGCCTCTCTCTCTTTTGCACACTCCAAGTTGGTTGAGGTTATTCTCCACTTGTGTGCGCCACCTTAGCCTAGGCCGTCCTCTGTTGCGTTTTCCCAATGGCTCAGATTCGAAGACTTTTCTGGACGGAGCAGTGGTGTCCAAACGCTCTTCATGGCCTAGCCATCTTAAGCATTGTATCCGAAGACACTTGACCAGGCGCATGTCGTTGTACAGCTCATAGAGTTGCCAATAGAGTTCAGATACCATTGACGCAAACTGGACGAAAAATCGCACGCAAATCTTTTCTCTCGAAAATACTAACACCTCTGACAATTTGACGAAAATTGATTGGTGATGATTTAGATGTATGTATGCACTGCGGCATATGTACCTCGAATTTTCTGCCCTCTAAATATTACAATTTTGGTTTTTTAAAACTCTCTTTATGACCAAAGTTCAATAAGTCAAGTGTTATCCCGAGAAACCGCAGAAGGGTTAATGAATTTACTTCTCTATGTATATATGGTATAAGCCAATTATGTGTCTCAACATTGCCTATGTAACAATAATTGAGTGGCGTTACAGCCCACTAGAGACCAGGATCTAGCTTCTGCTGCAGCTACGGGTGTTGTGCGCGCTATAGTTCTTTCACGAGAAGAGGGGATCTGCAGTTTTTGCCGACTCCGAAGGGCGAGATTTGAAAAGCTTTTCATAGCAAGTTAGTACTTTGTGTCTTGAAAAATGCGGGACTTTGCCATATGTGTCGACGCGCTTGACCACTCCGCAACGGCGATCACAACCTTGCATATGTCCACAACCGAAAAAACAAAGTGCAGCTCCAAGTCACAGAAATAGAAATGAATACAGATCTACATCCATCAGACTTGTTGATCCTCCATCTTTCTAGTTGTTGTCACCACGAAAACAGCCACTCATACAGTTCAGCTTTGCAAATGTGTAAATACTAAGAAATCCCTTCAAATGCTTCCGTCCTTAGTGACTTATTCATTGATTCCAGCTTATGGTTGAGGCAATAAAAGCAGATTTTGTTTTCATTCGCAACCTACCCCAAGCACAGACCCAGATTCCATCCATATTCGCCTGTCTTTAACTACAATGGAATTCATCAAACATTCTCACACACGCAAAACGAACGGAGCCCGAGCATCTTCACCCTTCCGCCGCCGCCGATACATCAACCGGGTTATTTATTAATGATTACGCTACGAGGGTGTGGTGGGCAGATACCGGCGCCTAAGTGAGTGGATAAAAAGTGGAAAAATTGGCTTAAACCATCCATCCAATGGAGTGATAGGGGGTTGCCCTTCAATGTACTCCCGAAAACCATGCAAGCCCTTTCGCAGTAAATATGTAGTATATATGTACCTATGTACGTGCGTCGTTAATTTGTTTCCCTCCGTCCGACGCACCAATCCGACATTTTGCATGCACGAGGCTGCGTGCGGGGGCGGGGGAAGCGTTTTAGCAGATTAACAAAGGGCAATTGGAAGTCCTGCGAAACGGAAGTAATCAAATTAGAAGTTGATGATAATTTTAATAGTGTAATTCAATTTCCATAAACTGCTTAGATAACTACCAAAAAGGCTTGCCTGGGTAAATGTAATCAAAGCGAAGCGAGCGAGGGGGGTTGGGGAGTGTAACGGGCTTAGGAATGTCACTTGTTGTGAAACGGCAATTATTGGACGATTGTTTGTCTTGTTTGTTTCCCCATTCAGGGATTCCGAGAGTTGTCAAGGTAATTGATTAATAGCGAAACCAATGTCCAGCACTGCCTGAAGTCGCCGCCCACTTTGTCAATAAATAATGCAATGTGGACGAAATCGTATTATGATACATGTCGTCCAGCTTAAGGTGGAATTGACGTTAATCTCACCTCCGCTAAGGGAATCAGTAATGACGACGCTTAATTCGACTTCTTTCCGCTGTCTGAATAAACAAACTCCATGCATTAGGTAAGTCCCAGCTAATGATGGATTTGAGACTCATTCCGCTTTTAATCATCAGCTTAATGCAATCCTTATGCACTTGTCTCCTCCTTTCTCATTCAATCTGCTTGTTGTCAAAATTGCATCCAACTCCCGTTCCATTCAGAAGAGAAGACTGCTTGACTTCATTGAAGGCGAAGAAGCAGAAATCATCGCATCGCACTAAACATTCTTGATTACGAGGAGCGTCTGAATAAGCTTGTTAACGATGGAATATGATGAAAGGTTCTTATTTAATATATTCCCTCCCCCTCCCCACCACCCCACCCATAGCTGAAGTGCAAGAACTATTCGCAAGTGTCACTCGACCCGGAATTTATCCGTTCGTAAGTTGGCCCCCTTAATGTGCCTTTTTGACTTTCTGTGTTCCGTTTATTCAATCACGAAGCCGCCGCCGCCCGCTCGAATCTTTCGAAAACTTTCTTAAGTAACACTCGAATGAATGTGTGCAACTGTGCCTCGGAAAACTTCCCCGAAGACTATGTCGAACAATTTCAATGAAAAGCAGAGGAAAACTCACACCGTTTGGTTGACTGCGCGAAGAGTGTGAGTGTGAGGCGATCCTACAACTAATGGAAATGGAGTTTCGGAATGAGGGGGGGGAGAGGATGTGAACATTTTTTCCATTGTCCTTTGACATATGCTACCTAAATCAGATTGCAACCGAGGAACTTTACAATCATTTCTACTACACAAGACATTCTCGTCGTTGCGTCGAAAAGGTCATATGCGCTTTACATTTACTGCATTCGATGTGTACTAATGTCTGACACTTGTATTATGCTCGGTTGTGATTCGGAGATAAAGTGGGTTGTGGGGCGATTTCTCACCCTCACCCTGTCATCCTCACTCACTCCCACTGCTTGTCTTTGCTCGTGGTCAATCTTGAATGTCACCATCTTGAAGTCACTTTTAAAAGTCAAAGGTAACGAGATTTGATCACAAGGGCTTCCTAAATGGTTTGTCGAAGGATCTTTTACGGCTTTGCACTACAAATTCGTGCATAAGTCTTTGTCATTCATAACATACTATTGAAACATTAATCTGGACATGGTGGGCAGTGGGATATGATACACAGGTAAACGCTGTGCAGGTTCCCCGGAACTAAATTTACAAGGTCCTAAATTCGCACTGAGCAGGAAATTAAGTTTTTGTTTTGTCGGAGGTACTCTGGAGCACTGCGACAACGTTGGTAATTGACTCTACATACTTTGACAAAGGTGGAATGGAGTTCACTGAGTACTACAATCCCATGCACGGTGGGAATAAAATCCAGTTTCGTATGGGAACTTGGTACATCTTAAGGAATACAAAAGGAAGACTAAGCCACTTAAAGAAAAATTTGACGATAGTCACTACTTAGCTGTTGTATTTGTATATTCATGTTTGGAACGACGTAATCCAAAGCTCGCGTCCATGTAGGAGCAGAATGCATGTAGCACTTCATGCCACAAGGACCCTAAGCCCGGCTTCTTTCATCAACTCTTCGTGTTATAAGTGTTATTGTTCTCTGACGAGTAGAAAAACACGTACAGTTTATTGCCGTCTACGAAAGGCAAAATTCGATAAGCATTTAAAAAAATAATTATTCGAAGTTGTTGGCACCACTAAAAACAGAGAAAAGGTGCAGTGAAAAAATTGCTAGATTAGTCCCGGAATCGAACTTAAGGCCTTTTGACAGTGAGTCGATCCACTTACCCATGACATCGTAATTAAGGTGTCTAATGGCTTTCTTACATCCAATGTTTGTTCAGCGAAAATTTGGACAGCGCTTGAACCCGTTCTAGGCCCATACACGTAAATACAGTTTTTTTGGTTTTTCACATGTTCTCAGGTGTCCTAGAATACATGCAGGCACTTTTTTCCGAAATCGAAAATTTCAAGTTTTCGTATCGTTCGGGGCGTGTTCTGGAGCACCAAACTGACACCTTTGGACAGCCACTGAGCCCGCTCTTGTCTTCCTCCTCCTCTTTTTTCTACTAAGTTCTCATACAATTTGATTTGAACTTAGTACGCATTACACATAGTTCCTGAGGATTTGTCTGTCAGATGTTCGTGGGTCAAGCTCGATAAGTATGCAACTCCTGTATTAAGTCCAAGTGACTACGAAGGCAAGGATCTTAACAAATCTGTGCCATTGCTTGTATACGCCGCTGATATTGATATCATCGGTAGAACATGAGGGGTTATTAGTTAATAGTGAACCATGTGTAGGAGATTTCAAAGGAAAGAAAGAAACAATCACGAATGTGGTGATCCGTTTATTAAGCACCGCTTCTTAGTTAGCAAAGAATTTATACAATTCATGTGCAAATGAGTGGAGAGTTCTAGGGTCGTTCACCTAATCGGATGATTGAATAAGTCATACAGCAAATAACTGACTGGAACAGATAATAGTGGTGTACAAAAGTATTCATTTCAAATTACTCTGCAGATCGACCATGCTGACCAGGTAATAGCCCCGATTACACATGGCTGCCCACAGGGCCGGTCAGCACAGAAGTCAAAATTCCATAATGGATAGACAAAACATAAAGACTTTAACGCACTTTAACACCCCTTTTTTGGATTCCTTTACCTCAAAGTTTTGCAGCTCGACAAGGTGTATATTCCTTTGAGAGAGCACTTCCTTTTAGGGGAAACATTTGCTTTCTCCGTACTTATAGCTCGACGACAATTTGTTCCATCTCTATGTACAACTTGTGACACAGTCAAACGACATTGTATTTCTTGACTTAGGGTTATACGCAATCAACGAACATCAGCATTTTGTTTCGAGAAGGGTTTGGCTGCAGCATGAAGGACAAAGTGACAGCTGGATGTGGGGGTTAACGGAGACTAAGATTGTTTACTCATTAGGGCTTTAACTTCAAAGCGCAGGACAACGTCAGAGAGATCAAAAATATGAGGACCTCAATCTTGAAGCACGTCTTCAAGCAGATTCATAAACAGGCGGCTGGTGTCTAGGCGGCTCCGTGTCCAGGCGGCTCTGATTTTGAGCAGCTGAGTGTTAGTCTGAGATAAATGCCATTTAAGGCCCTAGTCCACACTAGGCTTTGGAAACTAACAAAGAAGAGAAGATTGTTTTACCATGCACAGACCTCCAGCGAGTGCGCACGTGTTTCGGCTTTGCGAACAAACCTCTAGTGTGATCCAAGTGGGGATCTAAATAGTGCAAAAGGTATCTAGTGTGTAGCCTAGTGGCAGTGTACAAGTGTAGTGAGCGGTAGAACCCGGGTTCAATTCCCGTGGTGGAAGAAGAAAAAATTTTTATTATTTATATTTAAAGACACAGAGTGTGAAAAACAAAAACAAATAAACAAGAAACAATGGAAAGTGACGAGCCGGCCCGGCTCCAGAAATCGGGCACAAAATTACCGGTGGCCTCGACATCACGCCACACCACTAACAGTGAGGACAGCGAACGAGCGGAGAGTCCCACAAACCAGGGAGAGATGGTGCGGAAAAGAAGGAGGAAGCAGCACCCGCAGCCGAATGTGGTAAAACGGCTCTCAGCCGCAACCAAGCCGTGTAACAACACTGGCTGCAGCAAACCGGCAGCAAATAAAACAACAACAAAAGATGGTGGAGATGACGAAGGCTCCATCATCTATGAGTCGGAAGGAAGGGAGTGTCGCTACTACTCGTACGTAGGTAGCGGCAACTCCTACCGATCACTGGCCTCCTCGGAGGCTGAGGACGAGAAAGAGGATAGGAAAGAACTATCGAAGAAGGAGAGAGAGAAGGAGGTACTCGAAAAACATATTCGAGACCTCCAAGAGAAGTTGAATGCTAGGCGGGCTGCAAAAAAAGCCGCAGAGCAACAACAACAGCAGCAGGAGCAGGAACAACAACAGCAGAAGCAGCAACAGCAGAAGCAGCAACAACTACAGCAGCTGCCAAAGAAGCAACAACAACAACAGCAGCAGCCTAAAAAGATGCTACAGTTAAGGCTGGATGAAATGCCGTCCACATCAAAAGCGGCCCAACGATTGCAGCAGCAGCAACAACAACAACGGCAGCAGCAGATCCAACAGCAGCTGATGAAGCAGCGGCAACAACCGCAGCAGCAAAAGCAGCAGCTGCAACAACCACAGCAGCAGCAGAAGCAGCAGCAGCAACAACCACATCAGCAGAGGCAGCAACAACAGCCACAGCAGCAGAGACAACAACAACAACATCAGCAGCAACAGAAGCAGAAGCAGCAACAGCAGACCGAGCAACGCACAACCAGGAAGGAGAGATGCCCGCCCATCAACGTCTTCGGCCTAGAGACCAAGGATGTGGTGAAATTATGTAAGTTGGCCACTTCCAATTTGCATGCTATTAAGTATAGAGCGCCCTTAAGGCAATCAATTAAGTGTTCCTCAATAGAAGACCACAAGAACATCATTAGTAAGCTAACGGCGGCGGAGGCTGAATATTTTTCCTTTACACCGAAAGGTGAAAAGTTGCAGACCATGCTCCTTAAGGGCGTGGATCCATCTGCTGATCCGAGGGAGATCCTCGATGAGTTGCGCCAAGCTGAGTGCGACGGCGTCGAGTTCGTGGGAGTTAAGCCTTTCACCACTGCGGCAGCGAGGAGGGAGAGTAGAAATCTTCCTTTCTTCCTGGTGCAAGTTTCCCAAAACAGCAAATTAGAGAATCTAAAGAAGATTCGTTATCTAGGCTCTCTGGCTGTCAAGTGGGAGAAATTAAAAAAGACCAACCACATGCTTCAATGTGCGCGGTGCCAACGCTTTGGGCATGCCGCAGCGAACTGCAATATGGAGTCTCGCTGCGTCAAATGCGCTAAAAGCCACAGAAAAGGGGAATGCCCTTTGGGAGCGGAAAAAGTTGGCGATAGGGCGCAGCTCACGTGTGTGCTCTGTAAGGGCAATGGTCACCCCGCAAACTATCGGGGATGTCCAAAAGCTCAGGAGCTCAGGAAACTAATTCAGGCTAAGAGGGCTGAAAAAATGGTAGCAGCGAGGCCCGCTCCTCGTCTTCCAGCTGCCACTGTTACGCAGTCTATCTCCTTCGCCCAAATGACGTCAGGAAGAAAGCCGGCACAACAGACAGCGCCGTCGGTGGCTCAGGCCCCTGTAACCAGTCAACCAACGGACAATGTGAGTCTCCAAACTGTCATGCTAGCAGTGACGGCAATGAAAGAACAGATGCTTGCTATGCAAGCACAGTTCCAGAGCCAGATAACTGCTATGCAGAAGCAGTTTGAGAAACAGTTCCTCGAACAATCAGCGCGAGTAGACCTCATCTACTCGTCGCTGTTTGTGTCTAACGCGTCGATATAATGGCTGCGCTGGTAACAAGATCCCTTAAGATCCTAGCAGTGAATGTTAATTCGCTGATTAGGATCGAGCGAAAGCTAACTTTGTCACATCTGCTGCAGACTCATTATCCTGACGTGCTGATGGCTAGCGAAACAAAACTAAACCAGACGCGCAACCTCAGGTACAAAAACTACCATGTCATTAGGAGAGACCGGCCCCAATCCACTCAAGGAGGCGGTGTTGCACTCTTAATTAAAAAAGACCTTTGTCATAAGGTAATATATAGCAGTGAAGTGCGTAGGTTCGAGGTGCTAGAAGCATGCATTGCACGCATCCCTCTCCAAGGTGGAAAGAGGTTGTTTGTAATTGCGGTCTACGCGCCGGATTCTCGGAACCCCCATTTCATATCGGAGCTCGAGGCTCTTTTCACTAGTCTTCGTTTGAGCTCGGAAGAAAACTACTTTATAATTGCCGGGGATTTGAACGCAAAGCACGGCGAATGGGGTAATAGCGTCCCAAATGATAGAGGAAACGCACTCTCAGGGTGGTTGGTACAGCACAATATTGAGTTCAGGGTGGACTTGTTGGCAACCGATAGACCATCGTTTCCTAGAAGCGGGTCCTATCTGGATGTGATGCTAATCGACCGACGACTAACGCTACTGGACGTGAAAAGAACCACAAGGAACTGCTTGACCACGGTGGAGTACGACAGTGACCACTGCGGACTTGCCGCGGCAATCCAGTTCCCGAACGAGCTGGAGGAACTAGGGGAATGTGTCCTGACGTACCCTTATGATTACAATAAGGCTCGCTGGCCACGTTTCACTAGGGCCTTATCCAGAGAACTACGTTCGAGTGGAATCAATCCCCCCACAAACAGAAACCTGACGAACGAAGAGGTTGACAGGTACCTCAAACAAATGGACGAAGTAATACGACGAACAATGGACAAAACTATTCCGAAGGTAGCGCAAACCGATGACGGCGACGTCTATCGCAACGCTACCATCGATGCACTTCACGTGCAAAAAAGTAGACTGCTGACAAGACTTAAGCTCTTGTACAGACGGTTTACAGATTCACAGAACGCCGAGGTGCGGTCATTGAAGTCGCAGATCAAAAACCTCCAACAGTTAATCAAAATTCATTACAGCATGGCTGTAAGCTTGCACTGGGGCAACAAAATCCGGGCTGTAAGATCCAACAACCCGGGTATGTTCCCGCAAGTAAATAAGATATTCCGGAGGAAAGGTCAGAACGACATTCCGACTGTTAGACTGGAAAGGACGACAGAGAACGTAAACATACTGACATCTGTTGGCATCAATCCAAATGGGGCAGTGCTGGACGACAACTTCTTCGTAGTTGAGGATCCCAAGGAGAAGGTTGAAGCAATCGGTGCTGTTTTCCAGAAAGTGTACACGGTCAACGAGTCTCGTAGGCCAAATCACGATTTGGAGAACAGAGCTTGGCTAATCCACTTCTATCTCCAAGAGGAGATAAGTCAATGGCGATCTGAGAACCCAGGTTTCACCAGGTTCAGTGACGAATACATGGCAAATAATGCCGTCGCCGCTGATGGAAACATCTTGATTTCTAAAGAAGATCTCCAGAGCATCTTCAACTCGCTGAAGAAGAAGAAGTCAGTAGGAATAGATGGTATACCGAATATTGTGCTGCGCCATCTACCCTCTGAAGCAGTAGATATCTACGCAACACTGTTTAACAATGCGTTGAGTAATGCCTATTACCCGGCGCATTGGAAAACTGCTGTTGTGCAACCGATCCCTAAACGGGACAAGGACACTTCTATCCCATCAAATCTCCGGTCGATTAGTCTTCTTCCGTGCATAAGCAAAGTCTTTGAGAAGATAGTTATAGACGATCTAAAAAATTGGGTCGAGGAAAAGAAAATTTTACCGGACAACCAATTCGGATTTAGGGCGGGGCATGATACTATACATGCCGCGTCTAAGCTGGTGTCCGACATTCAATGGAATAATTGCAAAAAGCAAGCCACGGGCGCCTGTCTAGTTGACTTGGAGAAGGCCTTCGACACTGTATGGTTAGAAGGACTTTTCCTCAAGATGGTCAGATACGGCATTAGTAAACCACTGCTATATATGATCTATGACATGATCACAGGAAGAAAGTTCGTCGTGAAGAATGGCAAGGTAACTTCTACCACGGTCTTTAACATAAAAAATGGTCTGCAACAGGGGGCAGTTGGCTCGCCGATTTTGTTCGCGATATTCACTAGCGATCTTATAGGTTCTATGCCGCACTTAATAGCGTACGCCGATGACATCATTGCGTACAGATCAGGTCCGAAGGTCGAAGTAATAAATATCCTCTTGACTGACTTCGAGAAAATCCAGCGATTTTGCGATGACTGGAAGTTGCAAGTCAATTTCCGGAAGTGTGAAATCATCCTCTTCAGGACACCGTTGTCCAAGGCCTCAGGGGATACAAAGAGAAACTGGCGTAAGTTTCGCATAGTGGACTCGCAGGGACGGCCGTTAGCGGTGAAAAGTGTAGTCAGGTATCTTGGCATTTGGTTGGATCAGTACCTATATCTCAACAGACATATAGATGCTGCTCTGACAAAAGCCAAAAAGGCCTTTGCTGTGGCAAGGGGGTTGTTCTACAGCAGCCAACTTGATACCAGAGTAAAGGTCTTCTGCTACATGGCTCTCATCCGGCCAGTCATGGCGTACGGTTGTCCAGTGTGGTTCAACGTGAGTTCTTCCCAGATGGAAAAGATGAGGGTGTTCGAGAGGCAGTGTCTTCGGGCCTGCCTCCGGTTGTATCGAACACCTGAATCCCAGTACAAGAAATTCTATCCCAACGAGGTCTTGTATAACGAGGCAAAGGTGATTAGGATAGATAATTTCATTATTAAGCTGATTCGAAGGCATGTGGCACGGGCTATGACTTCGACTAACAGTCTGATCTTCGGGGCCTACTACCCCAATGAAATGTACCACGAGAGTGTGCGTCTTAACGGCTTCATCCCTCCTGAAGCGTTCCTCTATTTAGATATGAAAGGCCTAATCCAGGATACGGAAGGATGTCCTATTATCTTCCATGTCGTACGTCGAACAGTGGACCGGCGAATCAACTACGAACACACTGTCGCACGCAACCGCGAGGATCTGCTTCGGTTCAGCAGAGCGATCTCTGCTCGAGACAGGAGAGAGTCTGCCAAAGAACGGCAATTTTACTGGTGGTTGCACCGTATTCGGCCGCCGTTGGCTTATCAATGATAGGGGACAGTTGGACATTGTAGTGGCCAACTTACATAGTTTTAAGGGTAGTAGTGTAAGTCAGATAAAAAAAAAAAAAAAAAAAAAAAAAAAAAAGGTGCACCGGCGTATGGTCACTATATGTGCACCATATACATGATGCATACGCCCTGGTGCACGCGTTCGTATTGCGTTACGGACATACTTTAAGTTACATTTACATATATATTTTCTTAGGTTAGTTTAAATTTTTAAGTTAGATTAAGTTAGTTTTAAGAAAAAAAACTGAGATCTTTTAGCCAAGTTTTTTTTTTTTATAATTTTCTTGGTCTATAATTTAAGTTAACTTTAAGATTTAAATCAGAATAAATAAAATCGGACGCCGAAAGGCATATTAAAAATTAAAATTAAGATTAGATTAGCTTAGAGTACCTGCATAGGGTCAGTAAGTTAGATTAAGAACATTGTTCACTTAGGTAAGCTAGTTTTAAGTAATTTTGTCTAGTACGTAAGAAAACTGAATTAAAATGAACAAAAATTGCAAAAAAAAAAAAAAAAAAAAAAAAAAAAAAAAAAAAAATTGTTTTACCATATTGGTCATTCAAGGTTCTTAAAGGCGATAACTAGCCGAACGACCGCCCACCTTCAGTCGCTGATGCAATTGGAGTAGTTAAATATCCCCAGATCTTTGTGGTGAACTCTCTTCAGGTTATTGCGTTAATTATTGGGCTATTGAAATTGATTGCCAGATGCTGACCGTAATTAGAATCTCACACTGTCAGCTGCATACCAGTCTCACGGAGTTTTGGGCACAAACCTGCATACAGCAGTCACGTGGAGGTTCATTACGATCAAAAGTTATTTTCAAAGAACACACTATTTGGGCCAAATAAGTTTTCAATATTTCTAAACGCTTTGCAAGCTTAACAAGGCATTTTGCATGATATAGATTTTCTGTAAAAGGAAATACTAGAGGCCTACTGTGTACAAATAGCAATCGACAGATGTTGTGAAAAGGTTTCAGACGTTAAAGCTTCTCCTCCAAATTTGTTCCAAAATAAAATAAAAATTCGTATTACTTGCATTTGTATTCTTTACTGTTAAAAAAATAAAAACGAAACCAATTACGCGTCAGTGTAACCAGCTATTTGCTCAGTTTTTGTTTTCATTATTTTCACGAAAATTGTTATAACTTACGTAATTAAAGTAAGTATGCATAGCTGAAGAAGAAAGGTGAACAAATTTTGAAGTTCAGTTTTGCTCTTAAGGACGACTGTTTCAGTCACACATTCAGCATACACACACATTCAGCATTCACTCATTTCACGCTACACTAACTGTATAAGTGCTGATTGATATCGAGAATTAAACAGAATCTAATTTAAACTTAACCTAAATCTGAATCCACACATTATCCAAAGTGAATAATGAGTGCCGAGAAATCACACTCACACACACAACGGAGGACTATAATTGACTTCTCTTTCAGAGGAAATCCAACTCCCCGCGGTGAGATTTCAATATACTCAGCCCTCATACACTGTAAGCATTTAGTCGACGTCGTCCTGTATTCATCGTCTCCCATTATATCCCTATCCCCTTTCAGTCTTTCATTATCTTTGTGCTCGGTTGAATTTCAATTCAGTTTGCATGCAGTTTTTAGGATGCGCTTCTGTGTGTCTGATGATGTTGCCAATGATGCTGATGATGACGGTGCCGAGGAGGTGGAAATTGCCACCCCGCCAACAAAAATCGATTAAAAACGGACGCTGCCGAGTGCTTGGATAGTTGTACTACACGATGTGCCACATATGTACTCAGATATGTGAGAAACGTATTCGTTTCTCTATGTAAGGACACAAATGTAAAAAAGAAATATGAGTATCAGTGGTACTTGGGGAGAATCCTTGAAATCGGAATCGCAACCGTTTTTTGTGATATCAGATATACGATATGGTCACAAATTTATCCGCTCCCCCACCGCTCCACTTCCGTTGCCTTCACTTATTTGAGCATATTGATTCCTTTCAGACTCTTCGATTGCATAACTAGAAATATCTAATTTTCAGGTTATCCCGACCAGATGCTTCTATTTGCGCTGCGGGGCCATTCCATGAGCAAGTCTTCCTCTCTGCGTGGAAGGGACTCACGTCCGGCAAAGGTTACCAAAGCTAATTATGCAGGTTAATAAGGGTGGAGCCTTCCTGTAAGCTGGCTTCTATAAATATGCTCAAGACCTGACCTTGAGGCTGAGATAATCGATATTGGGAGGTTGGCGTATACGTGTTTTTCTCCCGAGCTGGCCTACCATACTGGAGGGGTGGTGTGGTGTCGGTGTCATCGTTGGTTGGACGCAAGTTATTTTAAGATACTACATCCTGCTGAATTGAATGTAGTCCTTTAGAGGTTACTTTTTTTTGTTCAAAGAAAAGGATGTTCCCTCTGTCGCTTTATTTACTTTTGACGGCTCCCACTTGATTTGTGACACACATCATAAACTTATATTCCAGTTGTAGCAATTTGAAAGCAGTGTTCGTGAATGTGTCAAGTGTCCCTGCGGACACTTAAAACGTGGAAGTGGTCATCATTTATTTAAAATTATGAGTCCTGCCTCGTGTCTGTCACAGACACCGCAAAGCGACGCAACTCTGTCATACGTCAGTGAATTTTTTGTGACAAATGCAGGACTGTACTTCTGCATCTCTTTCTTTCGTTTTCTAGAAAAAAAAACATTTCAAATGCTCACTAGCATCGAATAGAAATCAAAATAAATTGACTTCATTCCAAATGTTGGCTTGGCTGAATTATATTTAGAACAGAGTAACAGCCCTAAGAACCGACAGCGTGGCGTAGTCCGCTCTGTGATGTGATTAAAGGATGAGTGCCAGTGGATATAAGGCAAACTATGCCGAAGATAAAGTAATTTTTAGTTCGACGTTTCGTTTCACAATTGGATTAGGACGACAGATTGATGGAGACGAAGGAAAATGGGATAGCAGGGCATTCATTTGAATCAATGACGTGGAACAAAGTGGGGTAGATAAGAGGGAAGATGGGTGGCTTAAAGTGGTTTTTCCACGAAGGGTTTTTGTGTTTCTAAAGAATTAATTCAATTGTGTGAGTGTGCAAAACTTGCAGAAGCCACCCAGACAAGACAGCAGTGTATGGAGATGGAAATTGCTTGGAAAAGTGAGTTTACTTAATTTTCCCGATCCCTGCACGAGTTTCTGTGCAATAGAAACTTGAAAGGATTGCAAGTGCAAACATATCTTTTGTTGTTTTGTGTAAGCAATTTGTGGGTTTGGGCAACCGATATGTTATGCAGGTTTCTCCTCCTGCAGGCAGCCTGTGGATGTGCCCTACGTGACTAGGCGTTTCAGAGACGATTCTAGTTTAATTGGATTAGGTTGTTTGACATATATGGCGTTTGTTGATAATTGTGCTTGTACGGCAATTATGTCGGTCTCAATTGTTCATCCCACTTCTTGGTTTCGCCCATTGGACCCCCGAGGACTTTTGGGAAATATTGTAAAAAGAGATGTTATCGATTTTTCGTTGGATAAGTTTGAAAGGCTACTACTACTGTGAAGGGTGTGGCGTTGTGGGTAAGTGCATCGACTCACACGCATGAGGTGTGGGGTTTAATTTATAGACTTAACGTCCATCTCGGGTTCTTTTAGGCCACCAACACTTTCGAGCTGTAGCAAACAGACAGAATGAGTATTGAATGCAAACTTTGGTGTCAGCAATAAAGGTGCTTCTACTCTTAAGGAAGCAATAGTACACACAAGGGAGTAGTTGTTCTTGTCCCTTAAGCGGCAACCAATTTATTTATTTTTAATAAAACTGTTCAAATGTCTGCTATGGCTTCTCTGGGTAGCTCGCATCAGAAATTCCTAACTCTGTCACAATTGAAGGCCGGATTGGAGGATTGGAGGGTGTTGTGAAGTTTGGCTTATTCACATAGACCTGTTTCTTAAGAAAACCCAACAAAAGTAAATGAGGCTACCTCTCATCAAGAAGTTTATCTTTCCATGGAAATTATAGTCAGTTTCCAACTGCTACAGAGTCCTTTCAATGAATACAGGCAAGTGGTTTGATTAAAAAAAAACTTCCTCAATGACAACATTTTTGACAGATGTCACTAAAAGAAATACAGATGAACTCTTAAAGTCTGAAAAACCTCATTAAAAGACTCTATGGAAAAATCATTTGTGGGGAGTTTCAGAAAGAAACATATTTGAAGAATTTTTAAGACAAACTCACACGTCTTTCTCGCTGTTATGAGCGGCAGTAGCAATTTTTCTTATAGTGTGCTACTAACAACAGCGTATATACTCAATTGGATGATTCAAGAAAAGTCGTTTATCCTTGTGTGAAATGTGAATGGTCAGTCAGATAGCATTGGAGTTAAGACGGGATTTGTCGAAACTGAGGAATCTAAACCAAAAAGAGGAAAGTTTTTTTCTTATCTCTTTTCGAGAAACATTAATCATGGACTGTAATTCCATTCAATTTATTTATTTATCTGATCTAATTCTTTGTTGCTTTTCATAATTTTTAAGAAACATGTGTTGAGAAGGCCGATAGACAAAAAATGACTTTTTAAGGACCTCCGCTGGATATGCATGTATTTCAGAGAGATTTAGAGAAATTGAAACTGCACTCCATCTAACCACTCAAATCTTCAGTAGACAATTTTCTGGAACCTATGTCGTCTGTAGTCACTTAAATTCAGTTTGCTTAGAAGCTGATGACTGCAGTGGATATACAGACGCGAAAAAAACAAAACTATGTTAATATCTTCTCTCGGGTAAAAGGGGCGTATGATGTTGACACTGAATGACGAGGTTTTACAAAGTCAATACTCAGAAATTCATAGACTTCACTAACGAAGAGCATGGCCCGCATTTAAGAAGTCGACGCATCTGGAAACCACACCAAATTCAGCAGGCAACAATAAGTAGTTCCTCATTATCATCCTCATCTTCTTTAACGAGCGCGTTCCACTAAATCACTAGAGAGGGCAATGCACACAAGAAAGACGTCCAGGCATCTCGATTTTTCACCATCAACTCTAACTCACCAGGAGCTATTCCCAACGCAACCAGGCGAGTTAATAGACTTGATCCAACCACCTCGCCCTGGTTCTGCCGATTGGACGCCTACCTGATGCAATTGCATCTATGGCGCGCCTCGGAAGTCGTGATGAAGGGGACATCCGTTCCATGTGACTAAATCAACAAAATAAGGACCGTTTAGTCCGAAGTAGTACTTCCTCAACATTGAGTTTCCAACGAGTCGTGGCGTTTCAAAGCCTATCCCGGCGAGTAACTCCAGCAACGGCACAGAGAAATCTCATTTCGGCAGCCGATATTCGCTTATCTTTTTCTTTCGGTCATTATCCAAATTTCATGGCCATAGGTGAGAGTTGGAACAAACATTGAGTTAAAAACCGATTGTTTGGCTTTTACACCAAGCTTGTCCTTCCTTATTATTGATCTACTAAGCAGCTTCAATCCTCAAAGAAAGCTCAGTGTTGCTCTTCCCATAACTCATGAAAAAGACTTACACTTCTCCACTTTTTTCAATGGCACTCCACTAACATGTGAAGTTCATTGGACAGGCGTTTTGGAAATGATCATCGCTTCGGACTTGTCCAAATTCAATTTCATTCCAGCTTCAGAACATACGGCCACAAGCCTATCGATCACGCGCTGGAGTTCTGTTTGGTAGGATGTGAGAACATCTAAGTCATCTGCTAAAAGATGCAATGCTTGCAACGTGAAACCTTCCTCGCCTTGGCCGCGCTGCAACATCCAATCCACATTTTCAATGAAAAGGACGGGTGACAAAACGCACCCTTGGCGAGACCAACACCCACCGTGAAATGAAGTACTTCCTTAAAACTAAAATTCAACAAAAATTACGTGCTCAAAGTTTGTGATATAATGCATCCATTCACTATTTCCAGAATTCAATGAATTCAATTATTTCCGCAAGCAAATGATCCAAGAGTCGAATCGCCACCCTTCGATTTGGTAATCCTACTCTTCCTTTGACCAAATCAAAAGCATCAACGCTTCACAAAACTCTTTTCCAAATATGATGTATCCTTAATTAAAGACCTCTCTTCAAGTCACTTCAGCACCAAACAAAACCAAAAAAAAGCTAAAAAAGGAAAACAAAATTCCTTCGAAAAAAATTGAAATCCATCAAGCAATCGAAGAGCGGGAGAAAGAGTAAAAATACAGTTATTCAATTATATGCTACATATATGATCCTTTTTCGTCTATACGTTGAAACTTAATAAAATCTCGAAATATATGGCGCAGAAGAGGAGAGCGGAAAAAAAATCGAAATGCACTTACCGATTGTTAATGAAATTCCGATGCTCGCTGGAAATTACAACAAATTGAGTTCCAAAGTCGTCCTGTATGTGTTGAGTGCGTCTCCTTAGCAGCAGAAGGGCAGCATCAATGCTAAGTGCATGCGGGTTTTTGATTTGTAATTCTATTTCCTTCTATAAAAGATGAACTGCTGCAGTGCGCCGCGTTGCGAATGTTGTGCTCCTTTGCTGTTCTGTTGTCACCGTTGTTTCGTTCTCAGTTGATAAAGCTTGAACTACTGCGAAATTCCCAGCGCTGTTTTCGATTTTTGCACTTCATTTTTCTTTTGTTATTTTTTTGACCTTTTTATTTCTGTCGTATCCTCGAACATCGTGACACAATTCAATTCAGTCTTTAAAGTCACAATTTGGTATCAATATTGAATTCCCTAAAAACACACACAATCGTAAGGATAGACATATTATTGGGGAACTCTGGGATAGACACCCGTGCATCGTGATCTTTGGGAAATATGTGTATAGCATGAAATTAAAATGCAAAACTTTTGCCAGATATTTTGGTAAAACATTCCGAATCCCTTTTGAAGACTTTTGTGCAAAACCCCGACAAACCGAAGGATAGTCCTGTGCTCGCACAACCCACTTAACCTTAAAAGGGATCCCTATCTACGGCCGGGGGAGGGTAATTTCATTAATTTAAAAGCCCCGCACCTTACCAAACCACTGATAGCGCATAATCATTTGGTGGTTTTGAAGCGTCGCCGACCACAAAGGCGAAGAAAGTGAAAAGACCGAGCGGAAGAAACGAAACGAGGAAGGGAATTATTAATTGAAATATCCTCAGCATTTGCATGTGACTTTTGAATGATACGAAAACACACTGATTCACATACACAGTCACGCCGTCGACGGAGACGACGACGACGATGAGGTTCGGCTTCTTATGTAGATATGCCAATAGTACTTAAGTTGGTCGTTAATCATTTTGAATGGCTGGGGTGTGGTCGGACCAGTTAGTCTGCCCTTATTTTACGGAAGATTATTTTGTTTGGCGAATGTATGCAAAGTCTTTTTCCTTCGCATACATATGTAAGTGTGGAGCCCTCGCTCTCTCTCTTCACAGATTTATCTCGTGTGAAGACGTGGGGTGGCGAAGATGGACTCGTGATGTCTTCTTCTGGAGGGGTGATATTGGAGTGAAGAACCGATTCAAGTCCTGCTGAGTTTCAATATTTCACAGAAAGTGATGCTTAGTCAAGCGAAAACTTCTCTATGAAATTTCTTCTTCCCCCATTTGACTGATGAAGGCGGGTGAAGTGTTTTTTTTTGCGGGGGAAATTGTTCAGGGTTGGCTAATCAGATAGAAGGGCAGGCATGTCGTTTGATTTTTCATTCACTGAATAAACGTTTCCTCTTTGAAGGAGGATCTCTTGAGGAAGATTTTATAAACTCTTAGCTGAAGGTAGTGAGGGAGAAAATTCGGTCCTTGTATGAACGGCTTTCCTTTTGGTCTAGTTGAAGTGAGAATATTTTGGTTTGAATGTGTGTAGGTGCAATTGTATCAAATTAACTGAAAGGCTATGTAGTCTTGCCCTATGTCCTTAAGATTCAATTCATGATTTCACACGAAAAGATATATTTTTTCTAGAGAACGTGTATCCAAAAGCCAGTACAGTCTCGAGAATAAATTTCCATACCCCCGCTTTCCAGTTCTAATTTAATTTGTAAATTAAATCTTGAATTTTCATTTGCTCTCATCTCAACCCTGTGCTTCTTATCCTTTGTGAATTGTTCTCCTAGGTCAAGGAGACTTTACTTTCCTCGCTTACACTCAGCATCTGCACTCTGTAGATGATGGAAGTAACGGAAAACAAAAGTGTTTCATTTCCCACAACCAACGCCACCCCTGTCACCTGTTTGCGCGTTTCTAGAAAAAAAAAAACAAGGATAAGGCACGAAGAAAAAAACAACGTATTCGAGAAAATTATCCACCAAGGCTGTCTGCGATGTTACCCGGTTGCTTTGTAAGCTAGTTAAATTTGCATGTGATAATCACCGACTACCTACTTAAGTAGGTTATCCCCCTAAAGCGCAAAAAAAGAATGAAATAAGAAGGAGAAGAAGAAGAGCTAGGACACTTCAATGTCCTGTTTTCGCATTTGCATCATGCCCCGCTTTAATTTCAGCAGTAACTGTGGATTTAGGATGCACCTGCCACCACACCGCCAAGCCAGGAGGTCGGCCGGCTTGAATACGAGTGGGCGAAGGGCAGCGGAAAGTGCTTTATTTGTGAATATCAGATGCTGTACATATTTAATGAAAGAGATTACCTACAGCCCTGCTTGATGCACTATGGCTGAGGTCAAGCTTTGTTACTCTCGCTCACTGTTTGTTGTTGCTGTCTTGTTTGTTATCCTCAATGTGGCCAACAAATGAAACAATGCAAGGCTCATTCGTTGTGTGGATGGATAAGGGGGGGGGGGGGGGCGACTGAGGGACTGCCTGCCTGCTGCCTGAATGCCGCCCATGCGACCTAGCTTTTGCACAGACATACAATAGCAACAATTGCTGAGACAGTGGGTTGACAGATGGATAGAAGCTGGTGGTTTGGTTTCCACAAGGACACGTGATAGCTATGGAATAGTATTTTTCAATTATGTGTGTGATTCTTCTTTCTTCTTCAACGCTCTTTAGTGACGTTGTGTGAGCAGCAGAGAGAGAGAGAAAGAGAGAGCTTGTACATGCAACATGTACAGAGTGTACTTGGTGCTTGGTTGGTTGAATACTTTAGCGAAGACAAGGGCGGAAACGGAGGACAAACGAAATTTTGTTTTTAGATTTTTCAAATTGAAACAATAGATGTCATCCTCAGTGGTTCATTTGTTCTCCGTTTTCGTCTCCTCTTCCAAGATGGAGAAAGTAATTATAATAAAGGTATCCTGGTGTATGCAAATGGATTATTTACATCCAAGAAAAGCCCCAACCAAGGACACTGGCAGAGGTAAAGTGGATGACGTGTGCAAGGCTTTGCAAGCACAACTGAAGATTATCGAGATGAAGGGTACTTCACTTAAATGTGTTTAAACATGAGCAGTTTGTTGTGCTGAATCCTTGATTCCTATCAACTCTGAGACTAGAAGGTTGACTTGTTATGAAACTAATTTATGAATGTAATGGGTGGAGGGTTGTGCAAACACCGTTCACTTCTGTTGGGCGATAAATCTCGTCTCGGTCGTAACCTATAAATTGGCACACTCATACTTGTGTTGCATTAAATCAATTGGTATACTTAAAGCCATAATTCATGGGAAGTTTTCGAGCTTGGCAACGTCATCAGAAAACCGAAATATTAAGGTATGATAAATGTCTTCGTTCAGATGAATTTTCTATCCGGCTCCCTGGTGGACGACCACGTGACGTGGGGGGGTGGTCAACGATTCTTGAAAAGGAGAAATCAGAAATTTTGCTGAGAATTATTTGTGCTCAAGAATTTTATGTATAGATGGGATATGTTATTGAACTCAAGCACGACTCGAGTCTGTTGAGTGACTGTCATATGTACTACATCAGCAGTCTACACAACAGGGCGCTTGTCAAGGTTTTTCCCTCGAAAATGTTTTCCCTTTCTTCGCTTGCACCTCTGTGCGCGTTCGTTTTTCGTGCATACATACAACGTTTAAAAGAATATTATAAGATTCGAAAAATCCTTTTGCATAACTCTACGCAAGTTGGTACGTGTATGTGTATACAATACCTCCACTCTACATTCTCAAGGATACTTTACCAACAACATGCAACCATCCATTGAAATGTACGCCCCTGCCTTTGAGACAAGCACACTAAATTTAACGAGTGGCTGGCACGGCCCTTTGGCCATATACTTTAACCGAGCGAGAGAGGAAGATACTGGAAGATACTCTCGCTCACAAAAGGATCAAAGGTACACAGATACTGTGTGCCGGAAGGGGGCTCCAATCTCTAGTATTTTTCACACACAAAGCATTCGAATTTGTCTTACTTACAGCCGTAGGATGAACGTGAAGATGAAGAGGCATTTTATGTTGCTACTGCTCTATTTTTATATGCGGCCGAGAGAGACTGAAATCGCCTTCCAGAATTTA
Source organism: Eristalinus sepulchralis (assembly GCA_944738645.1). NCBI lineage: Eukaryota > Metazoa > Arthropoda > Insecta > Diptera > Syrphidae > Eristalinus > Eristalinus sepulchralis. Next base: position 61,790,267 of record OX122885.1, on the reverse strand, counting down.
AGATTCAGATAGGTTTAGTTAAGAGTCACCGGCAGCGGCAGCGGCACCGGCGTGGCGTGGTTTCGTAACATCGTAATAATTTTACGCCATCTCAAGCAAGATCATTGTGTGGATGCTTGAATGTCTCCTCGGTTCCAGCGGCTCGTGAAAGGTGGACCCGAGATGGAATGAATGAAAACGGAAACGGAGCAATGGTAATTGAATTCCATCCGGTAAAGTGAACGAAGTTATTTCTTCCTGCTTGCTCTCGTAATTTATTCTCTTTCGGTATTTCTTCGGATATTTTTTTTTTCTTCTTTTCGTCTTTTTCTCATTTTCAGGACGTTCTGCCGTTGTGCCCTGCTGCCAATGCTGCTGTTCGGTGGGAAATTTCAAATTAAGAAATGAATTGTGTGACATACAGCAGAAGAAGGTATAATTAATGCACTTCGGGAAATGGCAGAGCGGAATAGCAAATGTATTTAACATTGTTGAAACTTAATAAGAGGCTAAAAGTTTTGAGCGACAATGGTGCCTTGTTATTAGTGATTATAGAATAAATCGATAAGTCATTATACCTTTCGTCTAATTGCTTCAATGGGGAATGTTTCCTAAATGCTCCTGCGCCTCCAACAAAAGCTCTCACACCTTACACAGGGTCGGGCAATTACAGTTTGTGAGGTGGCGGCTGCTGGAGGATGGGCGATGGGCTTGGAAATTTGGGAGTATTCTGTTATGGACTGAAGGGCGGATATGACTGCCTTCGAAAAATGTGACACACACAACGGTGTAGGAACGCACTTTGTCAAATGTGTTCAATATTTGTAAGTTTTTATTTCGTTTGTAAATTGAATTTTTTAATTTTTCCATCATTCCCTCTTTGAGAAGAATATTTTTTTGGGCAGTTCTTATTTCTTTGCATAGATTTGGATGCCGCTTGGTCTCAGCAAAACGGCGGTTTTGTCGCATATGAGTATTTGCGGGGAGTCCCTTAATGAAAAAGGGCGTGGCTTCGTTTCTAACACAAGAGACGTATATAAGTGAATTTTTCTTTGAGCGTCTTATAGCGTCTTCCAAAGTTCTGTCGAGATATGTATTTTTATCCTTACTGATCGCCAGGCAGTGACAAAAACTTTTGTTTCACTCTTTTAAGAATACAAGAACGGTACGGAACGACTGTGTGAAGCAAATGTGCGTGATGATACACTACACAGTGACATTCTACAAAATTTGCTACAAACAAAGTCATCCACAAAACAATATCCATCTGCAAGTTGTTGCTAAGGGGCATCGAATATGTGTAACCAATGCCACATGGACACTGAAACCATCGTTAACACCAACCAAATGTAGCCGAAAATAAAATCTTTTTTAAACACTATATGTACATGCTAGTAAACTGTATATCGTTGCTCGCACTATCTATCTTTTCTTTGGCATCTGATCGTATGATTCACCCAAAATGTCTCAAAATCAGGCTAACATCATGAATTTTAGTACTTAGCATGAACGTATAAATATTAGAACAGAGAATGTACAGTTGAGCCCCCTTAATAAAGTCGAAACACCAACAGATCGTTGGCCTTTTATTTTTCCGCTCATCCGCTTATCTCTTTCGCTTGAGACCTCTACATCAGTTACGCCTTTTATTTGTCTAAAATGATGGAGAAAATGAATCTCCCTTTATAGATCAAAAATCACTATTGAATAGATGTCATCACGAAAAACTGAGAAGAGAGGAAACCGTGCCAGCAGAAAATCTAGCCAAAATCGGGAAACTTCACAAAGAGAATATGTCCTCTCAAGTTTATGCAAGGTGACCCAATATTGGTGTACGTAGTTATTATAGAGTCATCTCCATCTCACAATTGATCGCCTAGGTCTGCATGCAACGCAAAACGATTGTACAGGTCTCTGTAAGCAAAACCTCATTTTAGTCGCCTATCTGGTTTAGGAAAACGAGACACGGAGTAAGAGCTCTTTTTATAAAATTTGAATTTGTGGAAGTGCATCTTGTTCACCCTATTTTCGAAATAGGGTATATTCGATTTTTAGGCGATGATCAACACAAGCATTCTTGCATTCTTGCTACCTTTTTAAAAAAAAAGGTCTGCCGAAATGTTGATCGTAAAAATTGGTACGACATGCCCCTCTTCCTATCACCGATATTATTCAAGACCACTTTTCGAAAATTTTACAATCGAAATTTGTATATGTTGGGTTTTTAGTAGTCAACTTTTGCAGTTGACAAGAAACTCTGTTCTTCGTACCCAACCTCTTACTTCCCAGTGTGCACAGATAATTCTGAAAAAGAGTTTGTATTCAGTAGTACATCCAGCCATACCGCGAGAAATGTAGAGCCTATGACTTGAAGAAGTCGAGAAGAGGGAGAGGGACAAGCAAAATTTCGAACATGTTTAAAAAATGTATGTACGCCGCCTTCACGACACAGTACACGACGCCTTAACGGCGGTTAGGGTAGATGTGGGATTCGAATAAAATAAAAAATCGAAATAATTTTCATAGCTTTATCGAAATTTTTTCGAAATGCTATTTTTTGGATTCCTGCACATTTTGGAACTTTGTCGCTCAGCAGGATTCAGAAAATCGTTTTAGCGCCTAGTGGTGAAATGAGGGGGGTAAAAAAATTTTGATGTAAACTCGTGTTCGATTCTTAACGTCTTTCTGTGTATCTCATTGGGTTTCTATAATTTCACCACATAGCGGACTTTCTTTGTAAATATGTTACAACGTAGTTCTCAACTTCTACGTCGGAGGTCAGTCCTAGACTGGACATTAATTCACCTTGCATAATTTTTAAAGCTCTAATTCCAACTGGCACCGCCCAGTGTAAAGAAACTTCTCTGAAAAAGGTTCTTAAATTTGCCGTTCTGCGTTGGCAGTGAATTATAGATTCTCCTTACTCAAGGGAGAACGAGGAGTTTGCTCCTGTTTGTTGTGAACTATAGCGCCACCATTTTTCTTTTTATTTGTTATTTGATGAATTTGGTCTATGACATCGCAATACGGACTAAAAAAATTGGAAATTAATTTTTTCTGTTAAATTGCATGTTTGATAAACGAAACCCTCGCCGTGTGAACGCGATTCGCACTTAAAGTGAAATTGAACTCTCAGATTTTACCATTGAATTTCTAAGCAAATTGTAGTAAAAGTGGGGACCGGGGAATGCCTTCCAAGTAAAAAAGCAGTTTAAACAAAGAAAATTTACCAATAAAGTCTTTAAAAAATGTGGCAGCCTCGCCTTACGATATTTTACTATAAATAATTTTATTAATATGCATGAAATTTCAAATTTATTTGATAGAATGCATAAATAGGCTGAGCCTAAAATGAGTTATGGGAAAAGCATTTTTTTGTTTGATACTTTTTCCGTATTCCTTGTGTCTGAGGAAAAGTGATTATAGCTTGAAATCAGTTGCCAACATCAAATGCTTCGCTGGATTTTTTCTACACAATTCAACATCAAAGGCTAGAATTCGATTTAGCTTTCGCACACATCGAAAGAAAAATAATACATCTTGCAGGTGAGGTTTTGGCAATCGGAGGAGGATTCAGGAATTTCAATATTGCTTTCCAATAACGTGGTGTAGCAGACACTGCCAAAGGAACGTTAAGCAATATGCTAGGATATCACTTCCACATCCACGTAATCGACGTGAAAATCTTATTATCCGATTTCACACGAAAAACCCCAATGCAAGCATTTGTGAGAAAACACGGCTTTCAAACAATTAATCTCAAGTTCCTATAACAACTGTCGCGGAACATATTAATTGTCTTCTCAGTAATTTATCTGTTCCCTCTGCTTGTTGAAACACTTCAAATTTACTTCCAATCGACAAGCAATAAACACACAGCCTCCTCTCAGTCTTCACACATAAACTTCAAGATAAACCGTCATAAAACGGCGAGAACAAGCAGAAAACGGATAATAAAATCAAAAAACACGAAAATCCATCCATATCCGGAGTTGAAGGGAAATGAGGCAGATTCTTGTTTTTTTTTTTTTTTTTTTTTTGCTTGGTAGGTGAGCAAGTCTATTCATCGGGCTCCGCAAAACATAACAACAACAGGCTTAAGGGGGTTCTGGCAGAAAACAGTCATTCGGAGATGTTGGGGATGGCGATGCAACAAAACAACACCACACCAGTCCATTCCCATTGGAGGTGCACAAGGGACACTGCCTTTCTATTCTTCTTCTTCTTTTTTTTTTTTGAAATACAAATTTATGTACGTATACTGTATCCTGGCCCGCAGTAGGGATTACGTAACGCGTAACACCGAGCGAACACCAAACACACGCATACATTCGTCACATTCGAATACCAGCGCTTTCTACATTCGCACTGCTGTTTTCTGTTAACACTTCAGGGATAAACTTTTTTGCATTATAGAGAGACCGTTATCCTTGTTGAATTAATTTGAATCCGCGTTCCGGAAGAGCGATTACATTTCAATTTGATCTCAGGCGAGTTCAAATCATTTAAACAAGGATGCGAATGGATATGGAAAATAACTTTGAAGGTGTTAATCACTTGTGTTTTCCGTCAAATGTCCTTGAACTTAATTCCATTCCCTGTGGGTTACTGCAGTGGTTATGCAGTTGCAGATGGTTCTCTCCTCCTTCGTACCATTTAACAGAGCACACACGTCAACAATCGAATATCCTTCCTTTGTATTGTTTACACTTTGACACTGTACGAAAATTATAATTGGAACGCGAAAAGTTAATATCGTTTCGTTATTCGATTACCGCAGCCGGAGAGGGAGATGTGAATTGTTGTCTATGAAAACTCAATCAATTCAATTCCATATAACACAGAGTACGGCACCTTTTGACATCAGCACGCGATCTGAGGAGCTACGAAATTCATCACGAGTCCTCACGCTTGTGTCGCTGTGTAACTTTTCGAGGATAACAACAATCATCTAGGGATGTTTCAAACGCGCTGTTGTTGTCATTGTGAGTCCTTTTTGAATATCAGATTGAGTTTATTCTTATCAATTGCGTGAGTAATGGTCACCGTATAACAGTTGAGAGTTGAGCTTTTCAATGTTTTTGCGCGATGTACGCATGGTCAGGAAATCAGGAGAAATTTGCTGTAAAATGATGCAAATAAATGAAAGACTGTTGTTCACCTCTACAGTGGACGAAGTAAAATATGTTTGTGTGGAAAGGTACTGTAATATCTTGGGATTTTTTTTTCAAACACAAAGAAGGACATTTTTGTGCGTTAAAATAAATTTTAAAAAAGAAAAACGGAAGTGGTTCATTATTCAGCGTCCCAATGAAGGGGATGTCAATGTCATTTCAACCCAACAGTATAACATCAACTAACACCGACCACAGGAGCACGGTCTATCCACTCAAAAACATAGACGCATTCTATGTTAACGTAATTTGGAAAGCTACGAAAAGCTTTGTCAAAATTGGTAGGCCGCCAAAAATTCAATTTTGGGCCCGTAAATGAGTGTAGTTAGAGTTAAATGTTGCAAAAGATTACACACCCATACACGAACGCAGATATCTTTGTGTAGCGCCACGATTTTCCGCACAAGGACATCCTGTACAAAAAACAAAAAACAAAAAGGTACCCACACACACACATGGCAAACAAATAATATCTTAAGCATCACATATGGATTACGCTGCATCTATCATCTCCACTGTTGGTCAACAGCTATCACAGCACATTGATCATTGGCGCTATGTGTGCGTACGTTGAGAGGATGACGGCACAGAATAAAGGGTGCGGTTGATTAGTGTGAACCCAATCATGTGACTTTGCACAGCTTCCACTGGCCTAATCCCACCTTGTTTGCCCTCCATCCACTCTCCGAAAAGCAAACTTGGGTGAGTTTTCTTTTTGCCTAAACGTGTGGTTGCCATTTCGGTTCCCATTTTTTTTTTTTGTTTTGTTCTCTGCACTCTCTTCTCGGTCTTTTAAGGTTATTTGAGGGTGCGGCTGGTTTGAATCCACAGAGAAACTGGCACAGAAGCACAGTTTCTCTCCGTTATTTCACCTACATTTTTACAACACCAACAATGGCGACGACGAAGAAGCCAAGAGCCGGAGAGCCCGAACCGAGCCGAGCTACCCCATCTTTTACTGAATTGTGGCTTTAGCAGGATGCTGTGTGCTGCCGGTTCAACCCTTACCCAATGCTATGTGTGTTGATGATGTCGCGCTGCCTTTTGTCGCTTCAATTTTTTGGATTTTGGCCAACAAATATTGTAGGCGCTTGTTTGTGTGTGTTTTTGTTTTTTTTTCCACTCGGCTGTTTTGTTCCTACAAAGATACAAACAAAACGTTTTGCCTGCATGGAGCGTAGTAATAAAACCGGGGGATGCTGAACATAGTGCGAATCGGTCCTGTTTATTGATGCAAGCCATTTCATGGAGTGGTTCGCTCCTCTTAAAGGGGTAATGGGAGGTGCGCTCGGTCTCTGGGTGTTGTTAGCCTTTGTGCGTCCGGATGAAAGGGAACATGACAAATGGTGTTGTGTTGTGCTGTGGGGGGGGAGATATGTGTTTGTGAAATATTTTGAATGGAAATAGCCTTAAATTACTTTTGTTTGTTCTTCGCTTTGTTTTAAGTCCTTTTTTTTTCATTTCTATGAATATGAGATTTGGGTGGCATTAAAATTAAAGTTTTGCGTGACATTTTGTATTTGACTTTTGGGTAAATTTGAGGAAAAAACTTTTTTTAAACTTTTCACCCTTGAAGTTAACCCCTTTCCATGAGATCAAGGATGATTTAATTCGATGATGTTGCACATTTTGTGGATGCCGGTTCGGTGAACTGGAACCCGCGCACATACGAGCACTCTTAGTTCTTATTGCGGTTCCTCCTTAACAAAACGCACTCAAGCTGTTCAAAATGTGAAGATATTCCAAGCGCATTGTCCCTGCGAGCATGGCGCCACTCAAATGTCGTATCAGAAAATAAATAAAATATCCCCCCCTTGCAAAACGAATCATCCCAATGTAACCTCAATTTTAACCATCAATTTCAGAGATTTATCTCTGTGGGTTCTCTTCTTCTTCTTCCGTTCTTTCATTTTTTCGAAACGAAATCTAAGTCGGAAAATGGATTTGAACGGTATGCAAGCATGTGTGCTACACCAGACCAGCATGCAGAGAAAAATATTGCACTTCCACAGGATGGTACACAGCTTAAAAATTGCATTCGGTATTCGGCATTCGCCACTCATTGGAATTCATTGCATGTTGTTACCTAGTTTTCAATTCGCTGAAAGAGGGCGAACAAAAAAAAAAAAAACAAAAATGATGGCGAACAACGACGAGTAAAACGGTCTGTGAATTGCAACTGAGGATGCAAGAAGTTTGTGTGTGCACATGCACATGCATTGCCGGACGATGTGGGCAATCGCTGCAGAACAAATCAAAGTTGGTCCTTTCAATTGAGTCCTGGCTTGTGAACAACAGGACCGGAAGATTGAGTTATTTGATGCGGTTTCGGTGGCTATCTGCATGAGGTTTCGTTTTGTTTTTGCAACACATTTTGATGAGCAATCAGGAGATTCTTTATGGGTCTGTGTGTTTGGTAGTTTATTTATGTTTTACTTAACGTTTTAAATCAAGAAGAACAATGTAGTTTAAGCATCAACCTTGTTAAGAGTTTTATTTTGTATTTCTTTATGTTAGTGGACTAGAGCCCCAACCAACACAAATCCCCTGTCGACATGATCTTTTTCCAGTTGCCTCCATTTACGCATGCAAAGTGTCCTTCCACTTGTGGGCGGCATCTCAATCTGTTGCATTGACGAGATGGCTCGGATTCGATGAGTCTGCGGCGGCTTTGTGTAAGGATTTTGCAAGACCTAGCCAATTTGACATGTTTGACAACGCGCATGGCGCCACAGAGTCTGGTTGAAATTTTCCAAATGCCATTAACTCAAGTAGGGCCGGGTACGCCGAATATTCCTATCGATGAGACCATGAGTTTATCTATCAGCTTTTAATGGCGTGTATGCATCATAACGCAGGACGGGAATAATCAAGGTGCTGTATTGGCGAGAGGCCTGAAAAACAGCGAAAGTGATTTTGCGATATATCTGTCTATTGACATTTTCAGCAATATGCGAGCATCTCCTTATATCAGATGCAAGCATGGCTTAATTTTTAGGCAGTTGTATTTTCTGAACTAAAAGCAGAGGGGACTGTGTCAGCTGTTGTTGACTTACAAAGCATAAATAAACAAGAGCTGACACACTTCATTTGACAGTTTGTTCAAAATTTCATGACAATTTCGCAGATGGCTTGGCACTTTAAGAACAAACAAAGGTTTACTGTCCCCATTTCTAATAATAATACAGCAGACAAGGGACCAGGGCCTAGCTTCTACAACAACTACTCGTGTTGTGCGTGCTACTGTTCTTTCACGACTAGAAGGTTCCTACAGTTTTTTTCCCGACTCCGAACGGTGAGATTTCATATTATTTTCATAGACAATTGATAATCTTTGAGTGTTGTTAGCAACGCCAAAGAGGTGATGCCGTGAACAAATGCGAGGTGTCCCGTCTCGTCCGGGAATCGAACCCAGACTTTCTGCGCGACGGTCGACGCACTTACCACTACGCCACGGCGACCACTTCATAAGAAGGTGATCTGTAAACTGCAGTAGCAATATTTGCAACAATTGCCGGTGGGTGTGCATCTTATTGGCATTTCTAAAATTTCTTGGCTTCAAGCTTTTCTTCTAACGACGATGAAGGAGGTGGATGTGTGGAGTTGAATGACGTGTAAGAATCCTTTTATGACAAGTCTTTGTATTTATTTTCTCCCCACGTAGTTATGATGATTGTGTGCCAATGTTGTTGCATTGGTCTCCAGAGAAACAATTTTCTTTTTGTAAAAATAATCATATTTCCTTTTCCCTAATTGTTTGAATGAAAACTCCTTGCGTATCGAAGTCTGTGATTCAATGTCGTAACTGTCTCCATATTCGTGTGGTTCGCAAAATACGGAAATTACCATCTAAGGCTCAACTTGTTGATACAGTAACCAGTTTACGGCTGCTCGCAAAAACCCCCAAACCCCATTTAATAATATTCGAACTTAAACAAAATATTCAAGGAATGGTAAACAGTTACTTAGACATATTTCCATCCCCGAGGATTAATCTCACTGCTTTAAATTACTATTTTCACAACCAAATAGTCCGTCGAATACATAAAAGCCTAAAGTGAGTTATTTCACTCATAAGAACAAATTGCCGGCTAAAATGTCTCATGAATTTCAAATGAAATTGTTCTGCCACTCTCCCCACAGTTCCGCCGAGCCAGTGCTCTTTTCCGGGCTAAATTCCGGTTCCGCGAAGCGAAGCGAGCATGTTCCTCCTAAAGGATTACAGTCCTTTTCGCCTCCGCCATCAGCCGTACGGGGATGAAAACGAATGTGTGTAAGAGTAATTACGAGAATGTCGGGGGTGTATGATAGTTTCATTCCCCCCCCCCCCCCCCCCCTCCACTCTTTAATCATATAAAAGTAGTAGGCACAAGGATGAGTCTTTACCGCATACGTACATACATATGCACGTATGCCAGAGTAATGTTCACTTTTCTTGGCAAAGTCAATACGGAGCTTTTGTGTGCCATTATCCTGATCCCACTCTTCAGAGAATCCAACGCATCAGATATGAGTTCGCGTAGAGCACATGAAGAGCCGCAGACCGCTGCGGAACACACCAAATGTAGGACACGCGGCTGTAAGGAGTTCACTTAGGTAAATAATCACACAACAAACGAAATGGTAGACTACAATATTCCCAGTGTGGCGTACGTAAGTTTTCGGTTGCAGTGTGAAACGTAAAATCGGGCCAAGGGGAATCACTCATTTTTTCCATCGTTTAGTCTTCCTCCTCTTTGTTAATCTAATTTTCTCTTTATCCGAGTTCGCCATGCTTACACCGCCGACAACGACAGACAACGACAGAAACACACTCGGCTCCGTGATGATAATGAACACTACTGGCTGCAATAAGGCGGTGCTAACGCTGGAACTGGATCTGGGTCTTGTCTTCCTCCGTCTGCCCAAGCTCGCCGCTTTTGGTTAAGAAAAGCAATTAAAAAATTTAAATTGCTTTCGAAATACTTCATGCATCATCATCCGCATTCACGCTGAAAGGGCTTCCTCTACGCGGTGCAATGCGGGCTCCTCTAATTGTGTAAAAGTCGGGTTTTACTCTTGTGGCCTTTGAGATCTCTGGGGTGACAGGTTTTTTCTTTAAGGATTTATTGCGAAATTTAAAAGCCTGAGATTTTTGTGCGAACCTGATAACCCGGTCACAAGTCGCCTTTCCATATAGAGTGGGGGGGGGAGGAAAGGAGTGGCTGCTACACAGAGATGACGTGGTCGCACACTTGAATGCGTGAACATCATTCCGACAAGCACAGGGATACGACTGAAAGTTGCAAAATGCGAACCCTGTCCCCCATTTTGCGGTTGTGTGGGAAAAAGTTACTTCCCTTTTTTTCCGTTCCCAAAAAGAGGAATTTTAATAAGAGTCCCTGTCTACGGGTGGCAGTCCGGGGGGAGATGCGGCGCAGGCACTGCAAACGTTTCCTAGTAGAATAATGTTAAATGGCCTTCGACAAGAGGGTGTGGTACGGCGCTTTCGTTTTCGAGGTCGTACACTTCGTTCTCCCGTAGGTCGTTTCGGTTGTGTCCTCACACTTTTGTGTGTATCTCTTGGGGGCTGCTTAGAGGGAAAAAATGTTTTTTTCCATACAAATAAGTTTACACCTATACTTGAACTTTATCGCATTGGAAATCGCTGACAAGAAAGTTTCTTTTCGTTTCGTTTCGGTTTGTTGTGGTTCTTCATACGTAATAAACTGATGACATTTGCAGGATGGACAGGAAGTTTCCTGATGAAAACCGGAGTTGGAATGCGAAAACTAATATTAATCATCTTTCACAGCTGTGCGGTAGTTTTGCGGACAAATGCTAGCACGCGCCACACATAAAATGTGCGTTTTGAGAGACATGTTTATTCTGAGGTTGGAATAAAGCTGTTATCATGTAATGCTGTCATCAACTGTGCTGGAAATGACATTCATTTGAATGCCGGCAATGTTTTTTGGTATAGTTGATGGACGACTTTGGGAAGAGCTCATTTTTGCGATTTTTTGACATGAGTGCTGTTATGTGGTTGCAAAGATGTTTGATCTGTGATACGGGAGCAAATGTTTTAAAACGTATTTCGTGTTGTATATGTACATCATATCGATTTCTGCTACCTATCGTTAGAAGGACGAAATACTCCTTTGGGTGGTATGATGGCTTGACTCAGTTGCATAGCCAAGCTGAACAGCAAACGAATATGCAGTACATTTGACGATTGGGACGTCGGTCTTGACTGAATTATGAATTTGGTTGTTTTTCAGGGTATGTCATATTACAAAACAAATTCTTCTTTTTGTGGCGCTACAGTCCGGGGTGGACCTGGGCCTCAACCAACATGCCTCTCCAGCCAGCACGGTCTTTCGCCAGCTGCCGCCAGTTGCGCACTTCAAGTTGGTTGAGGTCCTTCTCCATTTGTGTGCGCCACCTTATCCTGGCCCGTCCCCTGTTGCGTTGTCCCAATGGCTCAGATTCGAAGACTTTTCGGGCCGGAGCAGTGGTGTCCATACGCTCTACATGGCCTAGCCATCTTAAGCGTTTTATCCGGACACGCTTGACTAGGCGCACGTCGCTGTACAGTCCATAGAGTTCTTCGTTGCATCTTCTTCTCCAGATGCCATCAGCGCAAACAGGACCAAAAATCGCACGCAAAACTTTTCACTCGAAAATACTAAGGGCTTCCTCACACGCTGGACGCTACTAAGTCCAGGTTTCCGCGCCATAGAGTAGGACTGGGATGATCAAGGTGCTATATAAAAAAAGCTTAATCCTTCGAGAGAGGGATTTTTTACTCGATTGCTTCTTGCAAGAGTGATTCTGCGTTTGAGTTCGATATTGGTGTTGTTGTCCCTATTTACCGCGGAGCCGAGGTAGACGAAGTACTTGACTACCCTGAAGTTTCTGCTGCCTAGTGTGATGCTCTATTCGAGACGTCGATGTTGTGCGTCCTTTGATGAAAGCACGTGCTTCGTTGTGCCCTCATTAACTACCAGACCCATTTTAGCCGCTTCTGCTTCAATGCCAGCAAACGCCTCATTGGCGGTTCGCTGTTTCCGTCCAATCACGCCAATGTCGTCGGCGTAAGCTAGCAATTGAACTGACTCTTGGAAAATCGTACCTCTGGTGTTGACTTGTGAGCCAATCTTATGCCATAAAAGTAACAAAACTATTAGAAGTAGGCTAAAAGTAGGAAAAACAGACTTCTTACAACAACTTAGAAATTGCTTCAACAAATAATATGAGATACTGTGCGTACATTTTCTTCGTGTGATTTTTGTCCTACTGCTGGAGCTCGAGAGCCCGCCACTTCCTATCCTCACACCTGGGCCCCTGTCGCACTGTTGAAGAAAATGTTTTGAAAGCGGGATATAAGTTTGGATGCAAGTCCCGACGTCTTGCAGCAAGAGCAATTCTAATAGAAGTTTTCTTCTCTACCCTAGGTAGAAATATTTATCAAGGCACAAACATGCAAACATTCACCTATATACAAAATCTTATCTGCCGAACTGTGTGAACGCCTAAAGCCATTCGTCAACAGCCTGGTCGATCCATACCAGTGTGCCTTTAGGCCAGCAAAATCCACCATCGACTAAATATTCACACTACGGCAGATTTTGGAGTAAGCCCAGGAGCAACAAATCGATACCCACCACTTTTTCATCGATTTTAAGGCCGCGTACGATAGCATCTACAGAGATGAGCTATACAGAGCAATGTCTAGTTTTGGCATCCCTACCAAACTCGTCCGTTTATGTAGAGTGGATGCACGCAACTCCATCAAGGTCGGTAAAGACCTAACCGAGACCTTTGATGTCAAAAAAGGAGTCAGACAAGGCGACGCGTTCACATGAGACTTTTACAACGTCGTTCTTGAAAGAATCATACATAACTCGAACGCCAACACCAGAGGAACAATCTTTCAGAAGTCCGTCCAACTATTCGCATATGCCGACTATATTGATACAATCGGAAGAACGTAGCGTGATGACAATTGTGTGCAACTGTATTCAGCTACGAATACCAGTGACATCGAAGAATTAATCAACTTTTCAAATCGTGACATAACTTATGTATATCCACGGTCTGAGAAAAATTCGTAACTTTTTAAAGTCGCAGAAAACACGCGCGATCCCCATTTCGAACTATAATGCGTCTATTTTTCACTTGCCGGAAATCATTCTTTCTTGAGGGTAAGCTCAAAATTGTAAGCACTGTCAGCAGTTTAGTATCACAAGAGCAGAGTAATTAGGCGAATTTAGGGCTATCTACGCAATTTGTGGCTAACTTCTAGGTACATCCCCTTAGATACCCGACGAAAACTTCTTACAACTCTGATTTAACCACTCATAACATATGAAGAAGTTTGAGAAACTAACGTTTTTACTCTATTTTTTTTTTTTTAAGTGGCGAGCGCTAAAGGGACTATTTAGTACCCTTATGTGACCGGAATGAAGTCACAGCAAGGGCCGAAGGTATAGAGGAAGAGATGGAAAGGAGGTACCGGTGCACATTGGTTTTAAATGCCTGCGGATTGTGATGAGGGGGAAACGTTGAGCTGGGAAGAGCATTATATATTCGTGTAGTGCGGCTGAAGAACGAGTCTCTAAACTTAGCTGTACGTCCGAAGGTGGGCTTAAGGTTGAACGGGTGGGCATTCCTAGCGAGGCGAGTATTGCGTGTAAATTCTTGAAGGGGAGGAATGTTTTTTTTTTGTTATAATCGATAAAATAGTGATTAAGACGCAACATTTCGTCGATGTTCTAGCGAGTCGATTGACTTTGCAGCATTAGTATTACGAATAAATTTTATCGCTCGCTGTTGAATGCTATCTGACGTCTAAGGAGCTCCAAATCATGAAGGAGCCCTATACTCAAGTTTTAGGCAGATGAAAGCCTCTCTATGCTTGGATTTAAAAGGCATGGCGTTGATGTCCATACCTTCAATGATCAAATGTAGGCTAAGGATTCTTACCGTTCGGTCAGTGCTTTACCATCCTTATCATTTCCCAATAAATGTCTCCCCTGTCCCCAATCGTAAGTTTCTTAGACACCGCAACGTAAAAGGCGATGCAATCAAGAGGTTCAAGGATGTCGCCGCTGAGGTTCTCTAAGTTTGGAAAATTATTTCAACATGTTGAAATTCTATTTCTATTTACAGGATCTTAAACCACATACTAAATCGCCTCAAGGGGCAAACCTAAGGCACACGTTAATGTATGGGCTGCACAACAAATGCTCCTAATTGTTCCAACTAATGGCAAATTTGGACTGTAGCGCCAGTAAAAAAAGAAGAAGAATGACAAGTTTACGACACAGTTCACTAGTAGCAGTCTTTGAATGGGGTCTACCAGTTTAGGGGCCGCTTTTGACATCCTCAACAAGAGCGGATCTTCTATACACGATTCTCAAGCAACTTATATCTACGTCTATAAATGTCTGTTATTTGCTAACAATACTCCATTACTCTTTCTTTGATACTTCAAAATATCTGCACGTATATATTTTCTAGTAGCTCGTTAGTCTTAAAGACCCAAATTCGTCCCTATTTACAAATACTCCTTTGAATGAAATATTTCCATGGACCTTAAAACATCCATATTAGCTCCATTTATCAATTCGGTCGTCCTTTCGTCACCGACACTGATAAGCATTCCCATCGTCCTTGTGACACTCAACCCTTTTCAAATGTCCCCTCCCCCACCTTACGCCCCATTGCGGTGAAAGTGGTGACGAAAGTCGATACACTTCAATACCATCTGCAGCTGACACCGTCCCTGAGACTAAGACAACTTTGACTTGTTTTTCATCCCCGCACAAAGTGAAAGAAATTCAAAACAAAACTCCAACCACCGGAAACAGAATCCCATCACAGATTTATATGCAAACCCAATGCCGAGCGAGTTCGCACAGTGCTCCGTTTCTCCATCCATTACATGTCATCCGCAAAACTAGTGTCAAAGTACACGAATCCATACAAAAAAAAAAAACCGAAGCAAACTGACAAAAATGTCGAGAAGAAAAAGGAAATCTGAATAAAATCAAAATCTCACACTTGGCAGGCAACCAAGGAAAAAACTGAAAATAAAAGAGAAGAATACAGAAGAAGGAGAATATTTTCCTATTCATTTGGAATGTTCCAGTTAAACGATTTACAACTAAAGGACATATATTACATTTCAGTTTGGAGAATTCCTAGAATTTGCCTCCGCCCGCCGCATCACCCTCAGATGTCAATCTACGGCATAACCGCCCACATCCATCTGGGGCGGGGAGGATATTTCCTCTCCGGAGTAGAGCACAGAAATATTTAGCAAATCTCAAGTATCGCTAAGAAAAACGGAGACTTCGTGCCCGCTTCCTCTTAGAATTTGGTGACGCAGAGGAAAGCGAAGAAATTTTTCTTTGCTGAACTTTTTCCATGAACTTCTGTGGAGCGCGCACACACATACCATATGGCCGAGCAGTACAGAGTTATGTGCTTGCACTTCAGTCACCCAACCGTCGTGCCCTTGTGTGCTAACACGAGTTTCACGAACTTTTGAGAGCATAGCAAATTAAGATCTGTCTCAGTGGCAGCAACAAGGATGTACACATGGAAACCTTCTCTTTAACCCCGCCACCACCGCCACCGCCATCATCGTCGACGACGACATGACATACACAGATGCTATAATTTGGGGTAGATTCTCGTATTCAGTAGTCGTTTTTGTATTTCAATTGTAATTCAACATGGTTTAAGTTCTAGGACAATGTTCCTATCCGAGTCATTTGTGTTTGACGCGAAACGCATATATAGACCTCTGAAAAAAAAGAGACTGCCTAATGTATGCCAGGGAGTTTCACAAGAACAGTTCTTCGGAAATGTATAAAATGGGAATTTAATTGAATTTCAGCGTTTCGCGGGCATGAAAAATCACAAATTAATTTACCAACAGACTTTGTAACTTCTTTGTAAGTACAATTCTTGTACTTATGGCATAGGTGTGCGCTGAATATGGCAGAGAGTTGTTTGCGATTTTCAGACAATCCGAAAATGATGATCATAATGCGGCAAGAGCTCATTCTCTGTCAATGACCACATGTAAATTTGCAAAAGAATCCTCGCTGTCGTACTAATATCGTATAAACGAATACACGCATTACGTTCAATGCCTCAGCGATGTTATCTTAACGCTACTGAACGAAGTTTAACGGAAGTTATCAGTTCAAATCGAATTTCTGCCTACTTGTTTGATTATTTGAAGCCATTTGGCGTTCCACGAGCATCGCACATCAAGGACTTCGATTTTGTTTAAAAATGATGAGGGACATTAATTTGATTTCGATAAGATAGTTCGTAAAGGTTTCAGGGTTGGACATTTGTTCGAGCGTTGGGCGTATGCGTCTTAAAGAATCCAATTGGAAGGAGCCATTTTGCAGTTGATGCGGATGTGCTCTGCATTCTGTGAATTTTTGCCGATAGAAGTATTTTGTAATACAAAATTAAACAATTTCAAAACGCCCAGTATCCATCTATTCCCTTTGCTTCAGATTTTCAAATCTTTACAAATCCTAACGCTGGCTATGGTTCCGGCCAATGCCTTAATCACGGAGTGTTGATCTACATTAAACAATTGTAAGACCTAGAAATGCAATAACCTCTAGGACCAATGCCCACTTTTGGTGGTCTCCGACTATGTATCATTTGGATTTGGCCAATGTGACTCACAACCTAGACAATAGACAAATATGATTTATGTAATTACGGCACGCAGTTTGCAACGTATCAAATGCCCGAGCATCGTTACAGGGTTGTCTCTTAAAATTTACTGAGTATGAACCATTAGCTCTTACCCTATTTAGATTGGTTTCTAATAATAATTAATAATTGAGTGGTACTACATCCCACAAGGAATCAGGGCCTAGATTATACGACAGCGTGTTGCGCGTGTTACTGTTCTCACGAGTAGAAGAGACGGGCAGTTTTGGGCCGACTTCGAACGGCCAGATTTTGAGAAGCTTTTCATTGACAATTGATCCTCTTTAAGTGTTGTCAGCAACTTGAAAGAGGTGGTGCCGTCGAAAAAATGCGAGGTGTCTCGTCCGGAAATCGAATCTAGGACTTTCTGCGAGACGGTCGACGCATTTACCACTACACAACGGCGACCATTGAGATTGGTCTCTTTAAAAATTATTTTATTTTCTTCGTTTCTCATGTTACCAATTCCTAAAAAAGGAAAAGTTTCGCTATGTACATACCTCCTATCAAACCATAACACTTAGATCCCTTCTCCCTAATGTCATAGAAACGCTTATAAACCCCCAGCTTATAAAGAGTCTTTAATTGTGGAAGCTATTTTATGATCGGCAGTACGGTTGGTACTGGTAATCTGATCAGGCATCTCACAGAAGAGGGTAATCCTCGAATAATGGCGAAAACAGATCGTTGCGCTTGATATTTTAAAGACATTTGACAGAGACTACCATCGGGTTCTCTTGTCGAAAATGCGTTCTCATTACTTCGATGAGTTACTTTTTCTGTAGATTATAACTTGTTTCGCATGGAGTCAAGTCTGGTATACATCATATTAAGGATGGTGTTCCTCAGGGTTCTCTGTTTTATCTTCGATACACTTTTAAATTTTTGTAAGTCATCTCTTGTCTGCTATCTACCTTAATCCACTCCTTCACTGATTAAAGTACCCTCAGATTGTCATATTCGTTTCTTGGCTCACGTCCCTTCTCCTTGGTGGTAGACTTATACTGGCTGCTTATGTTAAGAACAATAAATTCCGTCATTGACAGCGTGGTCAATGAAACTATGGAATGGAATTCAAAGCATTCAAAACTCAATGCTGTCTACAATCACTCAAGACTTCTTGATGGCACTTTTGTATGTCTTAGAAATTTTGAGTCTTCCCACCCTGGGTATCTGTATGAAATCAAAACCTCGTTGAAAGCACATATTTATGATCGCTCCAATTTGCTAATTTCTAGATTTGTTAAAGCTATGCACGAGACATCATTTCCTCCCCCATGATCTGGCAATGTATACGGACTATATACGCTCCAAGCTAGAGTTCAGAGCTCCTATCTGGTCTGGTGCTAGACGCACCTCTTCTCATCAACTTTACCTATAGGAAAATCGAGTAATAAGACTAATTGGAGACAAAATACTGCTAACTCGATCGACTCTTGGGAACACCGACGGAATGTCTCTTTACCACTCTTCTATGCCTGTTTTAACAAAAGATACTCAAATAAACTAGCCAACTGAATTCACCCGTCATTTACGCTTTGTTCGAAATGCCCATCAGATTGCCCTTAACTTGTTTTTAACCGCACCACGCGAATACGGAATCCTTTTTCCAGTTGTATGTTTACCCCCATTACAATCCACATTGGCATTTGAGACCAAGGTGCATCGGTACATCATCTCCCTCTGTTCAACCATACCTTCTTTGAATGCTGTAATCTGATTCTGATTTCTACAGGGTGCCCGAGATCGAATTTTCCCAAATTTTTTCTTACATTAATTTTTTAAGTTTTTTCCCTGATTCTGGACTGTTAACGCGTATTAAGAAGCTCTCCACTCTATCAACAAAAGGCTTCCGTATTAGACGTTTCCATCGCTCTCGATATCCTGAGATTTCTCGAAAAATGTTCAATGCCTAAGAATCTTGTTTAGAAATTGCTTATAATCCAAGGCAACGCTTTCAAAACCGCCCATTCTCCCTCAAATCGATGTAGTTATCCGCATTTACAAAGTGGAAAAGTGTTTAATACAAAAAGAAAATATGAAAGTAGTTCACAAAGATTCAAACATGTTTGTACGTATAAAGAAGATCTAAGCTTAAGTTACATATATTAAATTGCATTGCTATTTCTATAAAAAAAAAAAAGTTCTTTGCATGCATTTTCCACCTACAATCCCTACGTCTTAAGTCTAGTTTTGTATTCGTGTCGCTTTTAAATAAATTTCAATAGTTAAATAGATTCTCAATTCCCTCATATAAATTTATTTAGTTTTTAACTAAAATAAAATCCTTGGCATAAGTCTGTTGGCAGCCACTGTCTTCTCCCGCCCCCCAAGGACATCATAGAGTTCCTTACGACGTTGTTAGGTTGTTCCCTCTAAATGCTGCTGCTGCTGCTCACTTTCCTCTACCGTCTCGGTTGTTGTCTGAAATGAGAGCATGAGAACGTAGTCCAGGATATAGCAAAGGCACACGGTTACTTTTTTGTTGGGGCAGTCGACAAACAAGTGGTCTTCGCTTTTGCACAGATGACAGCGCTTCGGTTGTGGTCCTAGCTGGCATTTGGACGCGATGTGATTGGCGAATTCGCCGCAGTTATAGCATCTCACGCGACGAAATCGTTTTTTCGGTCTCGGACGAAACGTACTTCCACTGCAGTCGGCTCCTTCACGACCTGATACTCGCGTCGCTTCCAGGCCACGCTCGGTTATGTGACATTCGAATTCGACATCTTCCTGTTCGCCCAGGGACCGAAACCCGGTCATTTGAATGACACTCTGTTAGCGGCAAAGAGAAACGAATAATTATCTTCTTCTTTTCCACACAAAGGTAACGGGTACCTACCTGATGAACAAACACTTCCTGCCCGCCATCGTTGGGCGTAATGAAACCCCATCCTTTTGCCACATTGAACCATTTGCATTTGCCGTAGCGCACACCTTGGGTTTCCGATATGCTGATATCTGTGTTTTAGTTTTGAATAAGAATAGAGGACTTTCATGAATCGAATTGATATTATAGTTGTCCTGGGAATGGGTATAAGAAAAACGGAACGCTTGCACCCTTCAGTGACTTGTTATGTAAGGAGCAGCAAGAAAATAGGGTCGCGCTGCAAGGGCGTAAAAGGGATCACTCAGAGATGTCAGTGAGGGCATCGGGACTTGAGATCTTTGACCTGAGGATTGAAAATCCATTATGAGCAATAAAAACCTGATTTTTCCCCATTGAAATTGGAGTTTTTTTTTTCTTAAAGGGTTGTCAGAAATCGAAATTAAATTGCACGAAAGTTTGTCTTGATCTGATGGTTTCGAAAAAGTGTCTACTCTGGTCTTATGGGATGGAATTATGGGTCATAATTCAAGAAGAGATTTGGAAAGTGTAACTTCCTCTTCTGCTTCTACTTTTCACGAAATATAAAACCAAATTCGATTCAGAAAAAAAATTGATTTTATCTTCCGGTCGTGGTAACTTAGGATGTGTTTTGCTATCCTCCAGCAACGCATAATTCTCCTTGACTTTGGTGGTCTCACGAGGGCTGGGGTACCATCATTGGCAGTTATTGGGAAGGAAGACACAATAATCAATGAAAGTCGTAAGACAAGAGAACGGAAAGGATCAACAAATTACCAGATCTGAGAAGTTGAATGACGAATACCTAAAAGCTGACGAACCCAATTGCCTTGTGTTAGGTTTCTACATTTCGTTGGTGTCATTAGGCATTTATTTTGAATTTTCACTAGAATTGTACATTGAAACATTCATTCGTGAATAAGCAATCGGCAGGATACATCGAAAACAAACAAAGAAAAAAAGTGAGGTGATAGGAGTCAAAATATAGTTTTTATGCGAATTTTGGAAACCCCTGATACATTTGTTTGTATATAGCGTTGATCGAGTGCAAAGTGCAAAACGAACATGTCATTGAGAAAGGACGAACACTATCGAAACTTTGCTAGTGAAGGACAAGATCTACCTCGTCCCAAGTAAATATCATTGTAAAAACATCAGTACGGAGATGAAACGCAGAATAACTCTGGTTTATGCTTTAGAGGCAATTGAGAGAGTCCTCTCTCGAAAGACCAAGCTTACTCTTACTTAACCCCTTGATTGTTCTTGCTGTGCTCTCTAACGCTGAAGCGTGGCCAATCTTAAAACAAAAAGAAACGTTTTACGTTACATTCTTCGTCCCGTTTGTGGGAATGGCATCGGGGGGAGAAAAAAACGAACGAACTCAAGCGACTGAAGGGCGGCAAGGAGAGCCGACGTGGAAAGAACGGCGCCAGCTCGAGGAGTCTTCGAATTCCAACCACTGTGACAAGGCAACCTATGGTACACACAAGTGAAGAGGACCTTAGCCAACTTGGCGTGCGAAATTGAATTCTACTGGACAAAGATAGCACCAGCTGGGGGGACCAAGCCCCCGGGTTGAGGTCTCTGGACTGTAGTGTCACAAGAAGGAGATGAAGAAAGGCAACGTCGACAAATCAATCCACTTGTAATCTACAGTGGAACGACTTCAGCTTTAAATGGTTACAATAAGCCACATACAAGAGGTCGAAGCTCATCTGGCCGCATATTGATCCAAAATGGTCAAAGAAACTAGTTTAGCTGAGCTTATCAAAGTTCAACACTGTACTAGGTATCATTACGGGTCACTTTATTTTGGGTAACTGTGCAAAAATACTAGGACCTACTTTGGCATAAACTGTCGGGATAAAGAAGAAGATGAAAAGACTCCTCATTTTATCTACGACTTCTTCACATTTGTAACCCGTAGATAAAAATTTTTAGGAGTGATCTTCGTTGACAATTTTGATGAATCTGTCAAAACTTCCATCAGTAACTTCCTTCATTTCGTTGAAAGCCCAAACTTGACCTCTTAGCCCATATTCTTGAGAGCTCAGGTAGCAACACAATAACCATACGTGATCTAGATTCAAGTATAAATGGATGTGTATGCTATCTATCTACTACTACTCTTTTGAATGAACACATATTTGCTGTATGCGATATTAACCACACAGAACAGTACAAATCAAAGAAAATCTACTTAAATCTGCTGCGATAAAAATTTGGATTTATCCCTAAACGCATTTTCAAACCAATATAAAATGTCTCCACGTTCCATTTTAACATCTGAAATTTTGATGGGTACTTTGTTGCAGGAAAATCATGTAAGAATCGAATTTGAATCTCTCTGGCTAACAGCTATGAAAGCCATCTTTATGTGTAATGATCGCCAATTTTGTATCAAACCAAAACATAAACATCAGAATATGTTTTTAATTTTCCATTCTATGAAACCTGGGTCCGGGCGGAGTGGACTTGGTTCTGAAATTTCTGTTTCTCTGGTTATCTAGCCAGCAGAAAGGTCGAAAAGTACATACAAACATAAAAATGGCCACATGATTTCTATGAAAGAAGTGGTTTTGTTCCATTTCGGTTGGACGGTTTCCTTTCGGTGAAGGCAAAACAATCAATGAAAACCGATACCACACCACATCTGACTAGAAATATATCAAAATAATTTGGACGCTAATACCACACTGTAAACCAAAGTAAAGTTGCTGCAACAAAAATCGGTGATCGTCAATTTCCAAGAAAATGTTATTCGACTGACCTCTTAGATTCTCATAGCTTTGAAAATACTGAACAAAATGAAGGAAAGGAAAACGGAAAACGAAAAAAGGACTCAAAAGAGGAGGTAACTTCATTGATGTTATAGACAAAAACTAGTCTAAAGAAATTGCCAAAGATCAAATTAAACGAAATAAGGCGCCGTTTCTATGAACATATCCAAATTCTACATCCAACTGAGGTAAATTGAACAATCCATTAATTGAGCAGTCATGAAAATGTATCTCAATGTTATATTTTGCTTAATTCAGTGGAAGAAATACAAATCTTACAGTTCCTAAACAAAGCCCATCCTTAAGCAAATTAACACTTTTCCATCGTCCAGAAGGTGTCATAAATTAATTACACAAACAAACAAAGCACTCGAGGAAGTCACATTCCAACTATAAATTGATTTATTAGAGCGCACTTATAAATTCTAACATAATTGAGAATCGAAAAAATCATCCATCGTGGTGCCTATAATTCACTCCATTCAGAAACGATCAAAAGAGTATCACTCCAAGGCAAATAGAAAGAGGTGCTAATAAGACACTCGCGCTCCAAGCAACTTAACATCTCCACTCTCCACCACGAGTACATCCTGACTCATGAACGAAGTGAATCCAAACTAAACCGTGCGCCCCACCATTCGACCGCAGTTTTGTTTACTTCTCTCAACCACTCAATGGGAAAGAGATATTTTGATAAAAATAAGAAAATAAAATTCTTGTGATAACGGTAGTTGTCAAATATAAATTATATCTCTAGCATTTCCGAAAGGATAGGCATGTACTGTACACACACACAGGCATGGGCATAGATTCCCATTAAGTGCGGCGTTCTGTACACAGCATGACCCTCAACGACAATGCGCACGTGTGTGTTTTGTTGAGAGTGTATGTGTGCTGTGAGAAAAAAAACACGGATACGAACCATGCATAGATAAAAATTCTGTGGTGTGTCGCGTACTGCTCTCTACTCCTACAAATCATTGTAAATTCCAACAGCCATTCATAAAATGCTCAGCGCTGTCGTGTGAACGCACAGATATTGAAATCGAGGCCTGTTCTCAGCCACCGCAAGTATGCGCCTTTGATATGAAGACATTGGGGTTCCGCGGGAGGGTGGAGGAGGGGAAGGGCGCGTCTTTTTGGGGTTCAACAAACCAATCTATTTATATGGAATGTAAGCACATAGACAACAATCTTGCAGTGAACTTCAGACGCAGTATACTCGAAGCATAGGAAAGGATGTGGAATGCGGCATTGTACCTTGGAGGAAGTGAATTGCGATGTTCTTGTAAAATCACGTTTCTTAATGAACGAGATTCCTAATTGTGTTACACATGAGCAGATTTGAACAAAAGAGCGACTCAATCAGTGCGTTCATTTTCCACGGAAAATCCGGTTATTTTGTGTGGCTGTAAGGTTACAATACCGCTTTCATGATATTACATGGCGGCACGGTGTGCTTGGAAAATGTGGTCATGGGGTGATCTTTAGTGTCTCAAAAACATATTCTAACAAGACACTGGTGATGTAATGAGCTGACAACGTTGGGTGTCTGTTGGATTTATGTAGATTTAACGCAAATGCGTGGTGTCTTGAGGGAAAATTGAAAGCTGTTAAACGGGTTCAATATAAGGATGAATTTGTATCTGTGAGGGCATATTTGAAGATGGTTTTCTTCGGTGAAACATGTGGTTTCGGTAGGGCGGTGAGATTTTAAAGGCTCTCGAAACCCTTTTCCAAAAAATTTAACAACAACTCAATTTAATGCAATTTTTGGGACCGCAAAGCTGAATGCGTAAGAATACACAATGCGTAAGAAAACAACACGAATCTGTAGGAAATCCAAAAAAAGGAAAACTCTTTAATCCTGCAATACGCTATCAATAGAAATACATTCATATATGGGAAGGAATGATCACACGAGTAGAGGTTGTTGCAATAACAGATTGAAATGGCAAAATTTAGCACAAATTAATAGTCACCTCCTGACACGGAGGGCCATAGTCCCCACCCCGTCACGGAGCTGGCCATTAAGTCAGGTTTAGTGGATATGAAACCTTCTTACAGCTTGTATAGACTTAAGTGTGGACTTCCGTTAAATTTTTATAAAGTACACCTTGAAACACTAAACAGAGTATACCCAAAACTGCCCTTGACCGGTGATACTTTAGACACTACTGCGCTCAAAAGTTCCGAGGATCGAAACCATGCCCTACATGACTCTTATTTTGCCAATCCTGCTACATATGTGCATGGTGTTAAAAGCTGGGCACAAAAGTGCGGAGCTGAATTTTGGAGCCTTCGAAAGGAAAATTCAACATCAGATACTTACATAGGAAAGTAAATTGAACAGAAGACACCATCGCGAACTGTACGAGCTGCACCAGGATGTGGATGTAGTCCCAAAGGCAAATATCCGTCGACTGCTCTGGCGCCGCTACGTCGAACTAAGTGATACCAATGCTCCAGCTGAAAGGCTCTTTAAGCCCCCTGGTTCGAGAAGCGGAGAAAGATCGAATCTCTGGCATGAAGACCAAGCGATTGCCGATTAAAGACAAGTGTTGATGACTGGAAGCATCAGCTAATGAAAGAAACACTTGTGGAAATGGCGTATGTACTCTACCAGTGTTTCCATTCAATTCTAAAAAAACTTTCTTTAGCAACAAATAATGTGACAGGGTGTTTATTGCTCGCGTAAAAGAAGACATTCATTTCAAGAGTGTTTAAAGCTTTTACGAAGATGATGCATAAAACGCAAAATGGCTTAAAAATGAAAGAAGAGGTCTTTAAATTCTGCTTAGTTGCGAAGCAAAATTCAGCTCAAGTATATGTATGTTCACAAAAGAGAAAATCAGACGAAAATGATAGAAATTAAGAAAATCTAAACAAGTTCCATCCTGATGGGATAGAATTGCTTAGAACTTATGTTTAAAGACGATTTGACGCAATTTTGCGGCACTTCTAAATATAAATACGAAAAATTGGTTGGGAGAGTCGGTAATTGAGTCACCTTCTAACAGTGTAGCAGTCAGCGGAGTGGACAGCAGCCGTTGAACCACGCGCAAAGCTTCCAAAAACACAAGGCAGGCAGGGTTATGGCATCCGTACTTTGGGATGAACACGGAATGATATTCATCGACTATCTTGAGAAAGGCAAAAGGATCAACAGCGAATACTACATGGAATTATCGGTGCATTTGAAGAAAGAAATTGTAAAGAAAAAACGGTCCCAAATGACGAAAAAAAAAACAAATTCTCTTCTACCAAGACAATGCACCATATCACAAGTCGTTAGCTACGATGGCCATACTGCACGAATTGGGCTTTGAATTGCTGCCACACTCATCGTATTCATCGCCATCGGCCATCGGCCTCAAAAAGATGGTCGCCGGAAAGAAAATATGGCTCGAATGAGGAGGTGATCGCCGAAACTGAAGACTACTTTGAGGCCAAAGATAAATCATTAAAAAGGTATAGATATGTTAGAGCAGCATTGAACTGATTGTGTCCCTCTGGAAGGACACTATATTGATTGAATCGAATTTTGTTTAGAAATTGTGTTTGTATTGGTTAGTCCGGGACTTATTGTGTGATGTGTTACGTTCATGTCCGAATTTGAAATGAGTATAATTTTTTAAAATATTTAAGACTGCATTCCCTTCCAGTTTGTGGCAATGCTAAGGCAGTAATATCTGTTAAAGAAAAGCCACTTAAATTCAACGTTTGAAGTGGACAACAAAGTGGTGGTTTCCTCAATTTATGAGAGAATAATAGCACGTGCAACACAAAGGGGTTACATTGCCGTTTAAGTTGGGTTTCACTTTACTGGGACATCGCCTTATAGGGACAGCGACTTAACTGGAACAAATTGGGTTAAGAAGAAACTATTAGAAATGGAAAGAAGAAACTATCTCGGTTTGCAATATCACTGTACCAGGACAGCCTTCTAACTGGAAAAATACCACAATGTGTCCAATATAAATGGAATAGACTGTGAAATAGTGCTGAAATCAGAACCTTACACTCAAACAGAAATTATTATAAAACAAAAATATAATTCACGAACCCGAGATTGTTCCTTTTCATGAACGTGCAAATTTAATTTTATTTAGAGTTTTCTTTATTATTACACCACTGTAACCATATTCAGCAATCCTTCCTCGTCGTCGTTTTAGGACTTAGACCCATATCAGGAACATGGACGGAATAATTCCCTATACGCTTCAAAATTGCCATAAATAAGGTTCGTGGGGCTCAGGCAGATGTGATCCTTGAGTTAAGCCTAAAGTAAACATTACCCCGTTTTGGATGCCTACATGGATTATTTCGTGGTCTAATTGAAACAAACTACGCCTGTGCATTAACCACAACGCTTGACACACTTCACAATTCTCAGATCCAGCAAAATGTTCTCGGGAGCATACTCTTAGAAATTAATTTTGGGAAATAACAAAATTGTAGCATTTTTCAAAATTTGGATTTCCGTGGTTTAGACTGTGCACAGATTGTATAAAGTAATATAAACTTAGCGAAGATACCTTCTATTGCAAAACTTAATCGAGTATATGGACAAATTTCAGGGGGTTGAAGACTACACCCCTAGTCAGCATTGTTTTTTCCAAAAACCTTTTAGAGGGTGGAGGTAGCCAGTCACCCAATAAAAAACGGACAAATCAAATTCTTCTCTGATTGGTTAAAAGACAACCACGTCACATCACAGTAAACTTTCAAGTGGAAAACCACATTTTTCACAATTTTTTATTAATTCCAATATTTACCCTTTCTATTGCTATCCTTAAACAAAGCATCAATTTCATCGGCACTCTCTCGATAACTCCGGTCAGATCGCTGCGTTCGTGATCCACTGGGTACTTGTTTGTCACCTGTACTGCTTGAGCTCGGCGATGACATTATTCTATTTTTCTTCTATTTGTTTCCTTTCCTTTTTCGATGATGTATCCCCTGTGTGTTCGCTTCTTTACAACATTTGTCAACAGTTCATTATCCTTTTGCCTATCCTCTCTTACGCCCGTCTCTACACACCTTGCTTTTCTCAATTTTCCACTCACTCGCAACCGTTCAAAAAAAAATTAATATTTCTTTGAGTTGAGAACACTTAAGCCGCACTTTGTCTATTTCCAAGAATAAATGTCCTTTTTTCCTTTGCCTGCGGATGCTTTGCGACAACCTCCGTACCGTTCTGTAGTGGAACACTGAAACACACACACTATTCGTTGTTTTGTAGTGATCAGGCCTGGGAACCCATCCCAAAACAAATTCGTACCCAATGCTGATTGTATTCTCTGGTTGTGAGCGTAAAGGTCCTAGCTCAGTTACACGCACGAGTCTCGTTTCGAAGCAGCTCGCTGGCACGCACACACGCACTTTGTGTGCTCACACACTCTCTGTCTCACTCTCCTCTAATTCCACTTTCTAGCATTTGTCTAGGTCTTCTCATAGATAATAGACGCACGGGGAATGAAGAAAGAAAACAAAAACAAATCTCGATCGTCTCGCTTCCACTCGACGAATAGTTTGTGCAAGCGTATCCTAACCCAAACAACACAAGGTTGTTGTTTTGTCGTTTTCAACTTTTTCCTCTTTTCCTCGGTGTATCCCTTATCTACCGACAAACCCTTTCTTCGTCTTCTGCCACAACTTCACACACTTCTTCTTCTGTTATTTTCTTCTAATGCGTAACACTCCAACTGGAACCACCACTGAATGGCCCAAGTGAAGAAGAAGAACCACGCGCAGAACAAGGGGCAGAGAACGAAAAACGACGGCGGAGAAGAAAATGCGTAGAATTTGGGAAAAACATTGAGGAATGTTGTTTGGGGACCGACCGTCTTGGTACTTGCTGCTTGCCGAGAGGTTGCATCAGGTTTTTCGGATTCGAAGTGAATGGCGGAGAGGGTGTGTGATGTGAGTGTGTTTTTCGAGGCAATTTTTCCACACTCTGGCATCTTACCACCACACTGGCCGGTCGATGTTTTAAAGTGCATTTTACTTTCGCTTGGATGTTATCGGTTTTGGTTTGATAATAACTGAATTTTTGTGATTTACTCGAACTTTCTTTGAAGTGGACTGTGGGAAAAAGTGGTATTTCTTGAGAGATCTTATCAAGTACTTGGATTTTACACCCGCATCGATGAGGTTTTGGGCGAAACGCCAAAGCAATTCGATAAAGCATGGATACTTGATGCAATTGCGCATCTTTGGCTTTCGTTAGTAACGGCATATACGCTTAGGTGTGTCATAAACCTACACCTATGGAACACAAAAAAAAAATCCGATCCCAAAAATAAAAACACATCACACCCGACCCATCGTAAAGATAATCTCATCATTTGGTAGATCTGTACCTCAATGGTCCTTTGATTATGTGTAGCATGCGGCCGCATGGCCACTCTGATCGGACTCCCTTTCATTGACGGCCAGGACTAAAGCCGGATGTTGGGTGCTCGTGGAATCGGAGTGCTGCGGTAATTGCATCCAGCGGACATTGTTTGCGTTTTTTTAGGACAGCACGTGAATAATAAATGTTTGTTGGTGAAGGAAACTAATCCCTGAAAACATTCAGTGCCCTATTTGAGGGAGCTCGTGCCAATTTTCCTCCGATTATACGACGCATGCACGCAGTGTCCAGCTGCGATGACCTCTGTCGATAATATAAACCTCCTCTCACTTTTTATTCATTGATGCGTTGAGTCTCTACTGCATTCCTATTGGAATCAGAGGGGGCAGTATTTTTTACCCTACAGCCATTCCCTTATTGCTCTCTGAGATAATCCTTAAGGACTGCAACAAAAATGTTGCAACAAAGGCGACTACAGAATTTGCATGCGCCCCTAATTGTGCCTGTCAAACAACTGGTGATTGTTGTCCGATTTCGGACATTTGATTGACATCTCTATTATTTGGAACAAATCAAGTGGCAATTCATGCAAAATGGACGGATATAGGGTAAGGGGCAGAAAAGTTTACTACTTGGGGTACTACATAAAGACCAGCAATGGCATCGAAAATTTTGCTAGGCTCGATCAAAGTAGCATTTTTAAGAGGACTCTATGAACACCTTAAAAATTTAAAAGGGTGTTCTCTGTAGATTATTAATTGTCTACAGATAGCTTCCTATGTTCGACCATTCGGAGTATGTTTCCCACACTCTTGAGATAACGATTGCGAAAACTCAACACGAAAGAATGGACTATAGTTTAAGAATTTTAAATTTAAGTTTTCAGTTTCAAAACCACTTTCAACAAGACTTTGCTAAAAGATGGTTCGTTCTTTAGAGAAATATTCTGTAAGGCGAATTGTTTTGTACGAAATTTCGAAAACATGTTTTCTGTTCAGGTGCAGAAGCTGAACAACACATAAAGATGAGCAGCTTCTTCTGTTATTAAAATTTCCTTAAGGCGAATTATTCGATTTTTGTTTCCTTAATTCGGCATTATTTTCTAATATGTACTTTAGAAGATAGGCTTATGGAACTTTCAAATTTAAAGAGCCAAGCTCAAAAATTGCACATTGATGGTGAACACCGCATTGAACAGGACAAAAACCCCAAGAGCCACTTAGACTTGCAACATAATCGTTGTGAAAATGTGATCTTGATCGTGTGATTTAAACACAAAATACTCCTTATGGACTCACATTGTCTTTGTATCCATTTGGGTCCATATCTGTTCTCTTGAGTTCAGATTAGAGAGTAACCGCCTTGCAATGTGTTTGTCATAAACTATCGGCCAAAGGTACGAGAATCCCACACTTTGTATGAAGAATAAATTTTGTATTGTTACTACAAATCAAAGGGAACACACAAGGCGGTCGTTTTTCCGTTTGAGCCAAATTACGCTATGAAACCAACTTATTTTTTTAGTTTGGGAACGAGTTAACGTAACAAATTGGGACAACAAATCTGAAAACTCTAAAGACTAAGTCTAAATGATCTGATAGAAAATTTTGCATACCCATGTGTACTCAAGGGAATTGTGTGATTGCATCTTTTGAAATAACATTGTTATTTTTATTTCTAATTAAAATAGAATTAGAAAATAATCACTCATCATCATCATTTGTGAGTGAGCAGCATGTTCCCTTAAAAGGATCGCGGACGCAATGCGAGTTCAAGGTCAGGAGCTATTCCCAAGCGTAACCAAGCTAGTTGATTCAAACACCTCGGCCTGGGTCTGCCAAACGATTGCCTAAACGCTTCTAAGGCACGCCTCTCAACTCGTCACTTTTGGGGCCACCCTTTGTGTGCAATTTTTTTATGGTATTGAGAATATTCGTCTCCAGACATATAAATCTAGGAGCCTTCTCTAAAATGTAATTTTAATTTTAAGTTAATCTTCAATTTTTAAGAATAATGTCATGATAATAATTCATTGGCACTGCAGCCCACAAAGGGTTATGACCTAGCTTCAGCTACTCGTGTTGTGCGCGCTACTGTTCCAGTTTTTTGCCGACTCCGAACGGCGAGTTTTGCGAAGCTTTTCAAAAACAGACAAAGACAAAGCTCTTTGAGTATTGTCAGCAACTCGAAAGACGTGGTGCCGTGAAAAAAATTCAACCTAAAACTTCTGTGTGTAGACGCACTTACCCTTAATGCCACCGCGACCACAGAATGACGTGATATGTGAAAAAAAAATTCATTATATTCTACATTTGTATAGAAACCAAAAAATAAGTCATATTAAAAATCTCTGTCGTGTTTTGTAAAATGATTAAAGACATTTTTTCGGTATTAAATTTTTATTGCTTAAGTGGTTGCCTCCGCTGGGTTCGAGGTAGCGCATTTTTGAAGATAGTTACATGGCTGCAGCTCATGATTGCTTGCATGATACTTGCATTAAGAACAAAAAAAATTGGAATCTGGCATTTTACATGAGCTAGTCGTCATCCAAATCTCCGTTTTCAATTAAAGTCGGTTGGCTGTGTAACAAACCGTTGTTTCCATACACATTTTTGAAGCAAAATCCTTCACAATCCGCACCAATCTATCACTCTATGTGGATAAATTGACTTGTCGGAAATAACGTGTAGGTTTTCCCTAGGGTTCGAACATTTTTACGCCGATTTTGTTTCTTTATGTAGCAACCAATATGAAAATGCGCCTCGTGAGGAAAGAAGATTCCAGGCCCAAATCATTATCCAATTGGAGCTGATCTAAGACAATTAAAGCTGCGAAACGATAAGGAAACAAAAGGTCGGCCGCCCTCCATTGCTGAGTAAACTGGCATTGTAAGCGGATAATCCCAGACTTTTGTGCAGAATACTCCTCAGGCTATTGCGTGCAATGTTGAGCTGTTCAGTGGCGGGTTGATGTTCGTAAATGTAGTCTTACACTCTGGGCATAGGAGTCATATTCTCCTTTGTATGCTTCCGTCAACTAAACTATCAGTTTTATAAAATTATTTGCATAAACTTGCTTAAAGCATTGGTGGTGGGTGAATCATTTCGATAAAAATATATTTAAAAAAAAACGCTCTCTGTAGTTTTTTAAAGCTAATTTGAAAATAACAACACAAAACTAACACTACAGTACGACGTGATTATAACCTACATATGTTTACAAAATTCAACTCTCAATGTGGAGCAACATACAGCATTGTATATTATTCTACTGTCGAAGATGTAAAAGATTTTTGTTAATATCTGCAGGTTATCCCGCTTGCAGTTTTACATTCATCCTCTCCTTCGTTGAAACTTCTTATCTTTATATGTTAGGTGAATGTCCGAGCGCAGTATTGATCTTTGATTTTTTAATTTGATTCAAATTAACTTCTCTATATCTATGTCTATATAAATTACAATAGAATTAAAATAATACAATTTACACATCGTCGCAATATACATAAATACGCAGACAGTCATGCCGGGCTTCCACGGATCATCTTTTAATTTTTGAAACACTCTGAAGTTGCTTTTAAAGAGCTTAATAGTGCAGCTCACACAACTTGAGACTGTCTTAATGCTCCAATTCCTACGCAAGTTAAATTATGTTCGTACATTAAGGATATTTTCTTTCTCCGAAATATACATATAAAAAAAGTTCGCCCTTAAATCTGAAATGAAGACAAAAATCAATATGTTCTGTTTTATTACCAATCTCATATCAAAATGAATATCCAACCATTCCCTTATTTACTACATAAAGGTTCATAAGTATTCACAATCGAATAAACGAATATAAAACATTTCTTCCCTGACCAGTAGCAACTGCCTCCACCACCATTTTTCGTGTTTTTTAGAAAACTGTTTTTATCTGATTGGTTGAGCATGGCACCAAAAAAACACATAAAAAACTCCCCTATCGCATTCATAAAAAACACCACCCCATACGGGCGTCCGTAAAAAACCACCATCCCTTATAGTCTCTATGAAAGTATTGACAAGTCAGAAAAATGTATTTCCCATTCAAACACACCGAGGGGAGTTTCCATTTAACCCCTGTCGTGTGCAATCTAACCAGAACACCCTAACTTTATTCGCAATGACCCGACTTCACTACACACATTCATGCATTTTGCTGTAGTCATTCCCTCCCGTCAAACAAAATTCTCAAATTTCTATCCAGAAAAGGGAAAGTTTTTGCAGGAAAAAAAATCCTACATATCCACTGCCCTAATGCATGTGTGCAGGGGTGCATTTATGATGCGTGAAAGTGAAAACTGAATCAACCCCCGATTTGTGCCAATGCATACTATACCGAAGATGATTGATTAAAGTGAAAATGTGTATGTATGTATGGATGTGTTTTTGGTGTGATTTGCATGTGGGTGGGAATATTCTGAGGGAGGCAATTTTGCTTTTCGACATTTTTGTAGGGGATGATAGAAACGTTTGCTGGAAGTAAGGAAATTGAAGAAAAAAAATTTTTTTTCGCCTTATTGGACAGGCGATTTTGATCAATAATTGGACTAATTTTGAATTCGCCGCAAGTTG
The DNA here is from genome assembly GCA_944738645.1 of Eristalinus sepulchralis. Taxonomy (NCBI): domain Eukaryota; kingdom Metazoa; phylum Arthropoda; class Insecta; order Diptera; family Syrphidae; genus Eristalinus; species Eristalinus sepulchralis. The sequence goes on along the minus strand of OX122885.1, from coordinate 61,756,803 downwards.
ATACAGCACGGACTAGAACCTAATGCTCTTAGCGCCCTCTTGTCATTCGCTAAGGCAGATTTGGGGATTGGGTTCTTGCTTGCAACAAGTGTTCTTGTGATTGGTTGATGACATTCTTACGTGAGAATATCTCCAGAATTTAAAATGAGGAAAGCAATTAATCGTACAGTGCAGATCTGGAATAGGGGATGGCAGCATTCATGTTTTTATGGTTATCAATTGAATGTAAACCGCAATTTTGTACTTCTTTAATATTCTTGTAGCAAGAAGCGGTCATGGTGTCCTGGTGCGTAGGATTGAACACTTCAGGAATTGCAGGAAGCCCCCGGACAGGCTTGCTACGAACGAGGAACAGTGAAATTTCGGAATGGCGGACCATGATTGTACCACATTTATTGCTATTCACAAAGCTCCAACTCTCTTTACTGATTTCAATTTCCTTATCTTCTGACATTCCTTGTCCGTCATTACAATCCTCCGCCAGCATGATGCGTATCCACTTGCTTTCATTTATTGACATCCCCCTCCACTTTGGTGCTCCATTCCAATCAGACGACCGTTCTCTGGTGGATTGCATTTACTGCCAAGGAATATCCAACTTGTGACGTAGTCTGTAAGTGCATCGATTCGAGGTCCTATCTTCGATTTCTAGACTAAAAGACATTCATCTTGAATTTCTTGTGACGCTACCTCTTTCCAGTTACTGAAAACACAAAAAGAACAACAGTAGTGTTCGGAAATATCCTTTTGGAGTAGAAAATAGACAATAGGCCCTCTCTTTTGAACAGAGAAATTAACGCGCAAAACATGAGTAAATGTTGATGCACCTAGACCATAGTCCTTCATAGACTGTACGGCCACCCTACTTGCGTAGCCTACGAACATAAAAAATTTAATGGTTCTATTAGACATTGAGGCCTCGTATCATGTCCAATTTTTTGATCCATTGTGTAAGTAATGGATTGTATTGGATACTGGTTAAAACAGCTGACGCACGTGTTTTGTTTCACTTTCAAATATCTTCAGTTTGGTCTATAATTTAAGCATGAATCGTCTTACAAACGAACAATGCTTGCAAGCGCATCCATTTTATGGTCAGTTCATTTTTGGCTCAATGGGTACGTAAATAAGCAGAATTGTCGACTTTGTGGTGAATATCAGCCAGAAGCATTGCAATGCATGCAGAAAAAGTCACAGTTTGGTGCGATTTATAGGCTGGTGTCATCATGGGACCGTACTTTTTCAAAGATGATACGAATCGTAACGTAACTGTGAATGGTGAGCACTACTGGAGATGATTTCAAACTTGTTTTTGCCCAAAATGCAAGAGCTTGACTTGCATGACATGTTGTTTCAACAAGACAGTGCCACATGAAACACAGCACGTGCAATAATGGACTTATTGAGAGACGAGTTCGGTGAACATTTTATTATATGTTCGGGACCGTTCAAACGCCTTTAGACTATTTTTTGTGAGGCTGTGTTAAAGCTTATGTCTATACAACCAAGTCCGCTTCATTTGACGCATTGGAATACAACATTGAAGCATTTATTCGTGAGATACCGGCCGAAATGTTGGAAAGAGTATGCCAAAATTGAACCAAACGGATGGACCATTTAAGGCGCAGTCAAGGTCAACATTTGGATGATATAATCTTCAAACATTATATTATATGGTCGGTACTATCGATTCAAATAAAGATTTCATGCATTTTTCTAAATTTTATGCGTTTTTATTTTTTTAAAAACTTTCCTATAGCTTTTAAAAAAATCACCCTTTAATTAAACTCCTAGGATCGAGGAGAAGAAACTGAAAGACCGATGCTTTGTCATTGGGATCAAATCATTATTCATACGAAATAACTTCACAAGAGTAGACTCAAATTAAAAATGCTTATAAACAAAGTGTATGGTTTTCATACACTCAAGAAAGACTTTAGTTGCTTTTATGCTGAAATAAATAATTTAACTGAGAGTGATAGAAGAAAAAATTATAAACCAACGCCAACTATTTCTGTAAGAGTAATAAATTATTTATTTTGGTTTTTTTTTTTTCATCATTGAATAGTTTTATAATAAATGCGAAACTAACAGAATTCGCCCATCGGTTTGCTTACATTCACACATTTACATATATTGTTGTTGTATTCCAATAGTAATTAATGTTAATTGTTTGTGGTCGTTCATTTGGTTTTACTGTTTACTATTACAAAACACTTAGCCTTACAACACATATTCGCGTTATTTTCTTTTATTATTTATATTTTTTTTGTTTTTTTTTCAAGATTAAATAAAGTAATATAAAAAATAAATTACATTTACATTTATTTTTTTAGTTGTTTATTTTGTTTTGTTATGTTTTTTCTTTCTTTTCTCAAGTTATCACTGTTTAGGGTTAGAGAGAGGGGGGGTTAAGAGAAGAGAAATAAACGAACGAGGAAAACCTACAGACATTTCGAACACAAAGAAAAGTTTTGAAAAATTCGCACCTTACGTTCCAGAGTAATGAAAATGTTTTTCTTTTGTTTTAATTCTTACAATATTTATATGTAGCTTAACATTAAAGAGTTTGATTCTTTAGTACAGGTAATTAAATTCATTTTGTATTATATGGTTTGTTTTTCTTTCTCTCGTGTTTAATTGTATTTTGTTTTCCACTTAAATAATTCAATACATAGAAATTCATAGAAATTTGAGATTTTACTTGAATTCTTCTTCGCCTCTAATGATAGTTGTGTCTTTTCTGATTTTCTTGTTCTTCGCAACGAAGGACTTTATTTAAATTGAATACGTAATTCTTGGGGGTTTTTGGTTTTTAGTTTTTTTTTCTTTAATAACTTACGGTCTAAAAAGCAGTCATTTATTTCTCCTTAATAGTTATTAGTTTTTTTTTTCAATTTACATGTGTGTGAATATGAATATCATTTATGTATCTTATTTAGGATAAAATTGTTAGTTGTGAATCTATAAAATATTTTCTATCGTTATATAAGAAAATCCGATGAGAAATAAAATGTGAACGAGTTAAGTTACATGATTGTGTAAACGATAAGGAAAACGCAAACGTATAAAGTGTGTTAAAATTTGAACCAACAAAAGGTCACTGAATGTGTCTTGTGATAAATTTCATGTTTCATAACCAAATCTCTGAACTGTATCCTGTATAAAGAATGAGAGTCGTGCACTTTATTTTTAAAGAAAGTTAACGATTAAAGTTTTTAAATGCATTTTCAGCATTAATTTCAAATCATTTAAGGAGCATCGCATGGACACCAATAATTGCGTCAAGCGTTATTATAAGTGCTCTTGTGAGGAACATTATTGCATAGTGGTTAAAGAGAGGCAAGGAAATTCAGTTGATTTTAGATGGTAAAGTGTAGTGCAGCAACATAGCGAATTACGATTTGCTTGATTTTTAATGTAGCTAAAATTTAGGATTCGATAAGTTCGTGGTATTTACTGATTCTGGAATCAACTTGAACGTGGACAAGCCCGAAGTTATGGTCATTTCCAAAACGGCTGCCCAACAATGTTAGTGAAGTCCCATTGAAACAGGTGGAGAAGTTTAAGCATCTCGGGTTCCTTTTGGATCAATTTTGAGGCAGCTTGGTAGATTAGTAGGAAGGCCAATGTTAAAGTCAAGTTCGCGGTTTTTAACTCAGTGTCTATTCCAACTCTCAACTATGGTCATGAAATTAGGGTATTGATAGCGAATACAGGCTGCCGACATGAGATTTCTCTGAGCCGTAACGGGAGTTACACTGCCGAGGTAGGCTGAGGAGCTCGAAGGTCTGGATGAATTCAATGCTAGGCAGTTACTTCTTCTCTTAATTTTGTTGGTTTGGCCACGTGGCACGGATATCCCTCTCATCGCGACTTCTGAGGCGAGCCTTAGATGAAATTCCATCAGGTAGGCGCTCACTCGGCAGAACCACGGCAAAGTGGTTGGATCAAATCCATAAACTCGCCTGATTGCGCATGGGAATAGTAACTGATGAGTTACGGTTGATTGCGAAAGAGCTCTCTAGTGAGTGCATTGCCCCGCGACCAATTTTATGGCACACACGGGTTGAAGAAGGTGATGATGATGATGAAATTTGGGACTCGAAGGGACAGTCAATACACATCATTATGTATGGATAACAGACCCTCTGAACTCAAGTTCAGAAACGGAAATTTCGATGAAGCTCATGGTCTCTACAAGTCGTGCACTAGGCGTCAAAGAGTCCGTTTTTTCTTTAAGAAAATTGGAACTTGGTTTATAATTTTGTGAAATAGGGATAAGACAAAGGAAAGAAGAGGATTTTTTTCGATTTTTGAGCGAGTCTGTTGACCTGGCAGTATGATTACCACTTATGAGTCTTACCATTATCTGGCGCATTTATATGTTTTTTTAAATTTTGTATGAAAGTGTTCTTCACAAATAAACTTGTGCGGTGCCTAAGTCTAATGCCCTCAAGTGCACCTGCCTACAAGATGACGCCTTATTCAAGTGTAAACGAATATAAAATAAAAACAAAACGTTGACTGGCATTGCGGCCAATAGGACACCAGGGCCTAGCTTTAGCAACTACTCATATTTTACGTGCTACTGCTGTTCCGTCATGAGAAAGATTGTTTTACTGGATAGCAAGATTTTAAGACCTAAAATTGGGTGTGTTTTTGGAAAAGAAAAGTTTTTTATTTTGCAATTCTAAAAAAAAATAATATTTTGTGTCAGATTAAAGTAAATTCTACAAATTTTAATCAAGCGGATGGAGCAGAGATAATTATTTAAGAAAACCTATTTCAAATTGTGAAACATGTTGTATTGAAATTATGGTTTGTGAATGCATGGCAGCAAATAAAAGTCCAATGGATAAATCTTTGTTATGACAACCTAATTGAACTTATATCAGAATTAAGTCTTTTACACAAACTGAGGCACTAGAAGCTGTCCTAGAAGCTATCTCTTAGGGTTTAAAAATAATAATAATTGAGTAGCACTACAACCCACAAGGGACCAGGGCCTAGTTTCTACAGCAACTACGCGTGTTGTGCGTGCTACTGCTCACTCACGAGTAGAGGGAACCTACAGTTTTGCGCTGACTCCGAACGGCGAGATTTTGGGAAGCTTTTCATAGACAGACTCTTTGAGTGTTGTCAGCAACTTGAAAGAGGTGGTGCGTGAAAAAAAATACGAGGTGTCCCGTCCGGGAATAGAACCTAGACTTTCTACATGGCGGTCGACGCACTTACCACTACGCCACAGCGACCACGTGGAGGTTTATAAACTAGAAAAAGTTGTGCAATGTAATCGGTAGGTAAAACATAAAAACCGCTTTTCTGAAAAATTCCAAAGCTGGCTTAAGTCGCTTTAGCTTACTGCCACAGAACATATTCTTAAAAACAACCGTGCAAATGTCTGCAGCCTCAAATTAAGGGACCACTATATAAACTCTGTCTGTCCTCATACCGCCCTTAGTATGGAGATTTACTTATTTCGAGTCGATTTCGCCAATCCAAATGAATCTGAGTAGAGGTTATTGGACAGGCTCAAGCATCAGCACACCAGGGTGGCCTTGGCTTCCAATATTTCTACTAAACGTTCATGTAGTTGAACTATATATTTGTCAAGATAAAACAACGTTCAAAATTTAACAATAGCTGTAACAAGACTGAAGGAAACATATGACGCGCAGTCAAAAAGAACTCAGCGATATTATTAGAAATTAGGAATGGTATTTGTTTCACTTGTCCCACTGGCCGTTTTCTTGTGGTTTTCGAAAGCACTTCAACACTTTGGGTGTTGCCATGGATAAGGATAAAAGCTGTGGTGTGAGTGGCATCTCCCCACGAGTAAAAATTTGCCAATTTGTAGACTATTTAATGTTCGTTCCACATCCTTCTTTTAACTAAAAGTTTTGTGATTATATTTGTTTTTTTCGGTTGACTAAAAATTTTGTGAGCAAACCAAACAAAAAGTGGTGTAGTACATTTCCACAGTCAATGTGAGTAAGCATCAAAGAAAAACTTGAAAAAAAGGTGAAAGGCAACTGCAAAAAAAGAAAAATAAAAGCAACTCATGTCAACCGCCTTAAAATTTCAAAGCAAAACTGAATTTGAATCGAAATCAAATCAAAATCAAATCAACAAGCAACTCAATCAAATAGGTTTGTATTTTATTTTCATCTTATTTCCTCATCTTGGTTTTGTTTTTCTGTCAGAGCTTAAAACTAAAATTTTCACTAAAAATTAAAACACAATTGTTTTAGGCCATCTTAAAAAAAAAAGAATTAAATATAAACTTAAAGTTATCGAAAAATAAAAGTCAAATAAATATACAAAACATAGTTTTAAATTATTTATATAACGACAAAAAATAATTATTCTGCTGCCTACACATATATACATATATACGTGTGTGGGTGTGTGTATGCAGATGTATCTATATATTTTATGATATTGCATATAAACTTCTTCAAAACGTTGATTTTGTTTTCATTAAATATATATGTATTTGATTTTTGTTTTCTATTTGTTTGTTGTTTATAAATATTGATAATTAGGTATGTACGTAACTAATCAGCCTCATAAATAAGCTTAAAATGTAATTATTGTTAATTTTGTGTTTTGTTTTTCGCCATTTTCGCCTCGTTTTCCATCGTTTCAAAATTTCCATATGTTTTTCTTGTGTAAAAAAATAAAATCTTTTTTGTTTTTTTGTTTTCATTAATTTTTGCTTTTGTTTTTTTAAATATAGTTGTATTCTTTTTTCGTATAGTGATTTTGTTTTTTTTACAATTTTCTATGTACAAATTAGGGGGCGGGTTTTAAAGAAAAAAAAAACTAAAAAAATGAGAAATTATCGGTGGGACTTAAAATTTAACAAAAAGAAAAAAAAAAACGAATACTTAAGCAATGTCGAAAACGCATCAATTGGTAGATTTAATTGCCACAACCGATATTGATCCTTCAATGTTTTTACTTTATTTTTGTTTTTGCGTAAAACCAAAAGGTGAAAAACCGATATTTGAGATGGAAATTGAAAGAAAATCCAGTTTTCAGTTCTATTTATGATTGCGATATATATATATACTATGTGTATATGTATCTTTATTTTGTATATTTATAGTAATGGTCGTTTATTCTGGTTTTTGTTTTGTTTTTCTTATTTCAAAAATTTACACAATAATAAAATCCTTATGTAGATGTATTTTTTGTTTTTGTTTTTAAGACTTACACTAAGTTAAATGTAGAAAAAAATTATGTATTACCTGCTTTATTTGGCCACTGTACGTTAACAATAAATTTTTGTTGTTGTTCTGGTTGTTAATGAATATATATTTTCAATTTGGTTTGTTTATTTATTGGAAAATATTTGTGTGTAGTGAGAGAGAGAGGGGATATTGCTGTATCAATTCGCATGCATGATTATGATTTATGTGTTGGAATGAATTATTCAAAAAAGAAAGGGAGCTATTTGGTTTTTCAGTTAAGTGTGTTTTTTTTTTGAGTGGATATTTTGTTTTTTTCTAGTACGGATAAATTTAATGTTTACTAATACATTGTACAAATAGAAACAGGTCAAAAGCACCGATCTTCAGCTAAGTTTTTTTGTTTTTGTTTTTTTGTAATTCTTTTGTTTATTTAAATACTAAATGTAAGCCTAGTGTAATAATATATACCATTTATTTATGTACATTGCAATATAGGTTTTTGTTCGTATTAATAAATATAACTTTACAGATATCATTTAATAGGAATATTACAAGTCAATATAAATTCTTTAATTTTCCTCTAGAGAAAAGAAAAAACCTCATCAATTATATTTGATTAAATATTTGAAAAACAATTACAACGGAAACGAGAATTCACTATTTACAAGAATAACAGGTATGTAGAAAGTAAGCTTGGATGTGAACAAAATAAGGCAACTTTTTTCGTCTTAATAATTTAATTGGGAATTTAAGGTACATTTTGCTAAAATGTTGATAAATATCATATATTAGATAGATAATACTTTTTTTTTGCTTTTCAATAATTTGCTCTATAATAAAAGTGAACACAAATTTTGAGAAAGGGGACACCAATGACTTTGCGTAAGGAGATGTTTTTTTGTTTTCATTTTTGTAACACATAATGGTTGCCAATTTGAGATCGAAAATTTTGATATACGATTAGAGTCTTAGAAGGAATTTTTTATGGTTTTTAGTTTTGTGCTTTAGTTTCACACAACTAATCTCAGAATAGAATGTTGCGGGATTACCTCGTACGTAGATGTGTGTTGCTGTGTGTGTGTGTGTATGTGTCTGTTTAAAGTCTAATTGGTTTATGTACAACCTACGGGCTAACTTAGAGTATATGCAATATTTACTTCACAATCACTATAGAAACATTGAAAATGCAGCGGTTCGTGTTTGAATGTTTGAACGGTCGCTTATGTGCACCCCATGATCATCGGCTGGCTGGACTCGATCACTGTGGGCCGGGACTCCTGTGACTGCGAGTGAGGATGCGAGTGCTGGTGCGCGTGGCTTGTTACCACGTATTGGTCACTGGGATTCGTTGTGGCGGTGGTTTGTACGACATGTGTCATGATGGTTGGACCCTTTTGCATAGACGCCTTGATGGCTTGATGCTGATGCTGGTGTTGTTGGTGTTGTTGAATTTGTTGTTGTTGTTGCTGTTGCTGCTGATGATGGATGTGCAAGTGATGCTGATGATGCTGGTGGGGGAGGGAATGTTGCTGCACTTGTGACGCGGTTGTCAAGAGCATGCTGGGAGGTGGATGTTGTTGCTGCTGCTGCGGCGGTGGTTGCTGCAGAGAGCTAGGATTGGCAATCATCACCACTTGCTGCTGTTGCTGCTGCTGCTGGATAGTCAGATGCGACTGAGTGAGCTGCTGCTGGGAGTGCTGTTGGTGATGCAGGCCCTGTTGCTGCGGCTGAGTAGACTGGGATGAAGGCGTGGGCATTTGATGGATCATCGGATGGTGGTTGTTGGTTGGCGATTGTGAATGGATCTGAATCAGTCGAGGGGGTGAATGATGCCCAATGTGTCGCAGGTGAGGATGGGTGTGGGCATGAATTTGCTGCTGAAGTTCGTACGCTTCCCGGGAGTCGGGCTCTGGGTGGTCTTTGTCGTTCGGACCTAAGAATGAGAAGGTTGTTAATTAGATGAAATTCCGTGTGACATAATGGGGGGAAAAAGATAATCACCTAAGCACTCAGATGTGGCAGCTGCTGCCATGGCCAGCTCCTCTTCCAAGTTGTTGGGCTTACAACTTGTGGTCTTCCAGTGTGTCCTCAGTCCAGATGCGCTGATGTACTTCTTGTCGCATCCTTGGCATACGTACGGCCTGTCGTTTGTGTGCAGGCGCTTGTGCAGTTTGAGATGCACAAACTGGGTGAATTTTTGTGGACACAGGTCGCAGGCATACGGTTTTTGTCCACTGTGCAGTCTTAAGTGTGTCTTTAGGTTCGATGTCGATGAAAAGCGTTTCTTGCAGATGTCACATTGATGGGGCTTCTCGCCCGTGTGTACCAAGTGGTGCTTCTGTAGGTGTGCCAACTGGGTGAAGGACTTCGTGCAGACGTTGCATTTGAACGGCCTTTCGCCTGAGTGAGTGCGGAGGTGGACTTTGAGGTTAGAGAGTTGCCCAAAGGTCTTGCAGCAGACGTTGCACTCGTAGTGCATTTTGCCGTCCTTCTTCTTGAGCGGGTACGGCAGGGAGCGGTAGCCACGCGAGCCCAGCGAGTTCGGACTCAGCGGACTGCCGCTGCGGGGACACGAATTTCCGTCCGGACTTAAGCTACTTGGTGGCGATATGCGCAGGGGCGAGAGTCTTTGCAGTGGCTGCATCAGGGGATGGCTGAGCATCTGTGTGCTATTCTGTAGGAGATGGAGATTTGGGGTTGATCGGCCTCCGTTAGAACTCCGGTCGAAGGGGCTGTTGCTGTGCGGTGGTGAATATGTCGATGTGGGTGCGTGTGATATGACATTGGTGCCGTTTGCCGAATAGGACCCGTACCCGCTGTAGGGAGGGGTTTGGTGGCCATCTTGGAACGTTTGCGTGGTTGAGTACACAATGTTTTGCGGTTGTGGGCTTTCGTTTTTCAGGCTGTTTCTCGACGATGACATAACTATGTCGGTGTCGTGCAAATGCGGCGGCGGTTGAGCTAGGTTAGAACTAGAATCTGGGCTCACAGCGTTCCCGTAGCGCTGCGATTTCTTATATGAGTATGCCATCTCTGTGGGAGACGTTGGGGGAGGGGTGGCATTCGGTTGCCGACGAGAAGACTGATCGATGCTCATGCTTCCCGCAGCAGTTCTGCTGCCCGTCAGAATGGTTTCAAGTATACTTGAACTAGGTGGGGTAAATCGCATGTATGCTTGTGGTGGCGGGGATGAAGTCTCGGCTTCGTAGTACGGCTTATTAAGAGGAACGATAGTGTGCGGCTCTTGGCTACCCTCCAGCACGATCACTGTACTCGTGGCTGGGGTGGTTGTGGTTGCGGCCGAAGTAACCCTTTTCACCAGTTCCTCATCCAGCGGCGCAGTCGTGAGGGTGGTCAGAACCATTTCCTCGTCTGCTGACGTTGTTGTCACACCCGTGACTACACTGTCCTTATCAATTTCAGTCTTGACGCATTTGCTATTTTTGAACTCATACTTCAGGGGCAACTTCACCTTGAACTTGCGGTACTCGTTCTTATCACAATCGTTGAGTTTTTGTGTGATTACAGTCTCTTTGGGTTCGATGGCTTTCTTTGAGCAATCTAACACGTAGTTGTGTTCGCTCTCCTCGCTGTCGCTTGAATCCTCCGGTGGCGTCAGTCCATCTTCATGGTACTCATTGCTATGGTAGCCCTCATCTGATCGCACCGACCGCACCGATCCATCATTCGGGGTCAGCTGGTGCTCGTACTGAGCGTCGCCCTTATGCGAGATCGGCGATTGAACGTCCTTGTCCTTGCCACTGCCGCAGTCGCTCACCGACGGAGACCGATCGCGTACGATCACTTGGATGCGGTTCTGATCGGGCTCTGGCTTTAAATGCAGAACACTCTGGTGGCTGTTTGTGTGCCTTAAGTGGGGCTGCTGCTGCTGGTGTTGTTGTTGCTGTGGGTGTTGCAGTTGAACCTGATGTTGCAGATGAGAGTGATGTGAACTTGTGGCTGTGGATGTGATCGGTGGCGATGGACTCGGTGTGAGTGAACCTCTGCGTGGCGGAATGTGCAAGCCCATTACGTAGGTGATGTGATTGTAAGCAACTTCGGGCGGAATTTCTGGTGCCTGCATACAGGCGTAGTTCTTCTTGATCGTCGATGGCGCCTCATCAGGCTCATCGTCCTTGCTCTGACAAATGCTGTACGTGACACGTTCGGGATCAACATCGTATCCGAGTCGTTTCGCAAAGTCCTTACAATACCAAACCATGAGCTCTTCGTTGGGCATTATGTCGCGAATGGTGTAGAAGTATATATTGTCCTGATGCTGGCATGCAACCAGATTCATAACGGAGAGACTGTATGCTGAGGCAACATATCGCATCCAGTTTGATTGGGACCTATCCGAACCGTCTAGGTAGTAGAAATCATCGTCCTTGAAGATCTGTCGAGGAAATGTGTTCATTTAGAAATCAGGAGGCCAGAGGAATAGAAAGGCAAAGCGAAGGAGACATTTTTTTTTTGTTTAGTATTGACAGCAAAAGAAGAAGTAATACCTTGATGTTTCCATAGGTAACATGACACTGTCCCTGCACCTGGAGTATTTACATGAAATGGAAGATCGGATGAGGTTTGGTTAGTTTTTTTTTTAACAAAGCAACAAACACCAATGTTAATAAAATGTGGAGAGTGTGAGAGAAGGACGTAAGTGCATTTAGCAAGCAGAAGGTAAAATATTGGTAAAGCAATGGACTTACCCGCCAAAAGTATCTTGCGGCATTCTTATCGTTGGGATAGTTAGGAGTTGGAACGCCGTCAAATGGCCCAAATCTTGTTCCACGCGGTATAACACCGGTGCTCCATACTCCTTCAGTCTGTGAAATGAAGGATTCCATATGATGTTGTGTCTTGACATCTGACATCTGTGTGTTTGAAAGCTTACCTTGACATTTGGCGTAGATAACACCATCGATGGCTTTAATGTTAGACTCCGTGGCAGAGTCTTATCTGCTCTGTTGGGTACACCCCGTTCGCATTGCACGTCGGGCACAATGTAAACCGCCAACCGCTCGAAATCCTCCTCCTTCATGCGTGTCACATCGTAGTCCTGTGTGCCATCTGGTGAGGGACTCCGATTGCTGCTGGGCGGGCAGATTGTTGCTGTTGATTGTGTTGTGGTATCCATAGTATTATTAATCATTTTTATGTTTAGATTGTTTTATTTTGTTTTGTTGTTGTTGTTGTATTCTTATTTCCTTTGTTGGATTTATAGTTTAACTATTTTTTTTTTGGTGTCACTGGTCGGATTGTGGTGTAAGAGCATTTGTATGCGTGTTTTGATGTACAGCCGTAAGCACTCCTAGACTGCAATCATTGCAGGACTACAAGTATCTTTAAAATTATTCTGCAAAAAAAAAGGAAATTTTTGTTAAAATACGGTTCCATATGAATTATGCAATGAGAACGTCTAGGGATCACTACGCAAGTTCAGCGTTAAAAGTCAAAGGCGAAGGTAAAAACATGGGAAAACATAAGAAGGAAACAAAAAACACGACCCACCCCCGTCGCCGTGTACTTTGTTTTAATTTCAACTTCATCGCTCCGTTGACACACATAATTGCATTAAGTCAAGGTTGCACCGTGCCGCCTGCTCATCGCATTACAGCCAATATTTAGATAAGAATTCACTTTTACTTTGAACTATTAATACACAATTATACAACAACCTCACCACCCCATCCCCATCGGGTGGACTGAGCTTAGTTCCACCTGAACAGCCCTTGAATGTCTGTATTTCAAAAATTAATATTCTTTTGTGTATTTCAATATTTATGTACATTTTAGTTTTATGTAAAATTTTATATATTTGCTTGTATATGTCATCCATTTGTTGCCTCTTTTCTTTATTTGGCTTGATTGCCTCATATACACCTCTACATCCATACATATATAAGTTTGAGAGCAGAAATACGCTGTTTCCAGCTTTGGATTTTCACTTGGATGTAGTGGTGCTGCACTGTACGGGTGTGTGGGTTTCAATGGCGTCGTGTAGTTCAAGACTACAACTTCAACGACGTCGACTCGGTCAGACGCCCTCAATGGAGGTCTCGTTCATGGATTCGATTTTGATTCCATAAGCCAACGTCTTTGGGGTGGCCATATACATACACCGACTGCATTCTTCGGCGCGCGCTTCAAAAATTTTACAAAAAAAAAACGTATGCCGACTCACAAGCTTTTGTTTTTCTAGCCCTGTCCGTTCGGTAGGTTTTTCACAATTTTTAGTCACTTTTCACTGAAAAATTTTGAAAAACATATGCTATGAAAATTTGTTGTTATTTTACCTTAAAATTTGCAACGAAATTCATTTTCAAAAAATGTCGCGTATCGCGGAGAGAAATATTCCGCATTCGACACCGGCACATAGAGTTTTTTTTTCTCAAAACGATTTTGAACAAAATCACCGTTAAGCAAACGAAAATTGATTTCTTGGGTTACGCGTTTGATAATTCAAAATATGAATATGTCTGTTGTTTTTTTTTTTGAATTGGAGAAAGAAAACGAAAAAAAAATTGTTCCTTTTTTGTGCGCCCTCCGAAGCAAGAAAATTATTCTAACGCTCTAGCACTCGACCACCCTTTCTGATGCATTCTGAGATGCACTGTGTGATCGGTGGCGGAAAGTTCTCCAACTTAGTACTACCTAAGGTTAGAGTGTGCTTCTCTGAGAGCAAAATTCGAAAAATGTAAATAAAAGATATAGAAAGACTCCTCAACACTGACATCGAATTTCCACTACTGACCCAAATATAAGTTCTCGTCCCACAGGCTGTGAGACAGAGAAAGAGAGAGAGAGGAAGAGCGCGCGCAGAGAAGGAAGTAGTAGAAAATCGAAAACAGTTTCTAACATCGCATGCACTTCTCCAACACATGCTTAAAATTCATAAAATTCATTTTCACTTGCAATCGCATCGAAGCTTTTGCAAAACAACAAAAAATTGCGTTTTTTTTTCTTCATTTTACTGCTACCCTTACACTATGCACAATCCTCCAATGGTATCCGAGAAAAAGCTTTCCAGAAGCAAATATTTCTCATACACGCAGCCACAGACACAGACACCCAGGGCAGAGAGTGCGCTCAGAACGTTCTGTGCTCGGCAATCGCACTAGACAATTGCAAAAATATTGTGCAAGGTAACACACACGGAAGACTCCTTGAAGCTTTTTCTCTTCAACCCCCACCCCCCGCCAGTGCCGCTCTTTTCTTTTCATTGAATCTGTCGACGGTGGTGGCGGCGATGGTGGTGGTGGTTCTGTTTCATATGTGCATGCCAGCGTTCACATTTAAAATTGAAATCGAAATTTTTTACACTTTCACCCCCATTTGACACTAGTCGTCGTCGTCGTCGTTGTCACTGCCAGCTCTGCCGACAACGACTGCCCTGTGTGTGAGTTCTATTTTTATGAATTTGTGGGCAACGTTAAGACGTACCTTAGGTTGGGAGAAGGCGCATACACATTTCGCCAAAGTGGATCCACTCGTATGTTTGTTCTAACCTTAAACTTAATTTAAAATGACGATGTGCAGATAACTTCCGTGTCAGTGCACAGCGTGCATGAATGCGTTTTCTTTTTCAAATATCAGAGGTGGCTTACAATTTTGTTGTCCTTGAATTCTTCTCTTTGAAACAAATTCACTCATTGAAGACTTGACCCCTAAATGACATTTGCGATAAGCGACGCTTCATACTTACATTACGTACAGTCTTGTGGGGTGTCCGTAACGGGGAAATCATAAATCAGGAAAACGATTTTTGAAACAGAACCGAATGCAACTGAACTACAACCACACAAATGGACGAACTTCCTCTGACTCCTTACTGGCATCCTTGCCGCGTCTCTCCTCTTTTCAACAAACTTTCGATTTTCTAACAATCCTCGCAAGAAACCTAGACAAAACTGCTGCAATGTGTATATTCTTTGCACGTAACACCCCCGTTCGAGAGCTTACACTTGCAGTTTGCACAATGCACCTATTGCCATAGCAGCCGCTTAAAGTATCAGTGGCGAAGAGCGCACTTTGAAAGCAAACATTCATCATTTATTTGACTTCTGAATATCTGTGGATGTGTGAAGTAGGAAGCGATTCGCAGTTTTCGCGGTCTCAAGGATACTCTATCGTCTCGTCGTCAAATCGTCGCATCATGTTGCGTGTCGCGCGCAAAATTTTTTGCAACACCGCAACAAGGAAGTGAAATGAATTTAAACGTCTTCATCTGTGATTCGTATTGCCGGGACGGGATGGCGCGACGTAGATGTTATGCAAGCCCACAATATTCTCATACACACGAATCGCTGCGCTATGCTGCACGGTTTGCTAGAGAACATTTGATACCCTTTAATGCAGTGATTTCATTCCAATTGCATCTAGGAAGAGTGTCTCGATACGCTTCACACGGCTGTGTGTTTGATCTGATGAAATGTACTATTTATTGCACGCATCACATGCTGGCCGCATGGTGGGGCGGCACATTCACAGACATGGGGTGCACAATTTACAACTGAACGTGTGATAGGGAAATGCGGTTAATGTTGTTTAATTAAATGAAAAATTTTGCTCTTGCACTTGGCACGCATTCTGTGTTTGATGCTATATTTAGACGGTCACACTGATTTATTTTTGTCTTCATTTATGGATGGTTCACTTTGGCGGTTGTTGTTTGAAAATGAAATGCAAATGTACAGTGGGTGCGGTATACCGTTAAGTGAAGATAGATTCAGATTAAATGTGAAATGATCAAGAGATGTTCAAGGTTGATGATTAGACTTGCAGTGGTGTGGTGCTTTATTGAGGCATCGCCTTGTACGGGCAGCGGCTTGCAAATGAAGAAGAAGGGTAACGATAAAGAAGAAGAAAATTGTTCGTTTTATAAGGAGGCGCTCAAATGGGGCAGGAAAAAAAAGTACACCAATGTTTAATTTCTTCAAGATGCATTAGTTCTAGGAGATCATTGCAGTGGGCCTTTTCAAAAGATTGCATAACAAAACATGGAATAGCTGTGCCAATATTTCGATGTTTGGAGGTCTCCTTCGATAAAGATCCTAATATAAAAAAGCCTCATTAACTCAATTCGTGATCTCCATTGTCAGAGATCACAAATTAGACAGTTTTTTGTGAGGAACAAAATGTCAACAAATTTGCGACTTTCGCCCGAGAGTGTTGGAATTAAAAAAAAAACTCGAAAATGCTTAAGAAAATCTTCAAGACTACAGTGCCCAAGACCCCAAAATGCTTAAAGTCTTGAAATCAAAAAACTTGTGAAGTCCTTAAAAAAAATTAACACAGCGGAAGCTTTGACTATCCAAGTCCTAGACATTTACCAAATCATTCATTGACCCGAATCAGGGGGTTGCGGGGGGCAGAATACCCCTATATTTTCATCGCTGGTGATGATTATGATTGATCATGATTATGATTATATATCATGATTATATTGTTCAGAATTTTGGGTTTGTGACATTTAATTTTTTTGGGATTTTCGGAAAATGTTGGCATTGTCTCCAACACAGTAGGACTTTATAATTTGTGACTGACCATCGTCTAGAGGAGCTTTTATGAGTTATTATGGCCCCATCCCTTGTGAGCTGCAGTGTAAGTCAAAAATTATACGTCCCAGAGGTGTAGAAGGATAGGGATCAAAATATTTGTACCTCACATTAATGTTCAAATGGTATAGTGATGATCATTGGAGCGATTTAAGAAGATGCGCGTTGACTTCTATTCAAGTCTTGCACTAAACAAAACCATCTTTTTTTGCGTCTCTCTCGAGCTACTTACAATGCTTTAGGGATCATGAATATGCCTTGAAAGAGGCAGTCCTTGCCATTGGGACTCTTGTTAATTTAAATCTTGACCCTGGCATCAGCCCAGTTACATTATCTGATGTTAGTGAGAAGGATCATGGCGTAGTGGTAAGTGCGTCGACCGCCGTGCAGAAAGTCTAAGTTTGATTCCCGGACGGGACACCTAGCATTTTTTCACGGCACTACCTCTTTCGAGTTGCTGACAACACTCAAAGACTATCAAATCTCGCCCTTCGGAGTCGCTGTAGGTCCTATCCTACTCGTGAGAGAACAGAAGCACGCACAACACGAGTAGTTGTTGTAGAAGCTAGGCCCTGGTCCCTTGTGGACTGTAGTGCTTATTATTATTAGTTAAGAGGATATGATGTTTTCAGAATAAAGGAGAATCTGTGAAAATTGAATTCTGTCGTGATGTGGCATCACAATAATCGCATTGTGTGACTGTGTGAGGTTTTTATAAGTCCTTTAAAGTAGAAGGCCCTTTCAGCCTTGAATTGGCCACATCCTTGGAGTGAGCTATTTACAATTTACCAAATCTTTAATGTACAGTCCTACTTTTTATACTGAAATTTTACATCTCTACTACAAGATTAAATTTCTTCTTGTTGACAAATAATACAAAACCAAACGTACTGCTCAGAATGCGACAATCAATTTGTTGTGCACACTCAATCAGTTTTAAATTAAATAAGATTCTAGCGCACATGCCCAATGTCAGTTCCAATCGAAACCAGGAACTATTCAATTCAATCAGCAATTACCCTTAAAACAATATTTTCAGCACGCTTCTCGCACGCATTGCAATAGCACATCCATCAAAATGCTAAGTACACGGAACAGAAAACGTTCATATATTAGAACATCATCTTGACCTTGGATTTATTGCGCCAAACGCAATTGCAATCGCTCATACACACGCAGACGCGCCCGTACACATGCACACAAATGTTGCGGTGTGCCAGCCAGCCAAGAGCGAATATGAGTGCGGTTCTAATTAAATATTTGCACTATATGCCTGAAGAAATCTAATATTTGTTTTTAAAGTTTTTCTTTCGCTTACTTTATGGTTGACATCACGTAAAGCACTTGAAACTGATAAGGGGGCTGTAGAATGCAATCACAGAGGGGTGTACATATGTACATGCCCGAGGCGGATTGTAGCTACTAGAGTATTCGGTTTCTCAGTAAATGTATCGTTTGCCACTATCGCAGCGAAGCTTGTTCGCTGATAACGTAATGACAAGTTTGCTCTGTTTGATTTGTGAAGGCAACCGCGGGAAGAGCAGAGCGCAGCACAAAACAGAGAAGCTGAGAGGAGAAAAAAAAAAAAAAACAACGGAGAAGAATATAAAATCAAATAAATTACAAAACCTTCAGATTATGATAGTCTGTGCAACTAGAGTTCCTCTTCCTTGTTGAGATAGTTTTTGCATTTGCACCGTTCAATATTTGTATGTCTGTTAAATTTCATTTCAAAGCAATATTTTTCTCGATTTGTTTTGCTGACGTTGCTATTGATGTAAGTGATGCAGACGAAGGTGGCGTCTAACGTCAAATGAGAACCTGTCCTTGAACTGATTAACGTAAGTTCAAGCAAGCAAAATTCTCGTTTAAATATCGCTTGCTTGTGTATTGCACACAACGATCATGCGATAAATTCAATTATTAATTTGCTGAATCATTTGCTCTCTGGATTGAATGAAAGGGAATGTGATGGATAATTTGACTAATGGGTGTGTTTATTGAGTTAATTGCCATTTCTATCTCACGCAAACGATTTTTTGTTTATAAATTTTTACAATCTAATCCTTCCACTCGGGTAACGATATAGCGTCAAAAGTCGGTGGGTGCTTCAGCCGTCATGCAAGTGGAAGGGACCTAGAGTTTAATGTCAACTCCATGTTTTGACTTATGAAATATTTGCAAAATCCTATAGAAGGCAGGGTCTTTTTCCCCGAGGTACTGAACCCCTACCTGCCTTTTAGGATGAATTTCAAGTTCGTCTCTGCTTCGAATTTAGCAAAAGTTAGCCTTAAAGATCGTCACGATCACTTCCAAAATCAATTAAGCATGACCAAGAAACCAAACTATCCTCTGAGGGTGCTTAAATATTTCAAAATTGATGAGTACAACATGAATTATCGCTATTTATAATTATTTTTGCGATTCGCAAAACGCAATTAAGACGTAAGATCACGCTGCAATTCGTTGTGGCGCACACAATTCAGTGTAAACATACATTTTGCAAGGGAGTTTATTTTTAGGCATTCTCTGCTTCCGCCCACCCCGGAAGATGTTGGATATTTCGAAAAAAATTCCAAAAAAAGTTTGATTTTATCTTTCTTTAATGCACATTTGTACTTTTCTCTAAACAGCTGTCTCCCAGCGCCATCAATTCACCGTGCCCCGTCACCCTGCCGCCGGAAGGGGAAAAGTTGTCTAAATTTCATCGGAGGTTGTCTGTGGACGCTGCAATGTGCAACCCTCGTGAATTGCAATTGCACGCCAGGGAGAGGGGAGCAAAAGAAAAAAAAAACATAAGGAAAATGATAACGACCAGTCAAGGCCAATTCAGTCACCCGTGGAGATTTCCCACATGTACACCCCGTTGTCGTCGTCGTGTGGATAAACTTTCATTATTGATGTGTGTGCACCACTAGTGAGCTTTATTTGATCGCAATCAAGCAGTAAGGGGAAGTGTGGGAATGAAAACGAAGACACCCACAGTCAAAACTATCACCCTTGGAGAAGAGCACACATACACACTCTCCCACACACAGAGTCACATTCATGAATGTGTGAATTCGTTTTGGGGTGAAGATAGTAAAAAGCTCCGACACGCGTGCGACAGAATTATGAGGAAACAACAATGCATCTACTATCTAGGAAGTTTGTCGGTGAGGGTTGTTTAGAATTTCGATTGCGGCTTTCCGCTTTCGCAGTGCTTGTGAATGCAATTTTCACACATTGTGTTTTGTGGGGGCGATGTATGCACTGGCAGACTCAAACCGAGGACGCACCTTATTGTTATCTACATATGTGATCATTTTAAGGAGAGTCCTGAGCAAGGAGTGAAAAGCTTCCACTATCTGTCGAAAAATTCATAACTTCCTTTTTTTGCAAATTTAAATCTTATCTGCGACACGCTAGTGTGGGCATCACCAAACGAAATCGCACAAGAATCGGCGTCCATCACTACCGAAGCGAGACTGCCTTAAGCGATCGTTATTATTTTCAATTATTTTACATTTGCTTGTGCGCCGCCTGCCGTTTTGCCATTTGCTGTTGAGAGGCAGCAAATAATTAAAAACGGCAGTAAAAATATCGCTTTCGCTGATTCTACATTTTCCAGTGGTGACCTTGAGGCTTTTGTTTTTATTTTCCGCTTGTTATTTTTCACGTATGTAAATATTATGTACAGCCGTGCATTTAAATTCATGGCTAGCGGGGGTGGCTGTCTCTCACAAACACATTGACGAGGAGCGGGACACGGCTATGGGTAAATAATTAACGAACTAAAATTGAAAGCGCTCAGCCGGCCGGCAAGCAGAAAGGGGTGGATTGCAAGTTGTGCAGCTCGTCATGCATACTGGTTGGAGACGACTAGAGGGAAAAGTTTCATGTACGAGACAGATGCTTAATTTACATCACTGAATGGGGAAAATATACATGACCGATGGGGGGTTGAAGGGGAGCGTCATTGCGATGCTTAGACTGTTATCTAACAGCGGAGAGCACCGTGACCACAGAACTATGGTGAAACTTAATCCAACACAAGCGACATCATATCGGTAGTGGCCGTCTTTCGTTGAAGTCGAAGCTGAGCACATTTTTCATCGTCGCTGCTGCCAGGTTCAATTGTGGCCAAAAGCGTCTAAATATAAATGCATAGTTCCCATTTCTCCGAGTGTGCCTGTGTGAGGGCTTGCACTCTGTGTGAGTGCAGAATTTGCTCACGCAATTGGTGTGGGGGCAGGATGATGTTCGCTTCAGCGGGTTTCGTTGCACTTTAACCTTGAATTTGAAGCGCATGTCTAAGAATGCTGGAACAGGTACCCATGTATGTGTGCAGCTGTCGACGACGGGAGGACTGACTGCCGTTTGTAAGTGTGTGTGTGTGTGTGTGCGGAAGTTTCCCTTTTGGAATAGGCGAAGGTGAGGGTTGCAACTTTTGCAACAAAACAACGAACTCAAAAACCAGCGATTTCAGAAATAACAAGGATAGAAGGACGGAAAGCTTAATCTTGGACGGTGTGGATGGTAGCTGCATTGTTTTTAGAGGGCGAACAAATGAAAAGCAACCAAGAATGGGGGCGGGTGAACATTTTCTCTTTCTGCGATGCACTAATGCGCTTTCATCATTACTTTCGCTTCCGAGGACCGATGTAGTGTACCTTGCCAGTCGGTGGAGAGACAATGTATTTTTAGAAGTCTTCAGAGATAGTGAGTGGGCTGTTGGTGGGCGAGAGGTTAGAGGACGGAGGTTGCACTCTAAGGTGAGGTTATTTGGGGTCAGTTGCATGAAATGTATTAACCCCTCCGGTAAATGGATGCATTATTGCATATCGTCGATTAAGTTGCCGTAAGTTTATGGTTTTCGATGTGGGGAGCTTTTCGCGCTTTGAGTTTTGAGCTTTTTAAATGAAATTTTAAAATTAAATTGAAGTGTATTTGCTTTCATTTATTTTCTCTTCTTTAATGTGATGAGATGGATCAAAGTGGAGAATAGTAATTTTGTTTAAAAGTAATTCTGTGAAGATTTTGAGCAGATATTGATGTCCTTTCGGAAGGAAGTGTGTACATTACGTCATATCACAAAGAGACACCAAGTCACAGCTTTTTCGGCATTCAACATTGTGCACGTCAAAAATTTACGAACTTCCCCATTCAGATGAATTCCCTTAAATTGTTCCAGGCATGTTGTTTATTTCAAAATATGATCAGAGCAAAATGCATGCATTAGCAAATCGACGAGTCATTTAACCTAGGTCGTTAGCGTTTGGCATGAAATATCTCTCGTTATTAATCGCTTCTAGGCATATCTGCGGCACAAAACGAATTAATAATTCAAATGTCATTGGCTGATAAATATTAAAAATTGCAAAAACAACAACATTTCCACTTCGTAGAACATCGGGAAAAGTTCACAAAACTGCGCAGTGAAAGTCATTCACTTTGGGGAAGTCTGGTGGGGGCGAGGGCTCAGCAAATCCACATGCATTGCGTTAGAGGGTTAATCGCCCCCTTTTTTCCAAACACCAATGGGACTGTTATTGCATTTGTAATTGTTAATCGCATTTGCACGGGCGTATGGATTCAATTAAAATCGTTCACCGCCAGGAGTGTAGTGTTGAAAAAATTTAATAAAAATAAAAGCTTTGCTTTAGCGATGGTTGTGCATTTTGATTTATTTTCATTTTTGGAAAAGCTCCTCTGATCGAATACTGTTGAAAGTGGTTATACAGAATTAAATAAAAAAAAAGCTCTTCAAAAATATTCTATAGGAGTTTTGTAAATAAACGAGGGTGCAATGAACTAGGAAATTTACTTGCAATTCATTCTGATATGCACAATAATTCACGAGGAGTTCACATAAATAATCAATTGGGTTTCTATTTTCATGTTGACGGAGACTTTGTAAAATAATGTGAACTTTATTTGTTGCTGTGTGATTTTTGAAGGGAAGGAAGACGAGATTTAAATTGTTATCATCAAAGTGAATGAACAGGAATGGAGTTAGAGAGAGAGGGAGAGATAAACAACAAACTAGATTTAATTTAATTAAACGCCTTTAAAGGCTTTTAGTGCCCTCTAATCGTATGAAATTGTAGGGGTGTGTTTTTTTATTTGCTCAAGAATATAAATTTGACAAAATTTTACTCAAGAAATGTAACTAATTTTCATCGCACACTAATCAACAACAAAAATGAAAATTTAAAATTAAATATGCTGCATATAAGTTTTACAAAATTCATCATAATACTCAAAACTTAGAAACGCAGCGCAAAGTAAAAACATGAGAATACAAGTTAACATTTTACAAAAACAAAAATATGAACTATTCATTAAATTTAAATATAAACAAAAATGTAAAAATTGTTAAAGAAAAACATCCAAATTGTTTATCAATCCAACAGCACAATCAACTTACAAACTTTTGACTTCATTGCTGAATTGTGTCCATCCAGGCACGTCCTCTATCCGCTTCCATCGAATACATTCCAAGCTTTCAGTTCGTTTGGAACAATTTTCGACAAAACATACGCAATGCAACTAACAAACCGACAATCTAATTAAAAAATGTAAATTCTCAATTTTACACATATAAATCACGAAAAGAATGAACGAACGATTTATTCATTTAAATTTGTTATGCGTCTACACCATCCCCAAGGATCTAGACACAATGGCAACAATTTTGGGGTAGGCCATGATTATGGTGATGATATTGGCTTAAGGAAAGAAAAAAATAAAAACAACAACAACAACAGCAAAGCTATGACGACGACAATGATGTCTGCTACTCCGTAGACTATGGTAATGATGACGACGACAACGACACCGACAACGACGGCGATGAAGACGACAACGACACAACGTCGGCGGAACCTCATTCGGCCATTGAACTCTTAGGTCGGCTGGATAACTGACTGGCTGGGTTGACTGATAGTCTACCAACTACTCACACAGAAATCATAACAACAAAAAAAAAAAACAACATAAAACATAACACTCCTCATAGAGCCTTTTTGCTCCTCGGCTAGACTTATTTGTGTGAGTGGCGCTTTCAATATTCTGCCACAGCTGAGTTTTGTTGGTGCTGTGCCTACGGCTGTACGCTTCAGACGGGGTTTGAGTGCACGAACAGGAATTTTCTGCACTCGAACGTCGCCACCATTGCTGCCGCTACCGCCTCGCCGCAGCCATCGCCGCCGCCGTCATCACAGCCGTCGTGGGTCGTTCACAGAAGGGCAAAGCCCTTTGCAGAACAAGGGAAATTTCACTTTTCATTTTTTGTACCGTCCCCGCCGACTCGTGCATCCTGTCCCGACCACCAGCTCCACACCAGTCTCCACACTATGCCGCATGAATCCTGCAAGGAGTTCGTCCCCAGCTACTCCGTCGGGGCTTTTGCGCGTGTGTGTGTGTGTGTGTGCATTGTCTGTTTCGAAAGTGCACCCAAAAGGGTGGCAGGCTGGCTCATGATTGTGGTGGTGCCTGACGGAGCCGGTGTCAATGAACTCTGCAACAAGGATGTGTACAGATTGTGCGATAGGCGAGAGCTCGAATAATACAAGTCGCTATTCCCTTACATATGTACATACGATTTTTGAATTTTGCATTTATACGTAACTAAGTTGTTTTTTTAATTTTCAGCACACACTAACCATATTGATGGGTCTATTGATCCTCCTGCGGCAACTCACATGAACTCACTTCAAACGCGATTTGAAAAAATTCACAGTCCTGAAGATATTGCGAAAGTACGAGTGATACTTTGGTAACTTAACTCTTGTTGACTGCATATTTGTTTAGGGAACTAGTGCAGTTGTTTAATCAGTCTTTTCGGTCTCGAGTGTACACGGTAAGTTGTAAAATATTTGATTTTAGTTTTTTTGATAAAAATACAAAAGCTACAGCAAAATAGGAAGCACAGTCGACGCCATGACCTGCCTTACACGATACCATCCCGGGATAGGACTAAAACCGATAAAACACCAGAAAAGGACAGGGCAGAAGGAATCGCTCGTTATGCTGGTGCTGTTACTGCACATCGCAGATACAGATACCCACCCATACATGCAGCGCAGCTGTGCGGGTGTGTGTTGGTGCGCCGTTCACCAAAATTGCCACCCCAAAAGCTCTCCGACTTTGTGTGTCTGCAAGGATTTTTATGCTGTTAGTGGTGGGTTGTGGGTCCTTGCACATTGCAGGGAGAATTGGAAAATTACACTCATATGTAGTGAATTCCGCATACGTCGTCGTCGGTGTCTACAGCGCTGACGATGAGGTCAACAACCGGATGGGGAGGAATTATACCAACAACAACAAAACTGCGTGTATGTTGTTACTAAAAAATTGAAGCAAAAAAAAAAAAATGAAAAAAATTGCAATCGAAAGCGCCATCGCAAATTTCGTTCCCACTTGGACATGCACACAGGCAGAGGCATAGACAGGATGATGTGCCTCGACGGGTTGTTGTTGCTGGATTTGGCCACAAAACAAATTTGTAAATCCATAGGAGGGCGTCATGCTGGTTAGGTCTGCAAAAGTGTTTCCCTCTTTGCAGACGTCGACGACAAGGCTGATGGGGGATGGCGGATGGGGGGGCGACGGCGATGATGTTGACAATGAATGGTGTGTGAGTACAAGGTGGGATGGGCAAGGACGAAGCTGGTTGTTTCTTTTTTCGCCTTGCTCCTTCGTTCCTTCGTTGTTTTTTTTTCCACGCTCCATCCCTTATACAATTGCCATGACCACAGACAAGAGAAAACGAAATGTGCAAAAGTTGCTCGCCCTTTCTACGGCACAAGCAGCAGCAGTTTCAGCCGCCGACGTCCTCGGGAGAGACGGGTTAGAAAAAAATTATTATTCAGTCTTCCACTCGCACAAACACATCGAAGGGTGGCGTTCAGTAAAAGTTTTTGTTTTTGTGCTTCACCGAGCTGGGGGGATGATGTGTTAAGCCTGTGCACGTAAATCACTTTAATTCGCCGAGATATGGTGGCGTGGCGTGAGAGAAGAGAGCTTTTGCATAAAACAACCGTGCAACTTGTTGGTGGGAAAGCGAATGAACGTCCTTGGGTGTGAATGACCCTTGCGAACTGATGATGCTGCTGCTGCTGCTACTGCTGATGGCTACCACGCTTGTGTGCTCTGGGAGTGTGCTGGGGGTGCGTTGCACTTTTGTACTTTAGCAGACGGCAAAGAAATATTTTTTCTCCACAATTATGACGGTCTGTGAGGCGCGGATATGTTTGTCCGTTGAAATGTGCCCGACGTATGCTCTTTCGAGACGTTTACTCTCGCTTGCGCTGACAACGACGGAGACGTCGGAGGGCGCCTATTGATTTTTGAATGAACTTTTCGTTTGCGGAAGGATTATTTAATTAACGCCACAGACGAGGATGGCTTTGTAAAAGACAATGCCCGTCTGGAGAGGGTACTCCCGTGTGTTGTTGGTGTTTCAGGCGGAGTCTGACCAGTTGCTGGGGTTAAAATGAAACAATGCACTGTTCTGTGCAAAAACGAAAACAATTCCGAGCATTTTTTTTTGAGGCTCACGTCCTTCGCATCTTGAAATTCCCAAATATACAGGCATCAGCAAGCAGACGGACAGAACACACCCTGAAAATCGTACGAGTACATCATGTGACAGTCATAACTTCGCATAGCTGCCTGCAATGCATGGCCAGTGTACAGGAAGAAGCCGCCTTAGCCTACACGCAAGTATGTTCCCCAGAACCGTTTAGGTATCGACATATAACCGTATCACGTACAACCGCCTCGGATAGCCCGTTAGATGATTAAGAAAATATTTTCCTCCACCTCCACTGGCCGTCATTATCGATGCAAGACACGATCTTAACACATTTTCAGCCTTCGATTGCATTCCGTTTCGGGTACACCGCTGCCGCTGCCGACATGCAACTCAGAATCGCCCAAACCGATTCTTTCAGTGTAAGCTTTTGCCCGACACAGAAAAAGCTCACCACGATGCGAAGGCTTCCTCTCGATGTTCAGTGTCAAACGCGTGCCCACCCATACAGCCCTGCAGCGCAGCGTTCATCTGACACTCTGCCCCCACAAAACGCGAGCAGCCGCAGACACAGCTCACACACATACACCAAAATGAAACCCTGACATTCCACGTCGTTCTGTGTGCAGCAGCAGCAGCACCACCACCAGCTATTGGTGTCGCGCGATGTTTTGTCTCTGGTGTTGTGCTTTGTTTCCGTGTACACTGCACGGTTTGGTGGGTATGGTAACCCTTTCAGACAGAAATGTTGCGCGCGTTGCATTCAACACTTGTTGTGTGAAGAAATTGGGTGTGTGCGTGCGGTTGAATTATTTCTTTGGCATCGCTTGAGTAGGTCGGCCATTCACCTCTCTGGTGTGACGTGTGCGAGTGGCCTGAACAGGATTTCTAGAGCTTTCTTCTCTCGCACAAAGCTTCTTCTGATGTTTGGAGTGGCATTTAAATTCATCTCACATCCCGTTCGTCTCTTCGTTTATACACACAGAGATGCACATGACAGGCAAATTCACCGTTACTGCCGAAGGCAATGCACACAAGGAATAAAAGCGTGGCGGCTGTGTTGTGCTCAACGCTCGCTGTTCACGGAACAGCAAACAAAACAGTAGGGAAACCTGTGCATCGAAATGAAACGCAACGTTATGCAAATAAATTAACGACAAACATACACCGTGCTGTGTCCGATGTGTGTGTAGGGGGTTCCTTGTCGGCGAATGGAGTGTGCAAAGAAAATCGAAGAAAAACAAGGAGTACTACGAGGGCCTCGGATGACACAATATTGGCTCGGTCCGAGGCTATTGATATGAAATTGAATGGGGGACGACAAGACAAATCAAACGCCAAATGGCTGAACAGGTACTTTGTCGAACTGTCAGTTCTCAGGGGTGTCACACTTCGACTTGGGTTACGTGTGGGTACCTAACGGTGCATGTGTGCAATACGTGTGCCTGCTCACAGGTTCGATATAAATTTTGAGAGGTTGCTTGAGTGTGGATTGGCTTACGAAACAGGTGTAGGATGGCATGCGTAAGAGTTTGTCTTCTCACATTTGTAGCAGCAATAACAACGCCAGTAGCTACTGCTAGAAAGAAGCTAATGAGAAGAATTCTCTGACGAATATTATTTTTGTGCTCCACACTCAACAGGTTTACCTTGCGTTCCGGGAACACGCTGCCACAGCATGTAATCACTTTCCTTCGACAAATCGCGTGCGCATATATAACCAGATTATACGGGATGCCTCTAAACAAAAACAAATCTCTAAAAATAAAAGATTTTGTCATCCGAAAGAATAAAACACCCCAATCAATCAATTTCATCATTATCGAACTCACGAGTCATCGCCGGCGAAGAATACCGCCGGCCGAAACATAAAGCATGCCTCGCCGCCACACCGCCAAACCCCGCCACCGGTGTCAGTGTCGAGTTCATTGCTACAGTTCAAGGTTAAGCCAACTGAAGAGTGTGCAGAAGGAAGGAAGGGTAAACGAAGATGATGATGACGATGGTACCTGTCATACATGCACAGCCATCGCTTCCTTTATTAGCATCAGCACATCACACATCGACAGAGGGTTCCCGCCCCGGCAAACAGCAGCGAGAAGGCAACGCTAAGTGCCTGACTGTTCCCCCCGGATAGTTATGTAAGCAAATAAGAATCGAAAAGAGCTGAGTATTGTTTCTGTTGGTGGTGAAATTAAAGTCTCCCTCATTTCGGACACCTATGTGAGTGAGTTCGTGTGGAAGACGGAAATCCCTTGCTCCACCGGCTTCCAGGTGGGAAACAACGAAAAACAAGAGTGAAACAGACAGTTTATAATCCACAAGTCAAAACGACGGCGAAGGGGGGGAAAAGAACAATCGAGTGCGCATATTCTACAGTTGAACGCCCTTTTCACGGCAAGTGATTCCTTCTTCTTTGCCATCGCGGTCGTCGTCGTAGTCGTCTCCGCCGCGGTCGTCTTATTCGTCTTCATCGTGTTCTTGTTCCTCTCCCGAGAGCAAGAGCCTTTTTAGAACAGGTTTCCCTTCATTCCAACTCCGAACTCCGTCCATACACAAGCAGCCAGCCTCATCTCTCTAACAATCATCAAAGTGCTGCTTGGTTAACTGCTGCCGTTGTCTTAAGACATTGAGTCCATGGGATGGCTTGCTCTTGCGCAGCGGCGGCGTTTCAGTTGGGGAAGAAATTCAAACGAAAATGAAACCATTTCACGTGAAAGGCCAATGCACTATGGGCCAGGGAAGAAGAAGAAGAATAACAAGAACTTGGCCTGGGCTGGGCTGGGCTCAGAGGGCCTGCAGGATTGTCGTTCGTTAGTGAAGTTACTGAGAAAACGAAAGAGAACGCGAACACGAACGCGAGGAGGGCAAAGGGAGACAGAGCACGGAGGACGGAGACGTTCATTGAACTCCGTTGGATACTGAAACGCACCTGGGCGGCATATGATAGCATGTGTGTTTGAATTTTCTAGTCCAGCAACCTCTTTGAGTGGTCAATGAATTCTTCCTTTCAATCCTTGCAATTTGAGGCGCACGGTGTGTGAAGACTTGCGCTCAGGCGACTGATGGAAAAGAGTGCAAGTGATGCATGTGCATGCACGAGGATAGTTATGACGGCCTTATGCGCGTGGATGAGAGATAGTTTGCCCTTCAAATGCACCCCCCCCCTCCTCGGCTGGCTGCACTGAAACTTGTAATATTTTAATACGACCGACGGTCTCCAGGGGCAAATGACCATAGACAAATTGTGGACACAAAGCGGAGAAGACTTGAATTTAGTGGCGCGCAAAAAGAATAAAAGTCAGCAGCAGCACCATCGAGGGACGGGGAGTAAATTAGAGAATAGAAGGCAGCGATGATGGCAGGCAGTTAAACCCACTCATCGTTGTTTGGTCGCTCTGTGGTGTAAAGTTCTTTGGCATTTGTCTCTGGATTCATTGACCTCGGCGCAAAGTCGAACTGACGGATGAGAAGTGAAAAACTAAGGTGACTTTGATAGGCGGTGGCGATTATGACGACGTTGTGGATGTCTCAGAAAAAAAAAAAAAGGAACAAGGTGCTATTCGGTTGCGGCGCAGTGGAGATGAGATGGCGCGTCGTTGATGATGATACTATGGGAGAGGAATTTCTACGCGATTCCATTTCACTGGGTTCTTGACCGAACTGAATGGACGGCCAACCGGCTGGCTGGCTACGTTGGTTCGCACACGAATAAGGGTATATGAGATAATTTTCATTTTCATTTGAAGGTATTTTCTGTTCTGTGTTGTTCTGTTCACGAATAGAAGTGGCAACAACAAAGATTGTAAAGTGCTCTTTTTTATGGTTAATAGGCGTTTATTGCCACCATGGCCGGTGGTCAATAACCTCGTCGTCGGTGTTGTTTATAGAACTCTATCTTTGGCATACATGCCGAGGAGTGCTGGGAGGGTTGCAGTGAAGGCAGCGGAGAGGTGTGAATTAATAGATGGGAATTTTATCTAATTCAAAACTGTTGATGTTGTTTTTCGGTATAGTGTGAATATGTCTTTGAGTTTTTGTCTTGTGTGGGGGGTGGGGAGTGGGGGAAGGGAGGTTTCTTGAAGCGCAAATATATTTGCGTTTTACGATTTGGAGACCGAGACTTGTAATGGCTAGCTGAAGAAATAGACAAAATGAAGATTCATAAATTATACATGCGTTGCGATGAGAAACGTATGTATGGACAAAAGCAATTAATTTCAAAGTTTTGGTGTCCTAATCATGATTTGTGTTTTTATGCGTTTTGCACACTTAATGGCGGTGGTAATAATTAAAGAACATGATTATGGAGGACATAAATTGAACCTTTGTGTTATGTCCATTACATGATCGAGTGGGGCGGCATGACAAAACTCATTATTTGTTTGCTAGGGTATTCCAGAATCGGTTGAGAGTGTATTGTGCTGGAGTTTGAGGGGTTAAAAATTTGTTGCATGCTATTTAAAGATATCAAAGGATGCCGCCGGCATTATCGTGAGCTTAGAAATTAACAAGTTTCAAGCGAAAGTCATTCTTTTGCTTATGACCAAGACTCACATTCGATTAACTACCGTCGGCTTTTGTCAAAAATTGTTTTTCAAGCAAAAAATGCGTCCTAGCCTACACTTAACCTTTTGGAATTAGATTCTCTTTAGTCAATCTTCAGACAAACATTTTCCTTACCAACGCAACTTTGCCCAAATGGCCTTGACAATCGAGTTAAACTGCCAAAAAGGCAATTGATAATTTTCCGGTTTTGTGTAAATTAAGATATTATCCATTAAATCAATTTCCGTTCAACTGATTCTGTGTGCTTGTAGCCCAGAAGCAAAACTTACGTAATTGCAATAATTATGACAATTATATTTTGAATTAATGATAGACTCCAGCAAATACACAATAGCATCACACACAAATATTACACACAGAAATCCAACAAAAACATATAATTATCCCATTACGTAAGGTGGTGGTGGCGACAGCACAAACAACCTTGATAAGCAATTCTCACGTTTTACGTTTGGAATCATTCGGCTGGAATCGAAAAAGGAAGCTCCACGCGCACACAGAGATCCAGAGATGGGAGAATCGTGGTTCATTTCTCGAGCTATGCCCAATAAATCATAATTTCCACCCGGCTCTAGAATCGGTACAAAATGTTTAAGCATTCGACTGGGAGTCGGATGTCATTGACATGATTGTTGTGAATTGAAATTGAAATCTGAGCAGTCAAAGTAAACAGTGGCCTGCAGTAGCAAACTACGTAGAACGTAAAATATTTGTAATTATATTCAGCCTTGATATTGAAATTGAATTGCGAATCGCAAAGTGAGTGGTAGGAAGGTGGGCTGGTAAGCGGGCGGGCGGGTGATCATCCAGGGAGTGTAATGAGCATGTATACGAGAGAGTTGGAAAGAAAGAGAGGGAGAGAGAGAGTAAGACACGGGAGTAAGAGAGGCAAAGAGACTAAAGTGAGTCAGGTATTAGAGAGAAGTCAACAAAAGTCAAAGTCAAGGACTTTTGCGAGAAGCTTTCAGCAAATTAAAAATTTTTATTACTATTATTCTTGAATTAGCAGAAAAAAAACGAAACAAAATAGAGAAACAATACAAAAGCGAATGCAAATATGGTGATGGGTGGTGATTTGCATTTCGATTCCGTGTCTCTGTAATTGCTTCGAGATTAAATACGTTTAGTTGTAAGACGGCACACAAAACAGGTGTCGTATAGCGAGAACTGCGCACGAGATCTTATGTAATCGTAAAGCGAGAGTGGCAACAAGCACTCGATAAGCACATGATATTATATTCATTCAACCACAGCAGAGCTTTCATTCGAAAAGGGACACCGCATCTCAGCCCAGCCCCCTAGTGCATTGGTGCCACAGTCCACACAGCTAGTGGACATTGACTACATACGTTACCAATAGGGAGAGCCGGGGTAAAAGTGATTAATAAGCATTTGATTGAATCCATGCATGATTTCACAGTCTATTATTTACTTTTTGCGTAATCAGCTCCTCAAACAATTGCCGATACATTCGCGACAGAATTCTTAGAGTGGTGCACAGCAAGTTCGCTGTCCAACTCTTTCGAATGACGTGATGGTTGGATGATTCTTTCACTTACCATTGGCGGAGTGTTGTCGGTTTAGTTTGAGTTTAATCCTTTTTCAGCTAATCCAGTCATATTGCAAATAGTCCTATTGCGTGAATAATCCTTTTATTGATGGCTCAGTGGCTACTTAACTTTCTTCATTTTCTCTTTTCCTTGCACTTTTTTTCTTTAAATTTTTGTTGAAACTATTCTTCACTTTAATTCAAATTCATATTCTCTATATGGTAGTGATTACCAATTTTGTCTCACACTAGAATTCACACTTTTTGTTCACTTATCCAAATCGGAATGACGATGGGAGGTGGTGGGTTAAATTAATTTATTTTTCTTGTTTCTTTTTTTCCGAATGACAAAAAACTTAGTTATTTTCAAACCGGTTACAATTACAAGTAAAATTGAATTGTATTTCGTGTTTAAAAGTCTTCTGCAGTCTCATATATTCTGGGTAATCCGTGTGCTGTGCGCGATTGTTGTCAACAAAAATATCTTAAGCCAAGATCGCTAGTGTATTCCATTTGATATCATATGAAGCGAAAATGGTTAGAATTTTTATTCCGTCTATGTCGTGTTGTTGCTTACGGAAAACTGAATCGCGGATGATATTCAGTTCCCAGTCCAGACTCGTCGCTGTCGAGTGTATCATCAGTGAGCAGAAGAGCCATAAGAACTTCCCTGTGTGTATGTGCGTACTTAACACGCATACCATCATGAAAGTGTAGATAGAACCAGAAAATAAGAGATTTGCTGCTACACACTGTATCGATCCCGACAGGAATAAGAAGAGAGAGACAGACACACACACACAAGTCTAATACCGTATTTACGCACACACACATAGAATGAAATGGTTCTTATTCTAAGTGCGGAAGCAAAAACAAAAACACACATCAATTGAAGAGAGAATCTACCTGCTCGATCATAATACCTGTTGAATGATGAATGTCTCCAAAGAGAACATATATCTCGGGTTCTTCTCTCTCTCTTATAATCGTTTGTGCTTCCATCCACCAGTTTGTAATTAACGACAAGTATAACGAATGCGGTACCGTGCCTTGCTCAAAAGACGCAATGTCTTCGTATTGCAATTTAGAACTCTTCTTTGGTGGCGAAAGAGAATACATAACGGTAATTTTGCAGAATATCTCTCTCCCTCACCAACACCGTCAAGTCAAAGATGGTAAGGTAAAGCGAGCAACATAAGACATTTCCCATAGGATTTTGAACACAACAAAGGGGAGGTGTATGTTCTTGCACCTAGAACTCATTTAAAATGAATAATCACAAGCAAATGGTCATCATGGTGTCTTCTTTGCCGCAAAGACTCAAACCGTCCACCTGGAGGTGGTGGTGGAAAATAAAGAACCACAGAACCGTCAGCAGAGACACTATATGAAACACATTATTCGGAAGGTCAATGACATCCAGAACAGTCGGCGCGCAAAGAGTTGGTTCATTTTCATTGCGCTGCGGTACGGCGACGACGATGGCCGTGGCGCTCACAATCCAATGGCAGAGTTCAATGGCTTTTTTTTGTTAATTCTTGTATCTGTTTTTCCGAAAAGACTTTTTGGACTCTTGGTTTGTTGACTTGTTGCTTTCGGTTGGTTGGGCTTT
The DNA here is from genome assembly GCA_944738645.1 of Eristalinus sepulchralis. Taxonomy (NCBI): domain Eukaryota; kingdom Metazoa; phylum Arthropoda; class Insecta; order Diptera; family Syrphidae; genus Eristalinus; species Eristalinus sepulchralis. Next base: position 61,722,800 of record OX122885.1, on the reverse strand, counting down.
TGGTTAGATCAAACAATGAGTAGAATAGGGAAATAGAAGTGAGAACAGAAATGAAAGAATGAATTTAATAAAGCTGCACTCTTAAGCGATTTATTTGAGAGCACGAGGTGGCTTTGTTATGAATTCGCCTTTTATACGGCTGAATTGTAACAACACGTAGGGGGCGGGAAACCATAGATTTGTTTCATATTGCTTATGTCCGATTTTGAAGAGACTCTTACTTCAGACGCCCAAAAGATTTCAATGCGAGTGAACTCTGCAGCCTTTGACAGATACTTCCTTTTACAAACAACATGCGCTTTTCTTCTAAACTATCAAAAAAAGTTTTAAAATCTTAATTTAAATAAACGTCGCTCTACCGCCTCCGCCAACTCATTCCATTTCAGATCCAAATCTTTGAATCTCCTGCTCCAACCACCACTCTCACTCCAAGGAGCACCACTAGTCTCCGGTCGGTGTTATGCTGACAGCAAGTGCCAATTCTGCCAACTTTGCCACCGCCACCGTTCGAGAGCGATTTTCATTTCTTTTGGTGTGCGTACACAGCAGACACTTTGTAGCCGTCAGTCAAGCCGCCATTTACGTCAATCGTTGGAAAGTTATTTTGCCTTCCTTGCAATTTGGCCATTCAACTCACCTACATATATATATTGTAAATGACCGCCATAGCGACGTCACATCCGCGCGGTTTCCGTTTCGACCCTCTTCGGCGGAATGTCGTCCAACACAGAGCGACAAAGCGACTCCGAAACCATCGCGCACTCGTTGGAGGAAGCATTCTCTGGGATTGAGATTCCACCGTGGCTAGAGTGTGTGCGCCGCGACGCGCCGCTGTCATAACTGAACAAGACACCTCCATTCATAAGCATATGCATCAATTGAATAGTGCGTAACGCATATTAAGGGGATAATTGCAGTGGCCATAGTGGCTACTGTGTACTACGCCCATTGCGTCGGCGACTTCATTTACGTGACACACACCGGTCTGTGTTATGTCGGTCTTACATGCATAAATTACGGTTTACCGTTGACAAAGCCGAAGGTAAGACTGCAAACTGAAATAGCATTAGTGGGTTGTGTGCCTCTGGCCCGATCCCGTGAGGGGGAGCGATGAAGAGATAAACGCGCCCAGGGACGAGTGTACGTTGCCTTCACGTCATCGGCCCATCGCCGCCGTCGACGTCGTCATCGTCACTGGCATCGGCCCATTTTGTGACTTGACGAAAAATTAACAGGTCACGATGTGGATAGAAATCCGTGATTACTGTTTGTTGATTCCTCTTGAACGATCCCGGGTCGGGAATTCGAAATTAATTTGTTTTCTCAGCCATAATGGGGAAAACTTTGATCAGTGCGTGCTGCACGTGTCTTGAAGGCGGAGACTGGCTTCGGGGGTCTTATCGATGATTTATTGCTTCTGAAATTTGTAGAAGTCAATATTTCGGCTCTTGGATAGAGGCAACAACCGTTTTTATGTGAGAATTGAGGTTAGGTGGAGCTGAGGTAAAGAGCAATAGGGAAAAAATAAAAACAAATTAAATAATTGCCCAAGATGTGATTTTTATTTAATGAGTGCACCATTTATGCTTAACTGATTTTAAATTGAAGGCGAAGATTAATGCGTTTGTGGGTGGGTAACCAATTAAACGAGTTTAGGGCATCAAATTAGTCCGATGAGCATTGCTTCATTGGAAACTGTGTGTGTTTGCTGGAACACGAAATGCTTAGGTTATTGTCTGCGAGAAAGAATCTGAATTCCGAAAAAAGATCAATCTTGAAATGTGTCCCGAAAATATCAAAATTTCAAAATCATGCAACTTGACAATATTTGCGTTCCTTAACTTTCAAGAGGGTAAAGGTCGTTATGCCGAAAAGTCAAATGTCGATTTTCAAAAAGATGTAAAATGCTTCAAAATTGTCACCAAAAAGTAAAAAACCAACTTTCGAAATGTCTATCTTAAAATTTCAGCGCCGGTTTACCTTGTCAACATGTTTACAGTACGAGTTTTATGTGTGGGTATTTAAATAGTTAACTTAAAAAAAATTTAAAAATCCTATTCTATTGTACCAAATTCTATGAAATCATTTTATAGGCAACTAGTATTCCGAAATCTGTAATTTTCGAGATTTAAGGCTTCCGTACATTATATAGGAAGTAGCTGGTTTTACAGTAGCGCCCTCTGTGACCAAAATTGTTCAACGATTTGTTGATGATATAGGCCAGTGGTGCTTGAATTGTTTCTGATGTTGGAATAAAATCGACTTTTTACGATTCTCCACAAAATAAATACGAAGGTTGTTTAACAGCAGATCCGGGGCAGTCTATTGATTTACCGAGCGTTCACTGTTTTGTTCGTTAACGTAGCCACCAAGATGCGCCTCGTCAGAAAAGCAGATTTTTCGTCCAAAATCATCTCCTAAATCAAGCTGCTCCAGACTGCGAAGCGATAACGAAGCAGATTGTGGCGCGCCGTCAGTTGCGGAGTTAATTGAATGAACAATCCAAGATTGTGTTAAAACCTTCTTAGGCTAGACCTTGTAAAATGATGTTCGTAAATTGATGAGTCTTACAATCTCGACTACAGCAGCCCAATTCTCTTCTCTGCGCACTGTACTACAACAGGGACCAGGAGTGTTGGCCATCTGCATATCAGTCTCAGGAATATTTTTACAAAAACTTCCAACAGACGCTGTGCTAATTTTTTCGCAAAACACCCTTTTTTTGGTCTAAACATCACTTATGTTGTTACACGTTATTCATGCAATGGGAACTTATTCTCTATCTTCGGCCACATACTCGAAGAATATTTTTTTCTTTGGTTTGGTCTGTTGCTGATCTCATCTAGATCGATGAGTTCAAAACAAAAGAAGGTATTGGGTATGGGATTTACTATGAGCCCACCTTGGGATTGACCACTTGGCCAGAGCTTAAATCGACAGCAAGCTTTAGATAGTACAAAAAGTGAAGACATGACTTTCCAGGATGCTGACTGACAAAGCGCATGCTCCAAAACGTCAGCGACAAAATTGCGCGTCTAGATGGGAAAGACTGCAGACGGTTTGTTGGAGTACTTTAGGGACACTTTCTTTCGCTAAGCACTTAAGTGTGTTTGAGCTTAGTGATGAAATCTTTTGCGAAGTTTATTGAGAATGTAAAGTGCACTTCCTCTGTCAATGTCCCGCCTTTCCTCGGATCAGGTGGCAGCTGTTGGGTGCTGATGTGGTTGGAGCGGAAAACCTAGTCTGTAAAATGGACCAGTCTTCAATTCTGAGCACTTCAGTGCAGTGTTTTCCAACCTTTAAGAATACTCTGAACAGCTCAGTCTTAGTTTATCCTTCAGACCCTCCAATCACAGTATTATTTATGGCCATTCGCAAATCGCTTTCTTCGTCCAAGTGGAAAAGTGTGTCTACGAAGGACACTGTTTGATTCTCATGAATAATCAGACAGCACTCAAGGTCTTGGAGTCAGTGATACTTAACTGAAACACGATCAAAGCAATTCAAAGTTTTCTTGTGCTAGGTGGTAGAACATAGAACCATTTTAGGTTACTCAGCTGAATTATTAGCTAAATAAATGATAATCCAGCAATAACTTTAGTAACACGAAAGCCTAGGTTTAGCTTTAGCCACACGTAGGCTAAAACTCAAGTTCTTTGACAAGTTTCGAAATAAGTATGGCCCTCCCATGAACATAATCCCACAAACGCTTGGTTTTGAAAACAAAAACTGAGCTCATTGACGAGCACCACTACTTAATTGATTCCTATAGAAGATTTACGGATGGGGGGAAACAGTAAACGTTCTAAATCTACTCTCCATCTGTCCGGATAGAGTGTGCCTTAGAAACAGAAATTATTTTCCAAACGGTGAGCTTTACTTCAGGAACACCTCTTCAACCGATCTTTTGAAATGTCTTTTCGCCTCAGAATGGTTTCAATTCTTTAAAGACATATCCCACTGAAAAACTGGAGTGGTATCATATTGGCCTCGTATGGAATTAAGTGTATTTTACAACCCATCTACCTACCTGCCAGGATGGAGCTGCTATTCCAGTTTTCCAGCTTCTGTCTCCGGGACTTCTATTTAGAAGTGTTCCTAGAGGCATCGAAATCTTTGAATACCGTGTTACCTTAGTCCATTGGTGTTGTAATTACACGGCAGCTTCGGAACTATTTACCCACATTCAGAACTCTCTGAGAGTAGCAACAGTAGAGTAGTACATTGACAAAGATCCTGAGTGTTCCTGCAGTGGCCATGGCTTTCTTATAAGAAATCTGTAGTTCCATCTGTCCCTAGACGAAAGAGATAGCGAAAGATGTTCTCTTCAGTTGGAGAATGGAGGATTTCTTCACTTTTCCTGATGCGATAGTCCTTTTTCGTTGCCTGCTTGTTTCGCACACTCCCCTTAAAACAACGCGCTTTCTGAGAGAGCTGGTCGAAAACATCAGGCTTCTTGATTGCGTGGTTTACATCTGGCTACTTCTACTTCCTTATCGCAGAGGAATAAGGGTAGCCCTTCCTACGGCTATGAATGCCTGGATAGCAGTGGGTATCAACTATTCTCGCTTTTCCCTTTTTTCCTATTTAAGCATGGTTTTGACAAACTCCAGTTATCCCAATAGTGCACAATGATACAGTGAAGAGACTTTAATGTGACATCAGTAAAATTTGCTTCCTTAGAGTGCGAAGTGGGTTAATTTGTAAACCTCACTGTTTTTTCTCAAAAACCATCAAATGACTCATAAAATTTGCAAAATCCCCATACTTCATAGAGCAATGGTTGTGACTCATGCCTTACATACCACTTGCAGAAACTCACAAAAATATGCAAGAACGAAGTCTCGTAAGACGCGCGACGGACGTTCTCTGCTCAAATGGCGCTTCCAACAAGCATATGTGTGAATTAAGTCAAAACAAATAATCACAGATAAGGGTCACAGATAGCGTCCGGTGCAGTCTATAAAATATTATTACCCAGCAAGCCCCAATAACATAGATTGGGGGTATTTTCTTTTTCCGCGCGGCCACGGTAAAAATGGCACAGAACTCACCTCGCAAAGTCGTTCTAATTGAAATTCTGCACGAGTCTGTGTTCTAAGAATGCTATTTTTTGTGTTCAACTTTGCGAGGTGATTGCGATGGCATCGCCAAGAGAAACCGAACAACCGAACTCGGCAATTCTTTGAAAATCGCTCCCGAGCCGAGTGCGACCTAATATGCCGGCCACTCTGGACTCTGGGTTCAGTGGATGGAGGCGTGACGTTGGCATTAGCAAAAGCCGTGTAATCATAATAATTCGCGCTGCGGGTCGTCGATCAGGAGCGAATTATCCTGGGGGATGGAAAAGTTGAATTTTTTTTTTCAATACAAATTCGAGGAAATTGCGAGTCAAAGGCCCAATCGGCCAAGCTCGATGAAAGCACACTCGCGCTGTGCCGTAGAGACGACTGGCCAACTAACATGTATCTGTTGTGTTGTTCGTTGACTTGTGCTGATGTGTGTCTTGGATTCAACTTTTTTCCGCTGCCGTACTGTTGTTGGTCGGTTCTTTGATTCGACTGCGACTCTGTGTGGTTATTACACTCTCCGCCGGCACTAGGTAACTAGTTCAATATCCGCGAATAACCTTTCGGTCGGTTGGTTCGGTTGGCCGCCAGTCAGCCGGCTCTCGGCGTTGCCTTCGCCTCTCTACGTAATGCTCTGGGATTATTTTTCGTTCTTTTTTCGAATTATCTTCAAGACGTTGCTGGTTAGCTTAGATCTTCCGCATACCTATGTATATCTGAGCTGGTAGCAGCAGGAAATATGTTCGTGGTGGGTGTGGTGTGCGGCAGCAGCGGGGGGAAAGTGGACAAGTTTGTTGTGGATCGTTGATATGCTGCTTTGTTGCTGTACGAACCTCGGTACTTGTTGCAAATTTGATCATTGATCGCGTGGTTGTGACTGTAGTTGTGGGCTAGCGTTAAGCGACTTGCGTCAACTTAAATTTGACAGCTGACTAATTATGCTAAAGTTCAACGCTTTTAGAATTTATGAATTTTGAATAGAAATGTTGCTTTGAAATGGGTTTTTTTACAAGGGGCTTTCTTGCATTAAGACGACAAAATTTTGAAAACAGGCTGATTCACTTTTCGTTCTTTTTGAAAACAAATGAAAAAGGAAATCTCTTAGCCTGACACATTGAAGGATTTGGTTTCTTTAAGCCAGTCTTTTATGATATTTTTTTTTATTTTGGTGGCATTTGAACCGAAATAATTTCTGTTATCTCTGTTTGGGAGAGTTGTGGGATTCAGAATGGATGCAGCTTTAGATATGTTAAGCCTTTAGAATTACATAGGTTGAAAAATGCGTTAAACTTGAGTACGAAGATAGTTTCCTTTTACTAATCTCCAGCATTCTTCAGATATAATAATGTCCCCTATACATGGGGTGGAAGTGGGCCGCAACCAACAAAACCCTTCCTTCAACGATCATTTCCCAGTTGCCTCCATTAAGCTGAGCGCAGCAAGTTGGTTGATGTACTTTCCCACTTCTGGGCCCCATCTTAAATGGAGACATCCTCTCTCAGTTTATCTGAATAAATCAGATTCAAAAACACTCTAGACTAGCAATTGTTTATTTTCCAATATAAAGAAGATATTGGAACTGAATTCACCTGACAATTTAGATATATCGGCAGTACGATTGAATCTATGTTTACAAATCACCGGCGGGTGGCAACACTTTTAGCGTCCATCTCAAATAGACGAATTCGTAGGCCACTTAGTCTTTGAATTCTAACACTAATGCCTCTTACCAGCAAATTGAAGCCTCTTTTGAAACAATTTTCTCAAGTAGAAGCCAAGAAGTACTACAATTTTGAGCTCGGCGTCTTCATGTTGCAATTTGAAGGATCCCTTTAATATGGTCAAAACGGGGCATTTTATGTTCACGATTTATTCTTTCGTTCCTGTGGTCCTCGATTGCATGGGGCGAAACAAATTGCCTAACACTTTCCTTTAACTTTCATATGTATTGTTAAAACTACCAGTTCTTTCGTTCATGTCTAACTACAGCTTGTATTTAGAACTAGCTCGGATCTTAGTCGTTTTTCGTTTGGGTATTAATTTTTTTTATAGAATTCTTGTTAGATAGGTAGATACTTTTTCAGAACTCTTTTAGAACCCTAAGTCAACGCTCGTTGCAAAAACGTACTTGTAGTTGGTAAAAGCTTCGAAGGCATGTCGGAATATACTCCTTTATTCTTTCCCATTATACGTGGAGACATGAGATGCAAAGAGATGATGTTTTAGATGAAGACTTAAAACTGTTTGATTTAAAATTTCATTTGTTAAAGCACTCTTTCAGTCGAAATGCGTTGTTTTGATAATCACTGCCGTTGTAGCAGTAGTGCTTGATACTTAATCTGAGTCAGAATTGTGTCGAAAAATTACAAGGCAGTTTTTGACTTTTTTTTGAAAAAATATTTGATGAAAAAATTCTTTATATATAATTCATTTTAATAATTTACATATGAGCTATTATTATCTACGTCCTTTTTATTCTCTGGGAAGGTTTACAATTTCAACGACGTACACTTTCTGTGGCTTATTAGTGAACAACTAGCACAATTGATTTTCATCGGTTCTTCGGCCAGGCAACTTTTCACCATCAAGAGAGTTTTGCAGAGAACGAAACAAATTGTAGTCAGAGGCCACATGGTGGATTGCTTCTTTGATCCAATTGACAAAACATTCAACATAACCTTATTTGCCGTCAAACCAGTATTTGAGGTTGGTTGTTTCCGGTGATTGGTCTTTTGCCGTGATTGCTTGAGTAGTAATTTCTGGTCCGTAATTCTCCCTTCAAAAATAAATCCAATGTTTCACTGAAGTTTATTCAGTCAACTAAATTTGTTAAGTCAAATAACAGTTTACATAAAACAGTTCGAAAAATTTGTTTAAGATTTTTCGAACTCTTTTGTGTAGGCTGTTCGTTTTCAATGATTCTAAACTGTTATTCGACTAAGCACCTCTGCTATTTCCTGAAAGCGTCCACGCCAGTCTGGCTGAATAAGCTTCAAACTTTAATTGAATACGAGGTGCATTTCGGTATTGAAAAAATGCACCTTGAAAAAAAACAAACCACTCTTGGGCCCGGCATTCACTCAATCCGCTCTCTCTACAAATTTCTTCGCATGTAATTGGAGTATTTTTCTCCGTTTTTAGTAATAAACCTTTACATAGGGTTTCGCTTCACATATTTCAGTAATTTTCAATTCAAATTCAGGCTGGAAAGCCTGAAGCCTGACATTCTACCTGAAGCCCGATCTTCCACTGTCAGCCTGAAGCTTATAGGCTGACACTGTTGATACAATCAGAAAGTGTTTCTGTATATATGAACCAAAATCGTCTAGTGTCATTGATATTAAATATTTAAAATATTTTAGTTGCGATACTTGAACTTGAAATTGCAATCATTTTTCACTTTGCACCCTCAGACAGTATTAATCGTCTAAATAACAGAAGTTAGCCTCTAGTGGTTTTTAACTGTAGGCCCGTGGCCTAGAGCATTTTCTAGCCTAGCTATTTAAATTTGGACGTTTTTTATTTGATTTTTTATTGCAATTTTTGAATTAGATAGTGTCGAAGACACACATACAAGAACAGCACGTTTATAATCTGGTTTTTATTTTATAAAATTTGGAGGGCCAAATTAAGAATTACATGTGGAGCGATACAACGGCTGGCTGCCACTGCTTTGTCCAACGTAAATTTAAAAATTGTTCTTTTAAAATTAATTTATAATTATTTTAACTTAATCTTTGCAGTATGTTGCGCCTCGATATAAATGTCGGCGATATGATTATTTTGAACACAAGAATAAATATCTCCGGTCCCAATTGAATTGACTTCTTAAGTACAGAAATTGTAAGGACTGCTCTTTTAAGTTCGATGAAGAAAATTGCATTATTGTACATGCAATTTCCAGTATTTGCTGTTGTTATTATAAAAATGTAAAGAATTGAATTAAAAAATTGTTTAATATCGATACTAATTGTTTTTTAATTAATTTTTTTTAACTTACTGAAGTCAAATATTTTTTTCGGTTTGGTTTGCTGTCCTTATTTTTCTATTTATTCTGTTACCTGAAAGAATTATATGAAATTATGACAGTAAGAAAAGTTTTAAATCTGATTTTTTTTTACTTGATTAACTTTCTTCAATCAAGAAATAATACAATTTTTTTTGAAAGATATTCATGTTCTGTATTATCGTACATCATCTTACCACTCTTCGTTTGAGATGACAAACAGTCATTGCCCGTTCTGCCAGAAGAATGAAATAATAATCTGTCAGAGGTCACCAACCCGTGTCAATGAACTCAGATTTATATCACACTGACCCATGCAAATTCCGAACACATCTTCTTCCAAAACAGACTATTACGATTCTGCATTTACATAACGCATAACATTCACCGGAAGTTCTTGACGTCCAAACTCCGTCACGAGGAGCAGCACCTTTCTAGACCTCAGCGCGCAACGAAAGACTTTCATCGTCGAATATCCCACCTGGTTCCACCACACCACCGATACACTGGCAATTCGCGCTTTGATTCATTATGACACACAAAATCCGATAATTTTTGAAATAACGGACAGGTCGGTCGGTCGGTGGATATAACTCACCGATCGCGCGCTGTTGCCACTATGCAGCACAGTTCTAGATCGGATCAATGAACTCGGCCCGACTTGCCTAGCGCGCCGGCCTATCTGTGGCTTAAACAGCTTTTAATTTCTCAATCGTATTAGTTGGATCGATTCATTTCTCTTGTCACCACTGTCTTTGGCCGGTTGGTGACCGAGCAACGCACACTCATTAGACGACAACGACAATGACAACAACGACGGCGATAACAACAACACGACGACTTGACGAAGGTGAAATTTATTAACATTTTTTGTTGTTTCTCTTTCTATTGCCTCAGCAGCCGTATGTACTCTCCCGTACATATGTTCTATGTGGTCTCGGTTCTCGTTTTTCTATTGCTGCTGTGTGCCGTCGTCGTCGTCGTTTTCCCAGTTATTCTTTATTTTCCCTGGTTCCTAGATTCTTAACGTCTTTCTCTTCGTCACTGGTTGCGGCTTTCAGACTTGTGGTATTCTTGGTAGTATGGTGTTGGCTGGTCTTTAAAGAGATCGCACCACGTCCTCCACTTCTTCGGCACTGCCACCAACTGCGGGTATTCTGTTAGTTTGTCTCTCTGCCTGTTGGTGTTGCTTGTTATTTGACTCCGAAATTAGGTTAGGAGCGTTGAACTCTGCCGTGAACGGGAAAGCGGTGATGTGTTTATGGAATAGGAATAAGAATCTACCATTAGAACGTTCGCCAGTGGTCATTGTGCTGGAGAGCGCGATGATTTACATTCACTTTCTGTGGTGGGATGGTGTACTGCTCCCAGTACCATTACATACATTTGATGATATAAAATTAGCACCGGGATATGCAAAGGACCTTTGAACTAATTTTGGAAAAAGAAGGATCTACCACCAACTGCATCGGGAAAATATGACGGCGCGGTCAACGGCTTAACACAAATTCCCGAGGAAAACCTATAATGGCTGCTCGCTCTTTCACCATCTCTTCATGGCACTTCTCTTTGCGACAAAGTACTCTGTGCAATTGCAGACAACAGGTTGTCGGCGCGGAGATGTATTGGTGTTGTAACACCAACACACTCACGCATAACTGGTGGTGTAATCAAATCGAACCGACTACGAAGCAGCCAACCGCACATTCTCTTCCGGCATTCATCTGGGTTGGCATTCATCATCAGTGGGTCTGAATTGGCTCTCACCTTAACGCCGTGCACTTCGAAGTCTGCACTTGGACGCGAACAGCGCGCAGCCATTGATTGTGACTCTGGCCAAGAACTTGACAATACTGCAACTCGATGCCCGCTGTAGATGTGCGGTGATGCTGAACTGTGTTTTGTTTTTGAGGGCGGACAAGAGGTGGTCGTTATTATAATGAATGCTCACCGGCTATGCAATTTTGTTATTAATGATCTTTTCGCGATTGCAATGCGAATTCCTGCTGTAGATGCAATTAGATAATTTTGTGGGTTTATTTTTTTGCTGAGAATTATTTATTTTCTATGATGTTGTTTTTATGCTGCTTTTAGTATGTCTGGTAGGGGAGTTTCAAGGAATATTTGTGGGGATACATTTTATATCTTAGAAGCGAATACATTCATCTTAAGATATCAATTTTTATATTAGTCAACTTTTCTATCAACATGGAGGTGGGCCCTTATGCTGTTCAGAAGGACCACATTAAGCAACAATAATTCTTGTGTCACTGGTGACCATGGAAGATCGAAATATCATAAATGCCGTATGTGGTGTCACATGGAAAACGTGTTATCCGTAAATTTTTGGGTACCGAGAAATTAGCTAGTATTCTCAAAAAATGTCATTCCATTGCCAATCTCCGCTATTATCTTAGAATCCAAATATGGTCAAATCAAGGCCCGATCAATAATAACAGCAGCTAGTGAACCGCGCCCAAAGCGTCCAAAAACACACAGGTCGGTGGGCAAGCTTATGGCATCCGTATTTTGGGATGCGCACGGAATTATATTCATCGACTATCTTAAGAAAGTCAAAAGGATCAACAGCGAAGCGAATACTACAAGGCATTATTGGTGCATATGAAGGAAGAAATTGCAAAAAACGGTCCCATATGAAGAAGAAAAAAATTCACTTCCACAAAGGCAATGCACCGTGTCACCGTGGCTTTCATGGGCAAATTGCACGAATTGGGCTTTGAATTGCTTCCGCATCCAACGTATTTTCCAGATCTGGCCCACAGCGACTTCTACCTCATTTCAGACCTCAAAAAGATGCTCGCCGGAAAGAAAATATGGCTCGAATGAGGAGGTGATCGGCGAACCTGAGGCCAAAGATAAATCGTTCTTTAAGAAGGTATCGAAATGTTAGAGCGGCATTGTATCACTCTTGAATGAAACTATGTTGATCAATAAAGTAGAATTTTGTCTAGCAAATGTGTTTTTATTGGTTAGTCCCGGGACTTGTGTTACTTCAATCTTCAGCTATTCCCAAAATGACCGGCCTGAGTCGGTTAAGAAGATTTCAAGCTTAATCTCTCTGCTTAATCTTACTGCCAGTTTGTGATCAATAGACTGACAAAATGACGTTCTATTTCATTTAAACTATCATTTAAACTATCATGACTCCGATCAATATTTGTCGATTAAGATATCAACTACGGAAAACTCCACAAAGTACGCATAGGATTCGGTAGGAGGTTTGATTCTCAATAGGCTTTTAGTGACAAAGCAAGCGTGACTTCGATCAAAGTGCTTAGCCGTTTTTTTTAGTATGGCTTGGCAAGTCATAAAGCGAAGATATACACCAGAACAGCGTCTCCAAATTGTTCATCTGCATTACGAAAATCACAGTGTTATGAGAAAAGTATTTTTTGTGCAGTTCAATGAACTTAATAATACAAATTGAGCGGGTAAATTGGGTAAAAAGACTATACCAGTATCTGCGCGAATACCAAAATTAGGCAAATTAGAATGTTACCATCACTGGTAGCCGTTATCGTGCCATATCAATGAAGTATGTGCTCCCTGGATCTCCAGAACATGGCCATTGTCTTTGGGTCTCCGATTAAAACAAGGGGAAGCATAAGCCATTCAGCGCGAAACAACGGTCTTATTGAGAAAACATATTAGTGAGCACTTAATTTAAAGTATTACTACAGTATATTGGCCGCCTAGTTAGTGTGATATCACACCTTTGGACTTCTTTTACCTGGGAATAGATGAAGCCTCGGAAATAAGCTATCTGCAAGTGACGCTTTAAAAGCTAGTCGTGTTATCCATGAGAAACCACCCGCTATGCTTGAAATAAGACCTTCCAAATGAACCACCGCAGAGATTGTCGTGGCAAACTTTCACCATAAATTGCCATTAATTGTTCTATTAACATACAATTACCATTTTAAGTTCACTTTTAATTTTATGTGTACTTCGATTTCTTCCCTTATAACTAAACTAAACTAAACGACTTCCAAATTAGTCAAAAGCAAAATCTTAAAGAAAAAGAGAAAATCAAACTTGTGCTTACTCTAATTAAGATGAATCATATTTGTTCTCAAGCTCAAGGGCCTAAAAAAACATGCACAAGTCACCGGCGTCTTTTGACAAATAAGTCGAACTAAAATTGTAAAGTCGCCTTTCACAAAATCAGAAGGCTTTCAACGCAGGTTGATGTAAGAATTGTCATCCTTCAATATTCTTCAATTACCATAACAATCATCCTTTTAACCAAAAGATGCATCTGATATATCCAAGCAGCACGTTCCACACATGCATATAATCCATCAATTTCGCATCCATTTTCACCCTGCCACACCTGGTTTTGAAGTCATTTGAATACAATTACACAAATTGACATATTGCAAGCCTTCCGTCCAGCCTCAAGGGACGTTTTGAAGTCAGCCCCATGGGTCAGGATGCCTTCGATGTCTTCCACAATCAATTGATCTTGAGGCGATTTCTCTGACCACCACACACACGTTTTTCTGCAAACGAAAGTTAACACATTTCCCTGCCGACTCAAATGAAAACACCATTTATCACGATTTCTTTTCCTTGTGGGCTCGTGTCCTTTTCATTTCGAAATTTCTCTTTTTGCAAAGTGCTGACTATAAGTTCCACGAAACCGTTCCACAGGCACGCATGTTGCAGAATTCAAATGATGAATGATCCTAAAAAATACTGCTAGAATAACCGCAAAGACAGGTAACAAATCCCGAGGAGGGATAAAGTCAAGGACTCTTGTGGATTATCGTGCGTATTTTTGTTGTTCGTCTCGCTTTACATGTTTGCACTCCTGGATGGAATCTTTTACCGTTCAGTTGTCAAAAATTTATGATTTACAGGACTTTCGGTGGAAAGCGAAAAAAAACCCATTGTCCCTAGGTAGTTTCATAATTAGAAGTAACAGGACGCAAGAGCAGTTGCATTGCAGGGCTTTGTTTTAAATCATTTTTTTATGAAAGATTTATGTGTCCTATCATAAAAAAAGACAACATCTGTAATGGCAGACTAACGGCATCTCATAAAATTACGCAACACTTTAAGAACAGTGCCACGGCGGCAGCGGCAGCGGCAACGGCAGAGGCGGTGGCGGTGCCTCGCTGACCCATATCCTTGAGGTAGAACGTTGCGTTGCCTGCAACATCTGCATTGTGTAACTTCATCTGAAAATTATCCTTTCCGCGTTGTTGCCGTGCTTAGTAGTTTGCACCCAATAATACAATATGATCATTTGATAGCCGTGCTCGTGGATCGTATTTCGTCGATCTAATGCGAACGGAAAGGAGCTGCAGACTACGGACGGGGATGAAATAATGAAGGAATGAGAGCAGCGATCTTTCTCGCGCATCGCCCTCGAGTGGTAATCGAAAGGTGTGCATGCGAACGAGCGGATCCTGTGTCAGAGATTGGGATCTAATGATTGAGAGCGAGTACAATGCAACGTCAAGGAGCAGTGGAAAAACACGCATAACTGTTTCGATTCGCGGTGATGAGGTAATGGGCGTTGTATTTGTCAGGAGAGAGGAAAACAGAATTATTTACTCGTGTATCCGCGCAACAATTTCGTTAGTTTCTCACCACTTTTGTCAGGTTAATGACAGAGATATGTGCATTTTTTGTGGGGGGTTGTTTTGTGAGTGTCACTTTGTTAGAGGTTTACTGTTAGAGCAGGAAAAAGTGCATATGCGGTGTTTTCTTTATGCTTCCAGCTTGGTGGGAAGGACAATCAATTTGATATGAAACTGTAGTTCATTTCCTGCCAACGGAACATGGGCATTTGTATACACGCCCATATGTACCAGTTTGGGAAGATTTAGTAAAAAATTGTTAGCAGAGATGTATGGCTATATTTAAGCTACAGTTTAAGGGTAGATGGAGACTGTGTTGGAAGGCTCCTGCGTATGAACGTATGTACGTAGGACAGATGTGGACACATTAATGTCACTGGTTAAACTGAGAATACTCATACATATGTTATGCATTGTTTTTGCACTTAATTAATTTGACATTTCTTCATTTTAGTGTTTAACAAATTCAACCATGGAGAAGTGCATAAGGTGCGTTAGGATTGTTGAAACTTTAAGGAAAATCGGCGTTCAAATTAAGACACATTCCGTGCACTTTGTGAATTTTTTGTTAAGAATTGTGCTCAAATTTCAGTAAACCGGGCCTTTATGAAGTGTAAAAGCAGATATGTTCTGTTTGATGTGGTTCGTGTTGTGCCGGTATCATCGGTCCGGTCTTCGAAAATGACCAAGCTAGCCAAGCAGTTACCATGATCAGCTTTCGCTATCGCACGATATAAACGGACTTCCTATACCCTGAAATTAAGGATATGAACCTGGCCAATAGGTGCCTCCAATTAGAGGGTGCCACTTGACACACAGCCAACGAAGCAAGTACTCTTTTGCGCGAGAAATTCAATGGCAGTGGTATCTTACAACGTGGCGATATTAATTGGTTGCACAATCATAGAATTTGATACCGTTAGATTTCTTTCCCTGGACATATTTCAAAGAAAAAGTGTACGTCAGTCAGACAAGCACAATTCAAGAGCTAAAGGATGATATAAATGACAACCTCAATTACATATGTATGTCTTTGAGTTATTGAAAATATGAACAATCGGAAATGTGGCACCGAAGCCGTAGCGATTATTTAGCCGTTGTTTATTGTTTATAGTATATTTTCGATGGACCACCCTTTACAAAAGGATTAAATCCCCATTATCAGACATTTAAGAAAATAAGGTAAGAAACATGAAATATCGACTGCATGTACATATGTATAAGTAAGACAAAAATATTTTCTCATGATAAAGGCACCTACATATTAAAGGTTTAAGCCAGAATTTTCGGTGACCATACATGTCGATTTCAACGGAACCCCTTCTGCTTTGGAGCTTTGAGTCCTGCCAAACGTCTTGGAAGTGTACTAACTTATAGAACAAGTCGCCTTTCCATGAACCACAAATTTCTGACAATTACTGTCAAGAACTGAATTTAAAACGTCATTCATTCCATCATTTGATTTATCATTGTTGTAATACACTGCGGTCATGTTTGATGTCATGTCCATAATTTTAAATAAAGAAAAATATTGGGACTTGAGCTGGTTACTCAACACCATTCGACTAAAACCAATCGCTTCCTAGCTTAACTGATGAAAGTCTAATCTATTGGCATGAGCCAAGCTACCAGCACTATACTACAAGCCACTCGGGATGGAGAGCGATTGTTAGTGGACTGTATGTACTTTAGTACTCTGTTGTCATTGCTTAGAAAATATACAAATTCTTGTCGAAAACAGCCAAATAGACTTCACTTTATTTGATTTTGAACAGTGGGCACAAAATTTATGAAATAAATTGGGTACCAATTGGTAGAAAAGTTGTCGAATTGGTTTTATTAAAGGTGTTTTTGTTAAAGGCTGAAAACTTTGAAATGGAATAAAGCAAAGAATTGACATCAAATTTACTTCATTCGAAGGATAATTTATTTAAATTCCGTTTCTTGCTGGCTAAAACGTCGTATTATCCGGAGGACTTTTTTCAATACTTGTGACGGTATACAGCAATACCGCGGCAAATTGCAAATGCTGTTCTTCAAGTGATCAATCGTTTCCGATGTAGACTAGCTACTTCACATACCCCC
Organism: Eristalinus sepulchralis; assembly: GCA_944738645.1. Taxonomy (NCBI): domain Eukaryota; kingdom Metazoa; phylum Arthropoda; class Insecta; order Diptera; family Syrphidae; genus Eristalinus; species Eristalinus sepulchralis. Next base: position 61,706,031 of record OX122885.1, on the reverse strand, counting down.
AGTGAAAACTGTCAAGCGACGTTAAATCGCACGTTCTTTGACACTTGGCATATGAGTCGACGCACTTACCCACTACGCCACGGCGACCACAATTTGAAACTATGTAGCTCCAAGAGTTTCCTTCAATAAATTAATTGTTTCACGAGCTGTGTGACACGTTGCGCCATCTCGTTGAAACTACAATTTCTGTACGTCATGGTCGTTCAATAATTGAACGAAAACGTCAGTAATCTTGGTTCTGTAGCGGTCCCCATTGACTGTTATGTTCTGGTCGTTCGTACATTTCTTTTCTTTTCTTTTTTTTCTTATCAGTACTGCAAATACAGAAGTTACGTTGAATTACTTGTCCATTCAGCGAAAAGTGAACTTCACCGTTTAACACAATACGCGGACATAGTGCGTGATACGTATGTAGTTCGAGCAGTACCATAGTTTTCTAAACAAATTTACGAAATTGGGACAGATGACGGTCTAGTTTGGTAAAATGTCCAACGAACACACAACTTTAGTACATTTGGTCCAATATTCCGCCACGTTGTTTTTCTAGCTTTGAAAAATCTGAAATAAATCGAAAACGATTTTTTTACATTAAATTCAATTGCGTTAATTCCACTATTGATTGAAAAGTCAGATCTAGATGTTTTAACACTGTCGTACCCCAAAATTAAAACTGCAGTTTTGAAGCCAGTATGCAGCTTAAGACATTTTTAGTATTTGATACTGATAAGATGATGAATGCCTTGAATGTCGAAAAATCGTCTTAAAACACTGGACACCGATTACCTCTTAATGGTCGACCTTAACTAAGGGAATGGTATTATTTGAGTGAAAAGAGCCCACTGAGGGGGCCAAGTAATGCAGCCCAACGACAATGCGAAGCTTCATTCAGGAATGCGAATTTGTGCGTTGAATCCGAAGTAAAAATAGAATCTATTGTAATATATTTAATATACAAAACATCTACTTATAATAAAAAACCCAATTAAATTGATTGACGGCCACATCCTTCGAGCATTTCTCACCAAATTCAAACCAAATGAAAAATCATTTACAGTTCGTTTATTTGTAAAGGTTAAATAATGACATAGCAAAAATACTTCCTGTTCTCTATCCACCCTTTCACACCGTTGCGTGAATATTTTAACGGTACCCACACCATATGCCGTCATCCTAAAGGAACAAACTCGATTTCTCATCTTCAGAGCCATTCCCTCTAATCCTTTTCCCAGACTCGTTTGACGCCCCTTCCTTTCATTTTCCCAACTTTTTTATACCAAACCCAAATCTAAGAACGTGTGATAGATAAATAAGGAAGCCACCAGTCATACAGGAAAAAAAATGAAGAGAACTCCTTTCACCTGACGCACATACGAGTACCTGACACTCTACCTGTGGATCAAATGATTGTGTAACTTGCATTAAGATCAAGGATGATGATGATGATGAACATCAATCAGAGCGGAGGTGAACGACGACGACGGTGAGGGAGGATAAAGTAACGTTAGGATCATAGTAAATTGATTTTTGTTTTCGTCCCTTCTTCGAATGCCCCGAATCCTTTGATTTCCGCAGAAGGGGTTCCACATGCGCCGCATGTTGTGTAATTTGAATGTTAAGAGGAATCTTTGTGCGGTGCGACATGTAAAAAGGACGAAAAAGGTGGAAGAGATCTAACGGTGATGAGACAGATTTTCATAATTACTTCATTTCATCCGATGCTGCGTGTTCTTTGATTGCCATCACAGATGGTGGCAACAGAGAAATTTGTGTTCGCCGAAGAATGGAAAGGAGTAGCATGTGCGCGGATGTGAGTAGAAAGGATTCGATAAATTGAAATGAGTTTTAAATGAAGTTCATATTCATTCGGATGCATCTTATTAACGGGACTTAATTTTATGACACAGGATTCCGTATTTACCCGTGTTTCGGGGCATCCGTTCTTTTGTGCGATGATGGATTGGTTAAGGGATGGAAGGAGCTGGAGCAAGCGGATGTTAATTTTATGCTGCATTAGACAGTGGAGCCGTCACAAGGCATCCGAAGGGGAATTTGCTGCTAAGTCTTATGTCTGGTGATCAGCAGCAGTGCAGATTGAATTAAAATGGTCATCAAGTGACATTTAAAAGCACAAAGTCAGCTTGGCGTGACTAAATGAACTGCATCATAAAAGGAATTGAATGACTAAAGAAAACAAAAACTCATGTGACCCGCAGACGCCCTGCGTCACGAACGAGACATTTAAAATCACCTCCACGTGACATCCTTCAGCACAGTTATAACGATGACAAAAATGTTCCAAATTTCATTGCGTTCAAAGTCGAAACGAATACGGAAAGGAACACAAAATTAAAAATATAACCTTTTTCTAAAAACAAAACCAAAAACCCCAAGCAAACGATCCAAAATACCGCAGAAACCCAAAAGTATCTCAGTGATGCTTGTTTCCAAAAATAACTCCTCGCATCGTATCATCTTTCACTGATCATTCATCCCCAAGAGGGTAACGGGTCGATCACCTCCCAAGTGGTGGAACAATCACTTTCAGTTTTCCACCTTCGCTTAGAGTGCGAGCGCGTCATCATAATTACTCCGATACGCCTCCAATCAGTGATCGAAACTCAGGCGATGACAATTCCACTGAGCATGGACCACCGATGCATTTTGGCCCCAAAACACCACCGACCTCCCTCCGTGCGCACGCTCCATCAGCATCATAGAATTTAATACCGGCCACAGACGTAAGCACTGACCAGCGCGCGGAGCCCACCGCACAACGGCCGGCAGCGGCCATCGACCGGAGAGTTGAGTGACCCTCTCGATCAGTGCGGTTGTATGGAGAACAAAATTAAAAGTGGTCACTCACCAGCGAAATTGTATAACTGTTAAACTACTTTTTGGGAGTTCCAAAATATGTGTGTGCTCCTCTTCTCGCCCGTAGCCGAGTTCGACAGAGTCGGACGGAAATAACTTTCCCAAGAGCGGGAGAGAGTAATCGCCGAAGAGAGTGTGAAATCAAAATTTTGGTTTCGTTGTTCAAAAACCGAAGAGAATTCCCCCAAAAAAAAGGTTTTAACCGCCAAGTTCTCTCTGTCTCTCATTCTCTGACTCTTGGAACACAGACAGAGAGAGAGAGAGACGCAAGCACAAAGAGGGTCAACTCGATGCGATGTTTGACTAATCCCAGAAAGAAGATCACCCGCGTGACGTAATATGACGTAGCAAGTTGGGTAGAAGAAGCGCGCCTCAGCCTCAGCCTTTGAACACGAATAGAGAACTCTTCGGGGTTCGTCATCGGATCGGTTTGATGGTGTTTTTTGGGTCTAGTGAAATTTATATCGTTCCGAGGGCTTTGAACCCGGCTCGCATGCTTCTAATGACCGTGGCTCTCGCATTGGTGTTGGTCTCATAACCGTTGTTGGATACTTTTGGGCTTCTCTTCTAGAGGCTGAACCTGAACAGATGAGCTGGGGTCAATGAATCTCGGCAGCGGTACTTCTGAGCTTAGAGTGCGACGGCCAGGCATACAATACACATAGCATGTTGCGTGCGCATGTAATTAGCGCATAATTTGTTCAACTGAAGCAGTGAGTTCTTGCTGTAGTTGTTTTTTGTTGTTGGTGGGAACACAATTCGGAAGGGCAGACCTCGTTTTGGGGGGTCCGAGCGCAATGCAACTTTAATGAGCTCCACCGAAGCAAGCAAAAAGCGTAGAGGCTTGCAGGAATGAAGGAAATTATGCAATAACACTGCTCCTCACATGTGTAACATTGTTTTTGAACTGAGATGAACTTTCTGCGGAGGTTATAAATCATGAGAATGGCGAAGCGTTGCAGTGCTGGTCACATAGTCTGTATTTCACTGTCTGAGACATAAGTCGCATTAACCTTTGAAATGTGAGTAGGCAGGTGACCAGTACCGATTGCAGGTGAAGGAACAGCGTTCCATTAGTCAGACGCATTTTGTGTGACATTGATTTGAAGAGGAATGTTTTCTTCAGTTGGTTGGCGTTGTATTTTTGTAAACTCTTCATTCAAAACAAGATCGCACTTAGCATAAGGAATTATTGTCGGCTTTAAATTTCGATGAAGTTTGAGATGGTTGTCCTTTCATTGTAACAGGCCTTTACCCCTTTTTTATTTCTATTAATCCACTAAATATTAAACTGAACGTCTTTTGACGCGCCTTTGACAATGTTACTTTTGATGATTTGTACAACGCGGCCAGAGAACACGGCGTGAAAGAAACTTCGGTGTTGTGGATATAAGCAATGCTAATGAATAGAATTATAAGCGCCGAAGCCAACTGCGAGCAGTACGTAATGTCGGGGGTAAACAGCGGCTGCCTGTCTCCTCTCCTATGGTGCATATTGTATACCTCCGCCCAGGCTTATGCGGATGATGTAGCCGCACTGGTCACCGGACCATGGCTTGCGGCTGTATGCCCAAGTTCGCTGTTGCCGCTAGACATGATCGATGACTTGTGTACTACGAATGGGCTTTTAGTCAATTTTTAGTCAATGTTCTTAAGACTAGTCTGACTTAATTAGAACTAGTGTCATCATTCCCTTTTCCTATGAAGCTATCCTAGACAAAAAAACTTCTTTGGAAAAATCACGCTGAGATGAAAACTCCCAAGTTGCAGACAGTTTTCTGGCAGTGTATTTGAGATTTATGTCGGAACCTGGACCTGTGTAGATCTTAAAGGCAATTATAAGACCTCTCCTTTCCTATGCATTAGTCGTTGGATGGGAAGTGTCGAAAAATTATCTGTCTTGGCTGCACAGGTTCTTATCTTAGCACGGCTGGTTCTGCTCTTAATGCATCGGTAAATCACCTTCTCCTTGATCATATAATAGGACGCACAATCAAGGCTTTCGCTCGTCTAAAACGAAGTGATCTCTGATTCAACTTGCACTGGAGCTATGATGCCTTCATGGACCTCACTCTTATGACACTAGTCTAGGGGACTTGCAGTCTGAAGCCTGGATACCAACAATCCAGTTGCGTCGTTCATACAAAGTCGACTTTCTCTATTTTCAGGACTGGCTCTGGCAAGAAACTGTGCTAGGGAGTCAATGTACTCGGATTTTCACGGACGACTCCAACATGATTGATCTTTATTTGGGGCCTTCCTACAACTACAACTACACTCTTTAGGTACTACAATTCTTTAGGTAACTTCGTGTCGGTCTTCCATGCCAAAACCTTAGCAAGCCTAATGGCCACGAACTATATTGTGAAGAAGAGGTAGAAGGGGCGAAGTATTTTAGTCTGTAGTGACAGCCAAGTTGTGCTTAAGGCCTCACTTAACCCTCTAACCAGTTTTAAGATAGTACAGGAATGCAAGTCTTTTGGCTGGCAGACCAAAGTCCCGGAACACCAGGAGATCATGGAAGACCAAATTGCCTTTCTAGACTAGGATCAAAAAGGCATTTCTAGTGCCCGAACACACCTTGGGACTGCCCGTGTCCTCTGTGGTTTCCATTGACGGTCGAATCTCTCGACAGCACAACCAAAAATGGCATAACTCGCTAGGATGAGGGCTAACCAGGCGCATTCTGCCAAACTTCAGTTAGAAATCTGCGGGTTTTCTGTTATCTCTAAATAGGAAATACTGCAAGCGACTTGTTGACGTACAATCGGGACATTAAGTGATGAAACCCTCTGCGACGTCTTTACCGTAGGTGAACCCACTGCAGAGCACTTCCTCCGTCAATTTCCCGCCTTTGAAAGGAGAATGTGGCATCTGTTTGGTTTTTCTTTTTAAATTTGATTTTGTTATTCAACATACATATGAATGAACATAGTTGCAAAAAAAACTAAAACACTCTATATCCTTCGAGTTGCTTGTAGGGTTTAAATTATATTAAAAGTCTAGAAAAAACTCCCCAAACTCGCCGTCAAAGAGTCATCATTAAAAAAAAAGAAAATACTATAGTAGTGTACTCAGGGTGAGTGATGGCTCAAAAGGTATTGCCAGGTCTGAAGCTTTACCAAATCGGTTTGTTTTATATTTGTATGTTAGCCAATTTTTTTTAATTTACATTTTTGAATACGCAAATTTATTTCAGCGAAAAAAGAACATAGAGAACGTTTGTATTCATATGTACGAGGAGAAGCAAGATAGCAAGACATATTTTCCAAATTTCGTTTTTTGAATTTTCGGGACTTTAGGTTTTCGGATTCAAAGAATATTTATTTCGGATCTTAAATGATTATGAGAATGGACGAAATTGGTAAAAACTTTAAAAATATTCTTAACAATTGCACCTTTTGTAACTTAGAAAACATCCGCCATTCTCTGCATTTTTTTTCAAATGCAATCCCAATCCTAATATAACTTGGCATAGATTGCATTCAGTCAAACCAGTTGAGTCACCAGAGTTCCTCTTCAAATTCCTTAGAAAATTATTTTCGAATTAAAACGGGGACCAACCAATGTTGTCTGAGAAACACATAAGTCCACAAAACTCACATGCAACAGTATTTGTGTACCAACACCTCGCGATGAATTCAAAACGGATGAATGTGTTCGCGGAATTGACAAACATATGGAGTAAACACACATGTTTGAGTCGCGGCCGTGTTTGAAAATGCTGTTTTCAAAGTGAAAGGGTTAAATATTGAATCTCATAAAGCAATAAAATAATTGTCCCGAAAGGGAAAATATTGCTTCAATAAATATTCCCTTACCTCTGTTGTCAAAGTGAAAGGGTTAAGTAAACGACGCATCTCGGAAATCTTAACCCTTTCAATTTTTACTCTTTGAAAATATGAAAAATATGCATTAATCCAGTTCATTTGAAGAGTATTTCACTTTGAAACAGGGGGAGCACTACTTTTGAAATACATTCTTGGGTTTTTGAAGCTTTATTTTTTGCAGGATGAAGTTGTGTATGTATGCTTTTCAACTTTGAAGTGCCATATTTGTAATACAGCGGTTTTTATTACATCATAGTAGGCCACTGTAATTTACAAAATATTTAAATATATTTATTGGTAAATCCAAGGCGGCTCATTCGCATAACTCGTTCCCTCGGTCACAGGTAAAGCATCCGTCCATTGTGCCCAAAAATAAATATTCCTTTCTTTTTGTTAACCGAAATTGGAACACTTTCCTTAGTCCTTAAGCCGTCACCATTTACAATCCCTGCAATAAAATTAGGTAGCAAAACTAATATAAACGAACGAGTTTTACTTTTACGACGCGACAATCGGGAAATCGGGAAAGGCTTGCAATTATGATTGACGGCAGGTAGCGGTGACGGGAGGCTGCCGTAGAAAAGGGTTAAAGGCGGCGGCGTGGGAGTTATGAAAATTTTATTACTGTCCTTGTCAATGAATGCCGAAGAAAACAAAGCCAATTTGCATATGGACAGCTAGACAGCGCGTAGGGAATTAGTCGTGCAGCCCTTTAAGTGCGCAAAGGTAAGTTCCTGTGAAATCTTTTTTTTTCTCTCATAATTGTCAAGAATGCTTCAAGGAAGCGGGCAACTGATGAAGGAGTTTGACAGAAAATCTTTCCTTTGTTTTCCGTCTCATTCTGCAGAATCTTTGAATGGTTGTGTGTTTGTTTTTCTTTCGGGATTCAGGTGAATTTGATGGCAGGACGATTGGATGGATGATGGTCGTCTGTTATTTTAGTCCTTTCGGTTTTGTTTTCGAAACTGGAAAGAATGTTTAATGGTGGATCTTTGACGGGGAAATATCCAAACGCGCTGACCGCTGAGCATGCTTCCTTAACCTCTTACACTTGCATTGTTTTGTCAGCGGTTGTTTATGTAAATTCATGCAGGAGGAAATATATGCTTCAGAGGTTTCTTTTTGGGAAGTTTTGCAAACAGGACCCAGAGGTGTGATCGTGCCTTTGCTCGAAGGTGACTGCTTGCATGCAGGACTCACGAGTGTGACCATGCCTTTCCATTAAGATTCAAAATTTCCGTTTAATTCGGAAATGATCGTGCATGCCCCTAAGCCCGTCAGTGACCCACATAACATCGCCAAGGAAGTCATTAACACCAAGTACCGTCCATGCCACAGTACACCTAAAATAGAAGTTCGAGTCTCAGTCACAACAATCAACTCCCGTTCAATCTGCCATCCACTGTTACAATTCCGCTCCCCGTTTTTGCAACATTCTAGCTGCCGTTGTTAGTTCGATGAACTTGATGTGACTGAGATGAGATGTGAGCCACTTCTCCTCTCGTCCATCACATTTTTCAGCTGCTCGGCATTAGTAAAAGCAACAGACACATAAATGGGGACTAAGAAGCTAACGCGCGCTCATCGCTCAGCACAGAACAGAAATATCGAATACATAACATAACAAATAAGAGACAAAACAACTTGGCGCTGCATTGTCGACGTTTAAGCGGTCGTCGGCCTGATTTTCCCGTCAGCTTTTCAATTTTATTATCGTGCATTTTCAACATCATTCAATGGTGACCGATTAGAGTGGAAGAGTTATCGGTGAAGTCTCTTGTGCGTGGATCTGCTTCGGATCTTTTGGATGAAAGGTTTCATCTGCTTTTCTTCTCTGCGATTCGTCCCACCTGATCATCTCGGCACCACGGCAGCAGCGCCCATTGCAGACAAAAATAAAGCATCAGAACATTCTCTTTCACATTCGAGTCAATAACCCCGACTTGAGCCGCCGATTGTGTGCATTCTCTTTCTCTTTTCCGGGCTTTCCCGAAAAGAAAAACAATGATATCCCCTTTCTTTCTACATCTCTCATTCCATCCGCACCATGGTTCTTTACCACATTCTATGGCACGCAATTTGACCCCCTTCCCGGTCTCCTTTTGCCGGTTCCTCAGAAGTCATCAACCTCTAATGAGATCTGCATAACCAAAAAAGAAATAAAAAAAAGCAACGAAACACAGAACCAACACAGAACAATTTTGCTTTCTGACTGAAATAATTATCTCACCGGTGTTATTATGCTTTTTTCTGCCTTTTCGGAGGGAAGTTCATTGACACGAGCGTGTTGTAATTGTGAACAAAGTTGCAGCAACAAATGTGATCGGGCTACAACACGAGAGAGGACCTGCAACGAAAAAGAGAAAGGCGTCGAAAGGACGTACCGTTAAATTGGTGACACAATTTCTGAAGCACGTTTTGTGCCGATTCACGACATTGCTGGAAGCGTGTGAACGATGCACACACCGATCAAACGGTACATTAGGATCAGTTGTTAATGTTGCAGTAATTTTTCAATGTTGCAGTGGAAGCGCAAGGTAGAGCTTTTAGTGCGTATGTTGGATTTGAAGTTAGGGAAGTATTTTTGAATTGTTTTCTAGAATCCCTGTAGCTGCCACTTAAGTATGTTTTAAGGAAAACGATGTGGTGGGGTTTTTAGTTTAATTTACCTGTATAGAAATTGATTTTAGTTTTTTAATTAATTTGCGAAAAGAGTGCCCAGAACGATGTGATAGCCGACAAATCTACTTGCACTAGGCTTGTTATTTTGCCTTTTCCGAATGAACCAAATCACTTGAGTGAGAATTAGAGGTTGAAACGCATAAAGGTAGTCCACTTTTTGATTAGCCGTTTGATAGATTGGCTCTTAAAATACCGTTATGCTTACCATCATCAAAATCATTCCATAAAGTCTTCCTAAAGGTATAATTTAAAAAAAAATTAAATTGGGTGTCAATACAGCCCACAAAAGATCAAGTTGCAAATTCTTCAAAAACTGCTTGTGTTTTTAAAATTGTTTTAATTGAAAATATTTTCTTGTTTGTCTGAAAATATTTTGTCCGACTGAAGCTGTGTCTCATTTAACATTCCATTCCAGCTGATCAGTTCCTTTAAATTTCGCTCATCAAATTATGCGGGGTCCTTTTCCACCTGTGAATGCCATTTTAGACGAGGAAGTCTTCTGTTGCTTGTTAATTGAATAAGTCGGATTCGAAGATTCTTGTTTTCCTATACGTTGTACCCGTAGATGAAGCACAGACTATGTGCATGCCGCCGGACATCGTATAGCGTTCGTCGTTGAATCTTCTTCTTTAGATGTCATGACGGTATACAAGATCAAAAATCACTCGATGAAGCATTCTCTCGAAAAGGCCAACAGGTGCATTTACAGATTTTGTGGACAAATATCAGGAATGTGTAAGATCGCTTTGTTACTGAATTGCCTGTTGAGCCTAAAACGACTGATTCTATGCTTGATTTCGGCGTTGATCGTATTGTATTTCGTTGTATGGTGTCGGGACAGACTTGACAGACTTTGAGTTTTTGGTGGTTATTGCGACACTCTGTCCGAGGGGTCGATATTTTACACTGACTTGGTGGCACTATATAATTTGTTTTGCCCTCTTTAATCAAAAAAAGCCATTTTAGCTGCTTTCGTTTCAATCCCTCATTGACGCCTTATAGACGGATAGCTGTTTTCGTTCAATAACGTCCATTTCGTTTACTCAAGCCAACAACTGAACAGAAATTTGGAAGATGGCGCGTCTGGCCTTGACTTGTAAGTTCGTATGATCTGCTCAAGAATGATTTTGAAAAACTCACATTAGAGAGCGTCGCCTTGTATTATTTAATTTTTGACATTTCCGACATTGAAGGTGTCTGTGTTCGTTACCGATCTTGATGAAGCACCTCGACTTTTCCTTTGTCATCTTACACAACCGAACCACGAATTTTGCTGCAATGCCAAGCTAAGGCTCAATAAAAGATATCATATGGCCACTTTATATCGGCAAATATGTCGTCGGCGTCCTGGAGAAATACAAAAAAAATTAAGAAAAATCAACTAATCAGACGTCAAAAAGGTAATGTGTTCTAGAAACCAGGGAAGAAAATGATAGGAGTGTTGACGTTGAAACTACCTTCGATAGGCTCATAAATGTGGACACCCTGGATGAAGTGACGTACGGGCATTTCGCTTTTCTATTTTAGAAATTGTAAGAAACTTCGAAATACGGACAATAAAACAAGTACCGAAATCAAACGCATAATCACTCTTGCCAATCGCAATCAATTTCTTTAGGCCCAAGAGGCAATTGAGTAATAAGGCCATCTCTCGAAGGACTAAGCTTGCTTTATATAACGCCTTGATTATCCCAGTCCTACTCTCGTGGACGCTATTAAAAGCCGATGAGGAAGCCCTTGGTCATTTCGAGAGAAAAATTTTGCGAGGGATTGTTGGTCCTATTTGTGTTGATGGCATCTGGAGTTCAACGACAAACTCTATGTACAGTAGCTAGTCAAACGTCTTCGGATTTAACGCTTAAGATGGCTAGGCCATATAGAACGAATGGACACCACTCCTCCCGCCCGAAAAGTTTTCGAATCTGAGCCATTGGAACAACGCAACAGAGAACGGCCTAGGCTTAGGTGGCGCACACAAGTGGAGAAAGACCTCAACCAACTTGGAGTGCGCAACTGGCGGCAGCTGGCGAAAGATCGTGCTGTGTGGAGAGGCATATTGGTTGAGTCCCAGGTTTACTCCGAACTGTAGCGCCACAATAAAACGAAGAAGAAACTTCGAACGCTGCTAGAAAATTTTATAAAGGTTTCGTATACGCTTCGAGCAAGGTGGCTTGGCCGTTTTCTCTACTCGAACGATTTTTAAATAATTTTATCAAATCATGAGGAACGTGTGATGAAAAGTAGATCACGTACGACATAATTGGGTAAAACCCCGTTCTCAGCATTTCAGAATTACACTTAGGTTAGCTGTTCGCTGTCTTATGCAGGTTTTCTTAGATAGTTTAAACAAAAAATGTAAATGTGGAGTCCGCAAAAAACAGTAGGTCCCTTCTACCCAAGAGAGAACAGTAGCACGCACAATACGAGTAGTTGTTGTAGAAGCTAGGTCCTGGCCCCTTGTGGGCTGTAGTTATTAAGCAAGTGCACGACTATGCACGTAAACGTGTCCATTTTGGAATGTTTCTATCAGCATTTAGGCTCCTGAAGCCCGTTCGGAACATTCCGATCATAAATGCCCTTTGAAGTGATTAGGAAAAAATTTACAGAAAAAAAAATTACAATCGGTGACTTCAAACCAAGTCAATGTGATCTCAAATACTTAAAACGAGAATATCAGTTCTGCAGAGTAAGATGCAAACAGAAGGAATATCGGCACACGTTTGTCGGACGTCTGATGTCGACAAAAATCATTGGTCGCGATCAGAGATCGTGATCTCCAGCACTGCCATAGCCTCCACACAGTCGCTCCATTCGAAATGTAATACGACTGCTGCATTCATGGCTTTATGACCAATAAAATAAATGAACTTCGGGTCATGTTCAGTCGTTCTGTTCCGACGTTCTCCTCGGTCCCTCATTGAAGAGCCTACAAATCTGACAGTCACAAAACTCGGTTCGTTGCTGGAATATAAATCTACTCAACGGCCATCATCGATCGGTGGACGCTAAGCGCGCAAATGAAACAAGCCACAGAGCTCGCAACACAGAAAAACCCCAATGGGAAATGGCTGAGCGCGTGCGATTGTGTTTGTGTGCGGATATATGGAGAGTCAGAAGAGATCCAAAGAAGGTTCTGTACGTGTGTAGCGGTAAGCTTGCGGTACTTTTCGTTTTCATTGCAACTCAAGAACGTTTAGCCTAGATTCCCTGTGCGGGTTCGATGAACCATCTTCTCTTCTTCTCGATCTTTGTCTTCCTCATTTCTTCTTCGCTGTCTTCTCATTGTTCTTTCAACGATCAGTGACCAGTCTTGTTGTTATTCCCGATGTTTCTCTGAACTGGTTAAGGTTTCTGGTTCTCCGTTCGAGTTGCATATACACACAGCATAGAATCTTCTGTGAGGTATACGCATGCGCAGGTTCTCCGCGAATAGACAGGACTAACAAACTCCACCCACAATCTGGCTTGCTGTCTCAATTTATGCATCCCTGCAGCAATTGTCGACTTCCGTGTGGGCTGGGTGGCAGTTGGTGTCGTTCCACACCCTTTTCGCAGACTTTCTGGCAATTTTGCAGCTTCAGCAGCAGCCTGAGCGAAAAGCCGTCTAACAAGACTGCTAGTGATGAGGGATTTCCTTTCGTTTAGCTCGAGGAGGAGCACGGCCATTGTATCTCCATGCGTGTGTATTGTTTGGCGAGGTGTAATTGAAATTGAAAAAGTTCTGCATGCAATTGCTGACCCCATCGTTCGTTATGTTTTGTCCGGTCAATGAACTGCCAGCGCAAAAACTTCTATCGGCTCTGTGGCTTGAACTTGAAATTGTCTCTCTGTCTTCTGTTGAAGCTTTTTCGCTCGGTGTTCTGGGCTTACTTCGCTTTGCTTTTCAATTTGCCGTTCTTGTTAATTTCCTTGTTTTTTTTTTTCGCGAGAAGAGATAATTTGGTGAAAGTTTTCTTTTGAACTGGAAGAGTTCTTTTCGAGGTGTTGTTGGTTCTTGATTCTTCTGCATTTGGCAGTAGCGGCCAGAAAAGTTTACAAAATTTGTACGCAGAGTGCTTTGACCTTTTCTTTGATGTGCTTTGTGTGAATGAATGGGATATGAGTAGGACGGCAAGAGGGCAACGATAAAAGGGAGAGGATTTTGGGAGTTTGCCAGTGGCTGTATGTGTGAATTAAATTATTGAATGTTTCGGTTTTTGACCTTTTTTGGAATTCATTGCATAGATTGAATATTTGACACAAATTCTTCTTTCTGCAAGGCAGAGTTTCTTTGTGAAATAGGATACGAGAACGGGATTGTCTTTGAGGATCAGTTTATTTTGTTATGTCACACTGCTGACCCCGGGACTTCAGCTTGGTCTAACCCTAGAGATTTTTTTAGAAGCCTTCTCATTTCAAATAAAATTTCTCGTCAAGCTCAGCCCTTCTCCACAGCGTCCAATGAATGCCACAACATTCAAAATTAACTTTAATTACCAAAAATCACCATTAGCTTCCACGGCACATAACTCTTCGGTGCGTCAATTCAAAGTACTGAGCCCAGCATGAGTAAATGTGAATCCCTCCCCCTTTTAAGTGTTCCCGAAATCACCGTCAAAACCACAACAAACGAATCCAAACAATACAACGCTGTTATGACCTATTTCCACAGCTAACCATTCCGGCACAATACAACCCGTCATCGTCATTATCACCATTAATTAGTATTCCATTTGGCTACATGACATGAGTGAATCTCTCTGTGTGTTACAGCGGCGAGCGGGTGGTCTGCGTCCAGTGCGTTCGTGCCCCCTGAGCCTCACAGATGGGGCACCATTCAAATCAGTTCAATGAACTCTGCAACACCACTGGAAGATTTGAACCAATTTCTGGATGGGCAGTGAAAGAAGAAAACGAAACGATCGTCTCCACAAGCGAAGAAACAGAGAGCGAGAGGGGAATCCATTGTTAGAAGGTGTCACCTGAAAGACTTGGGCTTCTTTTGATTCTTTGTATCATCTTCTTTTTGATCGTGTAATGACCTCGTCTTGTTCGTTCTGGCTGGGTGCTCTGTCTAGCGAGAGTAAGTCTTGGTGTTGAATTTTCTTCTGCTTTATGATCTTCTTGATGCAAGGTGAATGGCCGAAAGTTAACAAACTCGTAAAGCACATTTGACAAAATATCAAACTATTACAGAATAGATAATAAGTTACTTGAAGCTGTAACGTTCGTTCTTAAGTGAGAGAAAGCAACTACATTTTTCTTAGAAGTAACAAGTCGATCCAAAAACGTAACTTCCGCGAATCAATAGTCGTCAGCAGTGTCGTCATAATGTACGTCAAACATAAATTTTAGAATTCACCAGGAAAACGTATTAATCACCGAAGAATCGAATTTTTTTACATATTTCACTTTCTATCGAGGAATCGAGTACCACCAACACGGCCACATGCTGTGACTCACGTAAAAATATGTTCTTCCCCTGGACTTGTGAAAGCCCAATTAACACCAAATAACCTCATTTCGCAAACAGCCAAAAGAAAGAAAAACATGTTTTGTTTGCAGACGTTTCTAGAATTACTTCTTAAATATTATACACAAGGAATAAATAAATTTGTTGGGGCTATAGTTTACAAGGAACCAGTAGCTAGCATCTTCAGCGACTAATAGAGTTTTGGATGCCTTTTCTCTGTGACGAGTTAAGGGGACCAAGAGTTTATTACCGCCTCCGAAAGGAGGACAAATGAGAAGTTTTCCATAGACAATTGCTAGAATTTTCTTATTGTCCGCCACTCAAGGTTATAATATATAATAATGGTTTAAAAGATTCAAAATAAGGAGTCTAGTCATCCAACTTAGCACCTTCGGTGTACGAAGCGACACACTAAATGATTAGGTCCTTACGGCTCCTACTCATTCCTTTCTTAAATAATATATGTAGTTAGTTGGACACACTCGTTTATCTCTTTCTGAAATCAGTAATAAGTTAAGACAAGGTCGTCGATTTTGTCGTGGGACGTCTATAGTGGACAAGCATCTTTTGTAGGAATAATTCAAGGCTCTCGTATCACTGGCAACATTCAAAAAGTATTATATAGCAGTTGTCTCTTCTTGTAATGTGTATTTACTACAGAAGCTTTTCCTAGAAACTCTACAATACAGACTCCGTGTTTGACCTTCTGTCTTCGTTACTTCAGGTGACGACACTAAAATTAAACTCAAGTCCGTACAAATTAACAAAGAAGAATGTTTGCTCTGAGGAGTGAAGCTGTCCAGTTCTTATTTTGCTGCGAAAATTGATGAAACATGACTTCATCATTTTACTTCGGAGTCATATACACACAGTCGGCCGAGTTGACTGCATGTCATCACCCGAATGTAAGAATCCAAGAAAAGATCCATAGTCAGTTGGCAAGCTCTCTGGCTGCAAATACAAGACCGCCAATTCGGTCTTTTATCTCAATTTTTATTTTTTCCCCCTCAAAGTGTTCCCCCTTAGATATATACCCTTGTGCCAGCGTTTCTTCCAATCTCGAAGCAATTCTGATATGTAATATTCAGTATGCCGTTCAGATTTTTCAGCGATTTAGTTTGTATCCCCTCAATCGTCTCAAAACGTCCTTTCATGGGTCTCTTCAATCTTGGGAATAGGAAAAAGTAGCAGGGGCCAAATCTGGTGAATAAACGATGACTGGGGCAAGATTAGTGTGTTATTCTTGGCCAACAAATTACGTCAAAATTTAGCAATTTTGGAACGTACTACGCTGCCAAGCGGTTTATGCCCAAAATTTATTTTTGAACAGACCTCGTAAACTAAGAAAATAAAATTCTTTATTATTCTTTTCAAAAATGTTCTTTTTTAAAACGATACAAACTTTTCAACCAAACTGTTACATACACGAGTAATACGAATCTATTACAATACAACTTTATATGTTTTTTGAATTTTCTTTTTCACAAAAATGTCAGATTAATTCAAAGTCTGTATTGATCTGTCACCGAAGCAATTTCCCACATCCTACTATTGCCATCATAATAGGTGATGAAAAGTGGCTCGGCAACCGCAAACGTAGCCGTCACGTCTGTTTTCACACGCCTGCCACTCCTTGCGTGTTCTGAGACAGTTAGAGTATCTCAATATATTTGAAAGAGAAGCATAAAAAACATGAAAGTGCACCGAAAGTCCAAAACGAAGTCGATTGTCGGAGTGAGCACGACAGTGCAACCGACTGTGAGTATTTTTTATTCGCCGCAATTTTATATCAGAAATCTAATTCAGGATATTATACACTTAGGAGTTATATTCGATAACTCAAGGAGAGACACATAGAGAAACATCCATAGATTGTCATTGATTTGAATGAAAAGTTATTTTATCGTTCTCTAAGTAATTTTGTTTGACGACAACAGCTGATCTCATTGAATTTTTTCGCAGCAAACTTCACACTCAATCGCTTTACCATTATATGTATATTTGAACAGCTGATATAGAAACTTGTTGAAATTATTTTTGAATAGTTTTTGATTGGTGCTCTATCGAAGATAAATATCGAAAACAGCATTTTAGGCATATCTTGCTTTTGTACTATAGAAAGGGTAAACATGCAGTTCAAGCAAGAAAATGATGTGACGTATAAAGAGGGAATATATTGACTGAACCTCACTGTCAAAATTGGTATGACAAAATTTCGTTCCGACAATTTCACTCTTGAGAATGCAAAACGTCCTGGAAACCCTCCTGAAGCCGATGGGGATAAAATAAATTTGTTGTTCGATACTAGTCGTCGAATAACAACTCGAGAGATTGCTGAAAGATTAAATTTGTCTAAAGCGACAGTTCACAAGGACATGAGTCATCTAGCTTGACACATGGGTTCCTCATGTCCGTAGAGAAGGAAATTAGCTTATGTGCGACCTCATACAAGTTTAATTACTCGCGTAAAACTTTTGCAGCATGAATGGGATGTGCTACCACACTCACCATATTCTCCAGACTTGGCACCTTCGGACTATTGTTTGTTCCGGTCGCTGCAAATTGTATTTTTATGTAAAAATCTTCACCTCAAATCAGGACGTCAAAAACCATTTGAAGCAGTTTTAGTTTTCTGCCGGCCCGGCAAGGAAACTAATCTTTAGGCCGAAAGATCGCAAAATGTATTCCATCAAAATGGAGACTACATAACTTCATCAAATGTATTACACAAAACAAAAATCAAGTTCAAATTTCTCAAAAAAACGTAGTTACTTAGTGAACGACCCAATGGAAACGTTGCACTCAAAGGATACCAATTGCTTATGAAATATTTCTAAAATGTTGCTTTTCGGAATCGGTTCTTAATTGTAGACCCCCTTCTGAGAGAGCCTTATAAGAGGAGAATTATATACGAAACACGAGTAGTTACTAAAGACGGCTGACCCCAATTTCTTGTATCGCCATTAGTATAGAATGTAAATAAAATATTGAATATCATCTAGGAAGCCTACTAGAAAGTCATTTTTTAAATCTCACAATGTTAATATAAAAGAAACATACTTCTGGTAAGTTTTATGGTGAAATAAAATACTTTGTCTCTAGCTCCAATATCGAAGCCAAAACCATTACTATTACAAACTTCTCAAGGCTTTTTACATCCACACAAGGACGATTGCAGTTTTTCCGTAGGATATAATTCGAAAATAAATAATTATTTAAATTTATTTAGGTTCCAATTATGTTCCTATTCCTATTCCTTCTATTTTTAAAGATTTAAGATATTTCTTTTTAGTAAACGTGGTTCCTATAATTTTAACTCTCTTTTTTAGTTCAATAAATCATAAAAAAATTAAAGTAATGAAATAAAAAATAATACATAAAATATACTTAATTGTTTTTGTTATTTAAAAATCACTGGGCTAGACAATATTTTATTTAAAATTATTTATAAATAAAAAATATTTTCAGATGTACACAAAAAAAACAAAAAATAAGTAGGTCTAAGTGCATTCACTCCCCCTACTACATCACGCACCTCTTCAGGCCAAACCCCAGCAGTTTCGTGTGCTGAACTGTTCGCTGTATTGAACGAGAATTGAGTTCAACATGGAAAATGTAATTTTCTTTTACGCAGAAGTTGCAATTTTCTTCAGCAACCACCACCACCAATTCTCTTCTTTCCTTGTCGCCTATCCCCCAGTGTTTGTGATTTTTCTGCACTCTCTGCTGCTTACTCACCTCCACAGATACATCGTGAAAATTCTAAGAAATTCATAAAGAAATGCATCGCAGTGCACAACTTGTTCCGCTTTCCAATGCAGTTTGCAATTTCTTTTCAATTTACTGCAGCTTAACACCATCCGACTAAACGCCGCAACATGAGTCCAACCGCCTGCCACTGGCTTAGATTTAAAGAAGCAAAAGAAAGAGAAACAGAAACCAAAATACGAATTGATAATTTTTTCTTAACAAATTTGCTTGGTCTCTGGAATATTCTGGATTTCAGTAAAGGTACTAAGTCTTAAAAGCCGAACTGACAAACCGCAGCCCACACACAATCGAACAGCAGCAGCGGCACCGTCAGCGGCCGTAGTCGTCATTGCGACGACGACCATCTGCAGATCAGCTTGATCGGCAGTGATCGCAACCACTTCGATGAACGACCAAGCCAGCCCAACAACAACATCGACGGTGACTACGACGACGACGACGCCGACGACGGGAACGTCAACGTTGCTTCCAGTTAACCTCCATTGAGGTTGAGAGCGTTGTACTGTTGCGTTTTCTATTACGAAACCCGGCCTGAATGTGGGCCAATGACCGGGCTTAAAACGCAAGCACAAAAGTCATGGCTGTGGCCGCCGCTACCAAACAAACATGTTTTATGAGCGCGCATCGAAAAGCTCCGCTACCAGTCGGCTGTGATGGTGGTGGCGAAAAGTGGAAAGTTGTCTTGCTAGCTGTGCGCCGCTGTGTGCTGCTCGGTGAAATGGTGTTTGGCTTGTGGGGCTTGGGTGGAGTTGCGCTTCGGGCCTGAGTGTGGTTGTGTGGGATGCTTGCGTGTGTTGCGAGAGAATGATAATGAAATGAGGAAACGCAAGCCGATGCTGTGTGGCGGCATTGAAATTGAAAACATAAAGCAATAGTGTTAACTAGTATTTTGCGCATTTTCGGTAAAAACTTTTATGATTTTTGATCACGAGGAATTTGTGAACTAACCTGTTACTGAAGTTTTTGGCGATTTATTTGTTTTTGATAACAAAAACTTTTTATTAATGTTGACGAGTAGCCCTAAATCCCTTCCTGTTTATATTATTCCAAGAAAAGCAAACATGATACTAGGAAAGTAAAGTTCGATCATCTGATTGCTAAGTAAGACCAGGACTCAACACTTTTGTTCTTGTTGGCGCGAAATAAGGCCACGGCTTTATTTAATGGTAATATTACTGATGTCGCCCTCGGTGTCAAAGAAGTGTTTCAGAAAGCAGAGACCAGGAAAATGTGGACAATATCATCGGGAAAGGGCAAAGAAAACTTTTCAAAATGCTATGTCAATGGACTAGATCGTAGAAAATTTGGCGTGGATATTCCAATATTCAAATACGACCATTTCGTTCAAATTAAAAACCAGAAATGTGTCCCATCAACTGTTGAAAGATAATTTATTGCAAACTTCAGCATTTGTCAATTCTTTTCCGTACAGAAGTTACATCTTCAGTTATACGGCTAAGCAAAGTACATTGAAGTCAACGTAACGTAGATGATTCTCAAGTGGGGGATATATTAATTTCCTCATAGAAGGTATGTCAAGTCGCGCTTTCCCGATAATTCTCGAAAACCACTCGGTTGTGTATGTTTTTTCTGGATCGAAGAAATATCTGTTATCTGTTAAGTGTCTCTGCTTCCTTCATAAAGTATTAACGTTCAGGAATTTTAGAGAAACTTTGTATGAACGTTGAAATAGAACAAGGGTTTCGACTATAGGATATGCGCTCGAGAGATTCGTATGTGACTAAAATGAACAGGAAACCAAGGTATGTTTAAGAGTTTGTCAAAACTGTTTTTCAAGGTTAGTGAAGGATTGAAAGAAGTGGGTGAAATGAACGAATGGATAAAAATAAAATCAGATAATGATGAATAGTCTTCTTCTTCTTATTTCTATGGCGCTACAGTCTGGGGTGGAACTGGACCTCAACCGACATACCTCTCCATCCAGCACGATCTCTCACCACCTGATCCAAATCGCGCACTCCAAAGTTGTGGTTAATGTCCTCCTCCACTTGTGAACGCCATTTCAACCTAAGTCATCTGTTGCGTTGTCCGAATGGCTCTGGTTAAAATACTTTTCTGGCCGGAGCGATGGTGTCCATACGCTCTACACGACCTAGGCTTCTTAAGAGTTGTATCCGACCAAGCGCATGCCGCCGTAGAGCCTATAAAGTCCGTCGTAGAATTTACTCCTCGCGATGACATCATCGCAAACAGGACCAAAAATCGCACACAGAACTATTCGCTCGAAAAGGCTGAGAGCTTCCAGATTAATTTTTAGTAACGTCTTAGTAAATAACCAGTAACTTTTATTACTAAACATTTCTGCAGTTCCTTATGCAAAGACAATCAGATGCCTATAGGCTTACGGCCCAGTGCCTGGCAAACGGAACTCTTTGCCATAAAGAAACCCACGCAGACTCTGCAACGAATGGGCCTTTCTGACATTAAAGTGGCATCTCATATTAATAGTAAGGGACCTTGAAAGCATTGAAATTTTTCTCATTAACTTCGAGTCTCCATAGAGCATTATAGCCTAATGGCTCTAATTCTCTGCTCGGGATCTTGATATGCAGGGATTAATGGAAATCAAACGGCAGATGAACTGGCACAGACTTCTTTAAATTCAAGCACAGAACTGGCTTACATTGTCATCTTTCGTAACACTAAATGAAGCCAAAAGTTTCATTACACAGATATGTGTATGTTTCATTAGCAAATGGACGATGAACTTCGACCTAAGCAGAACCTATTCCCTTAGCACATGCAACAAGAAAAGTGTACGCATTCTAACAGGTGATCTAAATGGTCACTGCACGATTGGTGCAACGGCAGGGATTAAACTTTTTCTGAAGTATTTTTGTAGGAGTTGCGGGGACGAGGAGAAAGTAGGATCAGTGCAACATCTACTTGGTCACTGCCCAGTTCTGAATGACGAATGACGTCTCAATCATTTTGGGGCAGTGTTCTTTCATGAGCTCAGCTCAATTAGAAAGGAGCCGATCTCTGACTGAGGGGAGTAGTTTCGGTAATCGTATGCTGCATTAGTGACATCTGCTGTTCACCGTGCATATTTATGGGCTTTCATTGGGTATACCTATAAGTACAGTATATAAGTTAGTATAACCTAACCTATTCAGATGTTAGTATCTTAAGAACCATCTTTAGTCAGAGAGACTTCTTTGCTGATCTTCAGTTTTAGTGTAGTACTAAGTACATCGAAAGAAAAATGCCGGTGTCGCTGTAGGTATATCTAAAAATACACGTTGATATAAAGTATATTGTGCCGTCCTTATAAGGCATACATACAATTAAGTAAGACACATAAAATGATCTCGAACTAATAGGGTGTCCCAAAATCAAATCTAATGTTAAAAGTTGTTTCTTAGAATGGCAATTCTGTAAAAATCATTATCTGAAACCTAGGATTAAGAGGCAACCGTCATACATCTTCAAAGAAGTCCAATAAATTACTATTTTGCATATTGCCCATTGAAAAATAATCACATATGTGTACAGATAAAAGTCAAACATCTTTATTTAAAAAAAAAAAAAAAAAGTTCCTCGTATCCCCAGTTGTCTACAATATTATTCCCACAATCGGCAATAAATATTTTTCAAATGACTGCCCCCTCACCACCATTCATTCGTCATTAAATCAAGTCTCAAACCGTATCGCCTGCAGTCACATTTAAAATCCTAACCCGATGATGGTGTAAACAACAGCACCAATCGCACCACCGCCAACCGACTATTATCTAACTTCCCCCGGCGACACATTTAACTTGAACTTCCCCCAAATGCATCAAGATCAAGTTCCTCCCCACCTACCCAATGGACAAGTGGAAAACTGAAAAAGCGTGTATCTCCTCACACACAAGCTCCGGACAATTTCCACTTCCCGTGACTGCGGTGGATGTTGAACTTTTTCTCAAAAGCTCTCTCAGCGTGTGTGTAGACTAGAGAAGAAAATCTAGAGCGCAACTGCATAATTGTCGCACAGTGCAAATCGACTTGGCGTGTCGGCCAAAGTCAGGGGCCCCAAAGTCAAGGCACACAACAACACCACACAACAAATGATCATGCAATAGGCAAACGACACAAAGACCTTCACACACATACCCACTGCATTGGGTTTATTTCCTGGTTTACATTGGTGGTTGTATGCAACTAAGAGCGAGCTTCTCAGCGCAATCTACCTCCTCTCTCTCAGTATCTCTTCGCTGGGGTGTGCAGGTGTTGAAGAGAACTCTGATGAGAGGAAACACACGAGCAAGAGAATTTTGTGCGCCGATCAAAGTGGAAAATGTGCCGAGGTCAATGTACTCCTTAAGTGGTTTTCGTCTTCCGCAAATTTTTCTATTCTCTACGCTCAGTTCAGCTCTCTGTGTGTGGAGATGGGTGTGCGACTGTGTGAGGTTGGTAGATTGGTATTTGGCATAAATGCAACTCTCTCTTTTGAGGCAAGCTACGTTGCATCGTGATGCAAACAAGAACTGCTATTTCGTTGTGTGTGCGTGTGTGCAGCGTTTCTGTATGCGGATTATGAAATGCGAAGGTGAAGATTAAATGCAGTAGAAATAAAGTAAGGGGTTAGAATCAGTCTATGCGAATTGTTAAGTTATTGTTGGGTGAGGTGTAAGGATTTGTTAAAACTTTTGTTTTTATGTAACACATACACATACAAGTTTTCGGGAATTTCAAGTAACGGAGAATGCGCAAGAGCATTTTAATTGACAAAATTAGATATTCCAGCATCAGATGTAATCGCAATGGCAAAATAAACATTTAAGAAGTCTTAAGCATAAAAAAGGCCTCAATACGTATTGAAAACCCGTGGAAATGGAATGGCTTTGGGGTTGATTCTTCAGATTTTTCAGAAACCATATATTTTGCGAATTTGCAAAATAAATAATAAATAAATAAATTGAGTGGCTCTACAGTCCAGAAGGAACCAATGCCTACCTTCTATGGATATAACGTGCGTACTTTTGTTCTATCACAAGTAAAGGGGACGTATGCTTTTTCGCGACTCCAAACGGCGATTTTCAAGAAGGTTTGTTAAAGACAATACAATACACCTTAAATATTGTCAGCAAATTGAAGGAGCTAGTGCGAGGGGTTCAATTCCAGAATTGAACTTGAGTCTTCCTACAAGGCACTCTCCACGCCACTGTGACCATAACAATTTAAAACCTGCTTCTTTCTTAGAACGTGTTTCCGTCACGATGTGCATTTCAAGAGAATTGTTTCTTGAAGCACACTTTAAAAATAGTCACTCCTTGTGAAGAATTTGTATTGAGATTATAAAATGGGCGACGCCATCTTCGGACCTTCAAATAGAAGATATATACGCAGATGTTGAAATGGCAGTCTGCCTGTCCTCCTCAGAAACAGACAGGAATTGTGACAATTTGTCCTCGTAGCATGGAAATTCGTAGAAAGATGTCAAAAATTGACAGAGCCTACGTCAACAAGGAGTGAAGAGATGACAAAAATAATGATTTTCATATCAAATGTCATATCGAAGGACGTACAATATCGACAGGTCGGACTGAGCGTGGCCGAAAAAACTTTGGCGTAGGCAAAAACTTAAGTCAATCACGGCTCTTCAGTAAAAAACGACATTTGTACCAAATTGTCGCATAGACTTTCCCATCGCTACTTTTTTTGAGGGCAAGGGGCAATTGAGTAACAGACCCTTTTCACAAAAAAACAAGCTGCCTACAACTCGGCCATTCCTGTTTTGCTGTATGGCACAAAGTTGAATCTTATCAAAAGTGGATGAGGATCTTTTCGAGACGAAAGTTCTGCGTGCCGTGTTGATGACATCTGGAAAGGCGGCACGCTTCATGCAACCAAGCTTCAGTGGGTACAACAGAACTCCTAGACAAAGAGCTTGCCCCCGAAAAGTCTTTGAAACTTAACCATTGAAACAGCGCAAATGTGAGGAAGGATCTTAACCAACTCGATGAACGGAGATGGTGACTGAATTCGAAAGACCGTGCTTATCTATTCAGGCATATTGGTTAGTGTCCGGATCAACCTCAGAATGTAATGCCACCACAACAGCAACAAGCAAAGTAAATACTAATAATTAATAAATCTTTTTTTTTTTTTCTTTACAGTGGGTAGTGGGTTTTTGCACAGTAGTAATAATTTTAATAATTTTAATGTAACGTGCATTGGACCTTGTGGAACCTGTGCTCCATGTGCACCATGCGGACCATGTTTTTCTCCAATCTGCGGCCCTTGTGGACTCTGTGGACTGGTGTTACACAAGTTCCTAGATCGCGTCATAAGAACAGCACCAAACCTCAACACCATCAACGAAATCTCTGTTGAGTGTTGTTGTCAGAATATTGAAATAATATTGAAAAATATTGAATATTCAAATGACTGCTGTATCTTGTAGATGTCAATTGGCCGAATCGCACTCTTTTTGGGGGCAACCGTTAAGGACCGATGTATCAACAATAATCCGGAGATGATTTAAGTACTTATGACAACAGCTTAAAGCCATCAACAAGGTCGTTTCAGGGTCGGGGTTGGTTGTGGTTGGTTGGGATTGGGGTTAGGTTGGGGTTGGCGTTGGGGTTGGAGTTAGATTGTGGTTGGAGTTTTTTTTTTCATGATTCAGCAAACAATGAGCGTACAGAAGAAAGGGATTTTTGTCCCGGATCGTGAATAGAGATGTAAAGTGGATACACTAAGATAACCCCAGAAAGGAAAAATACAATACAAAGCGTGGTGAACCTGTCCCATCATCGTCTACTTCGATGCTAAGGGAAAACATCCACGGTTCAAAGGTCATGCTCTACATGTATTGGTACCGGACGGATGTGCTGAACTATGAGCCGTTTAACCTGGCTAAACCATTAGTAGGAATCGCTGAAATGGGATATCTTACCCCAAACGCACTATACTCCAGACCTTGCTCTTTCCGACTACTGCCTTTTGCAACGAATGCACCGGGGTCATCGCTTCGGGTCTTTTGAAGAAATCAAAGAGTAGCTCAATGACTAGACCAATGCCCGAGAGGATTCTTTTTTTTAAAATGTTAGTCATTTCCGATGGACTAAATTTTAAGTGATGCCTTTTGCTTTGAATACTACTCTCACTTTACAGAACAGATGTACATTACCATCAATGCCCAATGTTATTGTGTCGTTTTGATAATTTCTTTGAGCTTTTATTGCTAATATGAATATTTATTTTCTTTCTACAAGACATGGTACAACTTTCAACATTTACAAAGAAGTAATAGATCAATGCTGGCGAAATTTACTAAATTCTGAGTCATCTTAACAGCAGATATCAATACACTGAATCTCTTTGGCAACCAAAATAATAATCAAATAAGCCGGATACATCGATGTGACATATTATTTCCGCAATCACAAATCCTCCATGTAAAGCTTTTTCAGTTTCGAGTAGATCATCCCTGCCATCGAGAGACCAGTAGCGAGTGTAACAAAATTACTTTTCAAATAAGCTTCTTTTTGACTATAGCGAAACTAAAATTGGAATACCCTTAGGATTTATTTGTACTTACCTAGATGATTTCTGAATGGGTTCTGCAATCAAATGTACATATATATCTAATTTCCGGTTCAACAAATAATCAAATATTGAGTCCTACCTAAAAGCTGTTGACCCTGTACTAGATGAAGGTCACCAATACATGAAAATTAAGAAGTAAAATGTAGGTAAAGATTATTAGCCTAATCCACATCCAGAACCTTCTCAAAAAAACGTTCAACAATAACCTACGGCAGACTTAAGACAACAACAAAAACTGTCACATTCATACCCACTCATAACTCTCTCCCGAATTTCCACCGTCCGCATCCACATGTCTGCACACTGCCCCGATATGATTGAAAAGGTGTCAATTATACCCATTAGCACCACCAACCGACTCCATTCGACTGTTCTCGTTCTCAAATTCAAATCAATTTCTATCCCACGATTTCCATTCGTAATTTCGTTCCATTTATGGTTGAGCAGTCACCAATTATGACCTCTCCATCTCGGCACTTCATACACTGGGCGACTCTGTTCTGGCCAAGTGCTCGTTACCACTTTACACCCGTAATATCCTCCCGACAAAGTTTATATTCTTCTTCTCCTCCTTCTTCCTCGCTATCGCTCTCACTCTGCTTCCAGAGACAGAGTTGAGCAAAAATAGAATTGGTGGCAACCAAGACGGTTCGAGTTTCCCGGAATAAAAAAAGTCATTGCAAAATGTGCAAAAAAGAAAATCTCAATTACGTCGCGAACCCTAGGGACCCCGGCAGCAGAATCATCGTTCGTACGGGAGAGGTGGGAACACTGTGGCGCACTCAGGAGTAATAATAATGATGGCACATACGCTATTGCGCCAATTATTAACTGTTCTTCTGACTTCACCTACATTATTTTCTATCGCAGAAACAACAGTTATGCCACAAACTCCACCGCACGCCGATCCTTCATCACCACCGACCAACGACCACCAACCACCTTCCACCTTCATGCCCGGCAGAAGCTTCCAGCGCAGACGTACCAGGTTGCAAAGGTTTCAATTGCAGTCATTTGTGCACATCCACATGCATGCATGAAGAAGAGAGAAAAAAAAATCTCAGCAAGCCACCTTAAACATGGCCCCCGTACAAAGCTTCTCGCGATCTTCTATCCTCTGCCCATCTATTTCATATCAACGACACTTTACGGTACTTTGAGCACATAATGCACAAACCTCCGCCGCACAGCAATGTGCACCGATCGCCTTTCTTTTTCGCTTTTCCAGGAAAAAATAGCGCACAGTACTCCTCGTGCATAGTAAGAACTGCTGAACGGGTTTCCACTGAAATCGTCCGTCTGTCTCTTCTCACCACAAGCCTTGGCTTCTACCCCCCCTCAAAGCGCCCACCACCCCCGTGCCATGTGTGTGAAAGCGCGGCAAGAAGAAATTCTTTCTCTCGTCCCTCATTATGATCGTCATTATCATCACCATGGACAGACAACGAAGAAATGCAAAAAGACTGCAATGGCAGAAGTTGCGAATGTAAGTTACTTGCGGTCATTGGCACCACTAGCTGCGCGAATCTACCTTCCGCGCCATCATCAGTGCAGCGAAGTCTCGCGAAGCGCAGCAACATCAGATGCATTTTCTAAGGTGATCCGAGGACATTGGTCTGATTTTGCAACTTTTCTGTTTCAACTTTGTCTTCTTTTTCTTTGATTCCTTCTTCGGCTTCCTCAACTTCTTCTTATGGCCATCAGAAGAACTGCTTTTTATTCTTTGCTTTGCTTTGGTGATGTGCTGCAACGTGAGCTTGAGTTAAACTCTTTTCCCAATCGATCACTTTTGTAGGCATACTAACGCAGACAGTTGCCGTCTGATGTCTGATGCCGGTTTCTAATGGCGGGCGCTGAGTTGCAGAAATTGATTGATTGCCTAGGTGATGGTAGAAACATTCTAAAAGTTGGACATGCATAACTGTTTGCTCGTCTTCTGGGAAATTTTATTTTTTTTAGATTTTTTTTTTTGTTGATGGACTTGGTCCCAAAAAGGGTTGACGACTTAGGCGAGGACAGCAAACAGATCGCGTCGATTCAAACCTTACATCATCAGCACCTCTTTACAAATTTGGATACAAGAATGTTTCCAGCCGACACTTAGCACTGGAATACAGAAGTTAACTCATCTCTTCCACTCTGCCTTCATAATTTCCCGACACTCTGCGCTTTTGAATATGTTGAGAGCGCACCGTTGTATTCAATAAATTCTTTCCCAGAAAAGCAAGATCCTTACACTGGGGTGAATCACCATCATTAAACTGAATCCACCCCCCAGTTTTTAAATATCTCCTTCCCGTCTTCCTGCATCTGTCATCAGTTAGATGATAGTTTGCTTATCACAGTGTCTAACAAAAGTGCACCGACACCATGAAGCCATCTTCACGCCGCATAAGCGACCCCCGCTGAAGCGCCCTCTATTCGCTACAATCGTCATTTTTCTTATAGAACAAGCTGGTAAGAAAAAAAAATCGCTAAAGTATAAAAGTTAAGAAAAGTCGCGGAAGAATGAGGGGGACAAGCTGAAAGCAAGTAACAAAATACGGATGACATCGACAAAGAAGACAACAAGTTCGATTGTATGCGAGGGCTGTTCTCTCGCTCTCATCGACGAGCGCCGTTCACTCGGTCGTCGGAGTTCATTGGCACACTTCTTTGGATGTTATGTTATGCGGCAAATGTCTTCCTGGTCTCAGCCAGTTTGTTCGCTTATTTCTTTTTATTTCATGTTGTATTTTTTTTTTTGCTTTTTGTTTCTCACTTTTTTTTTCTCTGCCGACTTTCGTCCGATGCATTCGATTACTGGCTTCCAATCCGACCGTCGGCTGCATGTTCGAATACATCGTCGTCGTCGTCGTCATCGTTTCACAATGAGGTGTGTGGGGCTATAGTTGCGCACACTGCCGTCCACGCGACCGTCACTTGGTGATGAACATGAACTTGAATGGAGCACTCGTTCGCTACGCAAACAGCGCACACAGAGCGAATCGAATGGCTCTCGGCTTGAGGCGGTATCTTATGCTGTGTTGGGACTAGGAGATTGCGGTGAGCCAGGTTTCAGTGCAGTATATTAACATAAGCTTCTAAATCGTTTGATATGCTCTAAACGTCTTTTGTTTGTCATTCAGATGGGAATATGCATAATGCGGCGATAACGCAAGCATTGCCTGAAGCTTATGTTTAAAATATTGGCTTCTGGAGCGGAAATTTTATTTAAAATGCAGCGTAAATTGCTGAACTTTGTACCGGTCTGCTGGCTTAAAAAGGGGAATCTCTTGTTCTATAAATCCCTCAGGATTTTAACTGCGTGTGAATATTAGTTCTTACCGTAGACAGACTTTTCTTGGCATTTTCGTAAAAAAACAGATCCGTCTTTAACTTTAAAATCTAATTTAAGAAATCTGATTTAAAAGACTGAAGAACCCTCTTCAGGATTATAGCTTAAAGCTGGGTTCAAATATGTTTTCACAGACAAGTGCACTAAAGTCCTCTGGGATGTCAAAAAATAGTGAAACTCCTTACAATTACGGTTTCGTTTATTTTTGAAATATTGGTTTCTGAAGACGACTTTGTCTTTAATATGCAGAGTTGATTTGTTGAGCTATATGCTGTCTTTGGGTCGCCTATAAAACGGGTATCTCTTGTTCTGGTTTTAACTTTGTCTGATTACAAGTTCTTACAGTAGAGTTAGAAGGCTCAATTTTGCTTACATTTGTCGTAAAAAAATCAGCTCCGTCCTTAACTAAGGAATCATATTTAAAAGGTTCAAAAACCCCTTCTCGGCATAAGGGTTTAAAGATGCAATAAAATACATTTTCACAATCAAATACCCTTACAAATTATACAAGACGTCAAAAGTAAAATTATTAAATCTCCCGAACTTACAATTATGTGAAGGTTTCGTTTTCAGAAAGTGTAGAGCTAAATCTATGGTCCGCAGCACGGCACGCCTCTAGTCAAGGCCGTTTTGAAACAACAAAGAGGATGGATAGTCACCTACAGCGCAGTCGGAAAACTCTTCGATTTTAACCCATTAGCACTGCGTAACAAAGGCAACCTCGTCTAAGAGAACATAAGTCGATAGAGTATCATCCAACCTAATATGCGAAACTCCAGGGAATTGGTAATAGACCGTTGTAGCTGATGCTCACGACCATCCACGCAGCGCCAATCGAAAAAGAAGAAGACTATCAACTGAATGTTGATAGTCAAGCAGCTATAAAAGGGCTTGAATCTCCATCGATAAAATGTTTGAAACTCTGTAGTACGTCCCATAACAATATATTGTGTGACAGAGACGTTCCTAAAAACTGATAAGCAGACTATAGAGTCGAAAATAGAGGAAATTTTAGTGATTCCTCAATTATCATCGATTCCGTGTCGGTTGAATCAAAGCTAGCTTCTCGTGTTTAATATGCTTTTGTTATCTTACGAGTAAACGGGACGAATATTTGATTTCAGACTTCGAATAGCAATCTTTGGGTATGATTTGAAACTTGAGAGAGGGAGCGACGTGTTCATCCCAGCAATCGAGACTTAGACCTTCGTTATGTAAGGCAGAGTGTCGGGAAAGAGTTATGAGTGACATAGAACTGCGGCATGTAAGTCAGCGTGTCGACTTACATACATAGTGAGGGTCTAAGTTTCGATCTACTCACTACGCTAGATATGGTAAGAAATATTTGAGGAAAACAGCCGACCTCAGCTTGGGCAGGAATAAAATTGATAACCTAATAGGACTGCTTCCTCGAAAAGCATTAAAAAAGCCTGCCGAAATGAAGAGTAGCCGAAAACATCTTCCCATCTCCTCTATATCTGTCTGAGAGTTCTTAAAATCAACGAAGTAAGTGACATATCTGCGGCCGCCGTGGCGTAATGGATAAGTGCGTCAATCCACACGCCGAAGGTCCAGGTTTGATTCCCGGTCTGAACACCTCGCATTTTTTCACGGCACTACCTCTTTCGAGTTGCTGACAACACTCAAAATGTATCAATTGTCTATGAAAAGCTTCTGAATCTTGTCGTTCGGAGTCGGCAAAAAATTGTAGGCCCCTTTTGCTCGTGAGAGAGCAATAGCACGCACAACACGAGTAGATGATGCAGAAGCTAGCTCTCATGGGTTGTAGTGCCACTCAATTATTTTTACCATTTTATAGCATTAAGTGATATTGGTACAAGTATCATCCAATCAAAACATTCATCCAGTCGAAATGATTTCGTGAGTAGCGGTTGTGAGCCAGCTCCGTGGCAGCGCAATGAACCCATCAGATGTGATGTAAGCCCGTCTTCCTCAAACAATAAGAAAATGCAAAGCATCTGAAAAGATGACATCCTGCAGTTTGCATAAATTGAATCGCATCTTGTTCCGTCGTCCTCCACATCATAAACACTTTCGTTCGTTGCAGCATATTTTTCTGCACTCGTGCAAGCAACCTCCTCCTCATTTCCATTTGGACAACACCGAGTGACTGAAGGCAACCTCGCCATCGAGCTGTCTTGCCTATCAAATTGTGAGTACGCGCGTATATGGAAATGCCGATTATTCGCATAACAGTATCTAAAAATGCACTTGCATGTCGCAGGTTGCAGATTGTATTATGCAGTCGTGTAGGCACCGCGGTGGGACGAAAACAAATTGAAAGGAAACAAAACAAAAAATTAATACCAATCACATACGAGTACATATGACAAGCAAAAAGAACTCAGCTGACTGATAGTTTGCTGTCAGTTGGCTAAAGTGTAATACCGAGCAAGACGTGTGCGTGCTTCTTGTACATGCGCATGCAGGATGGCAACTTTCACAATTTTCCTAACTGTTAATGAAGAAGGAGGTGGAGAAGAACATTCAAACTGTCACACACGTGTAATAAAATGCAACGACTGGTGAGTTCTTTTCCTTAGAATGTGTCATTTGTGATGGCAAAGAATGAGCCATTGACATTTGACGTGGTCGCTGTCACACTGACGTGAACGTTGACGTTTTAATCGGCGCGCATCAAAAGGCTTCTAATGCATTACTCTGCGGGTATTGATTGTTGCTGAAGATGGTCTTATTATACGCAACGAAGTTTGTGGAAAAAAAGATGGACGTCACGTTTTGTGCCCGCCAAGGTAATAACCGAATAAAACGACACATTGAGTGAAGAAATGTTGACATTTATGGGTTTTTGTTGATATCATTGGAATTCGGTTTTACATGTTTGCCGGCAGAGGGAAATCTTGTTGACAATCCTTATAAGATTGTGACATTTCTGCAGTCGCTGAAAATGGAAGTCAAACGTCAGTGTGTTGTTTATATTTTGTTCGTTGAACATCTCTCTTTTTGACCAACTTACACCCCAGTGAACTCAATCAAACCAAAGAAAACCAGGTCTGATTGAAGACAACAATCAACATTTAATTGTCCCCGGGGTAGGTATGACAAACAACTATTTACGAGGCCCATCACAGCCTGACATTCCGGCGAAGACGCTTTACTTGTAGTGAGTCACCAGATGGTTGGTTTTTTAAGAGGAAGCTGCTTAAGAGAATGCATAAAAATTCGGCAGTCACGTTTCCTGGTTGTGTCATCTCGTGATAGTTGATTCTCGAAAATCCCTGCACTGCGTGAGTCAGCCGTAACTGCACGTCCTGCTGCCACCATATGCGTGCATGTGTGTGTGTTACATGATTCACGTTTGTGAAAAGTGAGAATATGATTTCGAAAATGTTTGTTCTAGATACCAACATACCGCTTCTCTTTCTCGTATTCAGTCACTCTCTGCGGCCAAGATAAATCATCAGCACATCACACACCTGTATGTGTGGCAGCGCCAGTGGCAGGCAAGGCAGCCGGCAGAAATTGCGAGCGCGACTTTCCCCAACATCAATTCATGTACCAATTTTCCGATGAAACATCGAAAGCGAAATGTGCTGTACGCCACCAGTCGGCTATATAAATCTCCTCATTATCCATCGGAGCAATGGCATCGTCGTCGCTGTCTCAATCCCCTTCACTCCCCCATCCGTCGGCAGTTGTCGGTTGTCTAGCCGTCTTCCGACGAGGTGTGTCGCTTCTATGAGATCTGGGTTCATTATTCTCCCATCAACATGGTTCCTATAATTGTCAGCTACAATGACCACAACCACGGTGAACCGCCGAATCATGGACTCACGGCTTTGAAGGCCAAATCACTGGCCATCTTGTCAAGCAAAACGTTCTATTGTCCGGCGCGCACACTCTGGGGCTAATAACATTTGGCTGAATGGGGACTCTAATCGCTGCTACCTGTTCTCAGGCGGTGGCGACTGGAGCGCAGCAGCTTCGGCTTTGGCCTCTGTGAGGTTGGGAATGAAAAGTGTGATCTCAATTTCTACGACAGGGAGTCTACTTCTATTTTTTCTCTCAAAATTTACACACGCGTCGCCGCGCCGCGGCCGTGCATGTGTGTACACTTCTTTTGCGCTAACAGCAATTAATTTCTCCTTTTTCTGTAGGTCGGTCGGCGGCAGCAAAGTCGGTGGCGGTGGCGGCACTGGACGGACGGATGACAAGGTGGGAGCTGAGGGAGCACAGAAGATAAGGCGAAGGAAGACAGTGGAATTATTTTCTATAGTGCAATAGCCATTCATGCTTCATGCCGATCGATCGAGAGTGAGATTCACGTCGCTTTTGGGCACGGTTGGATTACGCTCTGAGGAAAAGTAAATTTCTTTTGACTGGAGTCAGGTGAAGCTATGATTATGGATGATGATGTTGGTGGTGTTGTGTGCTTCCTCTTGGGCACTGGGCGTGCTTTTTTGATTTTTTTCAATCAATCTCCTCTTCATCACACCACCTTGTGGCCATTGTTCTTGATTTTGATTACTTGATCGAAAAGTACGAGAGTGATTAGAGTTCATCGCCAACTGATATGTGGGGGCATCGGGTCTGGATTTAGTATGAATTAATGTTTTGGGTTCTTCTTGTGCGAAGCACATCTTCTTGTTATAATTTCTGGCGCGAAGACGTGCTCCAGTCTGCTTCCGCAGCAGCTTCAGTCATAAATATCCTCACAAGGACAACGATATGCGCGTGATGCAAACGATGGACTTGGTTTTGAATTTGAGAATAATACTTCTAGCCAGGCGTCAACTCCTAACATCGTAAGGCCATGTAGGGGGCATGGATAGTACTGCTCCAGCCTGAAAAGTTGTCAATTTCGAACCGGTGGGACAAAGCAAAAGGATACGCCTACAGACCCAATGATGGACACAAGTCTAAAAGGACCTGAATAACGATATCGTGTGAAATATGGGGCAGCTAGTTAAAGGCTTGTTCGTTGAAACCCGTGTCCACCCCGGACTGTAGCGCTGTATGAGAAAAAGGAGAAGAAAGGTCGATATCGAAGTAGCAGGAGCAAACATTGTATCCAACACGAATGAGAACAACGATCATTCATGAAAAAAACAAAAACGATTTCAATAGACAAAAGACACTCAAACCACAGCAGTGATCACCAGTCAACACGTCTATAAATCGAATGGAGTGCAAGAGGCAAATGAACTCCCTAGTCTCTACCAGGCCAACACGATCACCACGACCGCTTTATTATCTATCTTGATGATGAAAGTTATGCAACGGTGAACGGCAAGTAGCCACCATCAGTCCACTACACACACACACATACAAATAATAGAAAAAGCAAAAACTAAACTTAGCAAACATATGTACTAGGTTGTCTTTGTCCATACCCCATGACTGCATTTCGTGTGCAGTTTTCGCTGGATTTTCTGCTGCTGCAGCATTTGTTGCTGTTAACGGGGAAATGAGGAAATGGAAAACCCAAACACTGCTTACTGTACATTCACCCACTTTTCGCCAATAATCTTGGCTGCTTCACCATCCGTCCGTCCGCGATACTGCAACACCACCGTATGCCACAATCACCATTACCAATACCAAGAGAGCAACGATGTCGTTGCCGTCGTCGATACGTAAGAAAGTCTTTTTCGCGTTGCATGTCACTCCATCTTTCAAGACTCTCCGTCCTCTTGTCTATCCACCCTGCGCCCGCTGCATGCACACGGCAGAGAATTTGTTCTTGATCGCAGCGAACTGTGTGGATTTTCTCTTGGTTCTTTCATCTTGCTTTTTTGTTTTCTCGATTTTTCACCTGGAAAAAACAGTTAGACGGTTGCATGAATTTGCAGCACACTGCAAAATGGTAGAACTATGCGTTAACGGTAGATAATGTGTCATGCTCCTTGCCAGCCAAAGACCTCGGAAGGCAGCCGTGAATCCATTCTCAGCCGCGGCCGTGGGTGTTTTGGGCAGCATTGTTGGGTAATTTATAAGATTGCACTGCGCAGGCGCGCGGACGTATACGCGCCAAATTCTAACCGCGACACTTGTGTGTGTGTGTGGGTTGTTGTAACGCGAAAGACCGCACCAAATGTGTGGCGTAGAATTAAGCATTTTCTGACGGATAAGCGCCGCTGTCGCACCACTGTTGTGCTGGGCAAAATGATTAATTCGCATCTCTTGAGTGAACGTTGCACATTCCGTGCTTGTGCGAGTGTATCGTCATACCTCATACCTCATTCCGGGTGCGATGCACTCGAAGTGGGTCAACAGGTGAAGACATGGCTTAGCTTTATGAAGATGAATGCCTAGGGAAGCATTTGCAATGGATTTGCATCAATCTTAGAAGAGCGTGTGTGTTGGAGGTTAGGTTTTGTGAAAAAAGGCGGGAGTTTTGGGGCTGGATGACTGTAAGAATGAGATTTCAGTTTTAGCAATTTGAAACAGTTGCCAGTAGTATCCAAGAAAAAAGACAATGATTAAACAGGTGGAACTAAAGACCAAGGAACTTTATCAAAACTACGAACTGATAAAAATTGTATTTACGTTAAACAATTTAAAAAGGTATGTTGGGTTATGTGTGTGAACTTTCGTAAGAATTGATATAAGCGTTATGGACAAAATCTCAAAGTCAAAAATTTTAAAAATCTATATAGGATAGTATAAGTGTTTGCAGTGTTTTGAGGTTTTCGTTCTTTCGAGCTTATGTCCTTTCGATATTTTGCCCTTTTCAGAGTTCTGAGGGGTTCAGCATATTCGGGCTTTAGGCAATTTGGATTTCGGGACTTTGTCTATATTTCCTCTTCTATACGTATAGCAGACAACTGAGTTCTACAACACAAAAACGACATTTGATTTATTGCTATAATTTGATCTTCACTGGTTCTCAATCATTATAATTTGAATGCACCATTGTAAGAAAGTTGTATGAGCCCCATCTATATTACTTCAACCAATTGATTTGTAATTTTATTGCTGGATCTGCCTACTTTCTAATGCTATAGCAAAGTTTTTTTTTAAAAAAAACACATAAAATTCAGAAAAATGCATGAAATCTTTATTTGAGTCGATAGTACGTACCATATAATTTAATATTTGAAGATTATTTCATGCAAATGTTGACCTTGACTGCGCCTAAAATGGTCCATCTGCTTAGTCCAATTTTGGCATACTGTTTCCAACATTTCGGCCGGTATCTCACGAATAAATGCTTCAATGTTGTCTTCCAATGCGTCAATTGAAGCGGGCTTGTCTGTATAGACATGAGCTTTAACATAGCCCACAAAAAAGAGTATAAAGGCGTTAAATCGCCCGATCTAGGCGGCCAATTGACCGATCCCGAACGTGAAATAAAATGTTTACTGAACTCGCCTCTCAATAAGTCCATTGTTGCGCGTGCTGTGTGGCATGCGGCACTGTCTTGTTGAAACCACATGTCATGCAAATCAAGCTCTTGCATTTTGGGCAAAAAAAGGTGGATATCATCTCACGGTGGTCGCCGTGGCGCAGTGGTAAGTGCATCGACTGCGGCGCAGAAAGTCTGGCTTCGATTCCCGGACGGGACACCTAGCATTTTTTCACGGCACCACCTCTTTCGAGTTGCTGACAACACTCAAAGAGTATTAATTGTCTATGGAAAGCTTCTCAAATCTCGCCGTTCGGAATCGGCAAAAAACTGTAGGTCCCTTCTACTCGTGAAGAACAATAGCATGCACAACACGAGTAGTTGTTGTAGAAGCTAAGCCCTGGTCCGTTATGGGCTGTAGTGCCACTCAATTATTATTATTATTATTATTATCATCTCACATCTCACAGTTACGTTACGATTCGCATCATCTTTGCAGAAGTACGGTCCAATGATGCCACCAGCCCATAAACCGCACCACACTGTGACTTTTTCTGGATGCATTGGTGGCTCTTGCAATGCTTCTGGATGATATTCACTCCAAAATCGACAATTATCCTTATTTACGTACACATTGAGCCAAAAATGAACTGACCATAAAATCGAAGAAGACCTATAGTAATAGAAGCGACTATACAAAGCATGTTTTTATAGCTAATTGTACTAAATTTTCGGACAGTTTTTCTGACTCTAAGCGAAGAATAATTTTAATCAGCGTTTCACATTTTTGATGACTTAACGATATCATATGTTAGTGGAACATACCGTAAGTGAGCTGCTTTTACTTCTAGAAGGGGCTGCTTTTATCTATTAGTTTTCATGGCTACTGCGGTATTAGACTTATACATCTGTAACATAAGACTTAAGAGTGTTGTCATAGGCTCCTTCAGTGTTGTCATCAATTCGAAAGGAGTGGTGCATGAAAAAATACACGATGTTCGGTCCTTGAATCTGGAACCTTTCATGTGTTTGTTGACACTTCACTCTGACTTCACTCTCCTCTAGAAAACGCATAAATTTTGTCTGAATTATCTGTAATTTGTTGCGAAGCTTGGAAGCCAAAGTATCGACTATACAACGCTTTAACAAATGTATCCAATCCCAACCTCTAGGTTTAAAGGGAAGATAAATACCAAAGCTTTGGTATTAAGACGGAAACTTGACAAATATGAAAAGCAGAATTAAATTGGACTGTTATCTTTCATGATTTACCGTCCTGACAAGTAAGTAAGGCCTCAATTTTTAACTGTTTTATCTCTTGACTCCCAGCAGTAGTCAGTTATAAACAAAAAATTATCTCATCATTGAAGCTTTTTTCCGCTTTAAAGTAGATTGCTGATACTCCTTAAAAATGTGCACATGTCTTCATACCACTGTTGCAATGGCTATTTTCAAGTGCGAGGTCTAGGTAAAAATATAAATCGTAAAAACGGACAATCATCAGATTTTCAATCTTCTTAAATATAATTTTTTTTTTTCACTTGCTTTCCTAGGTCTATTAAGAAGAGTGGTTGTGGCGTACACAGTAGCTGTAAGCGAATTTTCGAATTTCTACACCCAAAATTCGACAGAGAGCTTGAATCTCCCCATCTTTACAAAAAAATCTTTGAAAACAAGGCGAAATTTCGAAATGCAAAATTAAAAAAAAGACAAAATCCATAAGTTTAACAATTCGACAGTTTGTGGTTGTAGTTATTTCGGGGTTCTGGTTCTTCGGAATACATATTTCGACATTAAGGTTCCAGACGGGATATTAGAAAAACTAGAAACTTAGGCTAGACATCCCCTCCACAGCTTTTAAAACGAAACTATTGTGACGCACCATTTCTTTACACAAAAGAGGAACTATTGTGGCTAAAAAGGACGCTATGTCTAGACAGCCTGTTTCGACAAAGAACAAAAAATGGAATGTCAGAGGAAAGGCCGGTAAGCTCACCAAAAGTTACATGAACTCTCAGTATGCAATTTACAGAATTCTTAAGTTAATGAAGCCACACTCACTAATTTCAGACTAATAAGGTCAGCGAACATTATCGGTTTTAATCCTTGACACTATGCTATTCGCACTCAAATCATTAGCCTCACAACGACGATTGTTACAGCCTAAGGGATGGAGAAGCTGTCTCTCGATGATTAAAAACATACAAGGGCTCATCCGCTCAGCGAACTACAAAAGCTTTAACCCGCTCCAGCCCACTCGATAGTTATATATGGAAAATCCAAATTTGTCTGGGGCTTGAAATTTGAGGAGTCTTTCTTCTAAGTGGACTCGCAACGCCTTTTACTTTGGTCTAGGTGGGAATACACCTGGCAGAAAACTTCAGTGTACATTTCTTGGTGTGTCTGGTGTTCATTGCATCTAAAGAAGAAGATTCCTGTCATGAATCTAATCCAGTATCTAGTTGAGCATAGACCGACCGGAAGACTCTTCAAAGGCACGCCACTTAAAAAACACAGTAAAATACGTTTTTGGCTAAAACTGTTGTGTCTACGAACCTCAACCATTTTAGCGCGATGAATTGAAGGAAGATGGCTAGGGGTCGTGCTAGTTGGAGAAGCGTGGTGGTTAAGGCTCACTACCAATCCGGACTGTAGCACCAAATGAATAAGGAGGCAGTTGACATCCTTCGGCAAATTGCCGAGTTAGCTCCCTGAACTCAACTCCTTCCGCGAATCGTGTAAAGGCTTCATCTCCAAAATGTGCAACTTTATTTTCTGTGTTTTTCAGAATTTGCAAACTTATGCAAAAACAAAATTCCTCAAGTAATTAAAATGTCTTTCGAAAATCCATCATCATCCAATTACCAGCAATCAACAACCTTATGACATTTTGCAAGGTGTTGTGACAACCGTCAAACAATGGTTGGACATTTGACATGGCAGTTCACTTCGGACCAAAACTCAACGACCGACACAAAACATAAAAAAAACAGAAAAGAAAAATTCGAAAAATTGTATCAAACGTGGTCAGAGATCATGATCCCCATCAAAACAAGTTCACTGCCATCTGCATCTCGCCCGACACACCATCCATCGCCATCGCCGTCGATGTCTTCTTTGCTGCCTCTGCCTGATGCCATCGTCATCAGCATGCCAAAGTTGAACGAACTTCTTTTATGTCATCGTCATCGCGCAACGATTACATGTCAATTGTGTGTGCGTCGATTTGAAACTTTCGAATGCCCAAATTGTGGGCCGGTGTGCGTGCCTGCTCGTATCTGTGTGAATCCGAAGTCCGGTGAAAAAGACCATCGTCCGGTTACAATAAATATTTTTCGGTGATATAACATGTTAAGCAAGAGAGCGTTTACCTCCGGCTGACCAGCAACCGCAGAACGGATCACTCCAAAGAGAGCGCTCGGTTTCTCTTCGTTTCGGCTCACCAACACACCGAAGGGTTCGGCTGGAGTTGGTAAAATTTTGGCAGCTTTGGTTTTCGGGCAGTGGGTATGGTTCTCT
This sequence comes from Eristalinus sepulchralis, assembly GCA_944738645.1. Lineage (NCBI taxonomy): Eukaryota > Metazoa > Arthropoda > Insecta > Diptera > Syrphidae > Eristalinus > Eristalinus sepulchralis. The sequence continues at coordinate 61,665,679 of OX122885.1, read as the reverse complement.
CGTTTCGCTCTTTTTGGGTAAAAAGTGAAACGCTCTCCGCTCGGAGAGCACTGAATGATTTTTGAAAGTCAATCACCTTTGGGCTCTCCTCTTCGGATTACACACTTCTTAAATGCAGAGGGTTTCATTTTCCATCTGCGGCCAGTCGAGAGTGCGAGCCAACCTCTCTGCTCTAGCAGCCTTGAGAATCAGTTACACAGATACATAATTCAGAGCTTAGCACTGGGTCAATGATCGGAAAGGTGTTTGTACCTTTGTTTGGCTTTTATGTTCGGTTTTATAGGTTTGTTCTACCTGCCGTGTCATAAGTTGACACATCACTGTGAAAAACGACGATCATCGGGAAGGGAATGGGCGCAATGAAAATGTTGGATGATGCGGTTCGATGGTGGAGGTTTATGTGGTGAGGTGATCTGTGTTTTTTTTTCCCTTTTCTGTTCACTTACTGAGAGGTAGATGGGAGTCACAAAGGTTTGGATACATGTGCACAGTCGCTGATCAGTGACATGAGTAATTACTAATTGAAAGTTGATTGAATGGCTGTGAGTACTGGTTATGGTGTAGGTCATGGTGGCTTCCACTTTTTTTGAGGGGTGCAGGCTTTAAACATTGTACAGGGAAACATGCACTTCTTGAGAAGGAAGAGAAATAATTCTGAAAGAGGCACTAGTTTGAGGCAAAATGGGGAAAGTTCATGCATCCGTCGCAAACCTTCTGGAGTAATGAAAAATGACCGCTACCAAGGTTCTCGTCAATGTTTCAATATTGTTTACACCCACAGAAGCGCAGCACAAGTTGAGGGCCGCAGAGAACCTCTTGATACTGTATTTCAATTGGTTGAACGAAACTCGACATTTGTACTCGCACTTAAAATCGTTTAGACTTTGTATACCTAGTCACCCAGTGCCCACGAACAAATTTTATACAATAAAAAATCTTAGGATGATTTTGGAAATATGAATTTATTTGGAATGGATACAAAAGGATAATTTTCGAAAGTGGATGTATGAGAATTTAGCTTTGTGGGTAACTCCTTCTAAGCATTGATTTATTTTATTGTAGTTTAAGGTGCACTTTCCTTAAACTTTCCTTTATGTTCATCTACGCTTATTGGTGGCAGTTTCCGACAATTTGTTTATACTCCAACACACATGGTAAAATAATGAAAGCAAACCAGCACAAAGAAGAGAACGGTTTGGTTAATTCTTCGATAGAATTTAGGGATGAAACTTAATGATCTATTTTGAAGAAAAGCGCATGCAAATGTGTCCCCGGAAATAGATTTGGTTTCAAAATACAACGATTGCATCTTTCCCGTATGACGTATAATACATACACAAAGAATTCCAAAATAAAAATTTCCGACAATCTTGTATGGATTTATTGAAACTCGCCGTGATTAGATTTGCTTCGGTAGCATTTTGAAATCAGGATTAAGGCACATGAAGTTGTCTTTTTATACAACCCACTCTCTGTAGCTACGACACCCCGACGTGTGAGATTCACTCATTTATGCTTTGTGGTAGGATTTTTTAAAATTGAAAGAAGCTAGTGTTCACTTGTCTATGTAGAAGATTCCCTTAATCATTAAAATATCGGGCATTTACATAAAATATGCTTTCAACTCATCTCGGAGCCACAGTTGACATTATATTATCTTAGCTCAAGTCCATTTAGTTGATGGTATTTCTGGCCGCAGTCCTTCTTTCTGTTTGTCTTGTCTAAGTTAAGGATTGTCTTGTGGGCATAAGGGTTGATCCCTTTGTCCAGTGGTCTAGACTCAGTTTGTGCTTCCTTCGTTAACAAGTGCCGGAACTTTGGTTCAGTTGACACAGGAAAAGATTTAGGGATTTTTACAGCCCTAAGGATGATTGCAACTCCCTCGCATCTAGAGACTGGTCCATGTTTCACTTTATTATGTAAGTAGCGAATTGTAGTTTTCACTTAGTTTTAAGTTAAACATTTTTGGGTTAGTAGCACCCAGACAAACGGTTTGGAAGTTGATTGGCTAAATTGAGAGGCACTCAAATGTGATAGTTTCTTTACGACTTGGCGACTAGCACATTATTACCCCGGTCTGTCACTGTTTTGTTTCGCAAATAACAAAATTTTAATTGAGCCATTTTAATTCAACAATTTATCATCTGAAAATATGTGTAAAGATGACGGCAAAAACTAAGCCGAGAACATTAGAGCTTACAAATTTGGTATAGTGAAGATAATAACATAAATGTGCGAGGCGGATATTCCTAACAGGAAAGGAATTACATACTGACTGGAGTTTAGCTTTTAAATAAGTTATAACATACCACTTCCAAGCAAAATACTTTGTCAACGGATAAGGATTTTGTTAGATATCCTCTTGATGTGAAAATTTGCAAGAATAACTACTTAACGGAGGAAGGTACGAACTAAGGATTTTTTGCCATTCCACCTAATATATCGTTGGTACTTAACATACCCGATTACTGAAATGTGTGGCAGGCAGAAATTGAATCTTTTCATAAAACTGCTCGCTCTCAATCAATGAAGAAGTCGATCTATTGTGCTTAACACAGAGAGTCAAGCAGCCATTATAGCTCTGGAAGCGTCACCAATATAATCTGATTTCAAATCCGAACAGATACAATGTTGGCCAAAAAATAAGCAAAAGATGAGATGAATGCTGCGGAAAACTCTTGAGGAAAATCTCTTTCCTGCATATTCTAGTTGCAACAAAAAAAAAATGCCAAAATGACTGAAAAAAAGGCATCGAAAGTGATAACCGTCGTTTTAACGAACTAGATACCTGTTGTATTTGAAGGCATTTATGGCCAAAACTTAGTCTCTTATCTATCAAAGACCTCGTCAGACTAGGTCTAGTAAGTAATGTACTACACAAGCATATCTACTGCACACTGTTTGATGCACACTGTTTGATGAAAATCAAGGTAAGTCTTCCCATAAAATGCTTTCTGTAGGGTTTTGCGAGAGCAAGATAACGTCCTTCACTACTTTAGAAAAATATCATCTCCTGCAACGGTTAGGTAGACTACGATCGAAAACTAATAAAGTTTTACAACATTCTAGATGAACTAGAGGATGTTAGAGAAGGAAAGATCAGGGGAATCCTAGGTGGAACAAACTTTATAAGCCCGTGGGAGGACAAATATTTTTATTTCTTATAGGCACCAAGTACACCACAAAATCAACAAACATCAGCCCAAGGGGCTACTATGTGGCTTTTCGGTCAAATGGCATTACATGGGCCCTACTCGTGGACTAAGCGGGTTTCAGTGCTGTTGCTTCGAATGAACCTAACTAACCCTTTCAGTGCAATATAAGTGTCCTCAGATCATATGAGCCGCAAAAGAGAATCCTTGCATAGAAAATACATAACTGTCCACAAAGCACCAGCTTCTTCAGTCACCACTTGTTCTTCCACGAGAGATGAAAGACTTCCCTGGGATCTTTGGTGGAAATTCTCAAAATAGAGACATCCTTATTGGGCTAAGACTTATACGAAAATCTATTCAAAAAAGGAGCTCTTCGATCGCCGTGAAATGTATGAAAACTGTACGAGCTAGTTCACGAATGAAACCTTTCTCTTAGTAGTACCGCACATTTCCACTTACCTGCCACCGTCTACGAATACAACAAATGTCTGCGTCACGTAGGACGTAAGAAAATCATAAATACAACCGGCCGACAGAGGATATTGAGATAAAGCTTAAAAAAGCACAACTTACATCCTTTCCATCAAAATAACTCTTCCCTGCATTGAGGAGAAATACGAAACTTCCAAAACTATTCCAGCAAAACCCGATGCGCATTTCTTCGAATAAAAGATTGGCTCTGTCAATTCACACACAATCTAACTATTTTTCAACACCTACCCACTCACCTATCAAGAGAAAGCCAATGAACGTTTCATAGTTCAAGGCTTAACCAAGACGGCGAAACATGCCAGCTAACACGCATTCCAATGAAATAGACATCTAAGCAAATATTTCTCACTTTTCGGGCATTTGCGTAGTTTCGGTTCGGGTCCCCAAAAACATATCAAGCCCCAGCAGACTTTATTTATTTGAGAATTACATCATCGCCTGTGCCATAGTCGCACAATACCGCCCCGTAGATGGTAAACAACCACAATTAATAATCGAAAAAAAAAATCTCGGATATCAGTAAAAGTGAAAGATACAACAACAGCCCCAAAACCAGAACGTCCAACGACTTTCCAAGCGGGCGCGGCGTGCCAGGCTAATTGCCCGATCAGTCGCGATTCTCGGTCGCGATGTCCCCGGCTGTCTTCACTAGCGCATTGCTTTTCACACTTTTGCCCGTTTCGCAGGCCTAATTGCTACGTGCGTTTGGTCATCGCCCCTTTTCAATGTCAGAGTGTTCCTCTTCCCTTGCTCCTTCTTCCTTGTAGTGGCTGTAAACACACTCGGCTTCGTGTAGAGCGGCAGCGGTGGCTCTTCCTCTGCCACCGAATGTTTTGGTCATTGCCCTCTTCATTTCAGATTAGCATAATGGAAATTGATTTTTTTTTTGCACATAATGGAGGCACGAGCCCGGCTAAGAGTCGGTGTAGAGGAGGGTAACGTAGTTAAGCTTGCGATGAGAGTGAATTTGAATTGTGCGCTCAACGTGTGTTTTGGGGTGGTTCAACGGCCTTCCCACCGGACGGTGGTATGTGAAAGGGATTGGAATTAGCAGAACTATGGCTCAGAATCGTTTTGGAGAACGATTTTTATTTTTAGATATGAAAGCATGGACGGTCCTGTGGAGGCGAATTGACTTCTGTGTTGGATGAAACGTCACGAGTTGGCGAACAGGTCACCTGCCACTGAAAGGGAAAGTGCTCGAAAATATTCATAAGCAGTTGTTGGCTTGGAGTGATATCAGCCTCTGTTTGTTTGTTTGTCTGTTTGTCATACAAAGGGGAATGGATTTTTGTTTGTCTCTTTGCGGCATCAAATATTTCAGTTTTTTGTTTGGTGATACTGACAGTTTGCAATTATAGAGAAATGTAAAATTATTTATTGTTTCACAACAAACCTGAATGGCGATGATCACTTGTGGAGGTATTTGAAATATGTCCCGTACTTTCCATCCATTTCGCCCCTTGATCCTTTAAGTACACTCCTCAGAAATGCGCGATCATATTTTTATAGTTTCAAACTTCCTTGAAATTGTGTTAAGTCTTTTCAAATGGATATTAAACATCAAACAAAAATGTCAAACAGTAACGAGAAAATGATTTAAAATAAATTTGCCCCTAAAAGCACACAGCAATAGACAATAGAGATTAGGACAGTTTTCTTCTGTGGAGGTTTGTGGATATGGTTGGCAGCGAGAAGTGGAATGTGAGTGGTGTAAATATGCACTAGACGAAAAGTGATCGCGAATGCACAATCCCCTCATGGTACGAAGTTCAGTGAGGATTGGTAGCACTTCGTTTTATTTGCTGGTGATGCAGCATTTCCGTTTCCTTTTCAGTGATTTAACAGACGAATGCGTCGTGGAGTTTAAAAATTATATTGATGCCTAATTAATATGAAAAAAAAACATTGCTATGTTCTACGAGGAATACTCGTATATCCGCTAAGTACCACATAAAAGATTAGATCCAACCTACAACAGCACGTACAAGTATACAACTTCAAAGCCACATATGTATGACTGTATCCATGGCCCTGAGCTCTTCAAGTCGACGGAGGACCTATGGGCTCCAGGATAATTTACCTAACTTACGCTTAAAACACGCGGGTCGTGAACAATTCCCAAGAACTAATCAAAGCATGCAGCGGATTTTCGTTGTCGGTTGACTTTATCAACAATGTACTGGAACATATGGTGAGTGTTGCAGTCATCAATACAGAAACCACTGTCTTCACCAAGTCCGTAGACGACATCGATATTGACGATCATTTCTAGGGAAATGCCACCATGGAATTTGGCGAGAGGGCGAACCACAACAAAGTGGCTGTACGGGCACAATCACATCAAATGAATGCAAACTAGAGTTGTATCAAAGGGACCATCGAATCACAACCAGCAGACACGAAAAGAGAGGGGAGACTGAACCCCTGGTGTAAGGATCAAATTTTCGGGGATGCCGAAGCGCATGGTCCAGATAGCTGACAACAGTTTGTCTACGACCAAAATGCATTGTAAGCTGCCGTCTATCTAGAATACCGTTCTAGAGAATTTTTTTTTTGACAATTGGTAGTAGTAGCAATGGATGCTGAGAATCTGAAAAAATCATTTCTGTAGACCCTTAAACGATGATGTCAAGTCCCACTGTTAGACAGAATGTTTCACTCAATTTGGGAGATAAGAGTCCCCTGACTACAACTAGCTCAAAATAGCAATATCTGGTGTCGGACATAGCTGCTGAAGTAGACTGGCTGTTCGCAGATCTATTTAAATTAGCTAGAAATGACCTGGTAGCGTGAATGCACCAGCAAATTTGTAAGACTTTGTCGGAAAAAGCATGGCCGGGTGAGTGGAATCTCAGCGTCGTTTGTCAAGTATAAAAGAAAGGAGACCTATTCGATAGCGACAACTTCTTCTTCTCCTTAACATCGAGTACAATATCATCTCTTCCCTATTGTGTGAATGCCTGAAACCGTTTGTCAACAACGTGAGAGGTCCTCATCCGCCTGAGAAGTAAACAATTTACCAGATTTTTACTTTAAAGTCGATCCTGGAAAAGACCCAAGAAGTACAGATGGACGTGCACTAGGTGCGCGAAACTCACAAGTCAAAAACAGAGACACGACTTGTGAATCCGTTCCACTGTTAGCTTATATTAACGACGTTTCGTTAACATGAGTACCGAAATCAAACGCAGAACCACTTTTGCCAGTCGCAATAGGCAATTGAGCAATAGAGCCCTCTCTCGGAGGACCAACCTGGCTATTTGATAACAGCTTGATTCTGCTTTACAGCGCAGAAACTTGAAGACTACTAAAGGCGTTTTTTTCAGAAAAAAGTTCTGCGTGCAATATTTTGTTCTGTTTGCATTGATGGCGTCTGTACGGCGGTATGCGCCTTGTGCCTACAGACACAACTCTTAAATGGATATGCCATGTAGAGCCTAGGAATGTCACTGCTCCGGCCTCAAAAATCTTCGAATCCGAGCCATTGGAACGACACAAAAGAGGATTGCCTAGAGTAGGATGGCGTACACAAGTGGAGAACGAACGAGTGGGTGAGGCCCAGGTTTAAGTGCCTTTTAAAGAAGGACAAGAATTCTGTTTTGCACACCAGCTTGACTGAAAGTCTTCTTAATTTATATTTGATCTTAAGTACTGTTGAAATGATATAAAGAGTGTGTATGGTCCATAGTACATAGTTGTGGGTGGCTCGGTAAAATTAACTGAGATTAAGTAAGTATAATGTGGCCACACAATCCCGTTCGGACGTGAAAACTTCCAGTTAAAACCGTCGCAAGGAAATAAATAATTAAGTTGTCTGTATCAAATAAAAACTGAAACCTCTTGTGTTTAAGTGTAACTCGCACTTGCCTAGCTAATGGTTCCTTCTGCCACTATCAGTTACCTTTACAAAAACCGGTCAGTCAGTTTTAGTTCTGAGTATTGGAATCAAATAAATGAGTTTCATTCTTTGGCACCTTCGCCTACAGGCGCGTCTCAAAGAAAGTGGTTTTCATCTTTTGGAAAAAAACGCAAATCCAAAATTTCATGTATAGTTTCAATTTATTTTGATAAATATTGTTCACAAATACAAACATATATTCATTTTAAAAAAGGTACACATTTTACAAATTAAAAATCATATTAATACTAATTTTTAATGGAAACGTTGACATTCACTCTCAGACACGCGTCCACTCACACAATCACACACCGATCTAGGCACTAGGGAAATTTCGTTGAGAGATCCTAAAAATTCGCGATTTACACAAGTCACTACTAACTAATTGTCAATCATGCCCGTTCGGAACTTAACTCCTCCTAACTGATCTCTGTCTTTGGTAGAACTCCTCCATGGCTCGGTACTCGGGCTCATACACATCGGGAATCTCCCGATCCAGGGAAGCCACATAGAGCATTTGCACGGAACAACTTCCTCGCAACTGCACTTCGTATTCCCTCAACTGCTGGAAGAACCCACTGTTTGGGCGAATTTGTGGTCGAATCTCCTTCACGTGATAGAATGCTTCTCGCAGTGTCATGCCGCGATGTTTCATCAGATATGCCAAGCACAGAGTCGCTGATCGGCTTACTCCAGCAACACAGTGCACCAATGTCTTGCCGCCCAGTTGATGGACTTCCTCAATCATGTCTGCGACTTCATCGAAATGCGACCGCAAATCAACATCGGGCTTATCCATGGCATTCACACGAAGATAGAGCGGTTTCGAGTCGGATAGTGGGGTATCGGGCAGTTCAGGGGCAACGTTGATGATGAATTTCACGCCGATGTTGTCCAGTATATGGGGCATTGCTACACCGGCTCCGCTCAGGTACAGAGTAGGCAGGAGTTCGGAAATTCCAGGGTATGGTGTCTTTTGGATGCGACTGAAATGAAAGAGAGAAAAGATGTCATAAGTAAACGTTTGTCAAAAGTTCGAAGTTAAAAGGGTGACAAAGTAGATTGGTGACAAGTAGATTACGAATGCTGTCTCTGACCGACATCCCAATTCAATGCAAAAATAGCCATGGGCGCCTCTCCTCATCTGTTACGCACAAAGCATGACATTCTAAAACGCCACATCATCAATCATCTTGTTCGTCGGATGAAACCAATACCGTCGAAGGAGACACTTCTCCAATGTGCGCTCCTCACACGTCGTGCAGAGAAAGCATTCCTTCGCAAAGAGTCATCACTTCTGAACAAGACGTAAGCATTATTTTTGTCACATAATTTTCGAGGTGCTTGTCAGCTACTTCCCAGCACTTATTTATCCTCAAAAATAGATGTAAACAAACTTTAAGCATAATTAAAATGTTTT